>JANBXA010000202.1:6352500-6952500 GCA_030556225.1 Cricetiscus sungorus | reverse complement strand
ATTTTGCTTCTGATCTTACAATCAAAGACAGTCAAATAGTTCTAGTACGTAGAGTATCTGAGGGCAAGTAACAGCTTGAATTATTACTGTTTTGCACATACTGTGAAGTGACTTATAGCAGGTGGTACATTTATGTCACAATAGGTCATGAACATCTTCAGTGGAAATAAACCATCATGAAATACAACCTCTTGAACTGATATAAATCCTAAATCAAGTAAGTCACTAGATGTATGACTAGGGGTGCCTAGTGCAGTGTTTACACATAAATGCATTCATTAATGTACACACACACACACACACACCCTATACCAACAGTGGTAGAGTAAGCAGTGGTGGAGAACTTGTTATTCCACAGGAGTTTTGGCTAGAAAACTTCAGAGGACAACAACGATTTCAGCAGGATATAATACTATTCACACAGACTTGGTTAAATAGGAAAGAGGCCCATAACATTCTTTTCATTTCCAAAATTTTTGTTGCAAATAAAGGTTAATTACATTTTCTCCCCTCTCCAGTTTGGCATATATCTTGTCCTTCTAAGTTCTCCCATGACTCTCTTAATTCCCCTTCATATTTATAGCATCGCTTTTCTTTAATTATTTATCAAGATACCCATATCAATAAACAAGACCTGCTGAGTGCATTTAGTGTTGGTTGTGTGTGTATTATTTAAAGGCTCATCACCTATAAATGGATACACAATAAGAGGATCTGCCCCCTAGGCCGGAATGATTATGCTTCTGATGGAAGATGTCATTCTATAAATATGTTTCTCTTTTTGGTAAATGATGTAGTCCTCTTGGCCAATAGGAAAGCAAGATAGGTGGAACTAAGAGAATAAGAGTAGAGAGGAAGAAGTAGGGAAGAGTTTCAAGATGTAGGATGGGGAGAGCAGAATTTCGGCCCCTCTATCTGGTCAGATAAGACCATATGGAAATACTTAAATAAATAGAAATGGATGAATATTTAAGACAGACCAAGCCAGTAAGAAATGCTAGTAACAGGCCAACAGCTTTATATCTAATACAGTGTCTCTGTGTGATACTTTTGGCCAGGCATGGTGGTGGGCCCAGGCCAATGGAAAAACCTGCTCATAACATGCTACTCTCCTTTGCATATACATTAGACTAGTACATGCACAAAAGACAGAATATTAAAGAAACACATTAGCAGAAAAAACTACAAAGGCCTGGTGGTTGTGGTAGCACACACTTTTAATCCTAGTACTTGGTAGGCAGAGACAGGTGGATCACTGTAAGTTTGAGGACAACATGGTCTACAGCATGAGTTCTAGGACAGCCAGGGCTGTTTCAAGAAGAAACTTTGTCTTAACAAATAATAATAATAATAATAATAATAATAATAATAATAATAATAATAAACAACTACAGAGGACAGGGATGGACATGAGAGAAAAACATGAAATAATAAGCAATAAAAATAGAAAAGTAATCAGAGGTCATTACCTAACAACAGCAATAGCCTTGAATATGAACATAAAGCACTACTCAAGTAATTGTTTCAGAATGGCTGAGGGAATAAATGATTTATAATAGGTGAAGCTATAATGAACTCAACTACCTAGATCGCTTTTCACCAACAAATATACACATTACCTCTAAATGAAGGGGAAGAAAAATTAGCTACACACAAAATTCGAAATGAAAAGGCATATTTAGACAAAATAGACACTAAGTCTAAAGTGGTATGAACACATGAACAATGTCATTATAATGTGAAAAATCAAATTAAGAAGAAATAGGAAGTTTATGTGTACATATGACCTATCATTAGATCACTTGATGCTAAACATCAAATATTTTATCTAAATGGAAAGACTCAGTCTAAGTAACTTGACCCTTTCATTTTGTCAGTGGAAAGATCATCAAAGTAAAAAATAAGTAAACACACACACACATACACCTATTTAATCTATAATAAATTCCAACTATACTTTACAGACACAACTCATCTAACATCTTTAAGATGCATAATATTCTCCTTATCACACTGAGTATTCTCCATTGTATACCAGAAATTAAAACACAAGTCCAGCACATTTTAAAAATTCAAACCATATAATCTGTCTGCCCAGGGTGGTATAAAGCTTGAAATCAACAATAGAATATTTTATTATTATTATTATTATTATTATTATTATTATTATTATTATTATTATTATTATAACTGGAAACAATCTTATGTTACATATCAATCCTACTTCTTTCTCTCTCTCTCGTCCTCCCATGCCCTTCACAGACCCTGCATCCCATCCTCTATCTACTCCCCAGGAAAGATGAAGCCTTTCATGTGGGATCATCAATGTCTGTCATATCATTTGGGCATAAGGCCTAGGCCCTCCCCCATTTGTCTAGGCTGAGAGAGTACCCCTCTATGGGGAATGGGCTCCCAAAGTCCATTGGTACAGAAGGGATAAATACTGCTCCACTATCTGAGGCCTCACAGACTGCATAGGCCTCCTAACCAACACCATGTTCAGGGGGCCTGGTTCGGTCCTATGCTGGTTTCCTAGCTGTCAATCTGGGATGCATGAGCTCACCCTTGTCCAGGTCAGCTGTTTCTGTGGGTTTCCCCAGTTTGGTCTTGACACCTTTGCTCATCACTCCACCCTCTCTGCAACTGGATTACAGGAGTTTGGCTCAGTGCTTCTCTGTGGATGTCTTTACAAAATGTCTAAATTACTCAACTTAAAGCAACATATTTTACATGACCACAGAACAATAATGAGATTAAAGAAAAAAATTTATTTTTCTTATAAGTTATGAGAATATAAACAAAGCGTGATGAATCTATGAAACGCATCAGGAGCAATTCTAAAGCAGAAGCTTATAATAATATGTCTCTTCACTAAAAAATAAAAAAAAATTGCATTGAATAAGCAACCTATCGACAGCACTCCAAACACTATGAATGGAAGAACAAAATAAACAGAAAAGCAGTGGAAGGAAACAAGTAACAAAATTAATGCTGAAATAATGAAACATAAAATTATGAAACCTAAGCAAAATGGATAATTCTCTTGAAAAGATAACTTGTTACCTTAGCCAAGAAAATTAACACATACAAAAAACAGATGGAGAGCATGATACTCCCTTGATATTACTAAACAAAGAATATCATTACGCCTTGTAGCGTAATGACAAGCTTTCTTGTCAGATTATCTTTGGACCACCAGCCTACATTAATGCCCCAGAGACTTACTATTAATTATGAAAGGGTGGTCTATGTACCAATCACACGCTATGGCCATATGAAATTGATTTTAAATATCAAAAAATGCCACAATATTCACAATTCAACAAATACATCATTTGAAAATAATAGTATTGGGAAAACATATGATCTTCTTAAGAAGGGCAGTAAACACCTGATATCATGTAACATTTCTCCTGTGTTAGGGTTATGCCACTATGATAAAAACATATTATATATATATATATATATGTATATATACATATACATATATATATGACATAATCAATTTTTATGGAGACTGATTTAGTCATCTCACAGTTTCTTATATTTAAATATAGTTTTTTGTCCCTAATATATTGAGGGGCACAGTACATAGGGACAAGACTTGAAGCAGAAGAAAGAAAAAGGAAAAGAGGTTGAGGATGCCTTTCATGTACACTGACTATTTCTTTGGAGGAGGCCAAAATTTTTAATGGTTTAGCCCACCCCTAACAGTGCCACAGGCAGTGGTACAAATTACAGCACCTTCACAATTACAGCCTTCAAGACTTATGATGAAAAGGAAATGAGCCTCAGGAAAATTGAGATTACATGTAAGTAGCCTATTACAAACACCATAGTTACTGGAAGAAAGCTAAATGTTTACCTCAATAGGTCTGCCACTGGCGGTAAGGAGAATAACCCAGCAGGTGTTAGTTAGATCTTCAGAAGTTATATTTAATTAGCAGGCATGGCCATGGCTTCCAGAAAGCCTCAGGGTGGCGAACTTGATATAGAAGTAATGAATGTAGAAAGGTGACCAAGTCTTGTTTAATCCTAACCCCCCAAAAAATAAAGAAAGAAAGACAGAAAGAAAGAAATCTCAAGGTTTACTCAGACTGAGGTAGGAAGGCCATACAATAGAGGAAGATACCCAACACCCCCTCTTATTCTGCATCACTGGCATTGGCACCAGTAAACACCCATGAGAAAAATGACAACACCACAGAGAGTAGAGGAGTATCTGGAATATGAAAAAGGATGTCCATTAAACACACTAACATAGTACTGTAAGCACTACATGAGCAAATGAGAAAGAGAAAAATAACCAATAAAGAACACTGAAATAAGGAACAGAAGGGAAAAAATGGTCCTTATTTGAAGATAGCAATTTTATATATACACAAAATCCATACAGTAAAAATGCTTGTATTTCCCAAATAATCTTCTCTGTTGGACTGAATTTTCCAAATACATACAGAAAACTAAAAGAAGGAACATCTACAGCAATTGTGAGTACACAAGGAGGATGCGGGCACAGCACAATAACTGACATCAAAACACAATCTTAAGCAACAACAGTCAAAGTCACACGGCACAGACATAAAATGAAAACAGATCAATGCAACAGAATAAAGAACGTAATACTTACATTGTGGAAAGGACAGTTTCTTCAACAAATGGGTTTTGGGAAAACAAATATAAATGTGTAAAAGAAGAAAATGTGTTCAGACACTTAGCTAGAGATGGACAGATGCACACCCTGAAATTGAGAGTACTACAGGAAACCCTCAAGAAGTTTTGTAAAATTACTACTGTAGGTATTGTTTTTAATTTCCAATACTGTACCAAAGACAGGGACTACATAAACAAAAGTAGATACACAGGAGCACACCAAATGATAGACTTCCTCAGGGAAATGGAATACAAGTCAAACAGAATGAAGTGATAGTCTGCACAATGGAAGAAATCATAATCAACACTGTCCCCTTACAGGGGGCTCCCATAAAGAGTAGTAAGATTTCCGACAACTCAACAGTGGGCAAACCAACAGCCATCTACCTCTACAATGGGCAAGCTATTCAAACAAATATATATCAAAATAAAGATATGCTGGAACTTGATAATTGTTTGAAAATATGTTCAATGCAGTTAATTATTAGAGAAGTGAAAATCAAAATAACAGCTAGACAAAATGCCATCAGCGGATTGTTTGTGCAGAATAAACTGAAGGCCAATGTGTATAGTCATGATTAAAAACAATGTCAAGGTTTCTGAAAATCCTAAATCATATCTACAGTATCATTAAGATGCATGACTAGTTAGCATACCAAATATCTGTGTATCAGAGTAGAACAAGTTTTCCCATGCATACTGCAGTGTCTTTTATTTCACTACAAACAAGGTAGGATTGATCACCATGCCCTAAGAGGATGCATAAATAAACAAAAGGTGGTACACACAAAGGTATCTCAAAGGTATCTTACTCAGCCACGAACACAACACAAAACATTTTAATTAGTGGCCACAGAAATGCAGTTGGAAGGGCTGGAGAGATGGTTCAGTTGTTAA
This sequence comes from Cricetiscus sungorus, assembly GCA_030556225.1. Lineage (NCBI taxonomy): Eukaryota > Metazoa > Chordata > Mammalia > Rodentia > Cricetidae > Cricetiscus > Cricetiscus sungorus. The sequence continues at coordinate 6,946,950 of JANBXA010000202.1, read as the reverse complement.
AGGCTAGGCTCGCAACCAAAAATATAAGAAATAGACTTGTGAGACTGTTAAGTGAAATAAGCTGAACACAGAACAATGAGCAATTGGTACTCCTCAGTCATTCGTAAACACTATATGGAACACTAATTTCACAGAAAAGGATAGAATTTCAATCCTAAAAGGAAAGAGATAAAAAGGGAGGGGGCAGAAGTGATGGCTGAGTGATGGGTTACTGTGGGTCTGAATTCACCCAAAGGTTCACCAGCCTGACTCAGGTTTCATGCTCAGGAAATGAGATGCCTTTTTTAATAAGACTATTGAGGACAAAAGCATAGTTCTCTATGTAAGGCCCTGGCTATTATTCTCCAAAGGTTTTTTAAAGACAAAACCCACAAAGTTATAATTTGGAAGAGCCAAATTAACTCATATCTTCTCTGGATGTAGACATGGATTGACTTTGTACCAGATGTCCAGCAGGTACGTCAGCCTTCCAAGCAAGCAAACAAGCAAGCAAGCAAAGATTTCGTACAAACGTGGAATTTATCACAAACCCTATTTAATCTTGTGATCCATTATCTTGTAAGAACAGCTGAGGCAGTGTAATACTTTGAAATAATCAGAATTATTTTTTTTAAAATAAGAGCACAGCTGCACTAGGAAGTAGTTCATCTCAGGTCAGCTGACAGGGGACATTCAAAGTAGGAGCAATTTCCTACATTATTACAAGACTAACAAAGACTGACAGTGGTGGGTGGCGCATGCCTTTAATCCCAGCACTCAGCAGGCAGAAGCAGGTGAATCTCTGTGACTTGAAGACTGGCCTGGTCTACAAAGCTACACAGAAACCCTGTCTCGAAAAAAAAAAAAACAAAAAAAGCAAAAACAAAACAACAAAATAAACAAACAGCCTAACACAGTAAATTTATCCTCTAAATATAAATGTTCACCATCACAGGATAACAAATTTAGCTAGGTATGGAATAGCTTCACCGAACCTCTTCCCTCAGAACTTAGAGAGCTTTAATGAAGAGGACAGAAAAAGATGGTAAGAGGCAGAAGGGGTGGTTGATTCCAAGGAAACTATGCATAATTGACACTTGTTTATAAAGAAAAAAATAGTTATTGCCCCAAAAATCTCACTGTACCTATTATTCACATTTATGGGAAGGCTCCATGCCCAGGAATATGTGAAAATTCAATGGCAATTTTGTAGACACTTCATCTCATATTGCTGTGTTTGAGAATTTTTTGTTCTATTAAGTCTTTTACCTATACTTTATGATTTCTGATTTGGGGCTTGTGTGTGTGTGTGTGTGTGTGTGTGTGTGTGTGTGTGTGTGTGTTTGGGGGGCTTTGTAGTTGTTGCCATTTGCCTTATAGAGAAAAGGAAAGGTATGAAGGGGAAGAAGATCAGAGAAGAGACATAGGGACAAGTTATGATCAGAAAATAATACATGACTTTTTTCAATATAATAAAGATAATAGGTACAAAACAACAACAGTATTATTAGAACTCTTTAATCTGTGTGTCTCCAGCACAGAGGAGATGGGTGCTTATGTAGATTGAAACTGTATTGCTCTGATTTAATTATAAATTGTATGTACATAATAATATCATATTGCATTTAAATATCTTATAATGTGTACCAATTACAATAGTATAATGTCAAGCTGAGAAGCCACAGTAATGTCATGATAGTCTTTTCCTAACTACAGTCATTATTAGGCCTGAGCTTCTGTTGCTTGATGAAGCAGGATACCATGAACAACGGGCAATCTATCACCAAAACCCTTGACTGCATGGAAGAGGGATCCAGAATGCACCATGCCTGAGTCAGTCCCTACAGTGTCTCATGGAGATACCAAATAAGTACAAATCCTGCATCACCCCTTCAAGGCCTGCCCGCACCCACCTGGACATGGCTTAAGACAGAGGGGCTATAACCCCAGCCAATCAGAAACATATTAGTGTGCCCCCTACTTGCCGAGGAGACTATGTTAGATTGACCTAACTGATCCTGGAATTCCCCTCAGCGTTTTCTAAAAGGAGCCCATGGCTGACCCTTCCATATTGGAACTTTCTCTTGCTGTTTGCATATATGAATGGTGGTCTTTGTGGGACAATCAGCGGACCCTAAGAAAGGGCTATGGCATGTTATGTTTCTGGGGTGATTCAGAGATTCTCTAGTATGACCATTAAAATTTTAGCCAAAAAAAGAGGCTTTTATTCAGATACTGGCTCCAGGAATATATCAGGGACCTGGGATTTCCCAAACCACCCCAGGCAGTGGTTCATAAAGGCAAGAATACAAAGTCACAATTTGTTGTCCAGCAAGAAAAAAAATCCTCTTATGCCAAACAAGCTTATTTATAGGAATATAAAGAGAGTAAAAAATTTAACCCTTAAGAACCCTTAACATTTGGAGATACAATTTTGCTTTATAGTTATTTTATGCACAGAGACGTTAAACATTTAAACATAAAGTCAGCCATCAACATAATGTTACCCACCTTCTTAACATCCTTGAGTTATAGCCTGAGTCAAACCCTTGACTTTGGAGAATATATACATAAATAAATATATATGTATGTATGTACATACATATATATTTAATGATACAGGGGCCAACTCTAATCAGCAGAAGAGCTGAGTGCTCTGTGGCAGCTGGCAGCACAGTTATTAGCCAGGAAACACCTGAGGAAAAATGGGAGTCACTTGTTTTCTCCTTTTAGGGTTTATTTTCTCTCTTTGATATGTCTTCTAAATTCATCACAATTTTCATTGATACTTCCTGAGTGGTTTGTATAGAAACAGCAAGTTTCCCCAAGGTCACACAGTAACCTCTGGGTTTTACATAAAGCAGCCCAAGAGCTTTACCATGTTGAAAGACTACCTCAGCTAACAGGTTGATCTGTTCTAATTTTGAATAAGACTTTCCTAATGCAAATAAATCCTGCCTTAAGATTTTGTTATCACCAGCCATTGTTTTGCCTGTTTCTCTAAGAAAGAAATAGTGGTTCCAGCTGTTCCCAATCCTCAGCTTACTATGGGGGTTACAAGGAGAAGGACTGCATATTTTTCCCTTCTCCAAAGGTCCAGAAAGATGTAAATTCAAGTTATACCTATCTTCAACAACAAATATCTGGGGAAATAGAAATACTGAGATGGAAAATTTTGGGTGCTTGATGCATAGAGTAGGGATGTAATTCATTGATGCATGCAATTCAAACACTTTTAACCTAAAGCTGAAGAAATGAGTATCTCCCCAGAGGAAGTCATGTCTATGAGCTGTGAGATACTTATGGCAAGTTTGATTTGATCTTAAAGGGGAATATTGATAAATATTACATGGAAGATGAGGAAGGAAGATAGTCAGACATAACAACATTGTTACTCCACAACCTGTGAATTTCCTCATGCCTTGGTGATGGTGCATTTTTATGCAGCCAGGTTTTCATCTCCTGTGTCATGACTGTACCTGAATATGGTACTTGCATATTCAGGCACATATGGGCGTACCACATTCAGGTACAGACCTAGTCTACCTTGATAGTAGTGGGGGTGGTAGGGATGATGAGGTGTGGTGTCTTCTGGAAGGGTTCCAATTTCCTTTAGATCTAATGTCTCCAGCCTTTTGTTGGGGATAAGGAACAGCACATTTCTTCTGTAATTGCTTCTAGCTGAAATTAGGGTGTGGTGTCCAGGGACCTTGAAGGCTGGAAAGCTATTCCAAGGTCAAGCAGTGGCTGCTCCAGTCAAAAGCCAAGGAGTGGTGGTGTAGGGGGGATTCAGCAGGGGGATTGATTAGAAGCATCTGGTTCACTTACCCAAATGAAGGAACAGGGAGTAATCACGCTGGCTAGACTGGTTTACACAAACTTTCAGCAAATCCAGGGTTTATGGTCCATCAGAGCAATTTTAGTTAGCCACTGATTCACAGATGGTGTCTGTCAGCCAAATAAAAATTTACTGAGACAGATATAGACTAGGGACACAAGTTAAAGTTTGAGAATTTACACGAAAATCTTACATTGAGAATTGGCCCCTTGATGGTTTTAGTAGTACACCTCTTTAATCCCAGCACTCGGGAGGCAAGAGGCAGGTGGATCTCCAAGAGTACAAGGCTAACTTTGTCTATAGAGAGTTTCAGAACAGGATCCAAAAGAAATACAGGGAAACACTGTCTCAAAAAAAAAAAAACAAAAAACACAACAACAACAACAAAAAGAATTTACCCTCAGGAATAGCAATAGTAAGGGAAGCTTAGGCAGTCAATTGAAAGGAGTACTTATCAGTTGTCCATTTTACATGTGACAGGTGAATCCAAGTTACAACTCCCTGAAACTTACATGAATTTAAAGTTTAAAATAGAGATGATATTTCAGGCATATTAGCATTACCACTGTTTGTAATCTGAACATAAATTCATATTGTAGAAAAAGCAATAGATCCATGCCTTTGAAACACAGTAAAAGCTTTGGGAATGAAAATTATTTTGAGTGAAAAGCATTAACACAGCATTAACACATTTTCTCCGTCCAGAATGCTGAAGATACATGTATATGTGTGTGTGTGTGTGTGTGTGTGTGTGTTGTGTGTGTGTGTGTGTATAGAGAGAGAGAGACTGAACAAAGATGTTTTTAGAATAAAAAGAAGCACCTTTTAGTCTATACTTAGGTAAAAAATAAACCAAAGGATATTTTAAATTTTGAGCTTGTGCCTACAATAATAATCAGTGCTTTACCTTTGTGAGATTAGCTTATGGGAACTGTATCAATTAATATTTTTAAACTCTGAACATTTCCACTCTTAACTTTACAAATCATTTTTGAGTTTATTTTTCCTCAGGTCCTCAAACCTTTCTTCTTTTACATTCAATCATTTACCATGAGAAACACGTGGTTGAATACTGAGAGCAGTCATAACAAAGCAAGATCTTTTAAATAGAGGAATAGTAAATCTTACATGGAAATCTGATTTATATGAGTTTGTGTTTCTAACCAGGAGACCTAATAGTGCTGGGAAAATGCCTTTATGATGTGCACGGACTAGGCAGATGCTATAAAATGATAAAGCTAGAATTAGCCATCAACACTGTCAGAGGTCTGTGAAGAATACATTTGAGCAGAAAGTCTAAACCAAATGGTATTCGTATCAATAAAATGGCAGACAACCCAATATCTGGATGGTTATCATAGTCTCCTCAGAAATGTTAGTAATCTCATGGAGGCAGAAAGCTTCATTCTGCAGTGGTCGCCCAGGGCACCATTAATTCTCTGACTGCCACACAGAGCAGCATCAGCCTTCAAATGCCAGATCCAAATGGTCAGAAAGAATTTTCTGAGGATGAGGATGTTGAGAGTCTGGCCTACATTGGTGAGGCAAAGAAGGATACTCAGTTCTCCAGTGTCCTGCTGTACAAGCCTCAGCAGAGTCCTAAAGGTGGTTGAGACATGGGGCATATTTACACACTCACACACTGGCTGGTGTTAGCACTATCCAGATGGAGTCTTCTTCTTTGGAGACCTTAGTGTTGCCTCTAGGGAGCCTTTTTTTTTCCAATTGGTCTCTGAGCAATTTTTGAATGTTATCTATTAACTACATCTGACTTTAAATAAACTTTACTTGTTTGTAATTAGTTATTTGAGACAAACTTAAAAGCATATACACAAGGTAAAATAAAGCTATCCTTAAGGATGAATTACATTTACTGTCCACATGATGACAGGGAAAAACGTGCCCATAACAAGCCATTCATCTGAGCATGTGGTAGAATTCAATCATTTATAAAGTGACTGGTTATTAAACTGCATGTCCAAATGATAGTCTTAAAAATTACAATTCTTGAACTGAAGCTTTTTGTACCAAAATAAAACTTCAAATCAGAAATGCAGCCCATAAACACTATGAACCTTAAATTTCCATCCTTTTGTAAGTGCATCATTATAGGATATCACAATTCTTTGCATGACTCAGTTTACCAAAATAGCTAAAGCTTAAAATGTTGGCAAAGGCAAAGATACCAGTTAGACATTTTGATTTTGTGAGATAGGGATTCTCGGTGTATCAATTCTGGTTGCCCTGTAACTCGTTTTACAGACCAGGCTGGCCTCAGACTCAATGAGACCCACTTGCTTCTGCCTCCCAAGTGCTGGGATTAAAGGCGTGTGCTACCATGCCCAGCTGTAGTTACACATTTTTGAGTCAGCTTCTGTTAACTTGAATAGACCTTAGGGATGGAGAGATATTCCAGAGGCATTTGTCAAACTGTTCAGACCATTGTCTTGTTATGACGTAAGACAAGACTATCTCAGTTTTCATTGCTCATAGCTGGAATCCTAACTCATTATTATCACATCTCCTTCCCCATATTTTAATTGTTCTTTTATCCTTTTCATCCTACTTCACTCTGTTTCTTTAGCCTGTTCATCTAGAATAATACAGCTCTCCTGATTTCTTAGTCAGTCAAAAACTCTGGGCAAATCTCATTTCATGCTATGAAATATCTGTTGTTTTTTTTTTTTTTTTAAGTCATTTAAATCAGAAGACCCAACTAGGGATTGCCAATCCCTGATAGTGATGGTCAGTTTGGCATCAAAACCTGGCCAGATCACATAGCCCTGAGCCAGGATGGCAGGACTTTTTCTTTCTTTCTTTCCTTCTTTCTTCTTTCTTTCTTTCTTTCTTTCTTTCTTTCTTTCTTTCTTTGTTTCTTTCTGAGACTGCTTCCTTTCTGAAGCTTGCCTACTTCGTTCTGCTTCTGGCAGGATTTCATGTTTTTCAGTTTGGGACCTTTTAAATTGATTTCTCAGACCTAGTCCTCTGGGCCTTATATTAGCTCATGTTTGTATCTGGCCATAGCCTATTGTTTACAGTGAAAAGTAGAGTTGGCTAAATTACGAGAAAACTCTTTTCATATATCAAACTCAATGAATTTGGAGAACGTTCAAAGGCATTTTTGTTTGATCCAAGATAAATTTTACATTCAGAAGCCCTATTATTTAGCCATATTTTAAAAAGAGCAAAGAGTTACTCGAAAGAGAAAGCAAAAGCTCATTTATGTTTCCTGAGAAATAATTTATTCCATTTTTAATGTCATTTCATGTTGTTTCCCTCACCTATTATTCTTATTCTCAGGACAGAATCATCACACAAAAACATACCTCAATCAAAAATATCTTGGAGAACTGCTGTTATTCAAGCACATCTATTTCTTTTAAATAAGAATTAAATTTAGGTTACACATATGGTGTGATGCAGTAAATTGCGATTGCCTATGTATACATTTTCAACCAATAACCCTTATGCTATAAGTTTTACCTTTTAATTAAGAGTTTACAGGTCTCTAAACACACCAAATAAACTTACAAATCTTAAAGTACCGAAAGTCTGTGTAACAGTCCTAACAACTCTTGAGATAAGATTCATACTTTAGCAGAAGATTTAGAGAGTTAAACTGATTGGAAATAGTCTATTCTTTTGTCTTGTTTTGTTCTCCCTTCTCTGTCACATGACTGGGTGGCCTGTTGGGCATGGGACAGAGACTGTGGAAGAAACCTTTGAGTAAGCATACTTGGAGCTACAGGAGGGAGAGCTCAACTTCATAACTAGCTTTTCATTGAAGTATAAAGCATGAAACAACATTTTAATATTACCCATGCCTAACACAGACCTGAGTCCTTGTAAAACTGAATTCAATGACAGGGTGGGTGAAGATCAGAGTAAGATGAGAATAAATTAGGCTTAGATAAAACCTTTTAGCCCTGCATATAGACAGAGGACACTGTAGAAGGAAGTTAAGAGTAAGGGGACTAAGGAGTTCGTGAATGCCACTGCTGGCCTAATCCTTCCATCACTGTCTGGCTCACTGGCTCAATCTGGTTCTTGGTTCTCACACATACAACAAAATTATGGACACACCAAAGAACACAGACCCATCCAACAGTAGCTTTCCACAGTCAATGGGGACCACGCACAAACAAACGTGTGTGGATGCTTTCATTCGAACACCCAATAGATGTTTTCTTCTTGGGCTTTTCCAATAAGGCTAGCAGCACTGTAATTATCATTGTGTCCAGCTATTCCACAAATCCCACAAATGAGCTCTTCAGACAAACAGGATCCTTATCTTCACCTCCCAGCATTTTCCGATGCCTCCTTTCTCAGTCTAAACATTGACAATCTGTCAGTGGCTTCCTCCAAATGCTAGGCTATCTGACTTCTCTGTTCCCATTATGTAGGAAGCCTCCAGTGCCCATAGGCTGGTCAGAAAAAGGTGGATGTGGTTGAACACTCAAATCTCCAACGAGTCCCCAAATGGCATGGATCTGGATTCATTCAGAAATTCTCTAGTCTAACCATTAACAAACTAACAAAAAGAGACTTTTATTCAGATACTGGATCAAGGTCTACACCAGGGATTTAGGATTTGCCAAGCCACTTCAGTCAGGGGTATATAAGAACAAAGAATACAGTTACAATGTGTTGCCCAGCACACAGAAGGTCCTCTCCAAAAAGCAAGTTTGTTTACAGAAACAGAAAACAGCAGTAAAAGTAAACCCTTAGCAGACCTTCACGAGGACTAATTTTGTTTTAAAATTTTCTTACGCAGAGAGAATTTAAACGTTTAAACATAAATTAGTCATCAGCATAACTTTAGTCATCACAGGACATGGGCTTTCCTTCCCTGCCTATTAGAAGATTAAGGTAGAATGATATAGCAAGTAAAAGGCTCCCTGAGCTGGAATGAGCTCATTTAAAATAAGGAACTTGAGGAGATTTGCCTCAATTTTTTTTTAAAAATTAGTGTCACATTTACAAAGTCAGCGTCAGGTTTCTGGGCTTATGTGTGAAGATCTGCTTTTCATACCTAGGACGGCAAAAGTAATGTGTAGGTGAATCAGCAAGAAAACAGTAAGTCGTGAGTGTATAGTGGGAAGAAGCTATCAATCTGAACTGTGGCCAACTCCTCTAGCTTATGGAATCATTATCGTTGTTTATTAAGGATAGGGAGAAACAAATAGGCCCAACAGATGTTTATTCAGGGAGAAATAACTCACAACCTAGACAGATGAACACCAGCAAGTTCCACTGGATGCTCTCCTCTCTGCATCCCACCAGCAAGACAGCTCTGGCACTCTCCTCCTCAGACCTAGTTCCCCAGGTCCCTTCTGCCCCTGTCTCCACCCCCAAAGGGCGTGGTCAGTACCACAGGTGTGCACAAAGTGAATATCTCACTACAAATCTTGTTGAATTCTTTGATTTTACTTTGTTTATCTTGTTCTTCTGTAGGAACAGATATTCCAATTTTGTCTCATGGCATCATAAGGAGACCTCTGGCTTCTTTCTGTGAGTCATGATCTCCAAAGCATAAGGAAGACTTTCAGGTAGATAAGGATTTCTCCCTGAAAGCCAGAGGGAAAGACTTTCAGGATTTTCCTGAAGCAACAGAAGGAGATGAAAAGCAAAGGTGGCTCACATGGCAGCCATCGTGTGGCTCAGCTTTGCTGGATTGCATCAAACAGCTGTGCTGGCCTTATGACTTTTGCCATTTGCATCAGATACGGCTATGTCACGTGTACCTCAGGTCATTCATATATGCTGTCCTGGGTAGGTGTGTGTCTTTCCATTGGGATCATTGGCATTTTTTTTTTGGTGTTGTTGTTGCTTGTTTAATTAATTTTGGGTTTCTGTTTTTGTTTCTTTCCTGTGATGGTTTTTTTTGTTTGTTTGTTTGTTTTTGTTATTTATTTATTTATTTATTTATTTATTTTTTTGTCAACTTGGCATAAGCCAGAGTTATCTGGGCAGAGGATCCTCAATTACAAAAATTTATTTCTCTATCAGATTGCTTGTAGGTAAATTTCTAGTGACATTTTATTAATGAATGATTTACCTGGGAATGTTCAGCCTGCTGCCAGTTGTGCCACACCTGGTCATGCTGTCATGGGTGGTTTAAGAAGTCAAGCAGAACATGTTATGTTCCTCTGTGGTCCTGGCTTCATTTCCTGCCTCCAGGTTACTACTGTGAGTTCCTTACTAACTTCACTTCATTCTCAATTGTACCTTTAAGTAAATCCTTGCTTCAAAAATTTGCTATTTTAATGATGTTTATCATGGCAATAGAAAGCAAACTAGGACACATGCAAATCACATACACATATGAAAATGGGAAATAACAAAAACTGAAAAGAAAATAAATGAAAATGGGCTAAACTTCTTTAAATTTAAAAAAAAAGTTTATATTTTGTCATTTTCAGTTTATCACTCATATTTGAATTAGTGGGAAATATTTTTAATATGACATTATTTTTATTCCTACTTCATTTGTCAAAAAATGAAATATTTAACTTATATCTATTTTTTAAAAAAAGATTATGCTATAAACAACTTTAATTGTATGGTCACAATAATTAGTGTGGAATAATTATATGGAAAGTGTTGTAATGGTAGCATTTCTGACATAGACATACTGGGTAATTCTATACTACACACAGTGGGCTCTTTCTGAAGTCTACTGGGTTTAAGGATGGATGCCTTATATCAAGGTTTTTTTAAATTCACATTACATATTATTTACATATACATTACAAATTCACAATTAAAATTTGGAGAGTGAGAAATTTAAACTCAAATGCCATCTGTAATTCAACCCAGTGTCTGTTCATAAAGGTGTTTTGTTTATGTACATATAAATTCACACACATATATATGATGTATATGGATATACATATGTAGATGGATAGGCATAAGCAAACAGAATATGCTGCAATGTTAGTTTGTGCTTCTCTTTTAAATAAAACTTGCATTAGAGACAGTGAAATGCTCAGTGGGCAATAGTGTTTGCTGCTAAGCACATGAAACTTAATTTGATATCTGGGATGCATATGGTAGAGATAGAAATCTGATCCCTATAAGCTGTCCTTCGATCCCTACATGAACAAGTATTGGGATATCTGTTCCTAGATATGTATGCATGTGTGTGTACATACATATATATGCACACACAATGTGAATTGAAATAAAAGATTTGGATACATTATTATCTTCACTTGGTAGCATGCATTGGAACGGCTAGGGAAAACCTATTCTGTCTGTGTAGGACCAGGATAAAGCATAAGCAAGGATGAGAGATGCTGCCACAATTCTGAAAACAAAAGACATTTGCAAACAATTTGCTTGTTTAGTTTGTACATGGACAATGCAATGTATCAGCTAAATTGAATATGAAACTGAAACTATAGGAGGCGCCAACTGCTGAAGACCTGACAGACAATTGAATTTGATTACCGTCTGTTTCCTGTACCCTGTGTCTAATGCTTGTAATTTATTGTAAAATTCTGAATAAACTTATGGTTGAGGTCACACACACACACACACACACACACACACAAATCCCTGATGTAAAGATAATCAGAATGTCAACATTGTTTCTGTTACTAAAGGTGTTAAGTTACACCTGCATTATTCTTTTTAAAAGGCACTTGGAGAGTGAACGGCATTTATACACTTCAAGTAATTATATTTGAATAGCTAATTGGAAGTGAACACTGCACAGTCCCTTGTCTCAGGTTATTCTATAGTCAACTGCCTTCCACCTTATATGAACCTGTCTAAAGTGAGAGAAATAATTCTATAAGTGCACGATTGCAAACTGACCAACAAAAAGAATGAAAATAGCCACTGTTACATTAATGATGGAATGAGAAGATGATGGTAATGAGAAGAATTGAAAATTCAGTTATGGACTTACTGAGATTTTTCCTGTCTGTGAAAAATCTCTATTATGGACTACTCACTTTACTTTCATTCAGTTCCTAGAAAAAATAATAGAAAGATCATTATTATTATCTCACAATCAAGGTGTTGGCAGTTGAAACATCACATAACACATTAAATAGTGTCAGCACTTCAATCTCCTTGACATCTAAGGCTATTTTCTTTTCTTACATAGAATTAGTCTGTTGTGTACAGGTCAAAATCCAGTTAAACTGTGTTAAAACAGTTAAAACAGGAATATTATTTATACACCTGATGTTATTCAGTTTGATTTTTATTCCACTCCACTGTTCATCATAGACACTGATTTGTATATATTTTCCTATTTCCACCTCCAAAGAACTAGCATGTGCCTTTCATACCAAGTCTCAAAGAAAGCTCAGACAGTAATGAGTTAGTTGTTACTGTGCATACATATGGATGCCATCCTGTGGCTGGCTATCATTGTAGGAAGTTTCTTAGCTAAAGTACATTTAAAAGAAGTTTAAATGAAGTTGTAAGAGCATTAGTCTAAAATCTTGGCAATTATCTTTGCTCGTTTATAAACAACGATTGTGCAAAATAATCCATAAGTTTTCAGAGTACATAGATCAGAACCATAAAGAAATATACTCTCTAATTGTTTCCCTCAGTTACTACTTAACAACACATCCTTAACAAGAATTTCTTTGGCTTTCCTTTCTCTTTCCTTTGAGTTTTTGGGTGGGTGACAGCTTCTTTAATGCATTGTACTTATACTTGTCTTCAGTATTGGTGACAGGGATAAGTTCATGTATCACAACTGTTAAATTTAATAGAAAATTTTGTTTCATTTTTAAATGAACGTTCCAGTAGATTTTAGAAAATTTTCAAAAGTTTATAAACATTATTTTAAAAATATGTTTTCAATTTAATTTTTTAACTTAAATATAATTTTTTAATTTATGCAAAGTTTAAATATATGTTTAAAAGCACATGCACATGCTCGCACACACACACAACACACTATATATGTGTGTACATATATATATATATATATACACATACATACATACATACATACATACATACATATACATGCCACTTTCGCTTTTGTTCAGAAAACTCTTTTAATGTAGTGGGTAGTGTTCATGTAGATACTCACAAATGTTCAAAGAGCTAAGATGATGTGACTATCAGTACTCAGCGATTCAGAGATATGTCTATCAACTTTACCGCTTCCCTCCTAAACTTTAAAGAGTATGATGGAAGATGGAGCAGAGAGAATGTAAGAGCTGGAAGCTGGAGAGGAAAGGTATGAATGTTATCATCTGGACATGACTTGAGTGCTATATCTGAACTCACAGCATCTGTGGTTACCTGCATTAGATGTGCTTAAGATCAAGCCAGTTATAAATTTTAATAATAAAGAGAAGAGGGCCTTCTGATTCACCACCAATAAGGAGTTATTGTTGGCTGTTAGTGGAGCAAGCGACATCAATGTCATGTGCTATGCATGGGCTTCTAGGCACACAGACATTTTAGAGGCTGTGTTCTGAGCATATATTATGAATCCCTGCTCTAAGGAATAAAGTTGGTTCTGTACTGCTTAGTTTTATCAATTCTATCATCTATATCACCCAACAGTAATTTTCTTTGAAATTCGTTTCTCATTGAGGGTAATACTGTGCCGAAACATGCTCTACTAAAATTGAAACAGATTAACTAAAACAAAATCCATGCAGTATTATCTTATTAAATATACCTGACATATCTCCTAAAATATAAATATACAAACTTGTTTTTTGAAAAGTTTAGCTTCCTATTACAAATCCATTATTCTTTGATTATCTTGAGAGATAAAGGCTCCCACAGATCTTTTCTGGTGATGAAATTCCTAATTCCACTCTCTCTGCTTATTTAACAAAGATGTAGATTGTGGCATAATTTAAATAGAATATGTTTCAAACCCTGAGAACTTCTTATAAGCTACTACTTTTATAATTTTCTTTGGGAAAAATTTGAAGATACATGAAATATTGAGTATATGTTTATTCTGCCAATAACAAAAGGGGAGACATCCACCCTACTTAAGGAGACTGTTTTGCTTGAAGGTGTATGGGGATATCAAAGGAAATAAGTAATGTACAGTTGGATCTCTCTGCTACTTGAATGCGTTTTCTGCACATTTATTCTTAGATATTCTGAAAATATTATACCTGTTGCCATGGGGAACGAATCTTCCCTGTGTTTTGGCTGGTTTCAGAAGCCTGCAACTTCAGTACTTTTGCTATGGAATTGGGAATGCATCCCAATAATTGCTAACTATTACAGGTCATAGTCTTGTTTCCCCCCCTGTGCTGATAGATAAAGTAATATGTGAATCCTCTACGAACACCTGGCATACATTTCCCTTTCTCAGTGTTTGGAATTATTAGATAGTACAACCCTGTGCTTCTCTGTAGCGAAGGTATGCTTTCTTGAAACGGAAGAATAAACATATATAAGAACAAATCTCAAATGAACTGGTACAACATTAAATGAAGAGCAGAGAAGAGGAACAGACATTTCAGAGGTATACGTGACAACAGGACTGCCAGTTTCCTCAGGAGTGTGAGTAATGCGTACATGTATCACCATTCCTCTCAACACTGCTTTGACCTGTTGACATAGACATCTGGTTTAGACAATTTGAGTCCTGAATAACTTTGTGCATGTTACCAGGTTTAATGTTTCTAGTGATACCTGCTGACATGTGATCCCTCCATGTTGACACTAGAAGCTAAATAATGAAGGTTATTTCATCCAGAGTAAGGATTTTCTTGTTTGTCATTGATTCATCTTTGAGAGACCATCTCTTCCAAGACATTCTTCAGGAAGCTGGAGTTTTGTAAGGACGATAATAAAACACTCCAAATGTGACTGTTTAGTACCTTGTTTCTGAAGAATCTCCCATTTAAACATGTTTTCCCAGCACTAGCTTTGACAAGAGATAAAATATGAGAAACCAGAGAATAAGAGAATCCTGGTTATGCTGCGACCTCTAGTTATCACCTATTGAATAACAAATAGTTTTTACTTTTTCCACGAAGCAGCTTAATGTCAGAGATAATTTGTACAGTACCTTGCTGTTTCAGCTAGATACTTTTTGGCATGATCAACATGACCACTTTATTGAGCACTTTGAGGGGCCAGATAATCTGTCAAAGGCTTTAAATATTTTTTAATTTATTTTCTAATTACCTCACCAAGTAGTGATTTTCCTACAGCACCTCAGACGTATTTTCTTTTAGGTGTTCACCACCCTTGTGACTATACCATCATGTCTTCCTGATAATTATATGACTTAAACCCTCCCACTTGCAATATTCCTTCTTAAACATATAACTTATGTATGTTCTATTAGACTCTGTACACGTCTCTCATAAAGTCTCTGTTTGAACCTGTCATGGTCCTTTCTAATTTCCTGTCTTTTATATGTATTCCCATATAAATACAAGTCATTTTTCTCTTTATAGTAGAATAAAATGCCATTGAACATTCAACAGCATTCCATTATCCATATTTTTTAGTAGATAGGTGTGTGATTGATTCCATTTTCTTCCTACTATGAATAGAGAAGCATTACATTTTCACATGTGAGTGTCTCAGTTGTAGTATGTAGAGTCCTTCAGGCACATGTCCAGGAACAGTGGCTGTGGGTCAGTTGGCAGTTCCATTTAAAGACTTTTGAAAACACACACACACATACATACACACACACACACACACACACACACACACACACACACACACACACTAATTTCTGTAATAGTTTCACCATTTGCCCCTTTCACCAAAAATGAAAATGTGAGTTGTCTTTCCACATATCCATTTACTGTCATTTGTCCACCCAGGCATTTTGAGGGACGTTATTATGGTTTAAAAAGAAATAGAGACAGTTGGATATATGCCATTTGCCAGTGAAAGTAGAAGAACAGTGCAAAGGAAAATTTGAAGGACCATTTTAACAAGTGGTACACTCAAAATCTGATGAACAAGTTTGACCACTCTCTAAAGAGATAACTCAAGCTTGCCAATAGTTATCACATTTTCTATTAGAGAAAATGAAGCTGTCTACCCTACATAGAGTAAAAAATGATTATTCAGAAAAAGGTTGCTTTATTTTAATCTATTATTACTATAGAGAATTATATAATAATTGCAGTGATATTGACTCATTGGTAATAGGTTTGTTCAGGGAACATCATTCTGATTTATCCAGGTTTTGCTGGAAATAATAATTGAACATCAATCTGTTGTATTCTTTTAATCTATACTCATATTAAATTTTATTTAAAACAAGTATATTGTGATAACAGAGGAAATTTTTAGAACATATTTCAGTAAACACACATACACAAAATGCATCCTAAGTACACACTGTTAAAATGATTAAAGAGATACTAACATTGACAGAAAGGTTTTTATTAATTTTTTATGTGTGTGAATATTTTCTTGCTTGTTTTGTGTACTAAATGCATGCTTGGTGCCTGCAGAGGCCAGATGGAGTTATGGAAACTTGTGAAATATTGTCTGAGTACTGGAAAGATAATCTTGGTTCTCTGCAAAAGCAACTTGTGTTTTAAACAACTGAGCCATCTTGATAGCCGTTGTATAAATTAATCTTTAATGGGGAGATTTTAAGTATCAATTTAAAATGTATTTGGTACGAAGGACTTTTTCATTTCCTTTAAAATCATGTGAACAATTGTTACAGTACTCAAAAATCAAGTGTTCCTCCCAAAATAAATTCATGAGAGTTTTATATTTAATTACATGTACTCTGTGTTGGGGTAATGCTTGTGAACTTCATTTTTTTGTATATACATAAGTGGAAAAAAGAGTGGATCCAGAATTCTCAAGAGATCCATGTACTTCCAAAGGAGCTGAGTTCATTTCTTAGTGTTGAAGTCAGGAGGCTAACACTGTCTCCAACTCAACCTCCACATCTTCTGCCTTCTTCTGGCCTTGATGGGCACCTGTATGTGCTCCTGTGTGTGTGTGCATGCACACACACACATACATGCACACACAGAGAGAAATAACGTCGTTAATAAAGAACAAAAATGACATGAGAAAGGATTCACAGATTTTGCAAGGAGGGACAGAACATGCTAATATTTCAACTGTGTGCAGAAAAATTTGAAGGAAAAAAAAAAAGAACTAACTGGTTTTTTTTCTGCAAAGCCACATAGATGGAACAATCACATGCTAATTGCCTACCAATTAGAAACTGTAAAACGAATGTCAATGAACTCTCTAAATTGCTGTTATTTTCTGTTTTCATTAAGGTTTTAAAATTATCCTTTTATTCTACTCTCCAGAATTTCATTACCCTCATTTCTGTCTGAAATTATAACTCAAATTCAAATGCTTAATTAGGAAAGAAGAATGTGAAGATTCTGACAACTTCTTTTCAATAGAAAATCTCACTGAGCAATTCAGTCCACTCAAGAGCCATGGCTGCAAAGCTTCCCTTAATGACCAGCATTGTTCTCCACAGAGGCTCTGACCTCATCAGAGGAGCGAGTCCTTCTGGCTTAGTAACTTTCTTCAATTATTTATATTTCACAGTCATGTCTACAGCATTTGTCTTAGCTCTATTCACATGCAAGAAGACCTGATTGTGAGCTACAAGATGAAATAAAGAAAAGAAAAAGATCTCAAAATCACTCATTGTGTAGAACTAATCCTAGGAGATTCATTTGCTCTTGAGACAGCGACCATTTCTCCTAATCCTGTTTTCACATAAATTGCTGATTTTTACTTTTATGTTAGCTGTGGTAAAATACCATGACCCTTGGCAAAAGTGAATTACAGGAGAAAGGGTCTCTTTTGGCACACAGTTTGTGGTTATAATCCAATAATGGTGAGGAAGTCCTGACAGTAGGAGCTTGAAGCAGCTAGTAGCATTGTAGTCATAATCAGGAAGAACATAATAGAAGCCTGCACTCAGCTCAGCTCATCATTTTTATACTGAGAGAGAGAGAGAGAGACAGAGAGAGAGAGACAGAGAGAGAGACATAGACAGAGAGACAGAGACAGAGAGAGACAGAGAGAGAGACAGAGACAGAGAGAGAGAGAGAGAGAGAGAGAGAGAGAGAGAGAGAGAGAGAGAGAGAGAGAGAGAGAGAGAGAGCAGCAGCAGCATCCCCCATCTTCTGTATATGATCTCTTTTGACATCTGGTAACATTGGTCATCCCCTGATCTCCTGAGAACATCTTCAACAAGAGTCTGTGAGACGGCATGTCTTATGTTATCAGAGCTCTGCAGCATGGTCTTCTCTACTGAATCCTATGGTTAAAAAGATGCTCTAACTTGGCAGTTGGTGTTAACAGACAAATTTTCTCTAGATTTTCAGAAACTCGGTTATCTGAAGAGTTTTGTATGAATTCTCAGACTTTATTCAATGAACACATCAATCTAAAAGAATTATAGGAGCTGGAAGCAGAGGTCAAGGTTCATTCTTTTACTCAAGAGAAGTAAAATGGGGACATACCCTGCATAACGAAGACACTCATTCAGAAAATATCCTTTCTTTCTTGCCCCTTCCTTCGTTCCTTCCTTCCTTTCTTCGTTCTTTCCTTCCTTCATTTGTTCATTTGTTCCTTCCTTCCTTCCTTCCTTCCTTCCTTCCTTCCTTCCTTCCTTCCTTCCTTCCTTCCTCCTTCTCTAAGCTTAAGAAGTAACAAGTTTAAGTTCTAAGATCAGAGTCACTCTGTCTGTGTAAGCCTGCCATCCCCTAAAAGAGTTTATTCCTTTTAAGCAATTCCTGTCTCCTGAGAACATATTGTAAAGATTTGTCCAGTGATATGTTGACAGGTGAGTTATCCAAAATTTCCCCTTATTAATTTTGTGCCCTCCGGATTCTGCCCTAATCACTGGCTTTCCATCTCACCTAGTCCTGTCTCTCAAAGTGCATCCCAACTCCATACTCACATGCCTTTTCCCATATTACAACTGTTCCTGAATAAATTCTGCCTTTAGTTATTTAAATACAATTTAGTTATGATTTTATTTAAGACCAGCTGTCTCTATTTTTTTCTTTTGTTAGTAAAACTAAAGTGACGCCCAATAAGAACTATCCATTTATAAACATGATTACCATCTCTGGATTAAAAATTAATCCATATTTTAAATAAATGCACTTTTTCCTGCATGCATGAGTGTGTACTACATAACTATCTGTTGTGTTCTGAATTAAAAATATGTCATGAGATCATCTGGAACTTACATTATCAATGGCTAAGAACCACAGGGATCTGGGAACTGAACTCAGGTCCTCTACAAGAAGAAATGTCTTAACTGCTGAGCCATATCTACTGGCCTTTAATCTCTATTCCTAATGACAATGAAAAATTACTGGATAGAAAGACATGTATATGAAAGTCCTTTATTAAACTACAGAGTCTCAAAATGATTGTCTTAAGTCTTACCTAAGGAACCTGAACACTTCCATTCTCATAATCACAAATTTGGAGGAACTCCCAATAACACATCACCTGTACATCGTTTGATTTTTGAGGGGCCATTCATCCTTCCCAGATTATTTTCTTTGAGAAGTCATTTGTCCTCCTCCTTGGAGAAATGTTCCTGTTCACTCCTCGTCCTATTCAGATGCTATGCAGTCTTCACATTGTAATCACCATAAATAACATGTTCTGTGAACTTCTATAGACACATAATCAGCTGCTTTTCTCTTGTGATTTTCATCTTATGAGTTTAATCTACATGTTCAGGAACTTCAATAGGATGGGAAGCTTTTCC
This sequence comes from Cricetiscus sungorus, assembly GCA_030556225.1. Taxonomy (NCBI): domain Eukaryota; kingdom Metazoa; phylum Chordata; class Mammalia; order Rodentia; family Cricetidae; genus Cricetiscus; species Cricetiscus sungorus. The sequence continues at coordinate 6,927,424 of JANBXA010000202.1, read as the reverse complement.
ATTTCAGAAATAGAATTTCCTAGTCAAGCTTTATTTCTCTCCATATGCACATATAAATATCATACATAGAGCTTTATTTGATTATGTGTACCATATATAAAACTGTGTTTGTTCCTTAGAATAAATGTTCTTTAATGATAAGACTCATATTTATCTTTAAAAATCCCCTTAGAGTTTACAGAGCCATATATTCTGCATAATTATCTGGTAAATGTGTAAATAGAGATTACAAATGTTCTATATTAATAACACAGAATGTTTTCCACAATAGTGTGTCTGACTACTGAGAACTGCAGCCTATGACAGGGATGATAAATAGGCATTTGTCCCTGCAGAGAGGGTTCCTAATACTGAACTGACTAGAAATTCAGTTGGCAAATAATGCCCCTTTTCTTTCTGTGGTTTCCCTACTAACAAATGATTTGGATGACCTCCATGAGCCCCTATGTAGCTTCAGAATCCTTGTCAACAGAATAAAGATTTCCTTTGTGAAAACTCCTTGGACCATAGTATGGGAATTTGTGGACATTTTATCCCAATGACATCTTTACTGGACACAGAATCACCCACAAGTCCCACATCTAGATGTATGTATGAGGGTCATTTGAGAGATTAAGTGGGGAAGACACCTTGAAAGGCAGGCAGCACCTTCCCATGAGTTGGGTCTACAATGTAGCAAAATTAAGGAAATGGAGTTCAGGGATGGCCATTTCCTTTCTTTGCTTGCTGTTTCACTAGGATCTGAGCAAAAAGTATCTCAGCTGTTGTCTCCAGCTGAGAGTTATTGTTACGTTTTTGCTGACCACATCTTAAAGGGCTGCCACTCTCAAACTAGGAGTCCTAAGAAAGACTTTTTCAAGTTGCTTTCTGTCAGAAATGCAAAAAGCACAGCTTCTGTTAGTTGGTACTAAGGTCTTGGAATATGTATAGTCTCTCACACATCAGAGAAACGGATATTTTTCCGGAGCTATTCATTTTCTCTCATACGTACAGAATTGCTTCCTTTCTTCATAAGAACACTGTGGCACAAGAACCAGTGATTTCACAGTGAGCAGTGTGGGGGGGAGGGTGGATGTGTGTTGTTTTACAACTTGCTTAAAGTTGATCCATGTATTTTAATTCTCAAAATATTTTCTTATTCGAACTAATATCGAGACAAAGAGAAAAAAAACATCACTAACACAGATTAAACTAAGGTTTTTTTTTTTTCCAGCTCTATTTCTGACTGAGAGCTCAATTCAGCAAAATAGGGGAACTTAGTTTCCAGATAAAAGTATCCCAGTGTGATTAAACTTGAGAAAAAGGCATTTCAGGGGAATAGCTTTTTTCATGACTGTCTCTTCCACAGGTAGAATCACTCAGGGCTGAAGCAAGTGGAAGCAGTCTGTTCTCAAGAGGAAATGTAAATCATAACTGAAGGAAAACATACACGAAGCTGCAATGAATTAAGTAACTATTTCAAGCCTTTCCTTCTTTGTTTATTCTAATGGAGTACAATAAAAGGACACCAAAAGGAATTCATGTGAAAGCAAGCAGAAATATTACTAGGAAGCGTCATACACAATCATTTCCGACAGCAGCAAAGAGTGTTTGGGAAAGTTTCCCACTGCAGAATGAAGATATAACACTGGAAAATGATTTCTGGTTAGGAAAGGAGATTTATATCTGATGTCCCGAGTCAATGAAGTGTCTCAACAGCTAAAAGTGCTTGCAGCCTATCTTGATGACCTGAGTTCAATCCCTGGGTCTCATATGATGGAAGGAGAGAATTGACTCCATGAGGTGTTTTCTGACACTCAGACGCATGCCTGGCTATATAAGCCAACACCCCTTACTACTATAAATAAATGCAGTAAAAAATAGAGAAAAGAAATGCTAAGTTGCGACAATAGTTTTACAAGCCACCACCCAAAAAAGACAATTTGATATATTTTTAAATGTTCAATTTTCTGTATGTACTATTTAAAAATCTGCCTTATTAAACTGTCTATAAGGCAAGAAATATATAAATTAAGTACTTTCCACACAAGTAGCATAGTATGGGTGTGTTTATAATCGATTTTATAAGCTACAGACTACAGAAATGGTTTCGTTGTTAGAGCACATGCTGCCATTGCAGAAGGCACAAGTTTTGTTCAAGCACCAATGTCATAGTTTCCCCTTCCAGGTCTTATCAAATTGGAACAAAGCGACAATACAGAATACAAGGTACAATGTAGAATGTACCTAGCACTGTGACTGCAGAGAGGGCTCTCACTGCTCCTGCAGAGGACCCAGGTTCAATATCCAGCACTCACATATTGGGTCACAACTGTGAGTAACTTCAATTCTCAGGCTCTGGCGTCCTCTTCTACACTCTAAAACTACACATGCTTGCATGCACACATACACACACACACACACACACGAAAAATAATCAAGTATTTTTGAAAATTAATTTTTCCTAAGTAGTAAGATATGCTGGAAAATGATTTCTGGTTAGGAAAGGAGATTTATATCTGATGTAACATCATCAGTTAAAGGTAATGTTTACATGTGGATTTTATTATAAATGTCTACCTATATTTGAAAGCATTGTATTACCTTTCACCATCACACTATTTTCATTCCTTCAAATTATTGTTATTTTGTGTCTGTAAATTGCACATTTAAAATACCAAAATTCTAAATCCATGCACAAATATATGTAAATTATGTAATCTCCCCAGTGCATTATTTATGAGCATATTTTTAAAAGTTGTATTCATTTATGATGTGTGTGTGCATTTTCACGAATTTATGCGTACCACATTTTTATTGGAGTCCCAAGAGGCCAGAAGATGACACAGATTCCCTGACTGTTGCAAACCAACACATGAATGTTGGAAATTCAACCAGAGATTTCTGCAAGAGCAGCAAGATTTCTTAACTTCTGAGCTATTTCTCAAGCCCCATTTCTGGGAACCTTTCACATTTGACTCCTGCACTCTGTAACATTTCTTTGTATACATTTGATCAGATGTGAGGTAGAAAACTATGAATATTAGCAGCAGGAATTAGATCACTGGTTCTGGTGCAAGATAGGTCTACAGTCTCCACTTGTCTTCCAAATGTCCTCAACTGTGTTTCAAACTCAATTCCTAGATGGAGCCATTCCGTTCTGAAAAATTGGGAATGGAGATGCTGATGGAGAAACTGAGATTTGAAAACACACTGAGATAAGCTGCAGTAGAAGCCATAACAGCTAGATAAATTCCTCTGAAGAGAATCCTCCTGAGCTACATGCACTCACTGACAGCTGTCACTTTCATGGAAATGCCATCAGGAAAGTTTGCTTCAGATTCTGTCAAGCCCAAGGCTTATACATGACATGGGTAACCTAATAACAGCCTCTTTAGCAGTTGTCTTCCTTCAAAATATGCGGAGGAAGACAGTCACTTTTAGTGGATTCAAAAGACTTTTAGAAACCCCCTTTCCAATGAACTTTCCCATGCAAATAATACTGAATTTTCAGTTTTTGTGTTCTGATATTATTTCCCCTTTCCCTAAATGTTAGGATTTTTGAATTTCTAAAGAGAGACTAGAACATATATTGTGTCAGCAATTCATGTAACCTGTTTAGCACAGAACTAAGCCTCCCCTAAATCCCAGCAGTAGAGGCAGAGGCAAGTAGATCTATGAATTCGAGGATACCCTGGTCTACAAAACGAGTGAGTTCCAGGACAGCAAGTTCTGCACAATGAAACCCTGTCTTAAAGCCCTTCCACCCCACCAAAAAGAAAAAGAAAAGAGATGATTATCTCAGGTCCCTCTTGTAAAGTACATTCCAACATCATAATTTCATCATAGGCTCGGGTCTACAAATATCTGCTTTCAGGTTGCTATCAGCTTCAACCCAAGATACAATGATAGGAGTATTTAGTAGAAAGAAATTACCTTCCAAAGTGAACCCTTTCTAATTTTCTCATAGTGAATAGCAAAAGAGATTCAGCTCGTTTCCAACCCAGAGTTGTGTTAACAATGTCCAGGGTTTCTTTTTGTCCAGAACTGGAGAGCCATCTAAAGTATCAAACTGTATTTTGAATCACCCTTTCAAGTACTTTTTTTTAAAAAAAATTATTTTTAAGTATTTGAACCATTAAGTATATCACCTCTCACAGACCATAAAATTAGTATCTATGCAGTGAATTCCCATGAGGAGTGATTAGCTACTTATGTTTCCAGCTTGTACTAAAAGTGAATATGTATTTAGGGCCTTTTCATGTGTCTATTTCTTGTTGAAAATATTTCAAACACAGATGAAAATTTCAGAACTCTGAATTTTCATTTTCAGACCTAGGTTGATGAAAAGCAAACTTTCATGTTATTATTTGTTATTTAAAAGAGAGTCTTTGCATTACCTTTCCCTTTGGCATATAAATCAAAGAGTAAAGTTGGAGTATTTTCAATTATCATTTTGAAAATACAGGACTTATCTTCCAATACAGGGGAATGAAATTGTATTTTCAGATGAAATGAACCCAGATGTTCTGAGATTAAAGACCAATAAATATTTTTAAAGAGTGTGCATTGGTTAATCTTGTTGCCAACTTGCCTTACTCTTGAGAATGAATTCATAAATAAGCTGCTGGGTATACTTGTGAGGGATTTTCTTGATCAGACTATTTGAAAAATCACACTGAATGTGGGTGGTGCCTTCCACTATCAGCTAGAATCAAAGGAAGCCTGGGGACTTGTGGGAAAGACCTACTTCATGTTTGCCTGCTTACGACTGTCACTGCTCATTTCTTCATTCTGGTTCCTGCTGCTGCTGCTACTGCAACTGCTGTGCCTTTCACTGACATCAGAATCAGCTCCATTCTCCTTCCAGCGTAGACTGAAGACCAGTCGTTCTCCAAAAGTTGCCCCAAAATCCAACAAATATTGGTAATGCTTCCGCATCCAGCATCAACGTCTAAGAAGCAATGGTTTATCAACAGGTATGAAGACAGCCATGGTTAGATTATTCAGACTCTATTCCCTATTGCATAAAATAATGTAAGAAACACACACACATTAGTACAATACATAGTATGTTTGTATGTATATATCATGTCTCTATATAATCTCTCATTTCTATACTTACATTTCTCTATATATGTGTATAAACATATACATGCATTCACACACACAAACACACACACATTCATACATACATATATATATATGTATATATATATATTATATCATTTCTGTGTCCCTAGAGAACATTGACTAATATGGAGCATCAGGATATAATAAGATGATCAACCATGCTTTCTATTCTGTAGTAAAAATGAAAGCAAACATTGCATTTAAATTTAAACAATGTTCTCACTGAAATATATGGCATAATTCATCACTTCATTAAAGATCTTGTTAATCACACTTCATCAGTATGAATGTTACAAAGTGACCAGTTATTCAGACCTTAGCAAAATTGATACATTATGGCTTGTTCTGCATAAAGCAGTTGTTTTGTTTGTGTTGAGTATACAAATTTATGTAAACTCTTATAAAGATTGTTATTTCATCCACTTTAGCCATAAAAAAACATGATCATAATGGAGAGTGGAAAGAGGAGCTCTGTTCCACCCTTCACCTGAAACTTAAAAAGCATTTTGATAGTAATGAAAATCCCCCAAAAATAGTGGAAAGTTTTAAATAAATGTCTTTAAAATATATGTATTTGAAGGTATTATCTACAACCTTCACTTTACTAAAACAGCACAGTTGCTAGCATCCATCTATACCCTGACACGAATATGATACTTACTCTTCACCAAGGAAGTTTCTCTTTACAAGACATTGAATCCATTACATAAAATCTCCACTAATAAAAATACAGAGCTGTGGAGTCCAGTTCTGTTGGTTACATCTACAAAACACACCTGCTCCTAAGGATCAGGTAAAATCGTAGAAGAGGAGGCATAAAGAATGTAAGAAGAGGAAGATCAGGGAGTTTGCTGTGAGATTATGTAACCTAATAACATCAGACCCATAAAGTCTCACCAACATGACTGTCCAAATTTGAGCTGAGCAAGAATGACATCAACGGACAGTGAGAAAGAACGTATGAGGCCTCAAGCCTGCATGAAGAAATATAGTCAGCTGAGGAAAGTCTAGAGGGGAAGAAATAGTCCTCGGCAGGGAAGAGAAAAACAACTGGCCATTCAATACCGAATAGTCACCACTGTAAACCTACATACACTTACTATTTCATGGACTGAGTAGGCTGTGGTTAGGAGTATACATATATGGGCATATACATGCATGCATGCAATGAAAGTACAGACCCTGAATGGAAGGAGAGTATAAATAGGTATAAGAGACTGGAGGGAGTGAAGGTTGTGAAAGGAGAAATATAATTTTAATCTCAAAAATTAAAATAAAAACAACACAACTAGTATTTTTGTTAAATTTCTCATGTAGTTGTCAGGAAGTAATCTTGATTTTTTTTCAAGCCACAATTTGTGTGAATAAGTACTTCTACTAGATTCTTGACTGATTTTCTTCTGTGAGTCTGAGATTCTGGGGCATCACAGAAAGCACCTATATCATCAGTTGAAGTGCATCATTGGCCATTTAGCTTTGATGTGTTTCCTAGAGTGGCTACATGTTTTTATACTAGAGTTTGCCATATTAAAACAAGTAGGACATGAGAATTACATTTTTTCCCTTAATGGACCTCATATGTTAACAATCACATTGTCATAATTATCATAAAGACACCGATTCCTTCTGAATGTTGATAGAGTAAATCTGTATCACTGACAGATTTGGTTAGAAATCAGCTCTGAGGACTTTGAACTCCAAGGTTTTCAGTAAACATATAAAGCCTAGTATCTCTTTTCCTATTATGAAATCCCTGAAGTTTTTAATTTGAAAGTACACAGTTTACATCCCTTTGCCTGTAAAAAAACATCTGAATGTGTTTGATAATTAGCAAGTTATTTTCAGATGATTCTGAGGAACAGAATATCTGCCAAAAACTATTTGCTATTTTTCCAGTAAGAAATAAACTGGATGGAAAGATTTCAGTGGAAGTGTCACATATAACTCAGATGGTAAAGTACATAGTGGGTTCTATTTGGACTGGTGACTGTTATACAAGAGTTTAGTGTAGAAGCAGCCTGAATTTAAGACATTGGGTTTGAGAAAATAGAAGAAAAGTATTTAGAAGACTGAATGTATATGTTTGCACAATGAGCTATTCTATCCAATTCACTATCTCCCAAATATCCTTCAATTCACATCCCAATTATATTTTGGATAATGTTTAAGTGCAATGAAAAACAAAAAAGTAGGCTTACTGTCTTGCTTTCTGTCACTTAATCAATATGGCACAAACCCAATGATTCTGAATTAGGTGGGTGCCGTATTCTGAGAGAACTGGGCAAAAATGTCGAAATGGGCTCCAAATAACACATGATCATGAGCCCAGTTTTATATTAGGAAACACATAAGTGCTTTTAACTTTAATTTAGAACCAGGAAGCACGTAGAGTAGTACACGGTTTTCATAGAGAAAAGAGGGAACTCTTTTTAATTGAACTGGGTTTTAGAAATTCATACACCACTTGTGTATATTCACTATGTTCCCTTTTAAAAGGGTCCTGTCCACAACCATCCTTCTCTCTCTCTCTCTCTCTCTCTCTCTCTCTCTCTCTCTCTCTCTCTCTCTGTCATTCCTCCCTTCCCATTTTTCCTCTCTCCTCTCACCTGCTGCTCCTGTCTCCAGAGGCTGGTCTCCCCCTTTCACTTTTCCCTTTTTATGATCCCTTTCCCTAATAAAAATCCCTCTGCTTGAACCCTGTCACATTGCATCTTTCTTAAATTACAACAATATTATTTCTTAAATTACAACAACATTATTTCTTTCTTACTCTATTCTTTCTTGCTACCTTAACTGTCCTGCAAATGCATCAGTATATACAGGGCATGGCTCTTTAATAAATCATAAAATATACATGCAATTCCACGATTCTTTCACAGCTCCAATATATTTGATAGTCTACTATATATTCTCCACACAAGTATATCTCTTTACAGATTCTATAATGTTTGATGGCATGGAATGAATGCAGAAACTTTTTTTCCCTGATGTTTTATTTCTTAGTAGAAATTATTAAATTTCACATTGACTAAAAGCTCAAAAGTCTAAATGTCTATACTAACAATTTAGAGCTCACAAAAAGTGTAGAGCTGGGAAGGACGAGGCACAAAGGGCATCATTCTAAAGAAAATAAAATTCAAAGACTATTTAAGTGCCAGTTGGTGAAGTAAATAGGAAGAGGTTTAATGGCTTCTGGAACAGAGTGTTTGAATAAATACTTTAAACAATTTTCTGTTGTGTGGAGGATGTATCTAATGTTAGAAAACACGAAGTGTTGTCTGAATTAAAGGTCTCTTTGGGGATTTTATGCAGCAGAGACTCTAATAAAGAAATGCCAAAAGAATTATTAAGCCTGTTAAGTAAGTTAAGGAAAGCGTTTTTATTGAGTATGTATTGAATGTCTGAGTTCTTGGCTCACTTGTGTCATTCTCACAGCAGATCCAGGAGAATCAACTTTACAACACGCTGTGGATGTAACTGTGAGATGGGGTAAAGTCCTATCCCTAGTGTCTGAAAGCAGGGTTTGCACTCTTCCCAATGAAGCAATCAGATAAGGTGACAGAGGCTTGATGCTTCATTTGGAATAGACATGGTACCTAAGCTACTTGTTGTCAAACAAAATTAATAATTGCTATCATTAAATCAAGTTACAATATGCAAGCCACCGAATAAAATCTTTTGTTCATTTATGCCCTTTCATTTAAATGTTCCTTACCGTGATTTGTTTGAGAAATGTTCCCTATATTTCGTGTATTTTAGTACTCATTTCCCAGGTAGTGGAACAGTATTGATAGGTTATAAGGTCAAGACTTGCTTGATGCAGTATAAGCCACTTAGTATGGCTTAGAGGATTTAGAGCCTACACCTATTCCCTTCTTGCCCTGGGCATCATGTGTGCAGTTGAGATATGACCATCCAGTTTCTTCCTTTCCCTCCCTGCTTCCTTGCCTTCTCCCCTGCTGGAACCAAAGCTAAAATAAATTCTTCCTTCTGTAATTTGTTTTGGCAATAGACTTTTATCACATCAAAGGACAAATTACTAGTAGTATCCTCAAAACATAGAATTTTCCATCTTAGGCAGAGTATCAGACCTGAGATTTAAACAAGTTTGGACTTACATAATTTTTTTGAACAATGGCTATAAAGTTTGGGAGATAAGGAGTATTGAATTTTGAAAGAAAATCTGAATGTTTGGAAAACCAGTGCTAGATGGATTTAGGATTATGGATTTGGGTGCTGGAGTCAATGAAATTTAGCTCACTGAAACTGGATGTAAGCCTTGTGGGAATAAGATAGAATTTTGTGGAATAAAGTAGGTTTCTCATATTCTTCTGCAGGCAAAAATACACTCAGATGACATTATGTCCTTCTAACTCTCCCAAAGAAAGACAATAACAAGTTTTAAAGGCATAGCTTCGTCACATCCAGGATCATCCCCGGAAGCACAGCTCTGTAAGCAGCCAGCATCATCCCCAAGAGACAGAAGTTCATCTTGTTTTCTTGGAATCAGTCTGAGAACCTTATCTATAAAGAGTTTCTTAAATTATCTATAAAAGTTCAGTTCTTTTTTATATATGTATGTGCTCCTGGGTATTTTGTAGGTTCTCTGTAAATCAGATCTGTTTTTTGGCCACAGGATTGAGAATGCCAGGACTATGAACAATCCTTAGCCAGGATAAGACAGCTCTCCAGGTTTCTGCTGAGATTACACAAGACAAGTTTTTCCTGAACGGCTAATCCACACTGCTCTTTGAAATCTATTTAACTAATCCGTGCTTTCAGATGTTCTTGGAATGCACCAGTAAGCAACCATTTTAGCTGTCACAATATTCATTGATTTAGTGTGTTATCAATTTGAGTGAAGCACAACAACCTTCCAAAATCCAGAAGAAACACTTTTGTTTTCTTTTCTCTCATTGTATTATTTCAGCCATGAACACAAGATCTAGGTTGTTTGTTTTTATAGCTGAACCACATAACTTTGATTTACTGCTTTGGTAACTTATCATCATACTACATTATCCCTCCAAATGCTGTTTTTTAAAGATGATGTTAACTTCATAGTATTTATAAAACTCTGCAGTTACAATCAGAAAAAAATGGTATTGTAAGTGGGTGCCATTGAGAATACCTATAATTCTATCACTCAGAAGTCTGAGGCTGAGAGATTTGTCATAGGCCTGAATCTACACTCATTGGTCCCTGGCTAGTTAGAGTTCCACAGAAAGGTCCTGTCTCAAACATTGCCTATACACACACACACTTACACACACACACACACACACACACACACACACACACACACACACACACACACCAAATGAATAGGGTTTAAATTTAAAATAAAATTACATAATTATGCATTTGCCTTTGAGACTGGGTTTCTCGGGGAAGAGGCATAAGACAGGATAGGGTAACAGAAGACAATCAACAGCAGCGGATACAAGATGTGTGTCACACACAGTGCTTTCCAACATGTCATATTGTGGACAAAATGCAAATCTGACTAAGAAGGATGAACACAGTGACACAAGAAAACCTGTGTTCTGAATGTGTTTGCAGTTTATGACTGGGCAGATATTTCTGATATGTTTGTACCTCGTACATTGGTTACGTATGAGATACATTAACTCTCTGGGACTGGAGAAGTGGCTGTATAGGTAGTCACTTACCACACAGATCAGCCAACCTGAATCCTACCCCTGTATTCCACTCAAAGGTAAGAGGCAGAAACTGATGCCACTAAATTTCCCCCTGACATCCACATTCACACTGTAGCATATGTGACACTCCCATCTGGTTCACACACCTGGCACACACATACACAAAATCAACCAGTCACCCACTCACATTATCAAGAAAATAATCCATATGTGTATGTCTTTGGGGAGAAGTATGCAACTATGTCTAGAGTGCCAATATTTGTCCTTGGCTGTTTTCCAGCTTTTTTTTTTTCCCTCTCATACATTCATTTAAGGTTTATACCCTCTTTTTACACCATTTATTTATACATTCTCTCACCCTTTCTTATTAAATTTCTCTCCTCTCTCTCTCTAAAAGAAAATCAAAAGATATATCCCAGAGGCTTTATTTCCAATTCTATTGCTGGCTTATCTTATAACCTTCATATAACACTTTGTTTTAAGTGCTTGGCTACTAGAGCTGAAGGGAAGCTTTAAAATCATTTGCTCTAATATTCTTTCCCAGACAATAAAAGATGGAATTAAAGTGTAGAGATTGGAAAAGGAGAACCTGATGTCAAGCAGAGTTTTAGCAGTAATAGTAGCAAGACAAAATCCAGATATCACAATGACTACATTAGAGCTCTAGAAGAGTAGGACATTCAGGTTAAAGTGTCATGAAAATAATCAATACACGGGAAAAAATTAGATTTTTACATTGTTCCTTAAAATGAGAAGTTTAAACATTGAAGGAGGTAGGAGCATACCTGTAAAGAGACTCAAATCAAAACAAAAAATTTTCATGTTAAAATTAAAGGAATTGGGTAAAGGCTCTAGAATGGCATTTAAGGTGGTCATCATTCTCATTATAGGGGAAGGGTATTTACGTTACCCTCACCACTATTGCTTAGATTCTTAGCTGGGGTCATCCTTGTGGACCTCTGGACATTTCCCTAGTGTCAGATTTCCCTTTAAACCTATATTGAGTGCCTCTATTACAGTTCCTCTTTTCTTACTCATCTTCTCTATTCTTTGATGGACTCGATTTTCCTGATCCCTCATTTTCTCCTCTACCCCTCCCATTCCTCCCACCTCCCTTCTCAATCCTCCCTTCCAAATTGCTCAGGAGATCTTATCTCTTTCCCCTCCTTCAGGGTAGCTGAAGGAAGCAGAAGCAGAGATCCACAGCTCAACACTGAGCTGAACTCCTGAAATCCAGTTGTAGAGAGGGAGGAGTGATGAGCAAAGGGATTAAGACCAGGCTGGAGAAACCCACAGAGACAGCTGACCTGGGCAAGTGGGAGCACATGGACATTGTTCTAACAGCTGGGAACTAGCAAAGTTTCAAACAGGGCCCCTTGAAAGTGAGTGTCAATTGGGAGAAGTGGGAAGTCTATGGGAACTTCAGTGGAACCAGTGTTTATCCCTAGTACACAAATTTAGGAGCCCATTCCTGTCCTCTCATTCCCACCACTACCTCCCCATCCCACTCCCCATCCATTCCTCAGTGAGGGTGAGGCCTCCCATGGCTGATTATCAAAGTCTGTCACATCATTTGAGACAGGATCTCAGTCCTACCTCATGAATCTAGGCTAAGAGAATATCCCTCCATAGGGAATGGTCTCCTAAAGCCCATTGGGGTACTAGGGATAAATATTCGTCCACTCCCAGAGGTCCCATAGACTGCCCAGGACCCCCAATTGACACCAATGTTCAGGGGGACAAGTTTAGTTTCATGCTGGTTCCCCAGCTGTCAGACTAGGTTTGTGAGCTCCCACTTGCTCAGGTCAGCTGTTTCTGTGAGTTTTCCCAGCATGGTTTGGGGTCCCTTTCCTCCTCCCTCCCTCTGTTTCTCTCTCTCCCCAAGTAGATTCCAGGAGTTCAGCTCAGTGTTTAGCTATGAATCTCTGCTTCTGCTTCCATCAGCTACTGGATGAAGGCTTTATGATGGCATTTAAGGTAGTAATCAGTCTCATTATAGGGGAAGGGTATTTAAGTTGGCCTTTCCAATATTGCTGAGATTCCGAGTTGGGGTCATCCTTGTGGATCACTAGAAATTTAGCTGGTGCCAGATCTCTCATAAGGCCCATAATGGCTCCCTCTTTGGTATCTATTTCTTGTTCTCCTTTGTTCTTCCACAAACTCAACTTTCCTGATCCCTCATGCTATCCTCCCCATTCCCTTTCTCACCTTTTTTTTTTTTTTTTTTTTTTTTTGGCCTGACTCTCTCCAACCTCATCCCCATGCTCCCGATTTACTCAGATAATCTTGTCCCTTTCCCTTCCCCAGGGGTTCATGGATGTCTCTCTTCAGGTTCTCCTTACTTCCTGGCTTCACTGGGCTTGTGGATTTGGTGGTTAATGTAGATGTGATTGTCTCAGTAATTTTCAGTGTTTTTATTTTGTTGTTGGTATTCAGGAAGGCCAGCCTTGTATGTGTGCTAATTTCATAGCTTGCATTTTAATTGTTTTAATTAAAGTATCTCTCAACTCTAAAACTACTGGAATAGTCTCTAAAGTCTCTTATGCAAAGAATCATTAGGCTCACATCATTTTCAAAAAGGATTATTTTGACATCTTTTCTTATGCATATGGCTTCTATGTTATTTTCTTCTATTATTACCCTTGTGAGGACTTTGGGTACTGTATTGGATAAGAATGTAGAGATTGTACACCTTTGCCTTGCTCCCTGTATTTTTATCAACACTTTGAACGTTTCTCATTTTATATTAAGTTGCTATAGTTTTATGAAATTCAGTCTTTATTATGTTGAAGTATGCTGTTTCTATCCATAGACTATGATTATGAAGAAATATTAGATTTCTCAAAGGCTACTTTGAGCTTATTTAAAATGATCATTTAATTTATATTTTTGTCCATTCGTATGTTGAATTACACTCAATTATCAGGCATATATTTAAAAAAACTCCCTGAGCCTACAATCTTCCCACATGTGGTTTGTTAGCCGAACACATAGAACCAGCCACAATCATCCCATCCCCCAACACCTGTGACCACTTACTGTGAGTTATACATATTAATTTTTTGATCTTTTGATATAGAAATTTTATTATGATGTTTGTTTAAAACAAATAGACAAATTATGAAACTTTATTCACTAAAAGGGAGTAAGAGCCATAGAGGAGAGTCAATAAAGGATAAATAAGATATTATAAGGTGATAAGTTTTAGAGGAATTAACTAGTAATGATTTTATGATGATCACCCTTGTGACTTCACTTTACATACCAAAATGACTCTAATAAAAAATATAAAAATATAAAATATGACAATACATTTTATTTTTTATTTTTGGTGTGTGTGTGTGTGTGTGTGTGTGTGAGAGAGAGAGAGAGAGAGAGAGAGAGAGAGAGAGAGAGAGAGAGAGAGAGACCATGTCTGATACTTGAGTGTAGGGGCTCCAAACTCAGGTCTTCGTTCATGGCGAGTACACAATCACTTCACAACAAAATTATCTCTCCTGCCATCTGAATTCATTTTCTAAAGGGATGCTTTTCTTTATCTGTTTTTCTGGGTCTTCTGCATATTTCTAGTAATAATTCTCTTAGACATATATAAATCAATCAAACACTGGCTAATGAATGAATTTTTGCATTGTTCAGAGTAGTCTCTAAGAAATACTGTAGTGCATGCTTGTTTCTCTCAGTTTTAATTACGCACTTCAGAACTTAACATAACATATTTTCATCACATTCATGCCCTTCCACAACTTCTGTCACATCCATTCCCATCCCTTTCTCAATCATCTTTGAAACCTCTCTTTTTGCTTTTACCCACTGAGTACAGTTTGCACCCTCTCTATACATTTTTGTATGTTGACATTAAGCATGTTCAATTTAAGTATTCACTAAAAAATAAAATAAAATAAAACCTCTCTGTGTCTATCTCTGACTGTCTCTTTCTCTTCCTCCTTTTCCCTGACCTCCCTCCCAGCAGCTATCAATTGCTGATTATTTCTGAACTAAGGATAGGACTTCATTCCTCCTCTACCTCTCTATGCTAGGATTTTGTCTGGATTGAGGTTTTGTGTGTGTGTGTGTGTGTGTGTGTGTGTGTGTGTGTGTGTGTGTGTGTGTTTCATGCTATCACAAGGGATATGAAACATGTGGGTAGATCTGATGGTTCAGCAGGTAAACATACTTGCTGCCACAAATGATGGGTTCTATCCTAGAACCTAACATGATGGAAAGAATTAATCAAATAGAGTAAAATAGCTTCCAGCTATGCATCATCTTATTCAGTCACTAATGTAATAGACATATAGACAAATGAACAAATATGATAGAATATTGAAAGAAAACACAACTTACAAAATGCTTTCCCATATCAATGCATTTGTTATTGACATAGTTTATCATGTTTTCTCACATATATCAATTCTCTGTAAGTAGGATTTAGAAGAAAAAGAAGAAAAAAAAGCAAGACCAGAAACAGTAAAGAGAGACTTAGTGACAACGTTCATTACCTTTTCCACCTTAGTGACTGGTTCAAGTCAGATTTCCTTCTAAGAATGAAGTCAATCAAGGTAGGTGTATCCCTTAGGAGAGAAAGAGATTTCTAAAGCTCAATTAGACTAAGAATGTACTGTGTGCCTCATGATCATTGGAGAACCTATCTCTGAACTGCTGCATGTATCTGGTGTGACCAGTGGTTTGATTCAGAGGCAAGAAGAACCCTGAGAGTTAGAGCCAACAATAGGCTAGGGAGGACAAGATTCCTTATCATGTATTAATTATTGATGTAGTTTAACGATTGCCCATGAATTGTCCTAGTACATTCAAGGACAATGCTTTGGAGTGTCCCCTGGGCACAAGAGACTTCATCATCAGAATTCTAATACATATGGTTTTAGACATCCTCAGGGAACATGACATTGTGGTCATTGTGAATTCTATCCTTATTAGGATTTTCTCACGATATCTAATTGAGAATTTTATTTAAAAACAATGTACAGATTTCAATTTGTGCATCCCAGCTTTGGAGAGAAAGGCTAAAAATGAAAACAGCAAGATCTTTGCCTTATTGTGGTGAAATATCAACAACTGAAATTCTTTATAATTTTGTTAGTGAAATGATGGACTTCTCATAAATGGATTTCAATGTTTATGTACTGTGTTTTTACTTCCTTGCTTTGCACATCAATAAATGTCTCATTACAGTTGATGGGACATTACTTAATGTTGACAGAAATGTATTTTTACTATGAACTTGATATATTTCTGGCAGCTCTTCAAACGATTTTCCCCTTTCTCCCACCCTCAAGCTGGTGGGAAGGAAAATAAAAAGGTGTTATGCAGGTCAGAAATTTTGGGCCATTTCTTCTAGAAGATATTTTTATTTTCAGGTACATCCCCCTGTCCATTTAGCAATGCTTATAACCCATAAAGTGCTTCAAACATGAAAGAGCTGAGATGGTACTAAAGTCGCCCAAAGTGGATTTTGTTCATTATACTTAACATTGCTTTCAGGAGAAAAAAAATTTTCAAAAAAATCTAAAGGCTCATAATTTTCAGTTAGTCCTTAAAAATTCAGATCTCAAAAATACAAGTGAAAAATGCTGAAACCTGACTCTGAATGAATCATAATAAATTGAAGGGAGAATATATCTTCTTGTAATGTGTGTGTGTGTGTGTGTGTGTGTGTGTGTGTGTGTGTGTGTGTGTGCAAGGACTGGGAAAAGAGCATTTATAGGGATGTTTTCTGTATTTCAGTTTTTCTTATTAGTTTATGAATAAAAAATTGATTGGCTAGGTAGATGGGTGGGGCTATGCGATGAGGAGAATGCTGGGAAGTATAGGCAGAGAGGAGTCAATATGTGAGCCTAGGAAGAGATGACACTCCTGGCTTTCTCTGGTAAGCCAAGACCATGTAGAAATACATAGATTAGTAGTTATTGGTTAATAATTAAGACAGAGTGAGCCAATAAGAAGCCATAGTCATCAGCCAACAGTTTCATAATTAATATAGTCTCTGAGTGATCATTTGGGCCTGGACACTGTGGTGGGGGACTGGCCAGGACAGAAAACTGCTATACCACACCATAACTAATATAGATTATAAACTGTGACATCAGCAAATAAGGGTGGGGTCTCTTTAAGCTGTAGGGTCCCAGAAGATATAAGAGGAAGAAGAGAATTATGAATTGATTATTTGCCATAAGGATTTAGCAAACCAAAGTGATGCTTAGGGAGGACAATAGAATGAGAGCCAAAGTTCACATGACTCAAGTTTCAAATGACTAGGGCAGTAGAATCTTCAAAAGAAATTTGGGCTTAAATCTAAAACCAGATACCAGGGAAAAACCTGTCTTCACAGTGATGGTAAACTTGGGTATTCACATGTAACATGTTATATCCTTCACAAGCTAGTAATGTACTTAACCCCACCCAGATGGAGCAAGGATATTTTTGTCCAAAAATTATTACTTGAGGATTTAAAGTGATAGCTCAAAACTCAAGGACACTGCTGCCCTTGCCAAGGACAGGTTTTCCTACCTCACCAGTCATGTCTTATAAATACTTGGAACTCAAGCTCCAGTGATTCCAGCATTGTCTTCTGACCTTTCTGAACTCACATAAACACATACGCATAAATAAAAATAGGACCAGATTCTTAAAATAAGGCATTACTGTCCTCAGTGGGAAAGAGCTTTCGTGAAAATATAGGTAGCTAAATGATATGAACATGAAAATTGGACACAGTGATTTTTAAGGCTGGTCAATTTTAATCCATTTGAATAGAGAAAAGCTATTTAAAATATTTTAATTAAAAATCTACAAGTGAGCTATTTATAAATATGTAGAGACAAAGCTTTACAATACCACAGGCTAAGGTGTAATAAGTAAGCCTTATAATGATTAGGATAGGTTGGGAATAAGAGGTAGAGTTATAGGAGTTTTAGGTTTCTGTAGCCTACATCTGAGTATTGTGTATTATATCAAATGTATAAATGTATTATAAAAATCCATTGAATATCATCTTACACATTTGGTTTGTTAGAAAACTATAATATTATAGTGCTAAAAGCCAACCATAAACCAAGGGACAGGAAGTATACAAATCAAATAACTGAGAACTAGAAAAGACAGTTCCAGTACTCCGAGTAAGCTCACACTTTGTTCCTGGAGTGTAAGACATAGCCAATAACATCAGGATGTGTTACTCGTGTTTCTATCAATAAAGAATTGAAATTAGTGGGTCATGTACCTTTAAGTCTCTGCATGTATAGCTTGCATGCAGAGTCTCTCTCAAATGCTCTTGTTACTCAGCCAGTTATACTATGAAAAGGTGATGGAACCTTGAAGAAGCAGTGCCTGGAAAACGCCCTTTGACCTCTGGGTATTTACTTAAAAGGGAATTGTGGAGCCTTGGTTTTCTCTATTATATCTATTTCATTATCATTCATAAAGTGGATCCGTTACTTCTATCTGTGTTTCTGGTATAATGTAAGACACTACCCAACTAGCTATGGATTGGAATCTATAAATGCCCCAGCTCCGCCCGACAAAAAACATTTTTGTTTTTACTTTTAATATAGTTATACCAGATAGCACAGTGTTTAAAGAGCATCAGCTGATCTTTCAGAACCAGAGTTCAGTTCCCAGGACCCATATAAGACACACAGCCACCTATAACTTGAGTGCCAGGAGAGTCATCTTAAAGCCTCTGGGGGAAACCAAACACATGTTCAGAAGCACATACACCCATACACACACACACACACACACACACACATACAAGAATCACAGCCACCTGTAACATGATCTCCAGGAGAACTAAAGTCATCTTAAGGCCTCTGGGAGCAACTAAACATATGTATAGAAACACATATAGCCCTACACACACCATTAATAATAATAATAATAATAATAATAATAATAATAATAATAATAATAATATAAACCTTTCAAAATATTGTATTAGCAACAGATATCTAACACTGCTACAATTTTCTAAATAATATAAATAAATAAATAAATAAATATTCTTAGAGGCCCACAACTTATCTAGAATTATCTATAACCAATGCCAGAAATCTTGTAAACATTTAATTTCTACATATTCTTGAGCATAAAACTATAGTTTCAACACTATTCATACATTATTCTGTCAGAAAATATGAAAATGTATTTGTGTTCTAGAAAAGGCATGGTACTTAATTGTACTCTGCTGGAGACACTAACGAGGAAGAAAGTTCCAATTTTGTTCACTGTGTCAATAAAGTTTGTTCCTTTTACATGTGTAGAACAAGATGTTCCCCTCCCCTTTCCCTTTTGCTACAACTTCTCACCACAACTGAGTCATACAAATTATGTCTTGGTGTCCTTTAAATCGTTTGCAAGCCACAGCAGTCAAATATGGTGATTTCTAGTTCCTGAAAACATGACTAATCTAGATGTAGTCTTAAGCAAAGGTATAACTGAGTTATCAAAACCATACACATCCCCAGGAATAAAAGTAAGATTTTATCGACTGTCTTATTTTTTTTCCTATGTATGGACAGTTATATGCCAGGGATTGACACTTCGTGTTTTCTCTTAGTTAATCTCTACTCTTATTTTTGAGGCATGATCTCTAAGTGAGTCTGAATCTAATTGAATTGGCTAATTTGGCTGGCCAACGAGCTCTAAAGATCCGCCTGCTTCTAACTATCAACACTGTGGTTATAGGTATATAACTATATTCTTTTTATTATCTGTGGGTTCAAACTCAGGTCTTCTTTCTTATGCAACAGAAACTTCACTGATAAATGCATCTACCAGATCCAAGATCTATTTTTATAATGAAATATGAAAATAATAAAAGGCACATTTGAGAGCCAAAGTAGAATTAATAATTAAATCAAATAAAGGACTGTCTCCTATTCTGTAGCATCAAACTATCACCAATTTGTCTGAAATTGGTTTAAAAAACCAATTTTTTAAAAATTGCTTTAAAAAAAAAGAACAAAAATAGTCCTGTATAACCCAAAAAATGTAAAATAAAAATGTAAAATAAGCTTAATTACACAATGTCTGTCTGTGTTCAATGTTTTCATAGACCAATAATCAATAATCCTTGCTTTCTGTTTCTGCCTCTTTTCTTCTGGACCCCTTATCCATTCTTTTTAAAATTTTTATTTCATTTATTTATTTTTCCCCATGTTGTACATCTCAACTGCTTCCTTCTCTTCCTCTTTTGCTCCCAATACCTTCAACATCCCCTTTCTGCCAGATTGGTGGCTCCTCAGAAAAGAACAGATCTCCCAATCATATCAACCAAACTTGGCACAACCAGATGGTTGTAGGAGATGGCTGGTTCAAGCTCCATATTGACCATTGCTAGGAATCACTCTCATAGGTTCTGTAAATTAACCTCTGCATTAGATTTACATATCACCCCCTAAACGGACACCAGTTTTAATCATCTTTCCCAGTGTTCTCTCCCTCCACAACCTTATCCCATGTTCTAATCTCTACCAACACCCCCATCCACTCACAAAATCTCTTCTATTTCCCCTTCCCAGAAAGACACATAGGTCCCATATACATTTCTGTTTTTAATCTACCTTCTCTGGGCCTGTGTATTGTAGTGTGATTATCCTTTACTTAACAATTAATATCACTTATAAGTACATACATCTTATGTTTGTCTCTCTTGCTCTGAGTTGCCTCAGGATGCTATTTTTCTAGTTTCATCCATTTGCCAAGATCACAATGTCATATTTTTTTCTGACAGCTGAACAAAATTCCATGTGTAAATGTTGTACATTTCCTTTATCTATTCTCTGGTTGATGGAAATCTAGGTTGTTTCCATTTTCTGGGTATTACAGATCTAGCCACTAGGAACATAGTTGAGCAAGTGTCCTTGTGGCATGGTGGAATGTCTTTTGGGGTATGTGCTCAAAGAGTAGTGTAGCTGGTATATACTACTATATATATAATAGCTGTTGTAGCAGTTACCAATATTGAGGAACTATGTTCCCTGTGGCTGTATGTGTTTGCATTCCCACCAACAATGGAGGAGTGTTTCCCTTGCTCCATATCCTTGCCAGCATGAGACACCATTTGTGTTGTTGATCTGAGCATTGTAACAGGAATAAAAGGGTGTTGAATATTTATTTTAAGTGTTTCTCAGCCAATTGAGATTATTCTAACCCCACTTTTTTGAGCTTCAAAGGATATTATTTTATTTTTTTATTATTTACAATTTTTATTTTCCAAAAAGAATCTTATTGTATATACCAATCCCAGTTCCCTCTCCTTCCTGTCCTCCCCACTATCTCACCACACCACTCCACCTCAAATACACTCCTCAAAGAGTGTGAGACCTCCCATGGGAAATCATCAAGGTCTGACACATCATTTGAGGCAGAACCAAGTACCTGCTCCCTCCATAGGGAATGAGCTTCAGAAAGCCAGTTCATGCACTACGGATAAGTACTAGCTCCAGTGAGACATTCTATTGTGTATTTCAGGTTTCTTTATCAAAAGTTATGTATCAATTCAGGTATGAAGTTATATCTGAATCTTTGATTAGGTTCCAGGGATCAATTTCTCTACTTATATATTTCTTTTGCCAATGCCATTTGGGTTTTATTACTATAGCTCTGTTGTATAGCTTGGAATCAAGGGTAGTGACATCACTGGAAGTTCTGAATGTACCTTTGTGGCTATTGTGAAGGAAAATTTCTTTTATTCTGGATTGCTTTAGCTATCTTGATTTTTGGTTTTTTTTCCTTATAAAATTAAGTATTACCCTTAAAGCTCTGTAAATAAATGAGTTGGAATTTTGATAGGGATTTTATTTATCAATAGGACAACTGAAGAAATCAAGGGATAAAAATTAGAAAGGAAGAAGTCAAAACATCATTATTTGTACATAATATGGTAGTGACTGCAAAACTTAAGGACTTTTGACAAATAAGCTCAATTTATACAACAAAATCAAGAAAGCATCTTCAACAAATGGTGCTGGCATAACTGAATTATGGTGTGTAGAAGACTGCAGATAGATCCATATCTATTGCCATGTCCAAAACTTATGTTCAAATGGTTCAAAGACCTCAATATAAATCCAGCCACACTGAACCTCTTAGAAGAGAAAGTGGGCGGTATCCTTGAACAAATTGGTACATGAGACCACTTCCTGAACATAACACCAATAGCACAGACACTGAGATAGACAATTAATAAATGGGACCTCCTGAAACTGAGAATCTTCTGTAAGGTAAAGAAGACAATGGACAAGACCAAACAACAGCCCACAGACTGGGAAAAGATCTTCACCAACCTCACTTATGATAGAGGACTGATCTCAAAACTTTACAAGGAACACAAGAAACTAGTCACCAAAACACCAAATAACCCTATTAAAAAGTGGGGAACAACAGAAGATGTGGCACATTTACACAATGGAATACTACTCTGCGGAAGAAAGCAATAGAATCTTGAAATTCTCAGACAAATGGATAGAATTTGAAAAAACCATCCTCAATGAGGAAACCCAGTCACAAAAAGAGGAACATGGTATGTACTCACTCATATATGGATTTTAGACATAGAGCAAGGGATCACCAGCCTATAATTCACACTGCAAGAGAAAATAGGATACAAAGAGGAACCTAAGAGATTCATACAAGGTCGCTCATAGAAGGGGAAAAGAACAAGATCTCCTGAGCATATGGGAGGGGGGGCAGTGAGTGGAGAAGGAGCTAGAAGAAAGAGAAGGGGAATAGAGGAAAGCTTGTGGGACTAGGAAGATTGAATCAGGGGAGGAATAGGTGAGGGAAAAAAAGAGAGAGAAACAAGAAAAGAGGGAGCCATTATAGGTTTGAAGAGAAAACTGACTCTAGAGAATTGTTGCAATTGTTCCAAGACCTAAAAGTCTAACCCCAACTAACAATTTGAGCAACAGTGGAAAGGCTACGTTAAATGGCTTTCCCTGATAATGAGATTGATGACTAACTTATCCACCATCATAGAGCCCTCATCTAGTAGCTGATGGAAGCAGAAGCAGACACCCACAGATAAACACTAAGCTGAATTTGACAAGACCCACAGAGAGAGCTGACCTGAACAAGGGGGAGATAATGGACCCCCAGACTGATAGCTGGGAAACCAGCACAGGACTGACTCAGACCCCCTGAATGTGAGTCTCAGTTAGAAGGTCTGGGCAGTCTAAGGGACCCCTGACAGTGGAACCAGGATGTATTCCTTGGTGCACAAAAGAAATTTGGGAGTACATTCCCCATGGAAGGATATTCCCCTTATCACAGAGGCAGGAGGGAGGGCCTAGACCCTACTTCAAATGACTTGACAGGTTTGATGATCCCTCCTGGAAGGCATCATCCTCCCTGTGGAGTTGGTGTGGAATGGAGTATCCACACACAGGAGGAGTATGGAGGGGCCTGGGAGGGAGAGAGAGGGAACTGGAATTGATATGTAAAATAATAAATATTAAAGAGAATATAATTTGTATTTTATTTTTCTGCCCATAATACAAAACAGAATATGTATGTATAGTATGTATGTATGTATGTATGTATGTATGTATGTATATAGATATATAGATTGAAAATTTCAGTCTTATAAAAATCCTCTGGGTCATCTTTCTCACCAAGTTCGACCATGTGATAATGACGTAAACAACTGCTAAATTGCTGCCTCTGACATAATAACAACGATTAAAATAACAATATTCTGGTTTTTAACTTAATATACCTATATTTCAACTTGACCATTGTACTATTTAGCCTTGATAACACAATGTAACTAATATTCTTATTAAGTATTATGCTTCTCTATTACCATTGATAGTAGCAGACTGTTCTCATAGGAAAATATGTCCACCTATAGCCAAATCATCTACTTTGGAATAACTGGCTTTATCACTTCCATCTTAGCTGGTAAAGCCATTGTCATTCATAGACATTCCCATCTTTGTCCTGGATAATGCTTCATTATTCTGCAATTACAAGGTTAGTCTTTGCATCCAGTCAGAGCAGACTACCAGCAAATGCTTCCATAAAAACTATTAACTTCACTAATTCTTTGCACCTTTTGAATGCAAGGGGATTTGGTACTTAATTTCATTTCCAAAATGCTCAGTATTCTGGACCACTCACAAATTACACCTGATGTGCAGCCTGGATGTCAGCAGAATTTGTATTGGTGTTGTTGATCCTTCCAGATTGTGATTCCATCTATTTCCTCCTGGTGCTTTATGAGTAGTTGCACAAAGATGAGATGCTATGTATCCTGGCTTATCTCCTAATTAAAATGATTGCACACCCTGTATATGAAGTAATTCTTCTGGCTTTGTTTTAAATTGATCCCTCTGTTTGCTGACAGAAACTGTATTTTCTCCAAGCTAGTGTTTTTTTTTTTCCACGAAAAATGGACACAGGTGCTTCCTGTTGAAATTTTGGACTCCAAATCCTATAGCTTTTGCCAAATTGAAGTTCTATAAATTTGCCTCTTTAATAACAAGGTTAATAAAAGGTATCATCTACTATTAGAAATGGCAATGTCAGTTAGCTGATTCTCAATCCAGGAATCAGCAGAGATGAGTTCAAATGCTACTCACACATTGATTTTGTGATTAACTCATTGCCGCCCTCACATAAGACATAAGTAGTTTGACCTGATTAGTGATTTCCAAGTGGATGCAGAAAAAAGCATATTAAATTATGTGCTGCTTTGGAGGCCAAAGGTACCATTTGATTTAAACAAGGTGGTGATAAGAAAAATATGCAACTACAGAGCTGTTAAATTTTAAAATTTCCCAAAGAATTAGAAACTATTAAAGGCTGATAATTACTGAAATTAGATATTTATACGTCTACAAAATTACATTATCTGAAGACTTGAATGAAAAAGGGAAAGTTATCCGAATTTCTTCCATTGTTCAGTGTGATTGTTTAACTTTGCTTATCATGTACTGGGGTCTGTAAGTAAAATGTCTGATATTGGTGGTGAAGAATGCTGTCAATATTTTCAGTTTATTTTATATCATTAATATTACATTGTATCATCAGTTTGTTAGTACTTTTAAAACCTACAATGAAAGAGTAATTTGGAAATAGCCTGCTTAAGAATTTTCCATGCCTTTCCTTCCCTCTAACTTCCTATAAAAACTTGTCTTGCTGGCTGTTTTATGTCATAAGTAGGGAGTCCTCTTTTACTAGATCAGGTTCCCTCCTGGTAACTTGCAGCTATCTCTCTCCATCTTTGGAATAGGATTTAATGTTCATTTACTTAAAAAGGCTTACATTAGCCATCTGTTTATTGCTATGGCATGCAATGCTCAACATTGCACTTTGTCAACTGTAGTCTGACAAGATTCATTAATGCAGCATCCAGTATGATCTGATATTTACCTTGGCCTATCTTCTCTTCTCTATATTTTATTTTAGTGGAGTTAATTTGCATATTTTAGATAAGCACACCATAATTATACTTGTTTACAGGTCTCCGTGTCCATAAATATTGCCAACATGCAGATAGAGATAGAAAATCATTAACAGGTCTTCCACAGTTTGTTCAATGTTAATACCATCTGTTTATGGTGGGTTAGAAGCCAGAGAATGGCCATTTTCATGCTGTTTTTAGTGGAAGCAGCAACATTTCCCTAAAAGAGATTGCTCATATTGAAATATTATATTTCTTCATTGCTAATTGTTCAAGTGTAAACAGATTCACCTAAAACATATAGATTCACCAGATTCCTGAATTAAGTCAATAATATCATGTTGTCATAATCTCAAGGTATCATCTCATGAGTTCACTTAATATGTCTTCGCTTTGATGCCACTCATCGATTTAGTCGATTGTTTACTCTGTTACTGTATCTTCCACTATTTGAAGTTTTCCCATTACCTTCTTCATCCATGCCTCCCATTTCTGTAATTATTGCTGCATTATTTTTGACTCATATTCAATATCACCTTCTGATTTAATCTTCAGACTCCAGAGGGACTGCTCCATTTTTTATTTGATGCTCCAATATAAGGGTATTAGCCATAGTGCCGATCTTTCCAACACCATTCCCTCAGCGTTTCCCCTCTTTACATTCCTCTTCTGCTGTATCTATCTTCTCACTCCTTTTCAGCTGAACTCCTTGTCTTCACATTGCTGGTAAGGGCAGAGAGAATAGATAATTAAAGAAGCAGAACTTAGGCTGCATAATGTTGACTTTGCTCTAAACTTTGTCTGATAGAATATATGCACTGTGAGTAGCAGTCACAAAATATGAGCAGTTTCCAAATTAATTCTTCTCAACTTATTTTAACAGGTAGCTTGCACTATGTATATTAGATGCCACAACTCATTCATATTTTACAATAATATTATTATGAAGATTATAAGGAAACTGAGGTTCAGGGAGACTCCATAATGATTATAATATCTTAACCATCATTGAGTTAATAGTGGAAATATAGTCTGAGATCAAAGAGATTCACTTTTATTTTGGAGACAAGGTTTCTCTGTGTGTAGTCTTGGCTGTCCTGGAACTCACTCTTTAGACCAGGCTAACCTGGAACTCATAGAGATCTGTCTGCCTTTCTCTCAAGTGGAGTGCCCAAAGTAAACATTATTGGAAAGATCTCTCTTGTAGATTAGAACTGTTACTGTCACCAGAGTACACAGTGAAGCCTCAGAACCGAAGCCTTCTGCAGGGAAAGTGAGAGAATTTATGGGACATTGTGGAATTTCCATAACAGTTGCTGAAAACTAAAGAAAATAGAATGGCATGCTGACTTCATTACAATAAGGGCACTTCTAGTTCTCTGGTTAGAAAGACCAAAGGTGGGAATGTTTTCAAACAAGGAAATATGGTCAGAAGATGCAAGAGCTACTAAAAACTAAGACTTTTTTTTTAAGTTCAGATTTCAGTTGTTCACATTGTCCTTATCCTAGAGGTAAATTGAACATTCAGGAATGTAACGAAATCTAGTGGGGTCAAGTTAAATTCTGAGGTAGATAACAATTTATTGAGAATACCATTTGAGAACTATGGTCATAATCGCAAAGGAATAAAATAACATAAATTTTAAGTATGATTAGTTGTTCAATTTAACAGCTAAATCAATCAGATTTGGAGAATATAAGACCACTATATTAAAACTTCAGACAATGACATAAAATGGTCTATCCAGAAAACAAAACCATGTGGTGAGATTTTCTTATTTAAAAGTAGAATTGCATGGATTTTTGTTCTAATTCCTTCCCCAGGTCGTGTAGGAAGTTTGACATGGTTAACAAATCAAAGACAAAAGTTTCAATGTCTAAATCCCATACAAGGATACATTAACAGCTACATACTATCCCCCCCCAAGATATTCTTTGTTTTCCTTCTCTGCAGGCTTATTTACATTCCTAAAAAGTAAGTTGAGTTTGCAAAGGAACAGTGTGTGTGTGTGTTGTGTGTGTGTGTGTGTGTGTGTGTGTATAGATAAGGTTTTAAACGGTGTGAGATCTGGGGTCATCCACATAGAGTGACTACAATACTTTCAAATACTTCTACTCTGGAGCATAACAGTAAATAAACACATACTTATCATCATGCAAAATTCATAGGAAGAATTTTTCTGTGTACGTAGTAGTACCTACCATAACCAATATAAATTTACATTTTTACATTAAATTTAATCATAAGATATTTTAATACTTTTTTTAATTATTTCAAAATATGCATTTTTCTAATGTTTATTGTAAACATTATACAACATCATACAATATATCCTATTTATATTTTCCCCTCATTAAACTTCTCCAAGATTCTTCTCCACTTTTCCTCTCACCCTAATTCACAGACTCTATTTCTCTCATTAGAAAGCAAACAAGTCATCTATACTTCAGTAATAATATAAAAACAAACAAATCCCATACAAAACACACAGAGCAAAACAAATGAACAAACAAGAAAAAGAGCCAAAGAAAAGCACAAGAAACACACACACAAACACACACACACACACACACACACACACACACACACACACACACACACACCACAACATCAGGAATCTAATAAATACATAAAAAATCCATAAGGTCAAAACCCATAACATTCAATAAGTATCATTGAGGCTTTTGTCTTGGCCATCTACTTCTAGGCTTGTAGAACCTGATCTATAGTCTCACTGTATCCCAAGTGAGACTCTGTTGGAAGTGTTGGAGAAAATTAAATTTTCATTTGCTGTCCTGGGAATCATGCAAGCAATCTCCTCTCTCCTTCTAGCTCTACATTACTAGTTTCTGACTGTCATTCCCAGCCCTATGACAGACCAAATAGAGGAGCTTTCCCTCATTGCCTGCAATCCCTGGGGACTCTGCAGATCCTTCTGGCAGACATATATTTGCTCCTTCCCATGAACAATTTCAGCACAATCCCAAGCCTTTGTGTTAGTGCCCAATATCTAGGATCCTTTCTGTTGGGGATCTTCAGTGGGCACGACTGGCAGGCCCAAATAAGCACTTCCTACTAGGCAATGTACAACCATCATATACTCCTAAGACTAAGAGAGGGCAACAGAAACTAAGGAACAATATCTCTAACCAGCAGTGACAGCTGTGAACCGCCACTTGGATACAGAGAATTGAATTCAATTCCTCTGGAAGAGCAGCTACTACTTTTAAGCTCTAAGCCATCTCTCCAGCTCCAATGTTGAGAAAAGTTCTTAAAGGAAGAAATGAGCAAAAAACTGAAGCCCTAGCAGTTCCAACAGAAGTTATAGAGGTCATAAGACATACAGGAGGAATATGAGCTGCAGACAAATTGTGGCTGAAGTTAATCTTTCATTAAGATGTCAGCCAAGGCAGAAATGTTTTGTCTTTATGATATCTGTGCAGTATTTTGAAGAGTAATATATTAATTTAATCCATGAGTTGTCTTGTCTACATGGCTGGGAATAATTGATTGGTTTGACTTGATGAAGTTGACTAGATTATCCGGCATTGCATAAAAGCTGGCTGGTATGAATTATGTGAACATGACAGCAGAAAATAGAGTTGATTGATGGTATTCATAAAATGAAGGGTTGTGATGATGGAATCTTGATATGACAACTCTGAGAAACCTCACACACAGACACAATCATCAAAGTTCTGGGGTATGCTGAGTCCTAGAAAAGATATTCTCAGGAAAGTAGTAGTTTCAAGAACTGTTTGAGGACATTCCATTCTGGGAATACTTTTAAATTAATGTTAGTTAAAATGTAGACTTGTATAAACACTGTCAAAGAGTTATTTGTTTCAAGTTATTACTCATAGATGATGTTTCTTTAAATTTGCTGTGTGTGTGTGCGTGTTTGTGTGTGTGTGTGTGTGTGTGTGTGTGTGTGTGTGTGTGTTGTATGTGTGTGTATGTGTCCTTGCCAAGGCAAACATATGGATGTCAGTAGACAATTTTCACTTGTTGATTTTCTATATCTCTACCATGGAAGCCCCAGGGATTTGGCTCAAATTGTTTAGGTGGGTAAGGAATGCTTCTTTCCAATGAGACATTTTTCTGGCTCTGAGATAAGTTTTGCATGGTTTAGCTTGTTTGTTGGAGACAGAATGTCAATATGTTGCTCAGGTT
The DNA here is from genome assembly GCA_030556225.1 of Cricetiscus sungorus. Lineage (NCBI taxonomy): Eukaryota > Metazoa > Chordata > Mammalia > Rodentia > Cricetidae > Cricetiscus > Cricetiscus sungorus. Next base: position 6,898,047 of record JANBXA010000202.1, on the reverse strand, counting down.
GGCCTTGAGCTCTCTGTGTGCTCCATCCTTCTGCTTCAGCTCCCAGAATACTGGAATACTCCAGGCTCTAGGAAGAAGCCTGATGATCTTTTCTGCATTAATCTAATCTTTCTGGAAGCATAAACCCCTTGTGCCTGTATAAGCTTATTATGTTCTGTTAGGAGTCTCGTCTATGAAGGCATGTGGAAACTCCTCTAGATGACTGTCATTTGCATGGCAAATGCAAGATAAGTCTTGACATTATCAACTATTGACTACTGTGTACCTTTGTGCATATCGGTAGCTTGCTAAATGAAGTCTTTCTGTCTGTGTTCAGCACAGATAGAATATATTTCATTAACTCTCCCCCCATCATTTAGTGCTCAAACACCAACAGCAAATACAAACACATTAAATGGTCAGTAAGCACACTTCCTGGACCCTTTGAGTACAATTAATTTGTGCAAGTTATTTCCCAAACCATTCAAATGTAAATATAAGGGTAGCACCCAAGAAACCGCTTTATTATTTAAAATTAACTTCCTATACCTTAATTGCATCACCTTTTTCATAAAACAATGAAGACTCACAGCAAAGAAAAAAGATTTGGAAAATCTGATTCTGACTTAGAAAATAACAAGCACACATGTGAATGGAAAACATGAAGAAAAAAATTGCTTCTATCCAAATGGAGGGGGGACTTCATGATAGGGGACTTAAAGGTAGACCTACATTCACACACATACACATTAATACTTTAGTTTAATACTTTCTGGGTGCTTTAATTAGTATGCACTCTTTATTAAAATGAAAAAAATCAGAATCAATACAATGGAAAAATAAGAACAAGGGAACATGAAAGGCCAAAACACAAGCTGCATTATGTCTGTCAAATTCTCACTTTCTTACTGTGAAATTATTCTTCCTGAGCTTTTAATTTTCTTCTTAGCACATATCAGCTTTTACATGCTCCCTTCACAGTGCACTTAGAACTAAGTAAAGCATTAATATGTTCTTCTGTGTGAAATGTTTCCTTAACTATTACCTCAGGCAGTCATTTCACTGAATTTAGTATGGAGAACACATTGACATTGTAAAGGTTAATGAGCCAATAATTAACAATACTCATTTTCAGAAAATGACTTTCATAGAACAAGAGGAACAACAATTTGCTCAATCATCTCCAATGTCTTGGGGAAGTATCATTTCATTCTTTTTATACTAAATGCAGACTATTATAATTTTCTTAAGCATACAAGAACATGTAAAAAACAGTATGAAAGGTAGAGGTTGTTATATTGTATTCCATGCTGCACATATAAGGGTTAAAAGAGGTTGGACATATTTCTTTAGGATTAGAAAAATATGGTTGGAAAATGCCCAAGCAGGTAGAAGAGCTCAGTATTGACAATATGTGGTGACAGGTGGCATGAAGACTCTAAAATTTGGATTTAAAAAGTGAAGTCAGTCATGCAGATGGAGCAGAATGAGGCATAAGCTGAGAGTCAATATTCAAAATCCCTTATGCTACATAAGTAGTTCATTAGTAATATAAGTAAAATAACTTTAAAATGCTATATTGCACATAAATGTTAGCGTGATATTCAGTGAGTGTTAATATTTAGGAAAGGATAAGTCCATTACTAATATTGAAGTTCAATATAGAAAGGTCAGTATTATCATTGGAGTGCTTTGTCTGCCAGGTTTTTAATCTTATTCTATGTATCTCACTTAATATCTTCCTCGATTGTGTCTTCTGAGGTACAAAGAGTTCACATTATTGTCATAGCAGACAACAAAATTAGAAGTGATAAACCCAATGGTTAGAAGTACCAAGGAGCTAGAAGTAAACACAGGCAAACCTTTTGTGATAACAGTAATTTTTAGTTTTCTGTTTCTCTCATTCTTTCATTGATGTTAAAATTACTATCATAAACACAATCAGCCATAGCAAGAACATTGTTATTGCAAATTTCATACTTATCTTGTTAACAGGAAACTCTTCTCTGATTTGTCTACTATCCACAGGTCTTATTAGAGATTGTCTTCCAAAACAAAACTTTCTTTACCAACTTCTATAGCTATTTCAACTACACCTTAATTTACCCCTACAACTTCATAAGTTGAAAGCTTGCTTTATTTTCCAGAGTGGTAAACAAGCATTGCCCACATATTTCAAACAGAGAATTGAGTCAAGGGTCTCATTATACATATGATAGAGAAGTAAGAACACTAATCTCTTCAATCCTTCTAATAGCTGAAAGAAAAAAACAAACAAACAAAAAAAAAAAAAAAAAAAAAAAACAGACAATGGGAAGGACGTGTGTTTCCGAAGCTAACAGTTGAAGATCATCTAATTAGAGCTGAATAAAATCGAGGGCACATGAGCAAAGTGTGAATGCAGAAAGGTTTGTATAACTGCAAAGAATCCTACAAGACAGAGTCACAAAGAAAACTCAAGTTACTTCTAGAGATGACAATGACTCAGTAAACATAGTTGAGTTTCTTTTTTCTACTCCCTTCCCATTGTCCTCAGGAAAACTGAGGAAACCATTGAGAAAAAGCAAAACCTAGGAAACAGGAAGACAAAAGAGCCTAGAAGTTAAGACTTACAACTTTCCCACTTGACCATCCTGAATGCAGCAAATTTTCATACTTTGATCTAGTTAGTATGACAGGATGGAAATGTATCTAAGTGAAAATAGAATAATGCAGATACAACTGCAAATCAAACTGTAAATTATGACAAGTTTGTCTGTCTATTTGCCTGTCTCTATGTCCCACTAGTTAGGGGAAAAGGCTCATTAATTTCCACAAACTTAAGTGTTCATAATCAAGATGTTGTCTAAGTAGGTATAATGAAAGTAATTTTGCATCAGTGTTCTATCAGAAAACAATAAAAACATTAAACATAGATATGAAGACTGGGATGATTGAAGTAGGTTTCAACCTTGCCAAAATCACAATACAATTAGTTCACTCTGGGACTTTTGGTTGTTTTCCATTCTCAGAGACCAAAATGCTCTTTTTTACCCTATAACACTATGACACCTAATGTTTCATTTTTCCATTTTCATATTTTAGAAATATCCCTTCTTGATTTTTTGAATTCATCTTATTTTTTCATGATGAATTGTTACTAGCATATATTTAGAAATATATATATATTATTTGCTTAATATATAAATACAACTTGCTTAATCTGTATGTTTCCCATATATATGTTTTCAGAGCTGATCATTTGGTATTGGATAATCACCTGCTGTACTTTTATTTAGAGAAGAGTATTTCTCCTACTATTATTATTTTAAAGAGAAATCTGGCACTTGGGAAATTTCCAGAGATCAATAAGGATGATCCAAACTAACAATCTAAGCAATAGTGGAGAGACTACCTTAAATGCCCTTCCCTGATAATGAGATTGATAACTACCTTATATGCCATCATAGAACCTTCATCTAGTATCTGATGGAAGTAGAAGCAGACACCCACATCTAAACACTGAGCTAAACTTCTGAAATCCAGTTGCAGAGAGGGAGGAGTGATGAGAAGGGGGTCAAGACCAGGCTGGAGAAACCCACAGAAACAGCTATTCATGGACTCCTGTCAGATAGCTGGGAAACCAGCATAGGACTGACTCAGATTCCCTGACTGTGGGTGTTGGGAGGACTGGGCATACTATGGAGCCTCTGTTAATGGATCAGTATTTATCCCTAGTCTACAAACGGACTTTGGGAGTCCATTCCACATAGAGGGATACTCTCAGCCTAGACACATGGGGAAAGTCCTATGCCCTGCTCCAAATTATTTGACAGACTTTGAAGACTCCCCCATGGAAGGCCTCACACTCCTTGGGGAGCAGAAAGTGGATGGGATGGGGGATGGTGGGGGAACAGGAGAGTAAGGGAGGGAGCAAGAATTGGGTTGACATGTGAAACAATCTTGTTGTAATTTAAATAAAAAAATCAAAGAAAAAGAAACATTTATAATATTCAAATGAATCCTATCAAATGCTAGGTAATTCACTAGTTGCATTTTGGTACCTATACACCATTTGAGCTGCTTGCCTGATTATGGTGCTTTTTATCAGAATATTCTTTATTCTTGAATATTGGCCACACATATACCTTCTGTTTAAACAATGTGTCACTATTCTTAAAACTATAATTGAATGATAGAATGTAATAAATAATATGTACATATTAGTTCAGTATTAATATATTTATTTTGCTTGTTGATGACCATTGCTTATTGACTTGGAGAGAAGCATTGAGCTTAAAATATATGCTTCAGAGTGTTGTGAGCAGGTTTTCCCGCTGGCCTGGTCCCACTGCCACATCAGCCCCAAATAACACATGGAGATGCTGTATTAGATATAATGCTGTTACCCTGTTATAGCATTTCTTATTGGTAATTTCTGTTTTAAATGTATTAATCCATTTCTATTAACCTAAGTATTTCCACATGGTCTCATCTTATCGGAGAGAGGAACCAGACTTCTGTTCTACATGTTGAATCTCCTTCTACCTCTCCTGGCAACCTCCTTGTCTCCTAGCCCCACCTATCTTGCCTTCCTATTGGCCAAAAGTGTTTTATTAATTAACTAATACAAGAAACATATTTACAGAATGACATCTCCCATCATCAGAGGATTCATCTATACTCTTTGTAAAATTTCCACATCCTTCTTTGGATTTAGATCCTAGGTATTAGTTCTCACACTTGAAATGTACCCATGATTCCTCACAAGAAATCTTTAGATTGCCATTCACTCATAACATATAGTGTAGCACTATTTGTTTCTTCCCTGAAATCCTCATTTTGAGAAGTTTTTCTTATAATGTATTTATCAAATACACTTTGTAAAATATATTGATACAAAAGCTTGAAAGTGCCCTTTTTATGCAACTAACCAAAAATATTCAATATATATAAATGACCAAGTATAAAATTACTTTCTATCTTAGTTTCATTTTAATCAAACCAGTAGACATTCACATACTTTGACTTAATTTTCCTTAGATACTGTGGTTGACACATTATAGATACTACATATATACTCAATAATATTACTGACTTGGAATGCACTCAGGCTGCACTATAAAATATACATTTTAAGTTACATTTATGAGAATGGTAGTTTAGTCACATTCCAGTCTTGTGACTTTTGGAAAGTGACACATTTAAACATCTTATATTCCACACATGGAACCATTACTATATACAAGCTTATGTTTATATTTAAAATAAAAATTATAATTCATAATTTCATAAAATCAGTTTTAAGAAAGAAAAGTAAAATATACCAAACATTTATAGCAATATCTTGGACATAATCAATATCAGATTCTTTTATTGTTATTAGAATACTTGGGTGACTTCCATTTCTTTCAGGAATGTTTTTCTTTGATGGTTTGATGTTTTTTTTCTCCAAGTTCGCAAACCATCAAAGATTACAACGATGGGTTATGGTGGTGCCTTAGTATTAGAACCCTTGACCAGAATAAACAAGACAGTACATTTCATCTCCAACACCATAAAAAAATAAAGAAACCAAAAAGCATGTTCCATACAAATATCTGAGTAAAGAGCATTGCTTACGGTTCTGTGAATTTGAGACTTACTACATACATACAGGCTTGCAATGGGTCTATGGCCTACATTCAATGATTTTCTTTGGATAATGCTGTCCTAAGTAACATAATCCTTAAGACTGTCCACAATGCTGAACACTTTCATGTCTTCAATGTGTATAAGTGAAAGTTTAAACAAAGATTTCCTTTTAAACAGATAAACACACTCTAACTAATTTAAAGTTCTGTGGTCCGGTGCTATAAATATCAGTAGTAGTAATATTGTGCATCTTTCAAAAATCTATAATATGGGATATTAAATAATATAACCTACTAGAATGTAAAAAATATTTTTGGGCAATATTTTAATACAAATTAAAATAATTTTCAATGGTTCTTATCTATTAAAAGGTTACTTGTCATTACATAAATTGGCACAATTTTATAGAGCAAGTAAATTAACCATAGAGGTTTGGAGGTCTCTACAGACAGGCAGGAAGTGATGTAGCTGGGCAGAATTAGAATAAAAGCAGGGCCAAATAGGAAATTGCTCTCTTCTCTGCAGAGGTGTAGCAGGCAAAAGAGATGCAGGTCCTGCATTCCTGGTAAGCTAAGAATATAGGAAAATACTTAGATTGATAGAAATGGGTTAATATTTAAGACAGAGCTAGCCAGTAAGAATGTTGGTAACTGGCCAACAGTTTCATTATTTTTTTTTAAAAAATAGTTTTCATTTAAAAATAGTAAATAAACAGCATGAAGAGACATATTTTAAATTTTATAGCATGGCTTCAACATAATGTGATCACAAGACACATGGAAAGTTAAGAATAATGCAGTTTAAGGAAGAGAAAGAGGGGCTACTGCAATAGTTGATAAACTGATTAAGGGATAAACTGATGTGAGAGTCATCTTGAAAGAGAGTTCTGATAGGGAATCATTTGTACTCAGTTTGTTTGAGGGCACATAAATGAAGGGAAGGATGGTCCAGTTTAATCTTGGGAGAACAATTCCCTAGCTAGCATGTCCTGAACTGTGTAAGTGTGCACAAACAAATAAGCAAGTCTGATGGGAGATGTCATTCTGTAAATATGTTTCTCTTATTGGTTCATGAATAAAGCACTGTTGGCCAATAGGAAAGCAAGATAGATGGGACTAGGAGACTAGGAGGAAAGAGGAAGTAGTAGGGAGGAGTTTCATAATGGAGGATGGAGACAGAAGACCTTCAGCCTCTCTCTCTGGTAAGATGAGACCACGTGGAAGTATTTAGTTTAATAGATTTGGGTTAATAATTAAGACAGAGCTAGCTGATAAGAAATTAGTAACTGGTCACAACTCTATATCTAATACAGTGTCTCTGTGTGTTATTTGGGGCTGGCGTGTCAGTGGGACCAGAACAGACAGGCAGGAAAAATCTACTTCTAACAAAATGGTGTTGGCAACATGGCTAATAAGAACTTCCCCTTAAAACTTAACAAAAGCTTAAGAAAGGGTTTTAGAAACAAAAGAACAGAGGCAAGCAAGGCTTCTTGGTAGCAGCATTTTTCTCGGTTGGGCTCTGTTTTGCTAGAGACAAGCAAAGATTTGTGCAGCGTCTTTAAGGGAGGTTTCCTGACTCAGCATAAGCGGCAAAAAAACAAAAAACAAAAAACAGCACGGCTTTTAAAGAGCTCTGCTAACAACTGAATGGTGTGAGAACTGGCAATGTCAGTGACTACATCTCCAAGACGGCAGCATGCTGCTGGATGGCAGTGTAGAACAAGGCAGTGAGCACAGCTCTCAGTTCTGGCGGTAAAAGTACCCACCGCACCCATCTTTGATAGACCGCAGTTAATACAGCTGTGGCTTTCATTTTAGCAATGTTGTTGTTTACCAGATAAAGACTCATGGACACAAAAAGGTAAAGGTTTACAGTAAAGACAGATTCAGATTAAGAAAAACCTCTAAAGGTTTACAGTGTGTTTAAAAATATATGTAGGCTTTGGAGAGAAAAAGAAACACGATAAATGGTTTAAGAAAGACTAATAAAAAGACAGTAGCTGTCTTTAATTCCAGCACTGGGGAGACAGAGGCAAGAAGATCTCTGTGATTTCCAATTAAACCTGGTATACTGAGTTAATTCCAAGACAGATAAAAGTAACACAGAAAAACCCTGTCTCAAAAAAATGAAAAAATAAAAATAAAAGAAATAGAGTAATAAAAAAGCCACTTAAAGATGGGAAGCACAAAAAGAGTGTGGATACTATACGCTGTTCTGTTGTCTTTATATCCTTTGACTACTGAGGAAATAACAACTGTTAAAAGAAATGCTGCTGGATTAATTCAATTTATATAGTTTCAAAATGCTTTGACTTCAAAATTTAAGTACAATGACAGGTTACTGGGGAAAAGGATTTTTATTTTTGTTTCCACAGAAAATAAAAAGCTGTGGATTCCTTTCAGACTAATGTGGTTTGATCAAGCCAGACCCCCTGAAACAATCTTAGATGATCCAACATTCAAAACAGCTTGGACAAGGCAGCCTTGCAGACTACAGCCAAGATTTCTGCAGCTTCTTAGGATTCCCCCAAGACAGCGCCACATACCAGCAGGAAGCAGTTTGGAAAGAACGACACCCAAATTCCCAAATATTGTCTATAAGTGTTTGTATTCCTTTAAATGGAGTTGGTTATAAATGGTTAATGACCACAACCAATCATTTTTTAAAGGTAAATAGGGGATTATGGTGTAGATATACTTTGTTTTAAAATAGATTTTCGTTTATTGATACAAATGTAAGGTCAATATTGTGATATGTATATTTCTCCTCTTGTTTGGGTATTGTGTTTATATACCTCATTAGAAGTGTAATGTATAAATTGGTACAGATTATAGATAGTTACCTATAATAGTCAAAACGTATAGTTAAGTTAGTTAGTATTACTAGATATACAGCAATAAATTTGAGATGGATAAATATTCTTCAAACCTTTCAAAAACCTACAGAATATGGGTTTTTCCTGACAGTAAGATATAACTGCTCCTGGCAATACCACCTGTGTCAGAAAGAAAGATGGACATCAAAAAAAAACTTGTTATGGAGTTTGCCTCCAATATGGCAAGACTAGCCATTTGCACAAAATACTGCTCTTGTCTGGACTGTTTGACTTTATGATGTATAAACTGGACATGTAGGGCCCACAGAAAAGTGACTGCTGAAACAAAATGGACATTGTTACAGGGTTCTTGCATCATGGGAGAGTCTGCCAGTCAGCCTGCAGGACACAGAGAAAAGTGACTGACAAACCGCCAATACAGATGGACAGTTTAAATTTCCTGCTTTGCTGAGGAGTCTGCTAGATACACTATGGCCTATGGGCTGAAGATGAAACATTACAGGAGAACTTCAGGTGATCGATCAGGCAGTAAGTTGTCGCTGTCATTTCTAGAGTTTATATATTATCCTTCTGTGGTCTTTGAAGGAATTGAAGACAGATCCTTAGTTAGGATTAAAGACATAAAGGACTTTAGACTCACAAAGATAGAATAGATAATAAAATACTTAAATCTTGCTAAATGTTAATGAACTAAACATTGTTGACTGTGATTCTTATCTAATAACTGTTGTGTAATATATTTTGCTATGCTAAGGTTAAAACCCTTTTTATTTTAGACAGATTAGAGGCAATGATGGGAGATGTCATTAGTATTGGTTAATGAATAAAGCACTGTTGGCCAATAGGAAAGTAAGATAAGCGGGACTAGGAGTCTAGGAGGAGAGAGGAAGTAGAAGGAAGGAGTTTCAAGATGAAGGACAGAGAGAAGAACGCCAACCCCTCTCTCCAGGAAGATAAGACCATGTGGAAGTACTTAGATTAATGGGTAATGGGTTAATAATAAAGACTGTGCTAGCCAATAAGGAAGTAGTAACTGGCCAGCAGCTCTATATCTAATACAGCGTCTCTGTGTGTTATTTGAGGCTGGCATGGTGGTGGGACCAGACTGACCGGCACAGGAGAAAAAACATACTTATAACACAAGTGAGCATGCATAACTTATTTTCTCTTTACTCTTGATTGCGGATGTGATGACATTAGTTCTTAATGCTGTGGCTTCAAACAATGATCCACTGTGATGCAGAACCACAAGATAAAATAACACTTTTTTCTTTTGTATGGAGTACCCATAAATCTATAACATGGCCAATGAACGTGAGACGGTCCAATGTTTGCACAGTGCTTTAAGGTGATCCCAGGACTTGCCTCTTAGTTTAAGCCAAAACACAAGAAGAGGATAATCCCCTATTAGTGGCTCCAGGTGACTTAATCATCAAGGTTTATAAAAACTCCCCAAGTCTATTCGATTACAGGCTGATTCAATCAGAGTTAGGGGTGAGGTCCAAAAACAGGTGCTATTTAAACTCCCTATGCAAGTACATAGTGTGTGTGCACTGGATAAAGGTAGTCAGAGCAATTGTGCTGTGTTTTGTGGATGGTTGTTGACAGGGCAGAAAGGTACATGAAGGCATTCTTTCTTCCATTCCTTTAAATTGTTTATCTCCACTGAGACTCCACAAAGAATAGCAATCTATTTACTTTCTCTCTAGACTTGGTTTAGTTATTTTTCTGCTTTTCTCTTTAAAACATTTCAGACTTTTGAAAATTATTTGCATATAGCCTGATTGAAATTTATTACACAGAATGAACAAAGGGCATTATTTTTCTTTAAGTAAGTAGGTTTTGTTCGATATTCCATCCAGTTCTCAAATATAAAATATCATTGCCCCATATCTTTGTGACATATAGTGTATATTTGGCCCTTGAACAATTTTGAGATTAACCTAATGATTCATCTTCATAGGCACACAGACAATTGAGTTTCAATACATTTTCCCGACTTCCAAATCTTTGGCCCTTACTTTACAAAGAGCTGTTTTAGGGTGTGGAAAGATATTAGGACATGGAAAGGCATCAAAACCAACAAAACCAGAGTCTGCTTGCAGAAAGACATGAAACCTCTCCCTGACAGGACAGTTTTACTAAAATATGGTTAGTTTTTCAAAAACATTCAATGGAAGCTGGGAGATGGCTCAGCAGTTGAAACATTTGAATGCAATGGTGAACTGAGTTTACATCCATGGAAACTCATGTAAATGTCAGTTGTCTTCAAGGCCCACTTATAACCCTAAACTCAGAAGATAGAGATAAGTTAGCACTATAGCAAGATAACTAGCAAAACCAGCCACATTACCAAGCTCTTTGCTTGACTGAGAGAATGTGACTCCACTGATAAGATGCAATATCAATGTACAATTATTCCTGGCATCTACCTTGAGTCTCCATGTATGTACAGAAATGCATGCAAATATACCTACATGTATCTATGTACATATAAAAACCTGTACAAACACATTAAAAATTAAAAAAGAAGATTTTTGATGGCTATAGCAGTACACACTGTTGGAACAAATTTCTGATAGCAACAACTAATATATTATGATGATTGGAATAATTTATATAAGCCACTTTATAGAACCAGATATATGACAAATGATAATAAAATTACATGATTTATTGGCCAATAATGTAGTATTAGATGACATTAAATATGACTCAAGTGAATTCAGAGCATTTAAGATGAAAAAGCTGAAATTACAAGAAGCGAAGTGATGTAGAGACATGGTCAAGGTCAGATGGAGTTAATTAAATAATGTTTCACTATAATGGAGGGTTTTAACGAGCCTTGAATCAGTAGCAAAAATGTAGCAATTACTCCTCTTAAGAAAACAGTATTTAATAATGAGTGAGAACATCAAAACTGACTAACTTGGCTGAATCATCTTGTTACTTCTATAAAAAAAAATCCAATTTTACAACAGTGAATGATGATTATAATTATCATAATGACCAACTTAGAAAGAGAACTACCTCATATCATTCAGTGTTTTCTCCCTCACCTCTGTATTTTTGTTAGTTGGTGGGTTAAAAGGAAAAGTACTATAAAGTATAGTCATTTTTGATGGATACTAGATGAATGCAATACAGTGGGAAGTGAAGCAAACACCCTGGCTTGGACAGCAATTGTTAGAGACTCTATCATCTCCAAGCAGATTCTAGGCTTAACTTATTAAAAACAGAAGTTTAAGTATACAAGCAAACGTTTGCACAGTCTGAGTTTGGAGTTCTGCATTCGCTGAGACTTCCATTTTAGTAAATGATCAGGGAATGCCTTTAGTCAGACTAATCATGGAACACCTTTAGTAAGAGATAGATTAGAAATAATTTCCTAAACTATTTGACAATGTTTTGAAAATAAGTTAAAATAGAAATTACACAGTAAAAAAAAAGCATGAGGAAAATTATGGTTGTAGATTTTGAAATGGCACCTGAATTAAAGCCCTGGTAGACTGTCTCCCAGTGATTTGTGTGCTGAAAAGGAAAACAGTTTGATACTGTGAGAGAATCTGTGAGAGAGAGTGGACTATAAAAATAATGTTTGTGTATTTTTACCAATGCAGTAGAACAGAGATTTCTTCTCAAAACATTAATGTTAATAGTTCCTTGAAGTTATTAATAAATTGTTTTTTTATATGGAGTTTTAGGTAAAATTCAATAGGACCCTATAGCATTGGCTTATGGTTCTACTAAGGTCATTGCCTATCATCTCACTATCTCCTCACCACAGCCAGCCAGCCACTGGTTCCAAGCTCCTTGGGCTCATAGCTATTCCAGTTTAATATTTTCCCCTCCATTTCCATAAGCCTGCCACTATTATCTTACTGAAACAGGAATTAGATCATGTTTTCATCAGAAGACATTACCTCATGATCCATCACTCCTCTTAGAAACCTGAGCAAAGACAAAAGGACACTTGGGACTGGAGATGCTACGCACCTCACAGGTTTTGGAATAGACAGTGCATAGTGCCAGTATCCTCCACAGCATTTACACAAGTGACTCAAGGAAGACCAGGGTCTGAAGCAACCCAGATCTAGGTACTGAGAATGTTTGGCACTTACCTTCAATGGATTGAGATGACAGACAGAAATAAAGGAAGATTAACTTTGTCATCTGTGGCCAGCAGCAAGGCATGGGAACAAACCATTTTCTTGGGAGAGTAGCCAATTACTTAGTCACTACTGCATATAGTGGGCCTGATTCTGGGCCAGAATTTTGGGAACCTCAGATATCCCAATCCCCCAGAGAGAAAGGCATTAGAAGGTAAATATTTTAAAATGATATGTCAAAAAACAGTTGTTAAACAAAGGGACATGCTTTGTAACTGAATACTCTTTGCATCTTTAGTGTGAAGAGGTACAACAAACACTATCAGTAAAGGAGACATGAACTATAGAAATGATCCCTGAAAGTACAGCCATCCTCAGATTCATTTTGAGAACAATATATCCTGCATTTTATTTTCAACTGAACCCTTAAAATCATGTAACTGCCCCTGGGGATATTATTGATTTTTGTCTAGTTAGACGGGTATAAGGAATATAAATGACAAATAATTGATTTTTTTTTCTCCAGGATGTAGGAGCACCAGTTTGTTGGTGATACAAGGAGACTCTATAGCAGTTGTTTGTGTGTAAGTGGACGTAATTGATTAAAATTTTCCAACAGAACATAATTAGACATGAGTTTAGTTATTTCCAGGCTAATAACCAGAAAATAAACAGGTGTAAGTTTCATTTGGCTTGACCATCATCAGTTACAAAGGGAAGAATCCTTTAGACCACATGAGGTATATGTATCACCCTAACCATTCCCAATACTCAAGCCCATATTTACAATTTAAAATCCAATGAAAATAAAACCTATTTATTTTAGGTTGTTTGAATTTGTCATTTACTTCTGTGGTGAATGAATAAGATTGGCCTCCAGAGGCTCATACGTTTGAATGCTTATCATCATTGAGGGGAACTCTGATAGAATTATAAGGACTAGGAGGTGTGGGCTTGTTTGAAAAAAAAAAAACTGTTTTTACTGGGTGTGGGCTTAGAGGTTGCAAAAGCCCATGCCATGCTCAGACTCTAATCTGACTGTGTATCAGGATATAGAATGTTCTGCTATTTCTCCAATAGCACACCTGTCTGCATTCTTGCCATGTTCTCCATCATGAGGGTAATGGACTATCTAAGCTTCTGAGACTGTGAGTAAGCTCCCGATTAAATGTTTTTTTTTTTTTATAAGAAAAATAGTTTCTCTTCATAGCAATAGACCTGTGACTAAGACAATTTGTAAATTACTCTTTGGCTTCATACAGATCATGAAAACAGTCATCACCCAAATTTGTCTGTCTTTCCCTTTAACCAACTATCATAGACAACTGAATTAAGTCAAATTACCTCTGCATTTTGTTTTAATCTTTAATGCAGGTAACAATTATTCTTTAAATTATACTTTAAAAGTCATATAAATGTTAGTCTCCCTGTGCTCATTTTCATTAAACAAGAGAAAAAAGCAAGGGCAAACTAATATACTCTGTGATTTGATCCTAGGTGTCAGATCAAACCCAGCAAAGCAGAAAGGGAATAGATAATCATAGTAAACTGGGGACAGGTGAAGTGTCATCCTAACATATGACCTGTAAACCAAATAAAATCAACAGATTTAGATATGTTATTTATTTCAATTGTGTAAAATTGGTATTTGTGGTTTTACAGCAATGTGAAACAAAAGCTTTAGTACTTTTTAAAATCACTCAGCCTTCGTTACCTATCCTTCTGGTTGCCAGAAGTTCAACTGGATTCATAAACACCTAAAATACCAAACTTTTAAACTCTAGCCATCAGAAATATTAAAGTAAAATTCTTATGTGCATACACAGAGGATAGTTTATTCTAATTTTTGAGACACTTGCTAATCTTAGGTAAAAATTAGGATTATTTATTTAGCATCCACACCGAGGTTTCTCTTTCCTCCTCCCCTCGCGGTCCGCTAACCAGTACCTCCCTTTTTTTCCCATCCACTCCTCCTCCATTTCCCTTAAGAGTAGGTCAGGCATTCCATGGGTTACCACCATCCATGATATATTAAGTTACAGTGAGACTAAGAATGTCTCTTCTATTAAGGGTAGACAAAGCAACCCAGTAGGAGGAATAGGTCCCAAAAGCAGGCACCAGAGTCAAAGACAGTCCCTGCTCCCACTGTTAGAAGTCCCACAAGAAGACCAAGATACACAACTGTAACATATAAGCAGAAAAATGAGATCAGTCCCATGCAGGTTCCATGGATGTTGATCAGACTTGGAGAGCGCTTACTAGCCAAGCTTAGTTGATTTTTTTTTATTTTTTTATGATGTCCTTAAACCCTTTGGCTGTACAATTCTTCCCAACTCTCTTGATGGTGTTTACCCACGCTTGGCCTAGTGTTTGGCTGTGGTTTTCTGCATCAGTTACTAGATGAAGTTTTTCTGATGATAATTGGAATAGGTACTAATCGATGAGTACAGCAGAATATTGTTAGGCATCATTTCAATATTTTTGGGTTCTATCTTAGGTCTCTGAACCATCCAGGCTCTGAGTATGGTACCCCAGGTAGTGTCAGGGGTGGGCTCATTCTAGTGACCTGGGTTTCAAGTGGGAAGAGTCATTGGTTGTACACTCTCACAATGTCTGTGCCATTCTTACCCCGACACATCCTATAAGCAAGGCTGACTGTAGGTCAAATGTACTGTGGCTGTCTTGCTGTCACAATCCCTGTTTTGGAAGTCTTGCTTGGTCAGATGAGATGGCTAGTTTAGACTACATATCCCTATTGCTAAGAGTCTCAACTGGGATCATCCTTGGAGACTCCTGGAGGCTTCCCTTGCACTGGGTTTCTGTCTGACCCTGAAATGCCACCCTCCTCTCCAGCCATCTCCTTTAATTCTCTCCCCTTCCACCCGCACCCCAAAAATATCCCTAATTTTCCACCCCTACCTGCCCCCAGCCAACCCACAAGATCTCTTCTTTTTCTTCTTCCCAGGAACTTATGAGCATTCACCTCATCGAGCTCATCTAGTTACCTAGTCTCTCTTGGTCTGTGGATTGTAGCAAGCTTTTCCTTTACATTTCACAAAATAACCACTTATGAGTTCATACTGTGCTTGCGTTTCTATATCTGGGTTAACTTACTCTGATAATTTTTTTCTAGTTACACCCACTTGACTGCAAATATCAAGATGCCATTGTTTTTTACTGCTGAGTATTACTCCACATTTTATTTAGCCATCTTTTGGTTGAGGGACATCTAGGTAGTTTACAGTTTCTGGCTATTATGAACATCTTCTGTTATGAATAGAGTTGAGCAAGGGCTCTTTGGATATATACTTAAGAGTGGTAGGGCCGAGTCCTGATGTAGACAAATGCCAAATTTTCTGAGAAGCTACCATATTTATTTCTAAAGTGGCTTTACAAGTTTGTATTACCACCAGCAATGAAATAGTGTTCCCCTTGCTCCACATCCTTTCCAGCATAAGTAGTCACTTGTGTTTTTGATCTAAGCCATTGTGACAGGTGTAAGATGGAATATGAGTTGTTTTATGAGCATTTTCCTGATGATTAAGGATGTTGAATATTTCTTTAAATAATTCTCAGATGTTTGATATCCATCTGTTGATAATTTTATGTTTAGATCTGTACCCAATTTTTAAATTGCATTATTTGGGGGGTTTTGTTTTTATTTTTTGTTTTGTTTTGTTTGTTTGGTTGTTTTTGATGTCTAATTTCAAGATATGTGTGTGTGTGTGTATGTGTGTGTGTGTATAAACATACATATGTGTATACACATACATATACATACATGCAAACATACATACATACATACATACAGCTCTCTGTTGGATGTGGAGGTGATGAAGGACTTTTCTAATTTTGTTAGGCTGCCATTTACTTATTGATGGTGTCCTCTGCCTTACAAAAGCATTTCAGCTTCATGAGATCCCACTTATTAATTGTCAATTTTAGTATCTGTGCTAGTGGTGTTCTACTTTTTGTTGTGCTTGTTTTGTTTTGTATTTTCAAGATAATGTTTTTCTGTGTAACAGCCCAGGCTGTACTGGAAGTAATTTTATAGTTCAAACTGGCCTCAAACTCACAGAGTTCTACCTACCTCTGTGTCCTGCTGCTGGGATTAAGGCATATTCTACCACTGCCCAGCTAGAATCATGTTTTATTTCTTGCCTTTATTGTTTAGTGTAACTATAGAAGATGAAAAAAACAAAACAACCAAATTTATATGTATATTTTTTCATGATCTCTGGAAGAAAATTATCCAGAAATATCTCTTATCTAAAGCTTAAAACGAGGTACAAGTTCCTATTCATTCATTCATACATTCATTCATTAATCCCCTGGAAGCGTCTCACTATCCCAAAGATACTGCTTGATACTTTATCACTTATAAGCAATTCTTACTAGGAATAGTAGCATGAAACTCTAGAAATGCCTCAGCAGTGAACTTGAAGAGATGGCTTAGAAGACCCAGATTCATTTCCAAGCACCCAGATTGTGGCTCACAACCCTCTTTAGTTTCAATTTCCAGGGATGGATGTTTTCTTCTGACCCCTGTATTCATTTACTACATACATATATATGTAGACAAAATACCCATATATATTTGTGTGTGTGTGAGTGTGTATCTTAAAGATATCAGAACAACCCCATATCATATACACATTGAAATAAATTATGCATAACCTTATGATTATCCTTTGTCTTTTCTGTTAAAGCTATATACATATGATTTTTAAAATATTGATAAATTGTTATTTTAAGGATTTTTACCTTGAAACAATAGGAAAACTGGAAGTTGAGTAATTTGAATATCATTTGACATCTTCTATAGATTATAAAATTGCATTTCTTTGTTTGGCTGTACTGGCATTTGTTATAGATATCCTTTTCCATTTATATTTACCTGCATCTATTTTCAACATCATAGGGTAAAACTACTTTTTCTTATATACATTTCTTTTAATAACTATCACCTTTCTTGAGATACTTTTATTTATTTTATTAATTTTTAAAATTTAAAATATAACTATGTAATTTCACCTCCCCCTTTATCCCTGCAACCCCTGTGCATCTGCATTGGCTGTTGAACTTTATTCCATTTTCTGATGCATCCAGTCTCTGGGATATTGGTGTAGTCAATTTTCCCATGTACATCTATTTCATTTTCAACACTTTCATATTGTCTTTATTTGCTATATTTTTACCTTTTTCGGTTTCTTTTTGGTCTAGGAAAAATCATGACTTTATTACTAAAACACACACACACGCACACACACACACACACATACACACACACACACACATACTTTGTAAGTGTGTGTACCAAATTATAGATTCTTAATGACTCAGCACTGACACACTTTGAAAGATAGCTCTTTTGGAAAGCAAGAAGTGATGTAATTGATTACATTGATTAATCATCAATTTACTTTCAGATGATTTGTGATGGTCAATGCTGTGACAATGGCATTTGTGCCCTTTGCAAGCACATTCGGTTTCTATAGAATGGTGATTGGTGTGTTAGCTTGTGAGGAACTGGTAGTATCTGACCACATCAGCATAACTGAAATGTGTAACACTAACCTCAAATGCAGTGCTGCCCACAATTTGTATTCTCAAGTATTTAAAAATGGCACTTTTAAATATTATTTGGGATTTTCTCTTTGTCCAAAGCAAATGCATTTTTAATCCCTATTGTCAAGACCATTATTATCAATATGCATCAATAGAGTATGATTTTTATATGATACTACATATTGATTTACATGGTGTCAGTTGAACTGGATGCACCTGACACATTTGCCTTATTAAAATTCAATAGTTTGTTGAATTATACTATAGAATGTCAACAATATTGATTCATTGTTACATGAGAAGACAATCTAGATGAATTATTGCAATGCAGCTCTTATTTATAGCTCCCAATAGTTTTACAGAGGTTGGAGTTTTTTAGAGATCCACAAAATAACAAAAATTCTCTTCAGCTTTTCTGGAATATTGATATTGATTCAGTGTCATACATCATATTTGGGCATATACGTGCACATTTTCTCCTGAAATGTGCAAATTTGAGTTTCATTTTTTCATATATAAAAGTTGCATAATGCTAATGTACTATAAGAAATAAAACCTTAAGCATATAGTTAGAATGCCAGAGTTCCCTTTTCACTTAAGAGTATAGACGACAGAGAATGAATATAGCTGGGTCTATGATTGTCAATGGATATGTGACAATTACACTAAATGTTTAATGCTATTCTAGGATGCTTTGTGATTATTTTAAAAATAATAAAAACCAACCCATTTTTAGCTTATTTATATACCATTGCCTTCCCCCACCTCCTCCAGTGATCAAAAATATGTTGTATAGATGTGTAAAAACTTCAAAAAATAAATACAATATTGCCTAAAACACAACAGAAACACTCTTAATTCCATATGTAAATTATATCTGCAAACTGACACTGTCTTCCTTTACCCATTTGTACATTATACCTGTGCAAGTCTGTTATATTTACATAATTAAACATAAGAGCATGTGAAGAGAAAGTCAACTTAAAAAATAAGAAATACAATCTCAGAATGAAAAAGTAACTTTTAAGAAGTTTGCTTAGAAATGTGTATCTAATTTGGTCTATGGAAATATTATCCTGTTTTAAAAATATATTGGCAACTTTAGTATTGTTTTTAATCTTCTGATGAGACCACTTTACTTGATGTACACAAGGAGAGGTGAAAACATAAAAGGGAAACAATTGTCTTCTTTTGAGAAATCTGAAAATATCACAGCTGACAGCAAAGCATACTTCGTAGAGGTGAGAATGAATACTCAGGCAGCTAGATCTAGCCAGTCAGACTAGATCAAAACTTCCGCAGAGCCCCATGGTTTAATTGTTTTAATAATACCATGATTTAATTGGTTCACACATTTAGTCACAATAGAACTTTGGGGGAAAACGTCTCTATATGACAATTATGAGAAGCTCCAGGGATGGCTACAGTGAAATTCCCATTCTCTTAGCTTATAGACATGGCGGAGGGCCATGGCTCTATCCCAAATGACTTGATAGCATTTGATGATCTCTCATGAAAGGCCTCACTCTCCCTGGGGAGTGGATGGGGACTAGTGGGGTCATGGGAGGCTGTGATGGAGAGGGACCTGGGATTGACATATAAAATAAGATATTTTTTAAAAAAGAAATTAAGTAAGCGATCACTTCCTGCAGAGAAGGGAGAATAATGTGAGTCTGAGAAAAATGTAAGGCCTGTGTGTGTGTGTGTGTGTGTGTGTGTGTGCGCGCGTGCGTCATGCACATGTGTAACACAACACAGAAGTAGGGGTGGAAGACCTAGAGTGGTAGTATATTGTGATATCAACCATGATATTCCACCATGTAAAATGTATAGATTTATATGCACTTTGGTCCAAAGGGTTGTTTAGAAGATTAATCCCAGTGGAACACCTTTGAATAAAACCAAAATGGAAGTTTTTTTCTTTCATTCTTTCTTTTTTCTTTTTAAAAATGAAATTCCCTTTCAAAATACCTGCTATAGGAAATTTCCTTAGGCTTTTATTTTAAGAAGGTTAAGGATGGAGTCTGTGGATTGAGGATGCAAAGTACCTAGGGCCTTTTTCATAAGCAGAAGTTCAATTTACTGAGAATTCCAGGGTTAGGGACTAAACAAGTCTCAGGAGTTAGGAAGGGGGAGGAGTAGGGTGGATCCAGACAGAGGCTGGATCTTAATAGAATAGCGAGGGATCACCAGGTTGTTTAATCAATTTCTTTCCAGCATTCCAGGCTACTAGGTGTCATTCATTTCCTTCCATTGAAGAAAATAGGCTTGTGTGATTGACAATGCTGGTTTCTCAGATGCTTGCTGTAATCTGTGCTTCCTAGAGTCTTAGTTTATGTTCTATTGCTGAGAAAATGCACCATGACCAAAGCAATGTATAAAGGAAGATGTTTGATTGTAGGCTTCCTTACAGTTTCAGGGGGCAGTCCATGAACATGGAGCAAGGCAGAGGCAGGCAAGCACAGTATAGGACTTTATTTACTTTATCTGTAAGACTGAGGCAGAGAGAGGGGGTCTGGATCCAGCCTATGCTATTGAAACATCAATGCACACTACAAGTGACACCCCACCTCCAATAAAGCCAAACCTTCTAATCTTTCTTACAGTCTACCAACTGGAAACTAAATAATCAACTATATTGGCCTATAGAGGTTATTCACATTTGAAAAAACACACAACAATTAACGGTAACTATAAATATATTGATATTATGTCATAATACTCATAGTAAATATGCCATCTTTATATACTCCATTCACTACATTTGTGTTATCTCGTTGGCATACCTGTTAGAAAGACTACTTATTGATAGATCATACTCCATCCTAAATA
The DNA here is from genome assembly GCA_030556225.1 of Cricetiscus sungorus. Taxonomy (NCBI): domain Eukaryota; kingdom Metazoa; phylum Chordata; class Mammalia; order Rodentia; family Cricetidae; genus Cricetiscus; species Cricetiscus sungorus. Next base: position 6,877,110 of record JANBXA010000202.1, on the reverse strand, counting down.
TATGTATCTGTCACCTTTTACATATTAAACTTATTTCATATAAAACCAAAATTATAATCTTATTCTACACCAAATTTTATATTTCAAAATATCACATGACAGACCACAGAGTACTATGCCTATAGTAGATTATATATAATACACACATACAATATATATATATGTGTGTGTATATATATAGTGCATGTGTATGCACATATATATATATATGTATATGTTTGTGTACACACACACACATGCGCGCACACACACATACATACATACATATATGATGGGGTATGTTCTTCTTTATATATGATTTTCTTATTGGTTGATGAAATAAAACAATGTTTGGCCAATAGAAGCTGGAAGATAGGAAGGAATAGGAGACAGGGAGAATTCTGGGAAAGGTAGGCAAAAAGAGGAGAAAGAGATGTCATGTAGCCACCAAAGAAGTAACAACAAGTACAGCTGTTCTCCAGTCAGCCAAGACCATGTGGAAATACATATATATATATATGTATTTATATATATTATATATATATATGTATATACATATATATATATATGGGTTAATAATTAAGACAGCTAGTCAATTAGAACTCCTAGCCATCAGAAAACATTTTAATAACTAATATAGCATTCGTGTGTTTATTTGGGGCAAAGCTGCTGTGGGACCTGATGGGAAAGAAACTCCACCTGCATATATATGTATATATATAAATGTGTGTGTGTGTGTGTTTGTATGTGTGTGTGTGTGCGTGTATTTGTGTTCACACATGAAACAGTGCTATTCTCAGAGGGCCAGTTAAATACCTACTTAATTTTATGTTCCTAGGCCAGCCATAGAAAATCAACTCCATTTGATCATGTACAAATGAGGTTGATTTGGACAAAAAACTATTGTTATTTGTATCTCAAAAACTTGCTATATATCACCTAATGAAGTACTAGCCCTCCTCCATCTTGAGCTTAAAATCCATCTTATAGTAAAGAAAACAAGCGCCATTCCTGTTTATGATCAAACCTCTTTTTCTCAAGGATTTGGCTATACCCTCACCTATAACCTCAATTAAGAATATTTCTGAACTGACCATTCCAGGAATGGCAAATGTATGTTTCAAAAAGTTATTTATTAACCATCCTACAACCCTACCTTCATATAGAAATGTTATATGACCACCTTTAACTACTTTGTTATGTCTGTCTGTTGTTATGACTACTTTCTAGGGGATGAATGTAATGATGTTCTGCTCCTGTAAACCCAACTATTTGCCTCTGTCAAATCCCCCATTTGGAAACTCTCTGCTACTGAACTATAAAAGTCTTGAATCCCTCAAACCCTAACATCTAATGAGGTCCTCAAAACCTGCTGTAGGGGGAGGATATTCATGTGTACACATACACACAAACACACACAAGCACACACACACTGCTTTAAATAATCTGATTTGTTCGTGATGATTTGGGTCAGTGATTTTCTTCCTCCCATCTTTGGGACAAACATACCAGGCACACATAGCTTAAGTGCAAAGTTTTATTAGAAAGGAAAGTCAGGAGAAAGAAAAAAGAGGTAAAGAGACACAAAACAGAGACACAGAGACAGAGGGAGAGTAATAGCAGGAAAGAGAACAAAGTGGGTGGAGAGTCTTTTTTTTAAAGGGGTCCTTTGCGCCTGTGTGAAGACTACTTAGTCATGGAACCCTTGGCTGACCAGAGCACTGCCTGAGTGCATTCTGCCAGGTGACAGGGGCAGGCCAGCATAATTCCCGAATCCTTACAATGACCATGGCAATTCATTTAAAACAAAACAAAACAAAACCAAAGAAACACGTTTATTTGAAGTAGCTCACTTACAGTGTAAGGGGTTCAAACCTTTATCATCATGGTGGGGAACATGGTAGCATGTTGGAAGATATACTGCTAAAATAGTAGCTGAGAGTCCTACATCTTGTAGGTGACAGGCATCTGACTGTGACACTGAGCAAAGCTTAAGCTAAAGAGTCCTCAAAGTCAGCCCCCACCGTGACACACTTCCTCCAACAAAGTCATACCTATTTCAGCAATGCCATACCTTCTACTACTGCCACTTCCTTTGAGATTATGGGAGCCAATTACATTCAAATTACCACACTCACCTTGGCAGCAAAGAACAACTACCAATTCTGAGTGAGGGGAGGGGCCTCAGAGTCATACTCAGTGAACTCTTGAGGCTGTATTGGCCTCTTGAAGCTCCTGTTCAGGCAATATAGCTATTGTGAAGCATGTTCAGAAGACAGCGTTTCACTGATCTGTCCCCTATTCTCCAGCTCTCCCAGAGCTCTTGCTCACTTACCGTAGTAATTCCTGATCCTTGGATGGAAACCTGAGGGTACATTGCACATCTACATCTCAGCACCACAGTTACATATTGTCTGTACTTGGGTCAATTGTAAGACTCTATATAATAATTTTACACTACAAAAGGAAACTTCTCTGACCAAGCCCGAGAGCTATGCCCATCTGTGGATACAATCAAATACTCCCACATTTCATTAATTTTAAATCTAAGTTCTATTTCTCTTCATCAGCTTTCAGTCTATGTTGGCTGCTTCTCAGGTTTTCATAATTCCCAGATGGTCTATTTCAAAGCTTTATAATATCAAATTCAGTTTTGAACCATCTAACATGATTGGCAAAGTAACCTTCAAAAAAATGAACGTTTTTTGGATCTTATAAGCACTTACTTCCCCAGAAGCCTCTGAAAACAGCAGCATCCACCTCTTCCCGGACCGCATCTCCTCATCACTGAGCCTTCCCATTTCCCTGTCTTCCATGTGGCTGCTGCTGCCCTTTCCATTTTCCATTAAACACAGATGGAATATTTTTTGTTCTACACAATGCTAACACTTTAACCACAAACGCTTTCCACATATTCAATGCTCTTGCCAATGTACACTTCGCTGTCTGGTGCTTTATAATCATGTGCCCTTAGGAAGTCCTTCCATCCAGACATAGTACTTGGGCAGAACAAACAATTCATCTTGAAAATCAAATAATTCCCTGACTTTTGATGGCTTGGTAAGGACTAAGTAGGCACAGAAAGAAAAGAATAATTTGTATTATTACAAGGAGGAGATATTTGAAAGATATAGAAAGTTTATAATTCTTATAGTATTTCAATTTCTGTATTTTAGGGAATAACGCCCTTGTTTGATTCAGCTGTATGTCTAGCCTTTCACTGGCTCTCAGTTTTTCTAGTTGCACACACACACACACACACACACACACACACACATCTTTACTAATTTTATCAATTATTTTATTTTTTATATTTATAAGCAATTTTAAAGTTTAAGTTAGAAACAATCTTATTTTGTATATAACTTCCAGGTGCCTCTTCCTTCCATTCTCCCATGCATCTTTACTCATTTACTCTCACGTCATCTTTCACACCTGTTGACCCTCTTTCAGACTCTAGAGCATTGATGATACATTGTTCTTTTCTTTATGTTTCTTGTCAGTTAGCTTCCCCCTCCCACCAACGTTTTGGTATCTGCCAAATGCCCAAATAGTACATAAAAATGTTTTTTTATATCCCCACAATGAAAAATATAAAAAAAGAAATAAGAAAATAATTCTTAATGTGATTTTACTTCAGATTTTGTGTGAGTATAGGTGTATCATGCCATGGGGGCAACTGTAGATGTCAGTGGACTGTTGGGAGAGTTCATTCTCCTCCATCATGTGTTCTGGTAATCAAGCTTAGATTGTTATACTTACCTAACAAGTTTTATTTTTACTTGCTGTACCAGATTACTATGTCAATAATAATTTTCAAAAATTTGCCTCTGCCTCAGTATAATTTCTTATACTCTTATGTTCATTCTAAAATCAACAATTACTGAGCAATTTTCAGCATAGCTCAGTGTTGTGCAAAGGTCTTTAGAATAACAGTGAAGTGTTTCCTGTGGCTTCATGCTTACATACCTTCAAATGCCTCTTTTTATATGGAACAATAACTTCAAACCACTCAACACCTGAATATTTACAGCCAGTAATCATGATCAATAATAATTTTTAAAATGCAACATATGCCACTAAGAATTTGAACTTCCATAAATTTGCATGTTTTTATTCACAAGAAGCCTCAGAATATTGATTCCCAGGCTATGAAACAATTCACCTATAGATTTATAAAGTTATTATCTGTAGAAAAAATATAGTTATTTTACTATAGCTACCTATTTGCTTTTTGTTCTGTTTATTGCACAACAGCTGATGGAATGAAAAAGTTTAGTATACTTGTTAAATATAGAAAAGTAAGTATAATAATTTGTAGATAAAGTAAAATTCATTTGGACACTGAAAGTTTTTTCCAGTAAATGCAGAACATATTCTGCATTGATGACATTTGTTAATGGGTTTATTTTTGATGCTGCATTGAACGTATATCTTGTATTTCTTCACTGACTTCAGTATTTCAGCCACTTCAGAAGGCCAGTGGTCATCAGTACTCTTAACAAAATAGCAAGTCAGATGAGAGCTTTAGGTAAGTTCAGAATCTCTTACCTGACTATGAAATAAATATTGGATTTAACCAAACTTCATGACAAAATATAGCAGGTGGGCATTTCCCTAGGAGACTTGTAAGGAAGATAAGTTGAGACTGTATCATAACCCTCAGTTTCCTTATTTCATACCAACCTCTTCAATTTTCCTTTCATTTCTCCCCTGAAAACTTCCTAGAACATTATGATATTTGATACACACAAAGAATGAATGAAGAATTTTGCCTACATTTCTCTTGACAATAGTAGCTATGCGGTAGCCTCTTGTTTTCAATTAATAGTAGGAACGTGTAATAATTTCCTTGAAACAAAAATACTTTTAGCAAAATACTGTAAATAATAGAGTCCTATATTTAGAAGCAACAATCTGCTAATGATATGCAATGAAGCCTTACATTAACAATGATCCGCTAATGATTGAGCCAAGCAATTTAAATTGTACTTAAGTTGATGAATTGTTTTTCGTTTAGACTGAAATTAGCTAATATCTCTAGTAAATGGTACATCTGGTTTTCTCCTCCAAGGATCTCTCTCTTTCCTGGAACTTCAGTTTCGACTTAAGGTCCTTCAAACCTGGCCCAAAGCTTCATTTTGATATGTTTCATCACTCTCCTAACTCTGTACCACCCACCATGACTCTGTTGACTAGGATTAGTTATAGCTTTCATTCTTAACACACAAGAGGGAGATTTGGTGCATTTGTTTCTTTTTTCTTCTCTGTAGTTCATTATCTAGCTCCCCATCCCCGGTCCTTTTCCCCAGTACCTGAGAGAGAATGAAGGTGTCCATTCCTTGGTCACTGCCTCTAGAATACTTTGCTCGTTCTCTAAGGAGACCACACTCAGCACTGCAGAAGAATTCTTCGTAGAAGTTATTCTCCAAACTTCCCCATGGCTTGTGTAATACAATTCACATTTATTCACATGTCATAAAAATATTTCATTTTGGTCCATTACCAATAAATGTTTTCTATAGCTTTTCTTCTTTTCCCTAATACTTAGCAGAATTAAAAACTATTAAAATACTCTAGGTTTTTACATAGCAACTTCTAACACTTGTTCTTGCTTTCCATAATCTGTTGTGTTCTTTGTTTTCATAGCTGTTCACATTTCTGATTATTCTTTCAAGATCCCTCCCCCACCCCTTGAAGCCTGAACTTTATGGTACTTTCTTCCCTACTTCCCCAGGCAGATATAAATTCTTTTGTACTTCCAGTTAAATCATTTTATTGTGGAATTATTTGTCCTTGGGTAGAATACATTTAAGCCATATATATCTTCACATTTATGTGTACACATAACCATGATGCCTCAGTCCTAATAAGCACTTACTAAACATTTTCTAAATAAGTTAGATAGCAACTTTGGTTATTTTCCTCTAATTATTATGTTCACTGATACTTTATGTCTAGCTCTCAGTTTTTTTATTAGTTAAAAAGAACACAGATAATAAAATGTTATCCAACTTTTGTTTTATTTTACAAAGTGCTGCAACTGCTATCTTTAATCTCTGTTTTAACACTGAGTATTCATACTCCCCAAATGACTCTGCATATATTTGAGTATGATGTAGAAATAGTGTGTTTGATCTACATGCCAAGGTGGACCAATATGATCATGCAATTGAGCTGTTATGCTGACTACATTTCTATCAACTACATTTCTCATAACAAGATCGGACAACTGACACTAATAGCACATACTTGTGCTAAAGAATAAGATTGCCCACTTTAAACACATACTGTTAGAGGATGGTGAGACAAAGGGTTTCTTTTTTTCTTTGAACACCATGGGAAAAAAAAAACACTAATACAGATACCTGGAGCTCAATCTGTAATCCCTCTGCAAGTAGGCAATACCAAGAATAATCCAAACTTGCCCTCTCTCCAGCTTTGCTCCAAGCCATCCTCTCTCCTCATTTACACTCATCTGGGTTATTAAGCCCTAGAAATACATGTTCTTTACATCTGTCTCTGATCTCTCAAAATGAATGATACAGACCATTCATGAATATACACTTTCCAACTCATGCATGAAGTTTGGTCTTTCACTTGGACTCCTGGTTGCCCTGACAATAAGATTATCTGTCTTTACACTTGGAGGAGGGTCTGTAGAAATGTTTTAAGGCATGGTATTCTTTCCTCCATTTTTTTTCGTATTCCCCAGATAGTTTCTGGAACATTTGCTTTATTTAGAACAAATCACTCTTGCTATGCATTCAGTGCTCAGGAGGAAAAAATACCTTAAACAGAGTGATGCCTTGGACTGTAATGATTAGAGAACACTGTACATGCCCCACTCCTACCAATTATCTCTTTCTGTCAGATAAAGCACAGTACTTTATTTCAAGTATGCAATATTTTTAAAAGATATAATTTTTTTCTGTTAATAATAAGGATTGGATTCTTCAAAGAATGTGATTTGAAAGCACTGCTGAGTGTATAGGAACATGATTCAGAATTCAGAGCTCATGGAATTACCTTCGGCTAGCTCTAGGCTTACTAAAACATGTGAGTCCTTTTTCCATCTTTTTAGGTAAGAATTATATCACCCACTCTTCTCTAATAAAGTATCTGATAAAAAAATGTAAATATTAATAAGTAAATGCATATTAATTTAAGTACAGAAATGCAATTATTTCTTTGGAATCCCAGATTATTATTATTCTACTTGAATTTCTTTAATTGGATTTTGTTAACTAGACCTTCCCATGTTTTTGTACACTGTAATTATGACTCTTCACTCAGTAAATAATCAGCCTGTGTGCAGCCCTGAACTCAGCAGATTTCCTCAAAATAAAAAGAATAATCAAGATGATCCCACCAGGCTCTCTGCATACATGCTGTGGTTCTCTAGCTTAAAGTTTGTGTTGAAATCCTAAGGACTGGAGTGTGGGTGTCTGACTCTTTTGCCTGATCTTGCAACCTATTTCCTCCTACTGGGTTGCCTTGTACACCTTTGTTATGAGGGCATATGCCTAGTGTAATTGCATCTTGTTATGCATAGCTTGGTTGATATCACTGGGAGGCTGGCTCTTTCCTGGAGGAAAATAGAAGAGGAATAGATGTGGGGGAGAGAGAATGGTGATTGGTAGAAGGGGCGGAGTGCAATCTTTGATTTGGATGTGTTTTATGAGAGAAATGTGCATACATGCATACATACATAATATATGCATACATAAAATTTAAACAAAGAATGTGCCTTGATGGAGCAATAGCTGTCCAGAGACCTATACTGAAACCAATGTTATATACTGCCCGGGCAGGAGCAGGAAGAGAGATTAGCAGGAAGTAAATGCAAAGGATTGTTTCTGTGAGAAAATGCAAGGAAGCGTTGTTTACTTGATACATGGTGAGCATAGGGTGCATAGATTCTCACACTTACGATCACAAGGTAGGATGGATGGTATAGATGGAGTCACTCACCCAAAGCAAGTGCATCCTGCACATAGACCAAGCTTGTCTCTTTATCACTGCAGACAAATGAAATAAACAGTGAGGGGCCAAAGTGTAGCAACACGGGGCAGTTCTCTGGAATTAGACAAATAGAGAAATGTAAGGAACCTGCAAATTCTTCCCAGACTCATGAGGAGATTCTAGAAGCCTCTTCCTGGTGCTGAGCCAGAAGTTAAAGATAGGAAGATTTCCTTACTGCCTTAGTATTTTCAAACAGAAACCTCCCAGAGAGGCTGAAAGCTCTTATTGGAAACTAAGATGGCTATTTAAAGACGCACAACAAATCTCTAGCTAATTTATATTTGCGTGCATTATCATATACACACACAAGTTAGTTGGTGTTTTCAACAGTGGTTGTCAGCAATGAAGATTCGTCGGACACTGATGGTGATGATGTCTTCCCCAGCCACTCAGTACATGATCCTGAACCTCTTCCTAACCTCTTCCTAAATGTTTTCAAGTACTCACATCTCAGTTGGAGACACAGGCTGATACATTCTGAGAGTGGAAAATTGATTCCATTACCATCTGAAACCCCATCCAGTAGTGGCTGAAAGATCAGAGTCTATAAAACAAGTCATGTGTTCCCTCATCTCTTCCTTCTTCACTTATAACTTATGAAATTGGACTTCATATTACTTATTGAAACATTGTTGTGTTCCAAACTCTTGGCTCAAGGTACAGTGATAATTACAACAATGTCCAATACTAGGTAACTGTAATAATTTTACATAGTATTCTGTGCCTATATTTTGGTAAAAAACAAATGTATTATTTTGCTCTTAGTTTTCTAAGATTCTTGCTACTGCTTGACAGCAGTGTTATTCATCCTCACACTAAAATTTCATCAAGAGTTATGTTTATCCCATGTGCTTTTCCCAATATGTGAGTTTATTAATTCAACAGGTATGCTTATATCAATAAAGAGTAAGTATTTAAACACTCTGTTGAGCAGGCTCCGGCACCAGTGACCAGAGGCATGTGTGTGGGAAATTCACACATGGAGTGTGATATGAACTGTGCTACATGTGTGCTATCCTTTTCTAAGAGCATATTGTCTACAGGTAAATGTACATGCTTTGTACCAACACTGGCCTGTGATTATAGTCAGCGTGAGGGTCAACTAAGTGGCGATGAGTCTGAATGATTCTGTATGCCAAGGGAAAAAAAATTCTGACTTCTTTATATGTGCAAAAAGTTTTCTTTAAATCTCATCAATGAAGTGGAAGAAATAGTTATCCGTGGTTCAGAACATCAAAAGATTCTTCAATTCCTTCACTGATCAACAGAGAGATAGTTAAGGTTAAAAAACAAAGCCGTATATTAACAGTGGGCTTTAATATGGTATTGCACATTTAAAGCTGTAGAAAACGTGCCTGTATAAGGCATCCTGGTAAATCTGTGCAGTGGACTTATGTACAAGCAAGCACAATTTTCACTCATAGCAGGACAAGAAATCATATTATTAGAGAGAAACTGCTTGGAAAATACAAATTGTATTATTAAGCAGTTGACACTTTAGGAATCATAAAAGATATGCATCAAATAGGCCTCCTCATTGAGACAGGAATCATTTTCTTGTCACTGGTATGCATATTTAGCTTTTTCCTTTTTTCTTTTTCATCTGCAGATATTATACAGTACAGTAATCTTTTAATGAAACTGTTTCATTGTTTGCTGTTGATGTTAATAATTATATAATCCTGGTATTCTAATGATGGCAATGTGATATTTAGTTATACTAAACACATGTAATTTTTTTCTGTTCAAAGTTATGCAACATTTATAACTATTATGTGTGTACATGTAGATAAGGATAAGTAAATGGCAGGGTAGAAACATAGTCAGAAATGACAATGGTGTCAAACAAACATTCATTGTCTCCATGCAAGACTAAATAGTGACCTAATTGGCATCTCATTGTTAAATGTAAACACATTTAATATTTAATATTTAAATACACAAAATATTTAATATTGAAAAATTTTGCCCCTAGCATCCATAAAATGTATATTTTAAAACACATATATTTTGGGTTAAGACTTGAACACTTTTCTCAAGATTTATCATCATATAATTCAAATAATCAAAAATATTCTGTTTAAATACTCTGAATAGGGAATATTTAAGAGATATTCCTATTTCAAATTTCTTTAGGAGTGTTGTGGTTATCAAGTTATTTCTGCATTTTTGAAACAATCTTAGAATTTTTCTCTTATTTGTATATATGCTCTTCCGAACTTTAGTGACATCAACAGATATCAATCACACTAACTGATGTTATATTAGCCCGCCATTCCATAAACATAAGAATATTGTTTATTCATGGTTTAGATTTATAATAGGTTTTTAAATTTGATTTGTTTCTTTTGGTGATGAAAATTTCATTACTTTGCTTACCTTGTTTTGCTATTAAAACATACCAACTATTTGACCCGTTATACACTCCAGGTGTTTTTGCTGAAGTGTTATCTAAAAATTACCTGATAATGATTTCAAACCTTTTTATAAGATTTAATTTACTTAGTGGGTCCTTTACACTTTGCATCAGTTTGTGTGTCTATATGAAGATGTATTCAGACAACTCAATGACATATAATACCTTGCTTAAGTTTTATGCTGTCAAATTTTTTCTTCATCCTTGATCTTTCATCTGGCACCATTGATTACTTCTCTTGAAGATCATTTTTTATTTTGTTCAGTTAAGTATACCTCTAAGTTGATCAGATGTTTCTTGAAGGATGGCTCATCAAACTGAACACTAATACATAGCAGAGTTCTCAGATCTCTATTACATCCTCCATATAGATTTGAGATCTAATGCATTACCCACTACTCAGTTCTACCATCTTGACTGTCCCCATGGTACTTCCTGTCATTTAATTTTTATTCGAAGAGCTTAACTCTAAAATATCTGTACTGGGCCAGAGAGATGGCTCATGGAGATCTGGACCTCAGATGGACTTAACCACACAGACACAAACATATAAAATATGTCATTTTATATATCTAATACATGATTTTACTAGGTTTTCTCTCAGATCCCAACTCTGTACCTAAAACATATTATGTTGTCACATTTAAATCCTTCACCTGTCATCATTATGGAAATATGGACCTATATAGTAATAATCACAAAAGCATAATTTGTTAGGATAGAATTTTGTCTTCCGTTTTCTGCCTCATTTTCATGCTGCTTTCATTTTGACCCAAATTTGCACATGAATAAGGCAAAGCAAAAAAAAAAATCCAAGCAAAAAGTCTAAGTAAACTGAAGTCTTAGGGTTGAGAACAAATTATATGTAGTACATTGTCTAGTATAATGCATACTGGTCTACAGAATTAGGAAAAAGACAACCCTTGCACACCCTTCAGAGTTTTGTACCAGTAATTAAAACCTGAAGATTGTCAAGGATTTCAATTGCTGAATGAAGATAATTATCTAGGAGCTGTTTTTGTCATCTCACATATACTTTCTGTCTTTTTAATATCTCCATTTTGTCCGGAAAACATAACAAGAAACAGATGAGATAGTCTGGCACTGTTTCATTGTCACTATGGTTTAATATGTGACTTTTGATGTGACTTCTCTACAACATTGCTCTAAATGGAAATTAGATTTGTTTTAAAAGTATCGGCTAAATCAAAGTGCCCTTTTTTATACAGACAAAAGACTGCTAAATTTTATATCAGGATCCTGTATATTGTGAAAGCTCCTATTCTTTTACATCCTGGAATCATTTTATATCATAGATGTAACTGGTGAAAGGGTGTAAAATTAGGAGAAATATATTTTGTACATTTTGCACATCAAAATTGTTTGTCAAAACTTAGGTGATTATGTCATAGAAGACATCCATGATAAAGATATGATGTACTTAAAATATTAAAATAAAAATACAAAATAGAACTTGTCAGTGGTGGTATATGCCTTTAGTTCTAGCATTCAGGAGGCAGAGACAGGTGAATCTCAGATTTCAAGGCTGACCTGGTCTATAGGTGAGTTCCTGGATAACCAGGGCTACACAGAGAAACTCTATTTCAGGATAAAACAAAATAACCAAGATAAAACTGAAAGCACATGCTTTTCATTATAGGAAAATAAGTAAATAGTTGTAAGAATCCTGTTCTGGACTGTGATTAGACATGTAGAGTGTGGAACTATGATTTGATCAACTACAAAGATGTTGCTACATAATGTATGCAATAATATATGTAATATAATGATTTCTTTTAATTAAATTATTTGTAGATGAGCAAAACAAAGAGAGCTGATGGAACTAGTTTGAATTTTACAAATTAAAGCAGCATAAACATACATCCTCACCAAAGGGAGCAACATCAAAAGCTCTCTGTGCTACACATTCGCGCATATTTGGTCAGTATATGATGGAAAAATAACTCTACAGGAAGCAGCATGAAAATAAGTTCCATTTCTTACAACTAAAGCCATAATTCTTAAAATATAGGGATTAAATTATTGTAGATTTATTAACCCTGTTTTGTATTATGTGATGGGCATTAACCTAGAGCGCAGCAGTGAGGCAGAGTAGCAAGCATTATGTATGGTGAACTTTTAGTATAGGTGCTAATTACAACACTTATTGAAAAAGTTATTCATACTAATTATCACAAGTCGTCTTTAACACAGTTGTTCTATAAGTAAGAAATAACTACTCCTTTATTCTTATCTAAGGTGAAAAATAAGATAAACTTAATGAAACTGTTGATATCATAAAGTTAATAAATAATACAATCAATATTTGAGCCCAGGTAATTTGAATCCCAGAGTCAGCAATTTCAAAAATGCATTTATAAATTCTTTGGAAAATGAAAGAAATGTGAAATAAGAGAATTGGAAAAAAAAAAAGATACCCCACAAAAGAGGCTGTCTGATGTGAGACAGACAGACAAGGTCATGAAGAGCTGCCTCAGGAGCACAGTCAGATTCCAGTGGAGACTACAAACAAAGCATTGCCTCACTGACAAAAAAAATCACAAGTTCCACATCTGTATAAATTTCCACAAGAAAGATGAGTCCCAGGCAGGCAGTGGCCTTGATTAGCCACTGGTGAATACTGAATAAGTAGTCTGTCTCTGGGGCATGCTCTGGGGTCTTCATCCCATTTGGATGGTTATTAAGAAGAAGGTATTTGTAGCAATAACAGATTCTTCTGAACTTAACTTCATACAGATAAAACCTGATGTGCACAGTATTTTGTTTCAGAAGACTTACTTCTCACTAATTCTTTTATTGAGCAAACTCTGGCAGAAAGCAGTGTATCTGTCAATATTTGAGGTTAAGCTGAGGTAAGGGAAAATGTTTTAATGCATGAAGCTAAGAAAACTGTGTTCTTTTCAAGAATGTAGAAATCCTGTAGATGGGCCATTTCACTTACAGTGGCCATTGCAGAGTGTAGGACAGTATAGGCCTCATGTTGGAAAACATTGCCAATAATATTCCATAATCAGTGAGCAAGAGTGTAGGGAATTTCATCACAGCTCCAGAAGAATCATTTCAAGAACAATGTACACTTTTTAATCTGTTCTTTTATATTTTTCTTTATTCTTCAAAATTTCAAGTATGTTCCCAACAAAACATAGTCATGTTCTCCTCCAGTTCCTTCCACCAAAACAGCTCCTGTATTCCCAATGTCTCCTTCCCGCCATCATGACTTCTCCTTCTAAAGACTTGTTTTTATTATTTTTGATAATGCGTAGGTAACTATGTCTGCAATGGCTATATTCATGCAAATACAGGGGGCCATGGAAGCTGCCAGAAGTGGCATGAGAAAGTGAGCAACCGGACATGACATAGGTTCTGTGAACTGAACTCCAATTCTCTGGACAAATAGCGAGTGCTCTTACTGCTGAGCCATCTTTCAAATCCCTTCGTTTTTATAATACACTAAGAAATCAGAGTGGTCCATATGCGGGCCATTCAATAGAGCACTGAACACCTACCAATGCTAACACCCTCTAAAGGAAATAAGTCTCTTTCCCCATCAGCTTTTAACTGTCAATAGCTCTTCAGCAAGAGTAGAGCCTTGAGACTGCCTCCCCCACTTAAGCTGAAATTTAGGATGGCTTGCTCTTATGAAGGTCTTATGTAAAAGAACAAGAAAAAAAAAACTGAGGCTGCTTTGATTTAATATGTGCAATCAGCATGTGATGTCCAGAAGGCAATGTTTATCAGCACTCAAGTCTCCCATCCTCACGTCTCCCATCCTCACGGTTTCATATTCTCTGTGCCTACTTTTCTGTGTGGTTTCAGCATGAGTTATACAGTACGGAGTAGCTGAGAAGGAGCAGAGAAAAGGAATGCTCTGATGCTAAGACACATGCATTAAGTAACCCACACACCCTGGCTCATGAATTAACTGTGTCACAAAAGCATAGGATTGTGTGGTCTTTTCTCAGCCAGCTAAGCATAGGAAATATGTCAGAAATTAAACAACATTCAGGGTAGCAAAACTTTACATTTTTCTTTCAAAAATAGCATTCCCAAATGATATTGTCATAATTTACTGAGGCTTTTCTGTTTATTTTAATTGGTAGAAGTCACTGCCAATTGTGTTACTAAAGCATTTCCTACTTTGGAACTTATTTTAATATATTTATTGAGAAAAGTCTCACTCACTAGCTCAGTATTTGAAATCCTCCTGCCTCATTCTGTAGAGTACTTGAATAGCAAGCACATGCCTCATGTCCAGTTTGCTTTTGGACTTACACAGACACTAAAAGCTACTGATTGTCTGATACATAAGAACCCATCGATGGCTTTCTGATGGGAAAAGTAATAGCAGCTGAGAAAGAACCAAACTTACATTTGCCAGTTGCTCTTCCAGGCATGAGCGAGAGAACATTGGGTCAGTGAACTTTTGGCTATTGACAGATTGTTATGAGCATTTTGCCACCAGCCTGGCCCCACAGCTGCATCAACTCCAAATAACTCACAGAGCATCTGTATTAGATACAAAGCTGTTGGCCTGTTACTAGGGTTTCTTATTGGCTAGCTCTGTCTTAAATATTAATCCATTTCTGTTTCCTGTGCTGAGATATTAGTAATGTGGTCACCAGGGTGGCATCCACAGCACGGGCTTACTCATGATAAGTTCACAACTCAGTTTGGGGACTCACATGAACAAGTCTCCTATAGAAAATGCTTTGGTTATCTGTGGTGCTTGTAAGAATTAATACAGAGCTCTATCTTACATGATCTTGTAAGAGATCCATATTGACTCTTACCTATAAAGCAAAACATTATGGGAGAGACAATCATGGTGCCATAATCTCTATCTAGTGGGTTTTTTTTTTTCTGGATTTTCATGTTCTATAGACATCTTAGCATTTCTATACTGGATTTTTGTTTTTTATTTTTTTAATTTTTATTTTTTCACACACTCCTTCAGTCAGTAATGTCTTTGGCATCATCCCCTATCTCTGTAGACATTTCATTTTAGCTTTTCAAAGAGCTCCATGGGAGACAAAGAACAGTTCCAGAGTCTTGATCATCATTTTCGTAAGTCCTAAGATTTATTTTGCTATGAATCATTACCTTCTCAGTATTAAGTTGTGATATTTTTCATTCTCAACTTTGTACTTTAGCTTAATTATTTTTTGTTTACAAGCACTGTCTTATAGGCAAGAAAGTATTGAATTAATTGGGTGGTGGTGGTGCATACCTTTAATCTCAGCACTTAGGAGGCAGAGGCAGGTGGATCTCAGTGAGTTTGAGGCTGGCCTGGTCTACAAAAGGAGTTCGAGGACAGCCAGAACTATTATAAAGAGAAACCTTGTCTCAAAAGACAAAATAAGAGAGAAAGTATTGAATTTCTCAGAGAAAATACTTAAGAATCTAAGATACAAGTGTGTTTCAGGGTGTAATTACCTGATTTTCAAAATTTAACTCATGAAAAGATTTTTCTCCATAAAATTATTCTCATTATTAAATTACAATTAAATAATTTACCTCATTGTTTTTCTTCCAATTCCTCCTATGTATTCCTCCTTTCTTCCTCTCCAATTTGTGGGTTTTTTTTCAATTGCTATTGTTGTGTGTGTCCGTGCTTGTGTGTGTGTGTGTGTGTGTGTGTGTGTGTGTGTGTATGTGCGGACATATGTATGTATGCATGTCTTCATTGCTGTTCAGCTTATCATAAGCTAGACCCATCTCAATTGAGAAAATACTTCCATAAATTTGGCCTATATACAAATTCATGTGGCATTTATTTGCTTAATGATTTGTGTGGGAGCGCCTAGCCCAAGATTACTGTGGTATTGTCCCTGGGCAGAAGGTTTACACACAGGAATAAAAAAAATAGTATGCAAAGTGATCTTTTTAATACAATAAAAATGAAACAGAAAAGAAGTCCACAAGATGTGTCATTGCATTTAGGCAAAAAAAAAAAAAAAAAGAGAAAAGAGATAAAGAGATTCCTTAAAGTTGTCTTGTGACACAAACATGTCCTAACCCCCCACACACAATAATCAATAAACAATCAATTAATGTGACAAAAACTTTAAATGAAATACAGAGATATTAAAAAATCATATTTTATAGTTATGGTTCTGCTTATTGAAAAACTAATAGAAAATATTTAAATAAAATGTAATGTAACAAAAGAAGCATAACAAAAAAAGTGCTCTTGGAAATAATCTCAAGTATGAAAGCCTGTAGAGTCGATTTGAAATACTCTTCAAAATGACAAAATATCAAAAGTGTTGAAAATACAGAATGGATAATTTATAAACTTCAACTCATGCTCAAAATTTGTTTCACAATAGCTTCAGAAAGACCAAACAATAGCAATTCATCAAAAAAATGTGATTATATTTCAATATGAGATTGGAATACATATTTAAAAACTATAAAGACAAACAAATGGTAAAAAAAAAAAAAGACACATATTCTAAGCTTTGTTTGTTTTATCTTCCACTTCTTTAAGGGATTTTCTCACATCTTCTTTGAGGGCCGCTATCATTTTTATAATGATAATTTTTAGGTTGTTCTCTTCTGCTCAGTGTCTAGTGGTACACACTGACAATCATAGAGACCTAAGATTTATCCGTGGAACAAAGTTGGTAAAAATAGAAAACTATCTCCTTGAAGTTATCTTCTGAACAAGCTCTGTGGGTTGCATGGAATGGGTAGTTCAAACCTGGTTGAAGTCTATTAATTTTAGATCTATTGCTGTTTGTTTGTTTGGGTTGGGTTTATGTCTTCTTTTTTACTAAATGAAAACTTATTTGCTCAGTTCAAATTAAACTTTCTGGACTTATAGAAAAGTGCATTTAAATTATCTAAGGTTTAACATTTTAAGGTATAGCCATTGTTGGATTGGCATAGTTAATTATGTTTCTACCCCAAAGTTATTGCTTGACTTTCACAGATAATTACATTCACTCATATTAATATCATCATAATTTAGCTACAGGAATATGTTTAACACACTGGCACTGTTCTTAAGCTTAAACATTTTTAATTTAATTTATTATTTATATTTGTTTTTGGCATTCTCACACATGTGTAAAACATATTTCAGAATGATCTTTTGGGCATTACAGTCAGATTGCAATTGAACTCATAAAAGTTAAGGTTGTCTGCACTGCTCTTGCCTGAGTCTGTTTTGTCACATGAGTTATGGATAGGGGTAGGTCTCATTGGTCTGTTGAACTCTTGATCTGTCAGTTTTTGATGGGAGATGTTTTTTTGTATGCTGTGGATATATTGTTCTCTTATTGGTTGATTGCTAGTGGACAGGCAGGATGTAGCCATGTAGAAAGTATAGGTGGGTCTATAAGACTAGGAAAATTCAGGGAGAAGATGTGTTATGGGCAGGTTTTACCCCACCGCTGGTCTGGTCTTGCCACCACACCAGCCCCCAATAACACGCAGAGACTCTGTATTTGATATTAATCCTATTGCCTAGTTACTATCATTGATTATTGGCTAGCTCTGTCTTGACGATTAACCCATTTCTTCTATTCTAAGTATTTCCACGTGGCTCATCTTACTGGCCAGAGTGGCTATCTGGCGTTCTACCTCTCTGGGCTCTCCATGTTGACTCCTCCTTCCCACTTCCTTTTTCCTCCTAGTCTCCTAGCCCCACCTATCTTGCTTTCCCATTGTCCACAGTGCTTTATTCATTAACCAGTATGGAAAACATATTTACAAAATAACATCTCCCATCATTTCCTCTTTTCTGTCTAAAATAAAAAGAAGGGTTTTAACCTTAACATAGCAAAATATACCATACAACAGTTATCAAATAAGAATCACAGTAAACTATATTTAATCCATTTACATTTTGTAAGACTTAAACAAAATAACATCTATCCTATCTTTGTGAGTCTAAAGTCCTATATGTAACTTATCTTTAATCCTCACTAAAGAAAAACTATAACTATCTGTCTTCAACTCCATCAAAGACCACAGAAGGATAATATATAAACTCTAGAAATGACAGAGACATCTCACTGCCTGGTCAGTCACCTGAAGTTCTTCTGTAAAGTTTCAACTTCAGCCCATAGGCCATAGTGTGTCTGGCAGACTCCTCAGCAAAGCAGAAAACTGTCCATCTGTATTGACAGTTTGTCAGTCACTTTTCTCTGTGTCTTGTAGACTGTCTGGCAGGAATCCAGTAGCAATGTCCATCTTGTTTCAGCAGTCACTTTCCTGTGGGTCCTGCATGTCCAGTTTATACAGCATAAAGTCAAGCAACCCAGACAATGGCAATATCTTGCCCATATGGCTGGTCTTGCCATATTGAATAAAAACTCAATAACATGTTTCTTCAAGGTCCATCTTCCTTTCTGATGCAGGCGGTATTGCCAGGAACAGTTATGTCTCACTGTCAAGAAAATCCCTAAACCATTTTAAATGCCATATTCTGTAGGTCTTTGAAAGGTTTGAAGAATGCCTATCTATCTCAAATACATCTCTATATATCTAGAAATCCTGATTAACTTAACTCCAAGTTTTGACTATGATAGGTAACTCTTTATAATCTGTTCTAAATTATATATTACATTTCTAACTGAGATATATAAACACAATACCTAAACAAGAGGAGAAATATGCATATCACAAAATTGACCTTAAATTTTTATCAATATGTAGAGAGCTGTGAAGTGCCGTGCCTTAAAGATGGTGCTGGTTTCCACCTTCCACCTTCCCAATGATGAGTGCTCTTTGGAGTAAACAAGTCCTTATTAGGCTAAGGCTGAGATCTAGGCTTGCTTCTGCGTATGTGGACCTATCTGCATTCACCACGTGGCATGCAGGGGTTGGCTACCTTATAAGTTGTGGGCTGGCTTTCCCCGGGGTCAGAAGGTTGTTCAAGGTTCCTGATTAAAACTGTTTAAAGAGTCCAAGCGTTGCGTCTTCCTTGCTGGTCGAGGTGGTCGCGACATCAATAAATGAAAATTCATTCCAAAATAAAGCATTCATATCTATACCATAATCCCCTTTTTACCTTTAAAAAGATTGCTTGTGGTCATTAACCATTTATAACCAAGCCCACTTAAATGAAAACAAACATGAACAATATTTGGGAATTTGGGCATCATTCATTCCAAATTGCTTCCTGCTGGTAGGGGGCGCTGTCATGGGGAATCCTAAGAAGATGCAGAAACCCTGGCTGTAGTGGTCTGCAAGGCTGCATTGGCCCATTGACGTTGCTTCAGGGGGTCTTGCAAACCACATTAGTCTGGAAGGAATCCACATTTTCTATGGAAACAAAATTAGAAATTCTCTACCCCAGTAACTTGTCCTTAGGCTTAAATTTTTGGAGTCAAAGCATTTTAATATATATATATATATATATATATATATATATATATATATATATATAATTAATCCAGCAGCATGTTTTTATCAGTTGTTATTTCCTCAGCAGTCAAACAATTTAAAGATAACAGAACATCATACAATATCCAAAGTTTCTCTGTACTTTCCATCTTTACGTGGCTTTTTTATTACTCTATTTCTTTTACTTCTATTTTTTCATATTTTGAGACAGGGTTTCTCTGTGTAACTTTTATCTGTCCTGGAATTACTCTGTATACCAGGTTTTCTTTGAAATCACGGAGATCTGTTTGTCTCTGTCTCCTGATTGCTGGGATTAAAGGTGTGTGCCACCACACCCAGCCACATGCTTTTTAAAACCATTCTATTCTTTGTCTTTTTCTTTTTCTCCCAAGCCAATGTATATTTTAAAACACAGTGTAAACCTTCATTGCAGCTGTCGTACACACCAATGAATTGTTAGCAGAGCTCTTTAAAAGCAATGTGGTTTTTTGTCGCTTATGCTAATTTTGGAAACCTCTGTTAAAGGAGCCGTGTAAATATTTACTTGTCTCTCACAAAACATAGTCCAACCCAGAAAAATGCTGCTACCAAGAAGACTTGATTGTCTCTATTTTTTTGTTTCTAAAAACTATTTTTTAAGCTTTTTTAAGTTTTAAATGAAAGTTCTCAGTTCCACTTTTGACACCATTAGGATGCACAGAGTGACTCGCAAGAGAGATACCATGTAACTGCTGGAAAGTTAGGACACACAGGCATTCTCCAGTATGATAAGGGAATGTGCAGTTACATAGATTGATAGTTATGGGTTAATAACTAAGAAAAAGATAGCCAATAAGAACCCTGAGTCATTGGCCAAACAGTTTATAATTAATGTAATCATCTGTATATTTATTTGGAAGTAAATGGTTTCGAGACCAGGCAGGACAGAAATTTATGTCAATAATTCTTTTTAATTTTATTTAGATAACTTTTGTTCATTTATTTTATATAATAACCACAGTTTTTCCATTCACTCCCCATCTCATCTACCCCTTCCCATCAACTTTTCTTCCACCTCCATTCAGCTGGAGGGGCAGTCCTTCAATGTGCTTGCACAAAACAAGGCACATCAAGTTGAGACAGAACCTAGCTCCTGCCCCTGTACCAAGGCTGGGTGAGGTACACCTGCATGAGGAACAGGTTTGCAAAAGTCAGCTAAGAATCAGGGACAGGTTCTGATTACACTTTTGGTAGCCTTAAAAATAGACCAAGCTACACAACTATCACACACATGCAGAGCACCTAATTTGGTCCCATGTAGGTGCCCTAACTGGTGATCTAGAGTCCATGAGTTCCCATGAGTTTAGGTAATCTGTATCTATGGGTTCTTCCATCATGACCTTGATTCCCTTGGATCATACAATCAGGTTCTCTGATGACAGTGTAGTTACATATCTGATTAGAGTAGATGGCTAGTACAGGCACCTTCACCACTATTGCTAGGAATTTTAGGTGGGGTCATCTTCATGGATTTCTGGGGGGCTCCCTGGTAACAGATTTCTCCCTAACTCTGAGTAATGAGACATCTCTCTCATTACTCTCCCTCTCTGATCCACACACAATCAACTCCATTCCTCTCCACCCTTCCTCTCCTCCCTTCCTCCCCTCCCAGCAGTTTACCCAAGAGATCTTTTTTATTTCCCCTTTCAGGAAAATACATGCATCCCTTTTTGGGTCCTCCTTATTATCTAGTCTCTGGAGGCTCTCTGAAATTCACACACTACATGGAGTAGGTGAACACACCCCCCACATGGATGTTCCCAAGAAATACACATTAGTAAATGAAATACAAATTTAAACAAAAGAAGTATAGACACAGTTAGAGCAATATAAAAATGTGGTTTTGCTGTGGATTTGAAAAGACAAATTCTGAACATGAAAAATAACGCATGAGTGTAATACCATGTTTTATCGATTCTTTTTCTTTGACTAATTTGAGATATTTGATGCCTTATTCTAATTATTCTGTATTATATTATTCTGCATTATTTGCTTGCTTATGTATTCACTATATTCCATACCACTATGGGAAAAATAAGACATTTACTTACTACTTCTAGAAATCATTTTTTTGTAGTATGTGTTTATTACAATCTATTACAAGATTATTTAATTTATCATATGATTATAACTTTATTATATAACATAATTAATATATTAATAATTATTACATATGATGTTATTGTGTTATAATTTTTGTAGTATTAGAAACAAACACTTAATACATTTGAAGGTATATATATATATATATATATATATGTATATATATATATATATATGTAATATTCATTTACTTTTAGGACTACTGTTATTGTAACACCTTACAAATTGTTTCACAGATAGAGTTTTCAAACGTAATTTTTAATCTGTATTTGACTATATGGGTGACTTGAACTTTCTGTTGTGAATTACATCATTTAACATAATCTTATTGGTTTAGTCGGGTTGGTTGAGAAATTAATGCTAAAAATTGAAAGAAAGTGAAAGACCTGGAGCAGAAAAGAAAGCAATAGCTTTATTTTGGCAGGTCATTCCTCACAGTGTCTATAGAAACATTGTGTTTCTAATAAAGGGCTTCTCAAGACCCCCCTCCCTTTATCAGTATTTGTATCACTCATTTATCATTTGCTCAAGTTAAATTTTAAACTGTCTCTTCCAGTTTTGGGGAGGTTCTGATTATACAGATGATATGCCTGCTTACCTTCATAGCTAGTTAACCTCTCTCCCAAATGAAGAACAAGAAGAAAAAAGAAAAAACTGTTATATAGATGTAAGTTTGCACTAGAAAATAAGAAGAAAGAAATTTTCTAGAGGAAAGCACCTTACTGAGACATGTCAACGCAACTCAAAGTTATCAGTGCATGTCTTGCTTTCCAGCATGGATGACTCATCTATGAGATACCAAAAGTTCAGGAGCACATGCTAAAGCAGTTTGCATTCTGAGATGGATTCCTTGGCATATACTACCACAAGTCTAAGAAACAACTTGAATTATAGTCCAGATGTACTTCAAGTCCTAATTACTTCAGCTTATGAGATCAAGACCAATCTGAGCAACAAAGTAAACAGTCCATATTTCAAAATAAGGAGCTCACTAGATTGTTGGGCTTTTCAATATAAACTCCTTGGAAATGAAATGTTAACAGAAATAAGAGAGAGAAAAAGAGAGAGAGAGAGAGAGAGAGAGAGAGAGAGAGAGAGAGAGGTACAACTTACTAATTATCAAATGCCAATACTTTTTACATGGCAAAGGAAAATCCAATTAATAATATTTTATTAAATCCATAGCATTATTGTGGTAGTTTTCATGGATATGGTCTCCATAAACTCATAGGGAGTGGTAGTATTAGGAGGTGTGACCTTGTTGAAAGAAGTGTGGCCTTGTTGAAGGAGGCTGGATGACCCACACCGTTAATCCAGACCTTGAGGATTGAGGCCACACCTTTAAATTGGGACACACCTTCTTCTGGGAGTGTGTCACTGTGGGGGTGGGCTTTGAGGTCTTTTCTCAAGCTTCATTCAGTGTGAAAGTCAAACAACTTCCTGGTTCCTGGAAGTTGTAAGTCACTTGGCTATTTCTTCAGTACCATGTCTGCCTTCATACTGCCATGCATCCCCTCATAATCATATTGGGCTGAACCTCTGCCACTGTAAGTGAGCCACCACCAATTAAATGTTTTCTATATAAGAGTTGTTCTTGTCATGGTGTTTTCTTCACAGCAATAGAAACTAACTAAGACATTTATCAAGAATGACAGGAGTAGAAATTTCAAATACATTAAGTTGTAAAAGAACAGTCAAGTTAGATGTGGATAGACATGGGGAATTTCACAAGATCACATCCTTAGAAAAACTACAGTTACTGCTCAAAGTCAGAAAGACTGTTTTCACCAAGGATCAGTCCACTGGTAGGTTATCCAATTCTAGTGGTCAGCCATAAACACATGCACACAATAGCAGCACTAAACTGACTAAGTTTTGAGTGTGTGTGTGTGTGTGTGTGTGTGTGTGTGTGTGTGTCATGTGCGTGCCATGCACACGCACATGCATGATTGTACACAATTGTTAAAACAGTTGTCATGAGTTTGGATGGACACAGGTGTTGAAAGCAGGAAAGAGGCAAGTGACAATGATGCAAATGCAGTGTTCATGTATGTAATTCTTTCCAGTAGGAACAATCTTAGATTACAATGAAATGCATCAAGCATTATTTAAGAGTGGACTTCAAAAATATCCAGAATCACCTGGATCTCAAACTATAGCTATTTGCTGATGGTGTCTCCAACAATGTATTGCTTAAATAACCTCTCACTGTGCATAATAATAACATGCCTGTACTTGCTTCAATAATCCTTTAAGGTTTGTATCCAGCTTCCTGAAAACACAATTTTCCAGTGTTCATTAATTAAAAAAGAAAAACAAAATAGTTAGCAAGTAAATATGGATTTTACATTATACACTCTGACAATGCTCTCTGCCTCCAATTGCTATTCTGAGTGTGTTTCTCCAGAATATGCTGCTTATGAGAACATGCAGATTTTTTTCACTGAAATTTTACTTTTTCTGCTGTAATTTAGAGTTCTTTTGTAGGGTCTCATTTCAACATGTAGATATACATGACCCTGAAAACTAACATGAACTGCAGCTAAGAGACAGAGTGGTGGCTGTGGCTAAGTACCATGTTGGAGCTTTTCATATTTCCCCACAGAGGATTACTGCTATTTGTAGCACATGTGCTTTTGTGTGTGAGCGAGTTTCTGTGTATGGGTACATGCCTCAACATGCATGTGGCAGTCAGAGAACAGCATCTAGAAGTGTCCACAACTAACATCCTTTTGACACAAGGTTTTGTGATGTTCACTACAGCACATGATTAACTAATGGCTCACGATCTTCTGGACAGTCTCCTAACTCTACTTCCTACATCATCTCAGGGGCAATAAGACTACGGCTACAAATTACCATGGTTACCTTATGTGGGCTCTGGGGATCTGAACTCAGTTCCTCAAATGTCAGGCTTAGCACTTTACATGAAGAAGAATCTCTTTAGTTCAATGGTGTCAAGAAATTTATCATTACTTCCTTTGTTATTTAAAACAATTTTTAATTTTTTTATTTTACATTTCTGAATTCCTTTTTTATTTTTTTCTTATTTTACATATCTATTCCAGTTTCCTCTGCCTCCCTCCCTCCTTCCCCCCCTTTCTCACTACCTCCCATGCCCCCACCACCGCTCTCCTATCCCATTGCCCACCACCCACTCCACAGGGAGGTTGATGCCCTCCAGGAGGGATCCACAAAATCTGTCAAGTCATTTGGAGTAGGGACTAGGCCCTCACTCCTTGATCTAGAAACAATTTTTAAATTTTAAGATATTTTGGTCATATTCTTCACCTTCCCCAGAAGGCAAACAGCCCAAGAGAAGTTACAAGGATCTTATATCTTAGACCTACTTATTTGTACACTCAGGAGTCCCATACAAAAAGCAAAGCTGGAGTCATTTTGTAAGTACAGACAACATGGGGCAGATCCCTGCAGGCCCTGTGCATTCAGTTTGGTCTCTGTGAGTTCATATGAACTGCACATGTTGATTTGGAGGGTCTCGATCTCCTCTAGCTTTTACACTATTTCCACCTCCTCTTTCATGGGGTTCACTGAGCTCCAAAGGAATGGATTTGATGAAGACATCCCAAGTAAAGCTGAATATTCCTAGATCTTTTACTGTCTGCGCAATGTCTGTCTCTGGGTCTCTTTATTTGTCGCCATCTGCTGAAGGGGGAAAGTTCTCCGAAGACAACCAAACACAGCACTGATACATGAGTGTAGCACACTACCATTAGCAGTAATTTTTCCATTGCATTTTATTTTCTTTTTTTTATACCCCATAATATTTGTGGTTTTTTGTAGGTCCCTGAGCTATCCAGTATCAGGTTACCCAAGCTCCTGTCATGGCTCTGGCCTCCAAATGACTTGTCAGATTTTGATGATCCCTCCTGGAAGGCATCACCCTTCCTGTGGAGAGGGAGGAATGGGATGGGAGGGAGTCCGGGGCAGGAAGGGGGGCGTGGGAGAGAGAGGGGACTGGGATCAATACGTAAAATAAAAATTAATAAATACATATATAAAAAATAACAAAAAGTAATGACTAAGAAATAAATAGAAATGACAATTGACTACGAATAGATCATTAAAATTAATTTTAAAGTTTGAAATAATATTATTTTGTAAACCCAAGATTGTAACAGATGATTCTAACATTCTAAACATTGGGACATTGAGAATTTGAGACTTTTGCTCATCGCAATTGTTATAATAAAGTGTGAGGGGAACCTTGGAGGTTTCCACAGCAGGCGAGGGTGACAGAGGTGAGGGAGAAACATGTCAGGCAGACAGAGTTTAAGTGAGAAGTTTTATTAGAAAGGGGAGGGAAGGGGGGACGAAAGAGAAAAGAGGTAAAAAGACACAGACACCCATGTACACACACACACACACACACACACACACACACACACACACACACACACACACACACACACGGGGGCGGGGTCAGAAGAGAAGGAGACAGGAAAAGTCCTGTAGGCTCAGGGGAACAGAGAGGAAAGAGCATACATGGGGGGGGGGTCTTTCTTTTAAAGGGGTCCTTTGCACCTGCATGCAGAGTAGTAGTCGTGGAACCCTGGGCTGACCAGAACACTGCTTGAGTGCATTTTGCCAGGTAACAGGGGCAGGCCAGCATAATGCCTGAATCCTTACAAGTTCCTTGTATATTATACATACCATCTTTTGCCACAGGTTAGGCAGTATTTTGAAACAGGGATAAACAAATTCATTTGTGTATCTTTTTAGGTTATATTTATATTATTTGAATATTATGTATTCATCCCTGTACAACAGGAATGACATCTGGGAAAATACCTCGCCATCGTCCATTATCGTTGCCTAAAATAATTGATAATTTCATTAGATTCACTTCATAGTGACTTATTATTTTTTCCACATTTTATAGTCAATACAACCAAAAAGTAAGGAAGCATTTACCTTTAAAAATACTTTAATTTCTAATTCATCTCAGAGACACGATACAGCTGTCTTTCATCCGAGCGCCATCAGCCCTCATTTGTATTTTCATGAAAGCACCAAGCTCTTCCACTCCTCATAGACCAGCCATTCTAGACCCACAGCCTCAGTCACCCTTGTGACGTATAATTCACATATATGATTCTTCTCCCTAAATATATTTCCTTCCTTCGGGCCAGTTTCAACTTTATTTATTTATTTTATTTTTTTCTCTCTCATTCTGTGCTTTGATTGTCCTGGTAGGAACGGTATGGTTTTGGCTCTAGGAAAAAAAAAAGTCATTCTCTCTCATGTACACAGACTGCATGTTCATTTGTCATTTATAAAAATAAGCTATATTTTTCTTTCAACAGATAGAGAGACTAAAGGATTTGGTTTATGCAAATAAGCTACTTCAAATACATAAAACATAAGCTGTTGACCTCAATTCATCACTAGCACATTTTCAATGTAAAAGAAAAAGATACAGAACCACGCTAATTTTCCCTTTAATTTCTTTTACAAGCCACATTTCTTTCCTGTCACTAGCTGCACTAATTCACAATGATGGCAGGCTGTTTACATTCAAGCAGCATCGATACTTAAAATAAAAACCAATTTTCCAAACATTTCGCTAATTTTTGGAGGATGCTGTGAGTATGCCAGAGGCAACAAAATTATTTTAGCTAATAGACAAAATAAAAACATGTAGCTTACATCCTCCCCCAATTAAAATGGAATAAAATCCCACCATAGTTTCCCACTAAGAATAATGCTAATGTTTTCAAATGGTCCTGATGTGTGTCAACAATTTATAACACTCCATCTTGCTTAGAAGAATTTTATACAGCAATTATTGTATCCTCCTGTTAGCCTGAGATCTATTTCTTGGGAAGAACTTTGAAAATTTGCCACAATGAAAAAAAATGAGCAGTTAGAGAAATTTATTTATCAGACATTTTCAAGCAGCTATTTGAATATATTTTACAAAAAAAAAATATTGCTTTCAAACTGAAGAGTTTAGATGACTTGGGCATATTGGGTACTAGAAGGCTGTCTCTGAGCCTTGGCAACATTATATGGGCAGAGCAGCATTGTAGCCTGCTCCTCCCATGAATGAATAATCCCCTTTATGCCTTTTCCACTCCACAGTCTTAAAGCACTATACAGCACCTTGCAAGCCAATCAGCAGGGAGAGGAGTTCTTCTGTTTAAGATTAAGCTTACTGTGTCCTGCACACAATCGCTGTGGCATTTTCTGAAAGCCCATGGTTTCATGGCTCTTTACAGTTAGATAGCATTCCATTAGGGTACGTGTACCTATTTTTTTTTTTCATCCATTCATGAGTTGATGACTACCTAGGTTGATTCCATACCATAGTTGTGGATAAAGCAGCAATGAACACAGTTGTACAAATAAATATCTCTGTAGTAGGTAGTGAACACACAGCTTAACTAGAGAAATTACTTGGTGTCTGAGAAGTAGAAGACAGAAGACAACAGATTCCCAGCCTTTTGAGGGCTTAGCTCTAGTGACTTGAAGCCAGTAGAACATTTTTTTTTTTTTTGACTGATTACTTATCTTGGAGAGCAGAGCCATTGTGGGTGGCTGCACATCTGACTTGGTGGTCTTCAGTGATATAAGAATGAAATTGAGCAAACCATGGAGAGAAAGCCCGTGAACAGCATTCATCTATGACCTTTAAATAATTTCCCATTTCCAAGGCCCTGTACTGTGTAAGTTCCTGCTATGCCATGCTTTGGTGATGTAGACTGCTACCCTAATGAGTAGATGAAATAAACCTTTACTTCCCACACCTGCTTTAGATCATAGTGGTTTTTTAATCAATAGAATCCCTAATTAAGACAGGTGAGATACACTTCCAGCTGTGATATCATATGTTCTCCTTCATGTAATTTTGAAACTGGACACTGCTTGGAAGCATGCAATAGATGCGACTTCTAGGTGCATCACTTTGGGAGACATGTAGACTTGGCACGGCCTAATGCTGATATTAGTTGAAAGCCTTTGTGTGCATTTCCTTTGCAATTGGAAAGTATTAACATAAAGATGCATTGAGATTAGATAAGTTTTCTGAGCCTGCTGACTCTTCCTTTGCCCACGAAATCATTTGTCTATAGATGCCATCCAGAAATTTATTACTTTAATATGTTAATGATGAATTTTGATTCAATCATTGCTTATATAAGAAATAAAGATTTTTGGTTTTTATTTTGGGGGAGAACACATCAGACCTCCCTATTCTCTAATGTGTATTTGCCTCTTAAGTATTTATTTGTATGAATATATATTTGTAGGGGTTTAAAAATTATGGTATTTGCTATTCACTGAAAATTTAATATATTCATACAATGTAACTTGAGCATATCAGCCACTATTTCCCAGGACATCCAAATACATCTATCAGAACCTCATATCCTCTTCTGTTTATTTATTTATTTGCTCCTTTAATTTTAAAACACTGAAACAAATTTGTACTGCCAATATGAATATGGATGTGGAACCGTCCATTTTGGCATGTACAATGTATCAGAGATTGTGACCTCCCTTACCCCCAGCAGGCATCAATTCCCTATAGCCCCCAGTTAGAAATACTGCTTGAATTAAAGCTATGTACCACCATACCCAGCTACTCTGTTTTTTAACCACTTTATCCTTTTTCTTCTTTCTCCCAACCCTATGTACATTTTTAAACACACTTCAAGTTATTTAGAGGTTTTTCTTTTTCCCTCTGAATCTGTCTTTATTGTATATCTCTATCTTTTTCTGACAATGAGGCTTTAATATACTAAGTGCATGGCTAAAATTAAAGTGGCAGCTGCCCCATTTTATTCTTTGGCTATCTGAGAATACTGGTGGGAGCCATGCATATTTCCACAATTCTTCAGAATTCCTAGGTACATGTCACCATCAAGAACCATGCTTCCGGCTGCTCATAAACACTGTTTAATTGTTTGGTATCAGGAAAACTCTCTTAAAAGAGCCTCTATTTGTCTTTAGCAAGCAGAGACTATCCAAGAAAATGCTGCTACCTAGAAGCCAGGCTTGACTTTGTTTCTTTGTTTTTAAAATCCCTTTTAAGTGTTTGTCAGGTTTTATGTGGAAATTCTAGCTTCATGTGTGGGCACCATTTTTTAGTCAGAGTCTCTTTTCTGCTTAGCCCCAAATGAATACACAGAGACTTCTATTAATTATAGATTGTTTGGCCAATGGTTTACACTTTTTACTGGCTAGCTGTTTTCTTAATTATTAACCCATTTCTATTAACATGTGGCTATTCCAATGTGTAAAGTGGATTAAAAACGTAATTTAAATCTACACTTATCTGATGTGTATGGATGTTGAATAATTTTCAAAGTGTTTATCTGCTATTCGTAATTATTTTGGGGATTTGTATTAAATTTGATAGTTGATTTTTTTTTTATAATTCGAAGGTTGTTTTCTTGATGTTTAATGTTTGGATTATTATAATTAATTTAGATAGTAATTCTATGTCAGAGTATAGCTGTAAAATACTTTTCCTACTCTGTGTGGTTCATTTTTACTCTATTGTCAGTTTCCTTTTTTGCTATACCAAAGTTTTTTGTTTTCAAGAGATCCAATCTGCGAGTTGTTAACCTTTTTTATCCTGAATTAATGGAGTCCTGTCTCAAAAGTACTTACTTGTGCCCCTAAGTTGAAGTGCATTCTCTATCATTTTAGACAGCTGTTTCCTTAGACCTTGTCTTGATCTCTTTGGTCTACATGGAGAGCTTTAGGTAGGGTGAGGTAGGCTCTAGTTTTGTCTTCTTCCATGTTGAAATATGTTTCCTGTGCCATTTTGAAGATGCTGTATATTTTCTAAAATATATACTTGGCATTTTGTTAAAAATCATATAGGTGGAATTGCACGGAGTTACATTTAGGTCCTCCATTCAATTCCATTATTCTATGTTTTAATTACAAAGATGCTGTAATACATATAATTTGAAATCAATTGTGGCAATACCCCCTGTTAAGCAGGTTTTTTCCCCCCGCCGGCCGCCTGACCCACTATTTGTTCCTCCCTGCCGACGGCCGGTTCTGACGCCACGCGAGCCCCAAATAACAATCAGAGACTCTGTATTTGATACAATGCTGTTGGCCAGTTACTATTATTGCTTATGGGCTAGCTCTGTCTTAATTATTAACCCATTTCTGTTATCTAAGTATTTCCACGTGGTCATCTTACCAGAGCGGGGAGGCTGGCATCTTGCTTTCTCCATACTCTACATGCTGACTCCTCCTCACTATTTCCTCTTTCCTTCTTGTCTCCTAGTCCCACCTATCTTGCTTTCCTATTGGCCACAGTGCCTTATTAATAAACCACTATGAGAAACATATTTACAGAATAACATCTCCCATCAATCCCCTTCAGTGTTCTTCATATTCAGAAATACTACGCCTATCCTTGGTCATTTTTGCCTCTGTATAAATTTGGAGATTGTGCGTCTAATATTGATGAAGGAAGGCCCTTGTATTTTCATTGAGATTGTATCAAATCTTAGTAGGACAGCCATTTTTCAAGGTTAGTTCTTTCCATCCATGATCATGGAAACTCCTTCTATCTTCAAGAATTTTTTTCTTCTGTTCTCAAAGACAGTTTATATTCATATCCATGTAAGTATAAACTGAAATACATGCATTGTTTGGGTGCTAGTATGGAAATTGTCAAGGGATGGTCCACGTGCCTAACTACTAAGATATTTACTTTCAGCCTTTCATTTAAGCAAACAAATATTTAATATCCTGGTCAGTCCATTGTTTGTAGATTCTTTTCCTCTATTCAGCACAATCTGCACAAGCAGTGAATATATATATATATACATATATATATATATATGTGTGTGTGTGTGTATATCTACATATATATATACAATATTATATGATTGAAATAATTAATCACTGAAATCATATGGATGTGCAGGTCAGTAAAATTCTAAAGAAACTTAGTTTAAAATATTTTTATAAGGAGAAAGATTAATGGGTGTTCTGTTACAACAAGCTTCATTTTAAAAATTAATATCCTCTTGGACAGTTCATTTAAAAATTATGTGTAAAACACACCAATATGGTAATGTTATATATTGTTAAGTAATGCAGTGAATAATAGTGACTTATCAGAAACAAAACAAATTCTAACTTACTCCAAATCTTTATTTTCCTTACTATGAAAACCGTTACCTAATGAACTTCCTTGAAACATTTTCTAACATGTCTGTCATAGCATTTTACAGAGTTCTTAATACAGTATTTATTCTTAATAATGTGTGTATTTATATCTGTATCTGCACTGAGTGTAGTTGACTACAAGGGCCAAAAAGGGGAAATCTTATCCTCTGTAGCTGGAGTTTCAGGGGATTGTAATCTGCCTGAATCTAATTTTGATGTCTCAAAAACAAGCAAGCAAACAAACAAACAAACAAAAAAACAAAACATCAACAACAGTATGTACCCACCAAGCCATTTCTCCAATCTTGAACCCGCTTACCTGTATTCAGCTCTCAAGACCTCCTGGTTTTCCATTTCCTCCGATAAAGCTCCCTTTTTACACAGTCTTTTGTACCCGTAAGTATGTGTTTAAGTTTTTTTGCCTTTACAATCCTATTTTTAAATGAGCTGGGAGCATGGTACAGTAAATAGAGTATTTGTTGTGTACGTTTGAGAGACTGATTTCATATCCACAGAATCCATATAATGAAAGTCATAGTAACATGCTCCTGTATTTTGAGAATCCCTGTGATAAGAGGTTGAGACAGTATATTCTGTAGAAGCTCTGGGTCAGGGATCCTGGCTTATAGAGCACGGTACGATAAGAAAGATCTATTCTCAAACAAGGTGGTAGATAACCCTCAAGGTTGTCCTCTGTCCTCCATATAAATGTTGGGGTCCCCAAAGATTCATACCCATATACAGAAATGTGGACACACATGTGCATAGACAAAATTAAATTGAATCCTTATTAACCCCCAGTAAATGGTTTAATTTTTAGATTTAAAACTAAGTCATCATATGAGTTTGAGGATGTCTAAACACCTGTTATCTATGTTCCAGTGAGCATAGATAATTCAAAGAACAATGAATATTAAGTTAAGAAAAACATCTATGTTTGAAGCCCTTAGTCTAGATATCTAGGCAGTTAATACACATGAGTACACATATATGTATTCTATGTGGGTATAATACATATAAATATACACATATTTAAGATAAAACATGAAACTTGTCATTTGATTTAGGCTAATCTCATTTCATACAATGATATATAGTTATACCTTTGTTTCTTCAGTGACGCACTAATTCTTTTTTAAAGCTATTCAGCTCTGTTGTGTCAATATACAACATGTTTATTTCCCATTCATCTTTTGATGTCATCTAAGCTGTTGTGAAGAGTGTGACAATAAATGTGGATGTGTGATTATCTCTGTGGCATGCTAACTTAGATCCCCTTGGCTATCTGCCACAAATTATATAGCAAAGAACAACTTTACAGTTGCAGGTAAATAATTTAGCATTATTCCTCTACCACATAATATAAAATGGTTTGTTAAAACATTAATAGTTTAATATCTAGAGTATTCACATTTCTTCACAAAGAGATGAATATATGTGTGTATATTCATATATATGTATACATACATTATCCTCCTTTTATTCCAATGCCTATCCATATTTCCCATATACAAACAACTAAAAGGTGAAAGGTAGCTGGGGTAGACTCATGTGTGACCTTTAGTACTTCCACATCCACATTAGAGCTATTCATTTCTGAAATCCTGTATTGGTGTATTTGAAGGAAAAAGTTCCTCTTAAAAAACTGCATCTTTTTATTTAATAAACCTTAAAAGAGCACTGTTACATTTTGAATGTCTCCTTTCTATTATCATGTTCTGTACTTTCTTCCTGTTAAATAATTAGACCAAGTTAGGAAGCTAACCATGACAAATGGGAAAGCAAAGGTTCCTTTTCTGAGAAACAGACAAACATCCTTGTATAGAAAAGGTCAAGACATTTTCAGAAGTTAAAATCTGCCTGCTGAGCACAGCTTGATCCACACCAGTGTCAGCTGATTCCTAGAACCCATCTACATCAAGAATGAATTCTAGAGCAGGGAGGATGTGTTTCCTAGTACTGAAAGTGGTTGTGAAAGCTAAACCTTAAGACTAAAGGTTACCATTCACCAAAATGGAAAGCAAAAGGAAATTCAAACTGTGGTTTGAATATGTCCCAGTAAATAGAAACGGTGGTTGGAATTGTGTAACAAGTTTCGTGTGCTAACAAATAAATACTGTAGCTTCCCATGAAAAGGTATTACATTTAAAGAAGCCCTTTCATATAAAAAAAAATTTGACTTTAAAATGAGCCCTTTTTTTATCATTACTCTTCATTCTATAAGTTTATCATGAATACTTTTTCCCTTAAATATATGTCCATACCCTCAGTAAAATGCACTGATTTAACACCTACGTGTAGAGACATTTAAAGAGATTTCATACCTTAATGTAAAAATTATATAAACATATATCTTTTAAAATATATGTGTATGTATTAAAATAGAAACTTGTGCTTTGTTTTTAAAATATTTTGTGCAGAACATTTATTTATAAGAAAATCAGGACTGTTTTAGGGGCAACATATCCAACAGGTCAGATTAAAGATAAAATCTACTAACATATCATTAACAAAAATACAAATATTTGAAAGTGCTAACAGTAATGTTAGAGATTGTGAATGGTTATAAATGTCTTAGGCTTACTAATTCTTTACTGTTTGTGTGCATATATGGTGTGTAAACTCATGTGTGGTGGCATACATGTGCATGTCAAGGCTTGGGAGTAATTGCCTTCACCCACTGAGCCTCTGGACTTGTCAATATTTTAGTTATATTTGATAGCACTTAAATTAGAATGTGAGGTCTCCATTATCATACACACAGATCTCTCTAAAGATCCTTCCTTGGTCTCATTAAATACTAATACTTAAGCAAAAAAAAAAAAAAAGAAAGGCATATAAGTATCTAAACACTAAAACCAAGAAACCCATGGGGAGGCTTGGTTAATTGGACAAAATCAAGCAGGAGATAAATAGAGCTAAAGCATAAACTTGATAAGAAAAATCCCAAGATTACAGCATAGTTTTAAAATTGGGTCAAGGAAATCATGAATTTTATACATTGAGAAGAAAAAATTAGGATGTTGTAACTCCCAGGTGGTTACAGAGCCTAGAATGAAAATTATGTTCAGAAAAACTTTAAACAAAATTATGGCTCTAAACCTTACAATGAGTTTCAATTTGGAAACATTCAGGTTTCTATAGCCAGAAAACTTCACAAAAAATATGAGTTACTACCCAGTCTTGGATGGTTATAACCAGGATTATAAGAATGTTTATCAAGTGAGTGCATTGCTATTGGCTCTGGGCTACGATAAACATCAAATGTCTTTGTTCCTAATTAACTGGATAATGACTTAAACATTTATAAAACTCTTATATACTTTTGGTTTGAATGAAAGTAGAACTTGGAATAAGGTGACACACATTACAAAATTATAAGATAGAGATTGGAGTTATAATTTTTTGAAATTAAATTAAAAAGTAAGAGAAATAACAATAATTGATTTATGTTTGTATTCATTTACTTTGTTTATGTATACTTTTGAGGTTGGATATTCTTGTGCCATGGCATGTGTAAAGGTCAGAGGACAACTTGAGGAAATTATTTTTCTCCTTTCATGATGTAGGCTCTAAAAAGCAAACTCAGGTTTTCTGTCTTGACTGCAAGCACCCTTACACTGCAAGCCATTTTTCAGCACTAAGAATAATTTTTAATATGTCTCAGGTAAATATCTTCTTCAAATTTAAAGAGGCTATTCTCATGAATTCATTAGTAGTGTAATCACAGCTATTATGTGCTCAGTAGTATTAGCACACAGTAGAAGTAGGCTTTTAAATAAAGCTGTTTATGTGCCTCTAGTTTACTCTCTCTGTTGGTTAAATATCAAGTCAAAGGCTAGCAAATTTGGCTGTGTCTCTAATTAGTTAGATTCTTGTGAATAAAAATAGCACTCATACAAAGTTCTTCTCCTGACAGCATTTCATTAACCTTTCCTCTCCTTCCTTGTACACTAAATATATACAAGGAACAATACACAAGTTTGTTCTGCTATAAATCATTATGCAACTTAATTATTTTGACAGTAAGTTTGGGCATACATATGACCTAATATCATACAAGGTATCTTTAAATAGTTCTTCTACACTCAATTTTCTTCCTTCTGGAAATTTCTGGACACTCCAGGGAGACTGGAATGAATGTCACAATAGTCAGCAGTGTAAGCTGTATGAGACTTAAGCCATGCTCTCCAGCCTTCAGATACCGCATTTAATGTTATTCTGTCTTTAATTAATTTTTTTAACTCTTCCATCATTTTATTTAGACTCTACAGCCTATCTTCAAATTATGTTACTCTTTTTTGTCAGTAGTTTCAAGTCTTATTTAGTAGAAATACCCAAAACTTCATCCTAGTTTCCTGGAAAAAAAAAAATATGCCTTCATTGTCCCCCTCCTACCTACTCTTTATTTTTCTCTTCCTATTTCCTGTTTCTCTCTCTATTCATTCTTAGTTTCCTTGTTGAGTCATGAGTACGTTAACAACTTCAAATGCTTTAATTATTGTTTCTTTATCTATAATTTCCTCCTATAATGGCATCAACCCCAATGTTCGTGGCAGGCAGAAACTCAGTGGCTGAGCTGTACCCACATCCATCTCCACACATCTATAATCGAATAGTGGGAATTTTTGTCATTTCCCGTCAAGTACGGTATACAGAATAATCTACTTCTTTCCAACATGCACACGTTCTAATCTTGAGAAACTCTAAACAATCATTTTACACTTTACAAGGAGATGTTGCACAGACTCATCCATTTACATTCCTCATCTTGAAATCCCAGTATGGTCACAGAGTCCTTTGCAGGACGTTTGAATTTGCAAAACATGGTTATGAAATGAGATGGTGAAGATTGTAAATTGTGTGAGAAGAAAAGCCCAAGGCAACACATATGGACTACCCAAGGAGCTAGGAAGACTAGCGGTATAGCATTGGCTGCAGCCTCCTGGAAGGTTAAAAACTCTAATTCACTACTTAGAAATTTCTAAATTCCAAAGGCATGGCAAAAATACACGGCTTCATGCCACGAATGTAGTGATAGGAACAAAGGAAGCACATATTAATTGGTAGCCCATTTTATGTTAGATGCACCTGCCACACTGGCCCTGATTAGTCTGTGAGCAGGAGGACTATGTATAGCTTGATGTTAAAGCATTGACAGTTTGCTATGTGGTTCCCTATTCTCTTCCCAATACACAGAAACAAATAAAACTATGTATGTACTTGTAGGCAGTTCAAACAAGGGGTAGCGAGGTCAGACAGAGTAACATTGTTTTTGGCCTTAAAGCCTTGGAAAATAGGAAGCTGATGAACAGAAACAAAAAAACAAAAAACAAAACATGACTACAAGTGAAAAGCCTTGTAAGCAGCACTGATCCGAGGCACCAGAATTATTTCCTTCCTCGAAGGTAGAATGGTTTTAAAAATAACATATTTCCCACAGTTCTTTAGCTAAACCTTACCTCCCATAGAGAACTTCCGTTGCCACTTACAGAATTAAAATAAAATCAATCACCACAATCTATTAACCTCTGCCTCTCCTAAGATAGAGTTCTCTACCTTAGTTTATTTTGTTAATTATTTTCCCACAGAGAATCTTAGTTACATGGCACTCTTTCTCTCTCTCTCTATATATATATATATGTTTTAAATTTTATATATTTTCAAATCATCACTGCCCTCTACAAGGCTCTCTGAGCAAAGGCACTTTGAGGTGACTAAGGCAATTTCATCTTGCCCCAAGGCCATTATGTGTCTGCTTAGACAATTGTCAGGCCTCTGCCCCACCCAACATAAACTAAAAAGCTATAAATCAAAACAAATCGTCATTCTCGGATGATATAACTACTGTGCTCTGGCAAAACAAATGTTATGAGGTTGTTTTTATCCTCTCCTTTGATGTCGTTGTAGAACGTTAAAAATGTGGGACTTTTTGGGTGCATCGTAGGATTTTAAAAATAATTTAACCCTGAACATCAACACAGGCTACTTTCTGAGATGCTAGCTCATTCTTGACTGTTGACCACAAATAAGGGACTCCTTATATTCTTTTTTTTTTTAATTTAAATTAGAAACAACCTTGTTTTACATGTCAAACCTCTCTCTCCCCTCCTCCCCTGCCCCTCAACGACTCCCTAATCTATCTCTTTTCTGCTCCCCAGGGAGGGAGGTATGTTCCGGCAGGTTCCTCCCAGCCGGCCTCCCGGTCCTGCCTCCAGTCTGGGCCCATAGCCACGCCAGCCCCAAATAACACTCAGAGACTCTGTATTTGATACAATCCTGTTGGCCAGTTACCATTACTGTTTATGGGCTAGCTCTGTCTTAATTATTAACCCATTTCTACTTATCTAAGTATTTCCACGTGGTCGTCTTATTGGGGAGCCGCTGCAGGCGTCCTGCTTCTTCCCTGGGCTACATCTCGACTCCTCCTTCCCACTTCCTCTTTCCTTCTCCTGGGCTCCTAGCCCCGCCTATCTTGTTTCCTATTGGCCACAGGGCTTTATTAACCAGTATGAGAAACATATATACAGAATAACATCTCCCATCAGAGGTACCTTTCATGGGGGGAATCTTTAAAGTCTGTCATATCATTTGGATCAGGGCCTAGGCCCTCCTCCATGTGTCTAGGCTGAGAAAGTATCCCTATATGTGGAAAGGCCTTCAAAGTCCATTCTTATACTAGGGATAAATACTGATCCTCTACCAAAGGTTCCATAGATTTCTCAGGGGGTCTGGGTAGGTCCTATGCTGGTATTTTAGCTATCATAAGTCTTAGGTCCATGAGCTGCCCCTTGTTCAGGTCAGTTGTTTCTGTAGCCTGGTCTTGAATCCTTTGCTAATGACTCCTCCCTCTCTGCAACTGGATTCCAGTTGTTCAGCTCAGTGTTTAGCTGTGGGTGTTTGCTTCTGTTTCCATCCGCTACTGGATGAAGGCTCTTTGATGGCATATAAGGCCATCAATGTCATTACTGGGGAAGGGTGTTTAAGGTAACCTTCCCACTATTGCTTAGATTAGTTGGGGTCATCCTTGTGGATCTCTGGACATTTTCCTAGTGCCAGTTTTCTCTTAAAACCTATGATGGCTCCTTCTATTATGGCATGTCTTAATTACCTTACTGAGCATTGTGATCTGAATCCTTCTCACACGAATCA
This sequence comes from Cricetiscus sungorus, assembly GCA_030556225.1. Classification (NCBI taxonomy): domain Eukaryota; kingdom Metazoa; phylum Chordata; class Mammalia; order Rodentia; family Cricetidae; genus Cricetiscus; species Cricetiscus sungorus. The sequence goes on along the minus strand of JANBXA010000202.1, from coordinate 6,837,857 downwards.
GTTCAACTTGCTTCAAGGTCTGATAACCTGAGTTTTGTTATTGTTGTTGTATGCTGTTTTCTAATGAGAGAGAAAGAAAAGGTTTGGATTTTCATGGTTTGGAAGGTAGGGAGTATATGAGGGGAATCAAAGGAAGATAAATCATGATCAAAAATAGCAGCAAAGGGAAAAGAATAATAAACATCTTCTCATAATGAGGAAAGAATCTGAGCCTATGGTAAACATGTTACAAGAACAATAGACAAGAAAAATGCCAGTGATTAAGGAGAGCAGGAAGGTTGGAGACCTGACAAGCTAGGAATAAATTTCCTCACTTAAATACCATTTATTTGTCCATATCTGTGTTTAACCTAGCATACCTTCTTGTGAATATTACAGAAATCATTTGGGTATATGGAAACAGATTTCTAGCATCTCCCAAGTCAGAGGTAAAGAGTGTGATGAAATGGCATATTAGGCCTATAGCAGAGCTTTCCCTGCTTTGCTGTGGATCTGTGGGCAAGTGTACTTACTATATAAACATGAGCATCCAAAATTTCAGATCTCCAGAGGCATTTCCAAAAAAAGAGTATTTAGAAACATTTAAACTTAAATATGGCTGCTTTGGCTTTTTATGCTGTGATAAAGATTTCAACAAGTATGGATCTATGTTGAGCCCAAGAAAGCACATTATCAGAGATGCCTCAGACTTCACAACAGCCCCATGCCCAGGCATTTCTGCAAAGTAGAAAATTAGTTATCCCAAACTACCCCACAAGACAGTAAGAACTTTAAGAACCAGTTTTAGCTCCTTATATATTTTTTATTTCTTTCATCTCCATAACTTTGTGTTTTGGGTTTGGTACTCATAATACTCCAATATATTTGTAACACAAATGATAAAAAAACAGTGACTGATACTGGAATTCAAGCTTCAAACTGAGGATCATAAAAACAAAGCAGCTGACCATTACATCTTGCCTCTACCTCAGACTGAAAGGGTGATGCATAGCTACACAGATCCTCAGACTGCTATCCTAGACTGCTGCCTCTCCTCAACTTGGCTGAGGAATAAAGTTCAAGGTTGAATTTTCTTCTTCTTTTTATACCTCTCAAATCCTGAGGTTAAAGGCATGTGATGTCAAGTGCTGAGATCACCTTGGTGTGAGTTGTTTCTCTTTAGGACTGGGCCAATTTCACGTAGCTCATTGTGGTCTTGAACTAATAGAGATCCAACTGCTGGGCTCTTGAATCCTGGGATAAAAGGTATGTGCCACCACTGCCTAGCTCTATGGCTAGCTACTATGGCTACTTGGAGTAAAGGTGTGTATCACCATTTCCTGGCTCTAGGCTTGTGGTTAGTTTTTTTTCCTGTAACTTCAGACAAGATTTAATAAATCATAATTAATATATGACTACATATATTATTCACTCTTTAGATCCTCCACAAAGATTTTTGAAATACCTCAGTTGTTCATGTATATCATTAGCCCTTTGGCACTATTGTGAAATGAATGTGGTAACACAGAGACCTGTATATCACTAGGTCAATGTTACCACTATGAAATAGAAAGAGTAACAGAGACATTGTACATCACTAGCTCAATGGCACTACAACAAAATAAGAGTAACAGAGAGGCAGCAACACAGATGATTTGCCAGAAAACTACAAAAGGCAGGGGCAAAACAAACTTAGTTTTCCCAGAAGTGAGGCTGAGGATGAGACTTGGAATGGGAGTGATTACTGCCAAGGGTCACAGAAAAATAAGAAGTAGACAGCATCACAACATCAGCCCTTCTCTGTAAACTACATCTGCTCTCAATGTTTTTACCAGCTTCAGGTCGAAAGAGAAACACTATTGTGACAAACAGGTTCTGGAAACATGGAGGGGTATTTAAAGATGAAAGCAGGATAGGACAGGCTTTGATCTAGATTGTTCTTGTAGGCTAGAATCATGCCTGTATATGATGTGGTCAGACAACCATTGACAGAAAATACTCATGGGATATTAGAACCAGGAGAAATCTGAACCTTGGTTGTTAGCAGTTTCTTGAATAGGAATACATAAAAATATAAGAGTTCTCTAATTGGCACAAACTTTAGGGAGATTATGAGAAACAATATGACAGGCATCCATACTATATAAATATTAGATAGACCTGTTCAACAAAAGTCCTGAACAGTAGTGTTACTGGCATGAAATAAAATTGGAAAAAATAAAAAAAGCTTCTTCCAAACAAAGCTTAGTTCTTAAACATTTTTTCCTTCTTCAAAAAATAACAAGACTGATGTGGAAGAAACAAAGCAAACAGATGAGGTTACTGCACTCAACTGAGAGATTTATTGATTGTGGTAAGGTAAAAGTGTTTCTTTGAGTGTCAATATAATATTCTCAGCTGTGCTAACGTACGTGTCAAACATTTACCCAGTAGGGTTTACAGAAAGGTGAGAGACCAAGATTAATACATTATTTGTGACTCCAGAGGTCATAACAGATGGAAAAACTAAAGACAAAGGTTGCTTTTAAAATTGGATTAAAGGGTTCTAAGAAGAGAACACCAATTCCCTTTCCTTAACATCACTACCCTCCCAAGAAAGCCAGTCAAATGATCAACGTTAGTCCAGGCAGATAGGATGTGTTGTGTGCATGCAAGTAGCAAAGTTTGCCTGGCAAAGTTCAAACCAAGAATCAGGCATATCTTTAAAAGTGACTCAGTAGAGTAGCATTGAACAGTCATGAACAGCAGCAGCTACTAAAGGTCAGCCATGGGCTCACTGATAAGGAATACTAGCAAGCAAAAGCATGAGTGGCACCAGCAGAAAAAAGCATGATGAGATACAAGTACTACTTGCTACAGTACAGAGTTACAGGAAGTCAGCACTGACCCAGAGAGAGAAAACACAGCCACAAAACACCTTCACTTCCCCTAATTTTCTAAAACTGCCTGTCTCTTAAGCTATCTGATATTGGAAGCTTAGTCTAATATAAAAACTAGGAAATCATTTCATTATCGGTATCTAATATTTAGAGAACCCTAGGATATCCTTACAAGAAACTGAAGTATCTTTTTTATTCCATTTGATGAGGTAGCAATTCAGTAATAGCTATTTAAAGAAGATTCTTAGATGTTTTCCAACCTTAAGATATAGGTCATAGAACTAATCATTCTGAGTTTGCTTTCAGGAGGTATATAAACCCAGACATGGTCATACCTGATTTGCAGTAGCATTATAATTGTTAGGGTGGATTGGGATCATATTGTTTTTTTTAAAGTCATGGTTTTTTTCATTGTTTATACTAATGTAAGTCAGTTTCTTTCATTATCCTTCCTTACTCTATTTTTTTTCTTGTGTGAGAATGACATTTATTTGTTTAAAATTTTAAAGGGTGTTGGGCATCAGGATTAAAAAAAATGGAGGCTCTCAGAAAAGTGGTACACTTAAGTGTGAGTATGAGCTTCTCAAGGGGGAACCAAAATTGTCTTACCATTAGCCATAGGTATCATATGGCGTCTCTCAAATTACATCTCACAGACTTCAAAGAAAGTGTGTGTGTGTGTGTGTGTGTGTGTGTGTGTGTGTGTGTGTGTGTGTGTGTGTGTTTCCTTTTCTCTTTTGGTAGGTTATATAATGACTCCAGACAGAGATGCCTTGGGTAACATTATAACTCCACTAGGATTGCACAGTGTGTTTAATTGTGTGTCCTTTCCACACAAATGTGATTCTTGCTGAGATCCCTAGGAAATTGAATGCTTACAGCTAGAAAGGGAGAAGACCTTAAACAGTTGATAATTATGCTGGAATTCTTGCTTTTATCTGATTAAAGCTTTCAGCAGACTTCCAGGATGGGAGCCTTGTTGTTCTCCTCATGCCTCTGTAATTTTTCCAGCATGCCTGTCTTGTCTTAGTCGCAGTTACTATTGCAGTGATAAAACACCTGACTAAAAGCAAGTTGGGGAAGAAAGGACTTATTTGGCTCACACTTGCATGGTCCTAGTCCATCACTGAAGGAAGTCAGGACGGGAACTCAAGCAGGACTGGAAGCTTAGGAGGGAGCTGATGCAGAGGCTATGGAGGGATGCTGCCCACTGGCTTTGTTCCCCTGGCTTGTTCAAGCTGCTTTCTTATAGAACCCAAGGTGGCCAGCCCAGGGTGAACTGGGGCCTCATGCATCAACTATTAATTAAGACAATGCACTACAGGCTTACCTACAGCCCAGTCTTAGGGTGGCATTTTCAAACTAAGGTTACCTCCTCTCAAATGACTTTAGCTTCTGTCAAGTTGACATAAAACTAACTATCCAATACACTGCCTCAATTACAAAATTTAAATACATTAGAATATATAATATATTAATAATATATATATATCCTGTCATGAGTTTCAAATGCATATAAATATATGCATTAAATATGTAATATATGGTATGAATAACATTATACTAGAAAAAACACAATGTTTTTCTTGTGAATGAATTCTCCCACACATCAGTCTTTTCTTATAGTGGGTCTTGTTCTGTGGCAAGCTCAAAGCTGCATTGCTCAATTACTTCTCTCTCCTCTTTACTTCTCTTTCTTGCTTTCTTCATTCCCTCTTCAGGAAAAAAAATCTCATTAAAAATAATACTTACATTTTATGAGCTCAGTTGTGTTCTTGGGATGCCCTATATGAATTTGAAAATAAAATGTATTCAATTATTTTTATTTATTCATTTATTTTGGTTTTCCGCTTTATACTTATTTATTATTTTTTCTTATTTTACATATTGATCCTAGTTCCTTCTCCCTCCCTCCCATGCCCCCTCACCCCCCTCTCCAACCCCATTCTCCTCCTCACTCCACATGTTGAGTGATGCCTTAGAGGAGAGGTCACCAATATGTGTCAAGTCATTTGGAGAAAGGACTAGGCCCTCCCTCCTGCCTCTAGGTTAAGGGAGTATCCCTCCATGGGGAATGTGTTCCCAAAGTCCTTTTGTGCACCAGGGATACATCCTGGTTCCACTGTCAGAGGTCCCTTAGACTTCGCAGGTCTTCTAACTGAGACCTATGTTCAGGGAGTCTGAATCGGTACAATGCTGGTTTCCGGCTATCAGTCTGGGGTCCATGAGCTCCCCCTTGTTTAGGTCAGCTTTCTCTGTGAGTTTCTGAAGCCTGGTCTTGACACCCCCCCCATATTTTATCACTCCTCCCTCTCTGTAACTGGATTCCAGGAGTTTGACTCAGTGTTTAACTGTGAGTGTCTGCTTCTGTTTCCATCAGCTACTAGGTGAGAGCTCTATGATGGAAATTAGTTAGTTATCAATCTTATTATCAGGTTAGGGCATATAAGGTAGCCTGTTGCTCAGATTGTTATTTGGGATCATCCTTGTTGGTCTCTATTTTAATTAAATGCTATCTTTTAAGAATTTCATACATAACTACTATATTTATATTATTTCTACCCTTTCCTCCCCTTTTCAACTTATGTGTTATACTTCTAAAATTCATGATTTCATTATTAACTTCTCTCTCATACACACACACACACACACACACACACACACACACACACACACACACAAACCTTCTAGTTCATTTATTGTTGGTAGTATGTGTGTTTAGAGATGAGAACTTGTCATTTGGATAACTGATTAGGGGGCTCATTAATGGAAAGGGCAGATCTCTACCTCTCAATATCACTAATTTCTTATATCTCTTAATCTACATATGTGGTCTTGGGTCTTGTGAAATTTTCCCCATCTATGTTGGGATGATGACTAGTGTTAACGTTTAACTGGTTTTGCTTAGGTGGTCATATTTTTGAGATTTCATGGATATAGCTACCTTTCTTACATAGATGATACTCTCTTGAAGATGTCCTAGTTCTTTGATTCTTACTTTTTTTGTTCCCTTTTTAGAATTATTCCTTGTTTCTTATGTATATTTGTTCTGTTGTAGATTTATAAATTGAGAAGTTGTGTGTGTGTGTGTGTGTGTGTGTGTGTGTGTGTGTGTGTGTGTGTTAGCTAAGAACTGCCTAACTTAATTTAAAGCCTGATCGATTTGAGTTAATTCCTGACTAGTGAGGTAAACTTAGCCAGTTACCCATGGCTGGTGAAGTAATGGTTTCTAGAAGGAAACAAACTACTGCCAGTTTCCTTAAGCAGCATCATTTCTAACTGTATTGTAAATAATCTTCTTTATGTCCACAGATAACTGTCGCAATTCTCCTTTGAAATGAAGATCATGTGATTTGTGTAAGGGTGACTATATCCCAGGAAGAACATTTGACTTAGCAGTTTGGCTTCTGGGACCTGTTCTGCAATCAAATAAATTAAGCATGATTGTCAGTTACTCTTAATCTGTACTTAAATTTCACATTTCAGTGATGAGGTTAAAGTAACATACCTTCTCCAGGTGTCAGTAATAGCAAAATAGATGAATTGTGAGGGCACAGATGGGACAAACATTAGCATCATTAGAAGGGACAAATTGCATAGTGGCGTAGGTATATCACCTCTACCTAGATGGGTAGCCCATATGTAATTAAACCAGTCAGGGATGAAGAAAAAAATAAATTTTCTCACCAAGCTATAATTGTCACATTTTACAGACTTATAACCACTTTCAATGCGTAAAAATGCATACTTTCCCAGCAGCGTGGGTAACCATCAAGCATCAACTGTTTCCAGGTTCTGTTGGGAAAGCTAGCTACCTGCTTGAATAGGAGCCAGGCCTTCAACAACAGCACATATGTGATTGTCAGTGGCAATAGACAAAGAAGTAGTGTGAGAGAAATACCTAGCCTTATGCTTCTGACTATTTACAGATCGTTGTCTGGGGTGAGCAAAAATTTATTCCTTCTATAGTTCATTGTGAGATTAGACTGAAGTACTTTGGGAACTCACTCATTTCTTTACACCATCTGGAAAGGAGGCCAAATATTGATCTCTGTGGAGGGCCATGGTTTGTTCTGGATGACAGTTTCTGTATTCAAGGGAAAGGTTATCAGGAAATAATGAAGACATATCTCAGGGCAAACCACAGCATGCTTACACATAAGAAGGGGGATTCTTGTCCTCAGGTTGGGCCACTGAGTATAAAGGGAACAAGTAGGAATGTACTGATCAAGCTACTGTACTGAAAATCATTACAGAGAACCTCTCTCCTGGCGGGCGCTGGGGTCATCCACAGTACTGTCGCTTGCCCAGGGAAGAACATGGGTGAGAACCGACACAAAGAGAGCCTGGATCTCTTACAGTGTCCTTTCTCAGCACTGTAAACCCATTCCTTTGTGGTTATTTCACATTTTTTAAAGTGACACACTCATCCCTCACAATAGCTTAAATAGCAAGCACACTCCCTTTTGTTGCCGTGGTATTCTTTTCATTTACTACACTCCCATTCAAAATCTGTACAAAGGTGATTTCAGAGTCCAAGACAGCCAGCACTCACTGATACTTAGGAGTTCTCATGTAATTATTGTTCCATACGAATCAATATATTTTATTTAGTACTAAATGATACACAAAATTCGGTTACTCTGAGAGGAAACTGCCCTGTCTGATCTGTCTCTTTCTCATCCCAGCTCCGCTATTTTTCATATCATTCACCCTGTTGACTTTCATTACTACACTCAAGTAGTATTTTCAGTACTTACCTAGAAGAAGATCATTACGGTCAAAAGAAGAATGGAAAGTTGAAAAGCCTTTCCTAAGGAGGATGATTTAGACCATTTATATTTTGCTAGAGATTTTTGGCTGCCTACATGGAAGATTCAGCATGAAGAAAAAAACATTCTTGCCTGCTGAATTTCCAATAAATTTATTAAAACTCTCCAGTGTATATCAAGAGCAAGGTGGTCATGTGCTCAGTAGAAATAGAATTTCCTAGTCCTTACTTATTTTGCAAAGATGCATTTCGCACCAATCACAGGTACAATTCTCTCTGTATATAATCCATTGTTATACTAAACTGTGAACACCTCTAGAATCACATGACTCTGAGATGTGCAGTTAGGGCCCCAATTACATGCTCCTAAACAGGTAAAATAAATTCAGTAAGAGCAGACTAGTCACTCAGTGTTGTTCACTTGAAAGGTTGTAGTGATTACAGGAGACAAACTCAAACATGCCTACTCCTCAAACCATATCACCCTATAATTATCTTTTAGGTTTATGAAAACAAACATCCAAAGTGTTTCAAAACTTTTTTTTTAAGTCATAATCCTTAGCTGCTGGTTAAAAGTAAATTGATAACAACAAGAGAATAGAAAACATTTTGATGAGGTCATTGAAAGCTGCAGAGAGACTGACACGCTTCAAAACACAGAGAAGGAAAAGATTACGAATATTTGTTTCCAGTAGAGTGAAACTCACCATCCCACAGAAGAACACGTTAACCAATATCACAGAGAAAGGAAGAACAGCTTCTTTTCTTCCAAGTGTGCTTTTAGAACACTATTGATTACAAATCACGCCTCTCTCACATTACACATTTTTCTGGTAACAATTACCACCTTTATCTTAAAATATTCTCTCTCTTCCTTCAAATTATTAAAATAGAATGGGAAAAATTTTGGCCTTGTGTTCTGAAAATATTTCCTTTCCTGGTGTAGTTCTACTTCTTTATATTGTGATTGTTAGTACATAATGGCTGTGTTTATTTGGCGGTCTCTCAAAATTTAACAATAGAACTACCAAATGACTCAGCTGTCCTATCCTGGGCATATGGAGTAGTTCATACCTTCCATTGAGATATTTGCACATCTGTGTGTATGTATGCTCTATTAAGCATAGAAAGGAAATAGAATGAGACTAGAGGTCAATTAATAGGTGAATGGATACTAATTTTGTGCATACACAAAATGGAGTACTATTCAGTACTACAGAAAAGCAGAATCCCTCAAACTTCAGAAAAAAAGTGTATGGAAAATACTATATTAATTTATGTAAGATAACCCAACCTCAAAGAAAAACAACAACAGCAAAACAAACAAAAAATTCAGGCATGCTCTGCTCTGCATTCCAACATATTTATATATTAGCCTACAATATATGTGGACAGGTATAAGCATGTATATAGCACAACATTTGGAAAAGAGACAAAGAGAATAATATTAGGGTAATAATATAGGAAAAAGGGTATTGAGTTACGAAAGACAACATAAAACTAAATTGCTTAACTGTGTCATAGTTATTTTGTTGTTGTTTGTTTTGTTTTTATACATAGGATGTAACTGATATATAATGAAGTGAAGTACCACAACTTCATAATGGCCATTCTAATTGTATGAGAGTTCACTAAGATACATAAACTTTGGGATGAGGCAACTGTGTGGTTCCTTTGTTCTATCTGTGTGATCACTATAATAATGATATTTTATAGAAATAAAGTAAATAAAAATCCATAAAAGAGATTTTGAACATAAGCTAATATATTATGAAAGTATGAAACTAAAGTATTCATCCAAAACATACAGAAAACAAATAATTTTATTTTTTAATAAAAATCAATACATTTTACACTTTGCAAATAGCCCAGCTTTTTCCATTTTGAAATGTAACTTTTACCACCTTTGTGTTAGGTGTTATGACCCCAAAAGATATATAAGCAGTTGAGATAACCAAAGAAATTTCAGTTAAATCTAATTGCCTTTAAATTGAAATATTATTCAACCTCTCACCAAAGGGAAATAACTACTAATTAGAGCTAAAAAAACCAAAATCATGCTAGGGTCATCTGTAGTATTATTAAGTACTACTGTCTCCTTCATGTCTCAAAAAATAAATAAATAAATAAAAACATGATATCAAAATACAGTCAGCGATTTCTCTTACATATGTAATATATGTAATACATATTTGTATTTTTTAATAATAATTACTTTTGTTTTGCTTTTCTCTGTAGTTCTGGCTGTCCTGGAACTCAGTATATAGACCAGGTTGATTTCCAATCTGAAGATCCTCCTGACTCTTCCTCCTAAGTGTGAGATGAAAGGCGTGCTCCACCACCTATCTGTGTGCCAAATATTTAAAACTCAATTAAAAAAATATTTGCTTCCAAAGGATTATTATTTTTTTAATGGAAAAACCTTTATTTTTTATTATTTACAATTTTATATTTATTAATAATAGTGACAATACATTTTTTATTTTTTATTTTTTAAACATGTATTTATTTTATGCTGGACATAATTATACATGCCTTTTTTTTTAAATGAAAACAAACATGTATAAACAATATTTGGGAATTTGGACGTCATTCTTTCCAAACTGCCTCCTGCTGGTAGGGGGTGCTGTCATGGGGGAATCCTAAGAAGATGCAGAAATCCTGGCCGTAGTTGTCTCCAAGGCTGCATTTTCCCATTGATGCTGCTTCAGGGAGCCTTACTCGATCAAACCACATTAGTCTGGAAGGGATCCACAGCTTTTCATTTTCTGTGGAAACAAAATTAGAAATCCTTTTCCCCAGTAACTTGTCCTTAGGCTTAAATTTTGAAGTCAAAGCACTATATATATATATATATATGTATATATATATATATATATACATATATATATATATAAATATATATATTTCATCCAGCAGTATTTTTTCCTTCTTTTTTTTATTAATAATATAATTTAAAAATTTTACATGTGGATCCCTGTTTCCTCTACCTCCCTCCCTCCATCCCTTCCTCCCTCCTTCCTTCCCTCCCTCTTACCCTCTTTCCCCTGTGATATGCACCCTGTCCACCCTGCCCTCCCATCCCTCCACCCCCATTCCACTTGTAGGGCTATGATATCCAGGTTGGGTCATGTAAATCTGTCAAGTCATTTGAAGTAGGGACTAGGACTTCTCTCCTGTCTCTAGGTTAAGGGGGTATCCCTCCATGGGGGTGTGTCCGAATGGTCCTTTTGTGCACCAGGAATAGATCCTGGTTCCACTGTCTGAGGTTCCCCAGACTGCTCAGTCCTTCTAGCTGAGACCCATATAAAGGGGTTCTGAGTCAGTCCCATACTGAATTTCCAGCTATCAGTCTGGGGGGGGGATTAGCTCCTCCTTGTTCAGGTCAGCTGTCTTTGTTAGTTTCTGCAACCTGCTCTTGTCTCCTCACTCTGCATCTGGATTTTAGTTCTACTCAGTGTTTGGTTATGGGTGTTTGCTTCTGTTTCCAACAGGTACTAGACGAGGGCTCCACGATGGTGGATAATTTAGTTGATAATCTCACTATCAGGGAAGGGCATTTATGGTAGCCTTTCCATGGTTGCTCGAATTATTAGTGGGAGTCAGTCTTGTAGTTCTATAGACCTTTCTTTAGGTTCAGTTTTCTCTTCAAACCAATAATGGCTCCCTCTTTTATGTCATGCCCCTCTCCCACCCTGACTCAATCTATCTAGTCACACGTGTTTTCCTCTCCTCCTCTTCTCTTTCTCCTGGTTCTGTTTCTATTCACTGCCCCCCCATTTCCCTTGTGCTCTGGGGGACTTGTCCCTTCCCCCTTTTTTGAGGGACCATATATGAATCTCTTAGAATACACCTTGTATCCCATTTCATCTAGTGGTGTGAATTATAGGCTGGTGATCCTTTGCTCTAGGTCTAAAATCCATATATAAGCGCGTACTTTTCCTCTTTTTTTGTGACTGGGTTACCTCATTCAGGATGGTTTCTTCAAGTTCCATCCACTTGCCTCCGAATTTCAGGATTCCATTTTTTTTTTCTGCAGAGTAGTATTCCATTGTGTAGATGTGCCACATCTTTTTTATCCATTCTTCAGTTGAGGGGAATCTAGTCGCTTCCAGGTTCTTGCTATGACAAATAATGCTGCAAGTAACAGACAAAAGTAAAAATGAGTACAAAATGAGAACATTGGCAGATGCACAGAGTAAAGTATACACACATTGATTCTTAAAAAGGAAAGCTCTGGAAAGTTCTGAAATATGCATGAAACATGAGGACATGTTAAGATACCCAAATCACAAAATGTGATCAGTTTGTATTCTACATAAATGAGGTATTATAGAGAGGGGAAGTCATAGATTGAGATTGAATAATAAACTAGGAACAGGAATGGCAAAGGAGGAAATGGAGAATTGTTATTTGGATGCATACTGTCTATTTTATAATAGTATATGCATCAATATGAGAAGATAGAACTATACCAAATTTTGCCTTTAAAAATTTTGAGGTGTTGAAGTTTTATTTTTCACTATGTGTATTTTGCTTCAGTAAAAAGTTCCTCACAAAGCTTGCTCTAAAGATTACTTTTATGTTAACTTAATATGGCAACTAAAAAAGTTGACGCGATCTACACACAAAGACAAAACATCATAACTATTTAAAGATGTAAATATCATAATTTACAAATGGGATTTTATATAAATATTCTCACTTCATAAGCATTTATGGAACTATATGTGTAAAACCTATGCAATGCAATCATGCTAATATATAAAATACCCCGTTAATTCATGTAAATATTATTGTGAAAGAGCAATCAATGTTTGCAGTCTAGAAAAATTACTGAATTTTCTTGAATTGGGTTAAAAACAGGAAGGGCATTGGAAGACACTAAACCAGTGGCCTACAGTGGTTAGATTTTTTTGATAAAAAAGAAAGTTTTAGTAGTGTAAAGCTATAGCCACCAAATAACTGTCTTCACCTAATTATGAATTTCGTTATTTTGCCTACTGAATAAATTTCCATTTCATTTATAGTTTATTTTCTTATTTATTCCAATGAGGTACAGTGGTGACGAGGGAAGCAGTTATGTCTACGTCCGGAGGAGAGTATTTGCATGTTAATATTATTCATGCTGTTTACTTGATACATGAGTTTGTGAAAAAATAAAATAAAAATCCAAATAGTCCACTATTGCCCACAGAGACCATTATCCTACATACCACAAATAGTACAGTAAAAAAAAAAAGGAAAAATGACAGAGTATGCATAAAACTATTAAATTGATTTTTTTAAAAAAATTACTATATAATTGAGATAAATGCCCTTTATGTGCTATTGGTCATTTATTGCTGTTATTAATCTTTCCAATTCTAGTCAAACAGTATCCCATCCAGTGTGGTGGTCTTGACTCTTCCATACATGTAATCTGACTGAGAATTAATTTGGCAAAAGCCTTGTCTAATATGTAGTGTTTTCATTATGCATCCCCTCTCACTTATGGTGACTTGAAGTGTTTCTGTGCAGTTCTAACTGTTGATAGATTGGACTCTCTGTGCTGACGATAGCAGCAGTACAGTTTTGGGAATCTTACAAGATATCCACTAATGGTGGCTTTCTCGTGCGTAAAATGTATTTAACGACACAGAGCAAAGACAGACACACTAGTCAATGCAATGAAATAAAAAGCCAAGAAAACATACAGGTCTCTGCAAATAGTCCCAGCTTCATGAATATTTATTGTATTGACGAACAGGCAAGTGTACAAGGGCATCAGCAAGTCCAGTCCTTAGGCTAAAACAAAGTAAAAGATGGCTTTAATTCGTAACAAAGAAGCAAACTGAAATTAACACTTCCCCCTGAACCCACATTTCATTCATAATTAAACACACTTGTAACCTTAGACGATATCATCAAGTTCTGCATTTTCTGAGGAGATTAAGTACACCTCCTTATGGGCTGGTTTCTAACCTCATGTTCTGGAAGCCACAGGATTCTAATATCTTCCTTAGTGAGCCAGGTAACACTGCACATCTGCAGCATTTTAATTTAGAGCAGTTTTCGAGGTGCACCATATGCTGTGGGGTTGGGAAGCATCACTGGCTTTCCATTCAGTATATTGGCATTCATAGGGAAGGATATCTCACAAGATATAAACATCTGAGTTTAAAATCTATGTGACTACATATGCAAATGAATATGTTTACACTTTGTCAGTTTCTCTGAGTAAAATATAAATGAAAAAGTGTGTATGATTGTTGTAAAATTCTATTTTTGATCACACAACAAGGCTCACTTAGTAAATTTGTACCATTAACGTATTATGCATTTGGTATTAATAGATATTAGATATACAGAATTGAACAATTTAAGTCGATACTATATTCTTATAAATAAAAAATTAAAATTAGCTACAAACATATATTATTAATTGCATTAGAGTACTGATGATGAGACTCCAGTAAAGTAATTGTAAGAAAAATATTCATGAGGCCTGGAGAGATGGCACATTGAGCATTGGCCCTTAACAACCTGGTTTATTCCCCATGTACTTCATGGCAGAAAGAGAGAACTGATTTCTGCAAGATGTCCTCTAACTGTTACACAGATTATATTACACACACACACACACACACACACACACACACACACACACACACACAGAGAGAGAGAGAGAGAGAGAGAGAGAGAGAGAGAGAGAGAATTTTTTTCAATTGTTAAATCAGAAAAAAGAATCATGTTTCCACTGAGACCTGAGCAACACTTATGAGTGACACACATTGAAGTAAATGAGGCAGTACAGAAAAAGAGTGAGTTGGGAATACTAGTTAAGGTAGGAAAGGGTAGAAGCTTACATCACATCCTCTAAGAGGAAAGCAGGTGAACTATGGCATACATTCACAGTGAAGGATTATGCAACATGACAGATACAGTGTACATTCTTAGGATGAAAGCACCTAGAAGAGAAGCATGAGGATTTGTGATTTTGACTACAGAGTGACTATTTAAGATTTTAAGTAAATAAAACAAACAAAAACACCAAGAAACAGTCAATAATCAAAAAATATATATGCTAAATACGTAAATGCATAGTAGTATTAGAAATTTAGCTATGCATAATTCAGCATAAAGTTGACATGGTAGAGGAAAGTCTATGTTGAAACAAAAAACCCAAGTAAGTGTATGTGACTATCACCTGGTAAAAGAGATTCAGGGATTCATTGATGTAGCAAACCAGTTTTCAATAACCAAGGTAGAGTGAATCAGGATAGAAATTCTGTAATGAAGTTATAGTGTCGAATCTTTAGATACAATACATACTTGGAAAACAATCACATTGAAGAAAAAGTTTAGGCAACTATATATAAACACTATTCTATGATTAGTATCATTTTGGCATTGTAGATTTAAAGAACTTCATGTAATCAATTTTCCTCTCCATGCAGCTGTGGAACTCCCGTGCTCTCAAGACTGAGCAAATAAGGTTGTTCTCAGAACTTTCCAGTGGGCAGTGCCAGTACGTTGACCCCAGGTGTGGGTGGTGCATGATTTCCTCCTATGCTTAGTCCATCCCCTGGCTTGGCAATATAAGCCCAATACTGTCGGTAATAAAAGGCAGCAGCTTCTTCTTCACTTCTCGTGGTGGTCTGTTAAGTGCTTCAATCCTGACACCCTCCGCCAACTACTCAGTATTCTGGTTAGGCAGGCACAACACATTATGAAATCACAAGACATAATTTTCATTATGTTTCAGTAAAACTTTTACATATTGTGAACATATATGCACTGCCTAAATTTTGTTAGTTGCTCAAGTGTATGTTATAGATTGTTGTGAAAGTGGGAAAGCTCAGACAAGCTGGTTTACAGTGTCTCCTGGTTCTATCCATGTTTGACATTTGCCTTTAGCAATG
This sequence comes from Cricetiscus sungorus, assembly GCA_030556225.1. Lineage (NCBI taxonomy): Eukaryota > Metazoa > Chordata > Mammalia > Rodentia > Cricetidae > Cricetiscus > Cricetiscus sungorus. Next base: position 6,822,324 of record JANBXA010000202.1, on the reverse strand, counting down.
TAAGTACCAGTGGTGGCTCAAAGTTGTCTCTGAAAGTACACATTTACAACAGTCTTAAGGTTTTTCAACAGAATAAATAATTTGCATGAATTATTCTTAATGTGCATCATATCTCATTCAAGAATTAAGGTTTAAAGTGGTTGCATTTCATCAAGGGTAATTATTACAGTGATGGAATAGGAATATTATACCAAAGATTACTGAAAATGTTTTCCTAAAAAATGGTTCTGAACTAAAAATTATTCCTATTTTCAGCTGATAATTTTGCTACTTGAAACATGCACCTAATTTTCAGAATGAACCTCATGATTTGTTGTAGTAAAATTGAAATTAGGATTTAAGATGGTAAGATAATACTACCAATCAGTGAAAGAATGAAAGATGACTCTATGGTCTTTCTCCTTCAAATGTTTCATGTAAAAAAAGTTTGCTTATGGACAGAAGGCACCATCACCACAGAAGGCCATAGAAATGATGACTGCTATCTTCAATACAAGAAGAACATTGGTTAATGTTTTATTTTACCTGTTTGTTAATTTCATTAGAGACTAAATCTGATGAGTCTATCGAAGACTATTTGGAAAATTGAAATTCACCAAATCTTACATACTATTTGTCTTTGAGTTAAAAATGTGAAAGGATTTTAGAACCACGATGCAAGTAATGACTTGAAGGCTCATAATCAGATTCTTAAATATATCATTTGTGATTGTGTACTTTCCTTTTGTTGTGACAAAATACCCTGACACACAACATAAGAGAGAAGGGATGTATCTTGGCGTATACTTTGAGGATGAAATTCATCATAATGGAGAAATAATGGCAGCAGGTGCTTAAAATAACAAGTCATGTCGTATTTACAATCAGAAATCAGAGATTGATGAATGGCAATATTCTGCTCACTAGCTCCATTGACAGAGACCTGGTACTGGTGCCACACAAGAATTATGGTGGGATATTTTCCACCAACCAACCCAATAAAGACAAACTCCCACAGGCATGCTTAGAGGCTAACCTAATCTATTTTTGATTTTGAGGGAATAATTTAACTATATTTTTCTGTCCTTTTTTGCTTCTAAAGTTTAGAATCTAAACATTCCAATATACCCCTTATTGTTCTTCTACAAATCATGGTCCCTTTAATGCTACTTGATAAAGAATGCATATAGATTTCTTGTAGAGTTCACTTAGTATCTCCTGTATGCGTAGTTTGTGGGCTGTCTGACACTGGAAGTCAATGAGAATGCTCTTCTTGGGTAAGACCACCTTGCCCATTTCCAGCTTTCTTTAGTTGCCTATAATTCTTTGTGTAGGTCTGAGGCCTTGTGGGGTTGTCTCCATCCAGTTTGGCATATTTTGTTGGTATCATCCTTGTTGAGCTCATGTTTGGGTAATCAAGCCCATAAGATTTTAGAGGTATAACTCCTGCTGTTACAAGGACATAAAAGCTCACAACAATCTCCCTGATTCTCTGGCTCTTACATTCTTTCTTGTCCTTCCTCTACAGTGTTCTCTGAGCCTTAGGTGTGGATGTATTTTGTAGATGTGTACATAGGGACTAGGCTCAGTTACTCTGTACTTTGACTGGTTATATTTTCCTGTAGTGCTCTCTACATGTAGCAAATATAATTTTTTTTTCTTGTTGAGAAGTAAAGACTACACTTATCTGTGGGTAAAAGGATACATGTTTATAGTTAATTAGTAGTTGTGGATTCTACTAAAATAACCAGGATTTCAATAGCTCTCATTAGTTAGATACGTTTCCAGCAATAGATTCAGTATTCCTCTTGTTGAGTGGATTTTAAGTCCAATTAGAGAGCTACTGGTTACTGCCAAGGTAGGCATGCCACTACTTCACACCATTAGTGTTATTTTACTACACCAGTTGATGATGTTCATAAGTGTCACAACTAGAGAGAACTCTTTGTTTTCTCCCTCCATTGGAAGATAGTATTATGTCTTTGTGATGCCACGAAGGCTAGTCCACAAGGAGGGAACATTTAAATCAAATCCAGCTCAGAGGTCTCTGGGCCCTGCTTGGAAGTGCATACTATTTTCAGCAGTAAACTCTTATATGCTGGTAGGTGTGTTCCAAGATCTAGTAAAGTTTACAATCAATATTATATTATTTTTTCCATTAATGAGAAAAACACTATGGCTAAGGCGAGTTACTGATGGGAGGATTGTTGGGGGATTTATTGCTCCAAAAGGATAGGATTCCATCAATCTCATGGCAAAGAGTCAACACAGCAATCGAGAGCTAACATTCTTTATCTTAAGCAGAACTCAAAGATAGCAAGTGGAAATTGCAGGTGTCTTTAAACTATCAAAGTTTCCAGTTATAGATTTCCTCTAAAAGTCCTAAACCTCTGCCAACAGCAAAAATTGATGACCAATTGTTCAAACACATGAGCTTATGGGGGTATTCCCATCTAAACGACCACAAATATCTCAACCATTGCATTGGTGAAACTGAAGCACATTTCAGGGAGCATTTAGCTATCTAAGTTATTTTACTTAGATAAGTTCTTTTTCCTAGAAGCCCAGGGATTAACCCTTCACACTCTGCATGGAAGGTGAGTGTGCTTGACACTGTCAACCCTAACCTTGTCATTTCTTTTGATCATATATGGTTTTTAAGCTTCATATGTGATACAAATTTGAAGGCATTGTTATAAAACCACAAATTGAATTGTTTCATGGAGAGGAATAGAGAATGTTTGCAAAGACAGGATGCTCATGATACAGTCTCAAGTATCAGATGGTAAGATTGACTGGCTGCTTTAAGTGCTGAGTGCACTAGCTTCTCAGCTTCTTCTATGTCTTAATTGTTTCTAGAGCTGGGGATATAATGTATGTTCCATAAATAGTTGATGAGTTGTCATGAATATAGTCAGTGGATCAGTTTTATTCTTGGTGAGTGTGGTGGCTAATTTTGGCTTTAGTATAACACATCTGGGAAGAGGAAACCTCAGTGGAAGAATTGCCTATGGACATACCTATGGGAGACTCTTTTGATTAATGATTGATGTGGGAGACTTCAGCCCACTGTGGCTCTATCCCTAGAGAAGGAGTCCTTGGCTGTATAAGAAAATGTTGCTTGCTGTAAACCTGGGAGCAATGTTCCCAGTAAGCAGTGTTTCTCCATGGTCTCTCCTCAACTCCTATGTTGAGCTCCTTCCTTGGCATCCTTCAGGTGTAGACTGTAATCTGTAAAAATAAATAAATAAACCTCTTTCTCTCCAGCTGTTAAGCTCATGGTACTTACCACAGGAGTGAGAAGTACCCAAAACAGCACATTCTATCACCATCCTTTACAAAGCAAAGGTTCCTTGGGGAACAAATGATACATCACTACCTGAAATGTGTCAGTGACAGTTTAAAAAATTACTAGATCTTGTTCCAAAATTTAGATGAATGAATTTCAGAATTCTAAATTATCAAGAGAGAAAAAATTTTAGTTTTTTACATTTATTGTTTTATATTTTTTTGTATTTTATCTAGAAACTTCATTCATATATAAAATATGTCTTATCATATCTATCAAATATTCTCTGTCTTCAACTTCCATTTAAAATTCCCCATCACATCTCCTGGGTTCCCTGTCTTCCTTTTCAACTTAATTAATTAACATATTTATCTATTTTTAACACACTGAATCCATCTGCTCTGCTCTGAAATTCTTACCAATGTGCCTTTAAAGTAAATATATGTCTTCTATTCGTGAAATACATTTGTAGCACCCTATGGCACAAAGTGATTTATTAAATTAATACTTCTGCTTTTTGGCTCTGAGAATTAGATTATGTTATTCTAAACCTATCTTATTAAACATCTAGATAACTTTTGTTAGATATATGTGATATGTAAATTATTTATGAAAATGTTTTGAAATACTGTTGTTTAATTTAGATACCTTACTGGCCAATAACTAATATGTTACAAAAATACACTTAGTTTTATTGTAACAAAACAAATAGCTTGTTCAATGGAAGGTTATATTTTAACTAGGCTATGGCTGAACAAATATGCCTCTTTAGTGGCATAGTAACAATACCTAAAGTCAATATGCTTATTTGAAGTGCATTATTGTTATGAAGAACCAAATCATTCCTTTTGCAATATAAGTTTCACAACACACTCTGATATGTCATTTTATGTGAACAGGCTTATAAATGTTAAGGACTTGCTATGTTTAATGGGTGTAGAAAGGGAATATATATGAGGCACTTTTCTCTCTAAGTTGTTAATAGTTTCTAATAATATTTTGATGATAAAATGAGTCTTTTATTCTTCATGTCATTTAATTTGGGACTGTATCCACTCATTCTTCTACAATGTATCTGTAGCAGAATGAATCTGATAGAATTAAGTATTTCTTTAGGCATCTGATTAATAACAACCCGCATTTTATTTAGATCCGTTGACACATACCTGTAATTCTAGAAGTTAGAAGGTAGAGGAAGTCCAGGACTATAACTAAATCTTGGCTGCATGAAACTGTGTCTCAGAATAAAACAACAAGATCATCAAAAATCCAACAAAATATATTAAAACAAAAACAAATGACAGCAACAATACAAACAAACAGGAGGTAGAGTAGTCTGGGACATAGACAAGTTCAAGTATTTTGCAAAATGAAAAACATTTTCAAGAACCACTTAGTGTATAAGATTAGCAAGATCCCTACACCATTCCTAGCACACTCTTTCAAATCTAGCATGAGGATCAGACATTTACTTTTTACCTTCTATTAGAAAACAATGTAAAAAAAATTGAGTGACACTGAGGAATAGTGTTTAAAAAAAAAACCCCAAAGTAAGTATGGGCTATTTCTTTTACCAGGAAAAACTCTTCCTCCACCACTTTACTCATAGCAACCTAAAGCAATAATTTGACTACAAATGGACAGATATCTCTGCAGCTTTCTCTAGTCTAACGGATAAGTTCAAATGAGTAATACAAGATTGACACCCCTTTTGATTCAGAATTGACACAATGTATGTTCAAAGTAGTTCTTTTTCTTTCTGACCTTAGAAGTTTGCATATTGGAAGTTATGCTTTGTGCATGGTCCTGCAGACTTCAAGCAGCTTCAGCTAATGTTTATCTGTTTATGAGCACAACCAAACAGGGACTGATGCTCACTGATAAAGAGAAGACCATGGCTGCATATAGGGCTGAAGCATCCCCTCCTGCCCAGTAGCCATTCTGCTGTTTCTATGGAGACATTCCAAAGGGAGCTGTGTAAGCGAAAGATCAGGAAATTTCCTTTCATCACCAACCCTCCTAGAGTGCTACAGCTTGTCAGAATGAAAGAGTGTGGTGAACACAATCCTTTATTCTGACCGATGAATCATTTGGGAGAATGGTTAGTTTTCTTCAGAGATTTGATCGTTCTCTCCTACCAGATTTTCCTCTCACTATGTACTCCCTTCAGTTGTGTGTGTGTGTGTGTGTGTGTGTGTGTGTGTGTGTGTGTGTGTGTGTGTGCGTGCACGCACTTATGACTATAAACATGATGAAGAAAATCTATCTATAGAGTTCCTTCTGTGTGCCAGACTGTTTGGAGAACATTTGATATTCTGTAGGAAGAAACAAATTTGGAATTTATTTATGATTAAATAAAGATGGTATTACTTTTGATATGAAAACACAAGGTTTATATGGTTGTAGCCTTGTTTGTGAGTTCCAGTATAGTCCTCATGCCCCCAATAGCTGTGACAAACTCTGACATGCAGGCAGAGAGTGAGGATGGAATCACAAAATCCGAAGGAATGAAAGAGTGTCAAAGAGGGACAGGAGGGTTAGTGTAAGATGCAGAGAAGGGAAGGCGCCTGGAGGCTACACAGTATTGGATATCTGTGAGAAGGTTCTGTCTAGAATATGCAAGTATTAAATTACAAAAGCAGGTGTCACATATGAATCAGGACTCTTAGGTAGTAGAGATAAAGGGAACGATTTTATGGCCAGTCAGCAGTGGTATACACTAGCTGCTGACTATTGTTGACTTGGGATAACAGCACAGAAATATTGATTAAAGAATAGCATTTTAAAAAAAAAAGTATCTTTGCTGATTGAAAAGACTTGGGAGAAATGTTGGGTTGGTTCAAGTTTTCAGTGTGAGATGAATATACGGCTTTCTGTGTGCCATCAAAGCTAATGAGTGTAATCTCCACAGCCAGATCTCATGAAGAGTCAGCGCTTCCTAAGAACATGAACAATGGTTCACTTTAGGATACTAGAGTTCACACACACACACACACACACACACACACACACACACACACACACACAAGAGAGAGACAGAGACAGAGAGATAGAGATAGATGATAGATAGATAGATAGATAGATAGATGATAGATAGAGAGAGAGAGCTTACATTCTTTTCCTTCTTAAAATTTTGTTCTGTTTATGTGTTCTTTAAGGATTTTACTCAAGCATTGGATGTTTTGATTCCATCGACCACCTATTACCTCCTCCAACTTATTCAGTTCTCCCACCGCCCCTTTCCAACTTCATATCTTCATTTACTTATTTCTTTATTACCCACAGATTCTGGTTAGTACTAAATATAGAGGGCCATTTGGGGGAATAATAAAATCTATGAATGGACACATTTCTCAAAAGCGACTCTCCCTTCCCCATCAGGTTCTAACTGCCAATAGCCTTCACCTGAGTGTAGTACAGGCAGACACAGTTGCTGTGAGTTCATGGGAACTAGAGCTCTGTCATGTCCACAAGAAGCTACTCCCCAACATTATTTACCCACCAGTATCTTCTCTCACTATTCCTGGAACGTTGAAAAGCAGCCAGCTTCCCAACTGGGAATTTAAACAGCAAATGGACTCATCTTGTTTGGGACCTGTTTTTCTGATGCCTACTCAAAGAAAGGGCTTGCTCAATCTCCTACATTTACCACTTACAGAATAAAACTCAAGCTATGAGAACTTTTTATCTTTTATGCCTATGCATGATTGGCATACAAGCTTAAAATTAAATGCATCGTTGGAAAAGACATGTACAATGAACTATGGTTTATGTAACTCAAGCCTATTGTTCAAAGGCAGAAACTTACTTACATTCTGCATTTAGCAAGAAACTATTTTTCTTCAAAGGCCCATAAAGGAAGCATTGGACAGCAGGAAAGTACCACTAACATACATGCGATTTTCCTTGCGAGACACCTACTCTGTGATTTCATTTGGCTATTCAATGAAATCTTTGTTTCTCTGTTCTCTATATGCACTTTTACAATTCTTTGAATAAGATTCTGAGAATCTGGAATAAATATTCCAAATAGACACAAAGGGTCACATGTTACATACTGACATTGGACATGTATAATGATTGTCATTGGTTTTAAACATTAATTGCCTGTATACCTTTTATTTTTTCATTACATAAAGCCATTTTTATGGCTTTATTATCCATGTAATTATGAAAATGTTGACTTCAAGTAAAGATAACAAAAAAGATGAGTTGGCAATCAAATTCTCTTTCCAACGAATGTTCTTGAGTCTGGTCTTATTCATTGTCTGTTTCTAATAGGCAGAATGAAAGGTTGATTTCATTCTTTTATGACAATTATGCTTTATTTTTATTAACACTGGCTCATGTTAAACTATCCTCTAGTATTTCAGGTATTTTCTCACCATAGGTTATCTTATTCTGTTTTGGTCAATGTCTTACATTTATTCTATATCAGTTTTCTAAGTTTTAAAAAAAATACTATATTTTCAAATGCATAGTTTCATGAACTTTGATAATTATGAACAATGTATATTCTTTATGCCAGTGAAAATATATTCTTCTCTCACAGAACTCATCCTAACCCCAGTTTTCTCTCTTTCTAGTCCTCGGAGCTACTCCACCTCCCCTTTCTTCCATCCACTCCCCCACACTTCCTTTATCTCCCTTCTTTCATCTTGGTTGTTCTATGAAGGTAGAAAGCTATGTTCAGAAGTACAAAAGGGTTTACATTATCCTTATGTAACCTATTTCTCCCACTGAATTCTAATTGTCATAGGCAACCTGTGTCCTCACAGCACCCAAGAATTTTCTATATTTTTTTCTATTGTATATACAAATAGGCATTCACAACGAGTTGAACGTAAACTTGCTTGTTGTAGTACTTTCTATTTTTATCTGTTCTTGTATTTGGTACTCACAAAAGGTAATAATAGCATGTATATTCACTGTACATATCGGCAGCTACTCATGGCATGGAAAACAGTTACACATCTTTGTGTATGTGCTCTAGAATACACAGTTCGGGTTAGGATGGATGGATTGATGAAGATAGATAGATAGATAGATAGATAGATAGATAGATAGATAGATAGATATAGATATAGACATACCTGCATTGATACATAGATATGAATATATATGAAAAAATGTGTATACTTTAACCTGAACCCATCTGATTGTTTACAGAAATGTTTTACCATTTGTGCAGAATCTATGGGTGACAAAATGGTTTCATTTGTTCCTATTCCTAAAACTGTGTTTCTTATATAATTTTGAATACTAAAGATTCAAAATATAGCAACTTAAAGGATCTGTGTTAATTATCTTCAGCTTCTGTGAGTCAGGAATCAATGTCTGGATTAGCTGTATATCTTGCTCAGTGTTAGGCACAAGGTTTAGTCTAAGCATTTTCTGGAGCCACAGTTACCTCAAAGTTCATTTGAATATATATTTTCTTCCATTGTTTCATGAGTATTGTAGAAATTAGGTTTTCAAGGGCTGGAAGATAATAAAGTGTTCTCAAATACATGTGACATGCTCTTTTCTAACACCACAGCCCCTGGTATCATCCCTGACAAAATAATGAGAAAAGGAAAGGGATGTAGAAACAGACGGACAAACAGACAACACAGACAGAGACAGAGAGACATGTATAGGGATGCAGAGAGACAGGGGTATATATATAATTGTATTTTATAATCATGGAAATGATAAACAATTGCCTTTACTCATTGAATTAAGCCATACCACATATTGGGGTACTAACTAGAAGGAAGCTGGTCCTCATTGCAACCGTCTTCAGTAACTATCACCAAAATCTAGCCTAGGTTTCAAAGAAGACAACTCACTTTTTTTAAGTTTAGCTTGTTGAGCTGAACTGATATATATATATATATTGTGTGTGTGTGTGTGTGTGTGTGTGTGTGTGTGTGTGTGTGTGTGTGTGTGTTTTCATATGGAACTACTTATGAACAATTTGAAGTATGAAAATTTCACAAAAATGTAAAATTTTAATAAATGACTTTATAGGTGACTTTAACTTGTACTCATGCCTAAAATCTCAGGTATGTGTTCTTCTTTCTGACTGACTCTTTCTCTTAACCCTCGTATTTAAAATTCAAATATCTTTAATAAACCCTGATTCTGATACATACTACAAACAGAATATGCACAGAGATGAAGATTGGAACTGGAACTCGAAAGATTAAGATTACATAATTGTTCATGTTTCTCCCTGTCATAGTTGTTTCCTTGGATTTCTCTGAACTCTGTGTCTATGTGTATTGAGACCCAGTCATTTTACAAACTGCTGTAAGACAAGGGCAGAGGAATGACGCCTGCGTTATTGTCTTGCTTGACCTATACTTGTCGGTGTTATCAACTCCAATTGCCCCTTAACAGGCTTAATTTCTAAGGCTTTACTTGCCTTAATGGAAGCTGTTGAAATGGTTTTTTAAAATCAAATTAAATTGTAATTCAGTGATAATAGCAATACAATATAGCACATTCTCATTAAGGTTTCTCATCTTTGTATGGACTCCTGCATCGTTCAATTTACATACAACTGCTTCTTGTGCTAACTTAAAATAGAACTTGTTATTGGTATTATAAAATGCTCAGTTCTTCTGGGTCTGAATGACTTGAATGTCATTAACTGAGGCCCAGGTCACAGTGCCCTGCTTGCATTCTCCATGGTCAATTGCTTATGATCTTATTGTTGGTCACTTAACCTCCACTGTAAGGATTTTTTTAATTTTCCTATATGAACAACTCGAGTCAAACCCAAATCTCAAAGATTCTGAAGTGAAGTTGATAATTTAGTTTTAATGAGTTGAACTGGAACTCTAGTCTACCCTCACCAGAAATTCTAACTTCTGGTTTTTTGTTTGTTTGTCTTTTAGCAACTGAGACACTGATCTGGGAGCTAAAATTGCTCTATGCCTGTTTTTCTTCTGATGCATTGTAGTTTTTCTTTTTCTTTTTTAAAACTTAATTTAGAAATACTGTATTTTACATTTCAGTCCCAGTTCCCTCTCCCACCCACCCTCCCATGACCCCCACCTGTACTCCCATCCCACCACCATCCACTCATCAGTGAGTGTAAGGCCATCCATGGGGGATCATCAAAGTCTGTCAAACCATTTGGGGCAGGAACGAGGCCTTCCCCTGTGTATTTAGGCTGAAAGAGTGTCCTCCATAGGAAATGGGCTCTCAAAGTCCTTTTGTTCACTTGGGATAAATACTGGTTCCACTGTCAGAGGCCCCGTAGAGCCTAGGCCTACTAACTGACACCACATTCAGGAGGCTTGGTTCCATCCTATGCTGGTTCTCCAGCTGTCCAACTGGAATGTGGACTTTCTCTTGCCAACAACAGCTGTTTCTGTGAGTAGGTTACTTAAGTAAGATCACAGTATACATTTTTATCATTTTAAGTGTATTTCTATTAAAAAAACACATTTTATTGCATATTCTGATTTTTTTCTATACAACATTCCTAAAATTTCCTCCCCCAGTAGTGTCCAATCTATTTTTGTGTTTCTAATTATAGAAATATTTTGAAGTCATTAATTCTTCTTCCTTCCATATAGCTCACTGAAACCTCTGAAAATACACCTAAATTCAGCTTCTCTGAAATGTCTCCTTGACAAGCCATCAGTAGATTTTCTTTTTTTTATTAATATATAATTTAAAAATTTACATGTCTATCCCTGTTTCTTCTCCCTCCCTCCCTCCGTCTCTCCCTCCCACTTACCCTCTTTCCCCCCTCACCCTGGCAATGCTATTCACGTGGGGTCAGGTAAATCTGTCAAGTCATTTGAAGTAGGAACTAGGACTTCTCTCCTGTCTCTAGGTTAAGGGAGTATCCCTCCATGGGGGATGTGTCCACAAGGTCTTTTGTGCACCAGGAATACATGCTGGTTCTACTGTCTAAGGTCCCTTAGACTTCTCAGTCCTTCTAGCTGAGACCCATATTCAGGGGGTCTGAGTCAGTCCCATGCTGGGTTCCCAGCTATCAGTCTGGGGCCCATTAGCTCCTCCTTGTTCAGGTCAGCTGTCTCTGTGAGTTTCTGCAACCTGATCTTGTTCCTTCTGTCTGCATCTGGATTCTAGTTCGACTCAGTGTTTAGTTATGGCTGTTTTCTTCTGTTCTGATTTTTAAATATACATTTGTTTCTCTGGTTTGACTTATTTATTTGATTTATTGATTTATAGCTTGCAAATAGACACTTTAGTGCATAATACTCTTGTTTGAAATAATAGAATCACTTCAAGTCTTGACTTCAGGCTGAACTGAATTTCAAGTGTGAAGTCTTCCTTTAGAAGCTTCACTTAGCATCCAACACTGGAAACCAGACCCATAAAATCCATAAGATAGTCCTTTTTCTCTAATTATGATTTAGGAAAATAGCAGTATAATATGGATGCATTCAAGCACTTTGAGTATATATATATATATATATATATATATATATATATATATATGTATATATATACACACACACATATATATACATATATATATGTAAATACACACACACACATATATATATATATATATGTCAAATTTTGTGCAGTATCATACTCTTTTAGTTACTGTACTTCTGTAGAATGTCCTAAAATCAATTACTGTTCTCTTTATTTTTTCCCCCTTGCTTGAGATGTCTCTGCCTATTTGGGGTCTCCAAGTGAATTTTAGGGTTTCTTAGGGTTTCATGACTTAGTATTTCTGTGGAGGTGCAGTTAATCTATTGGTTTCTCTGATTATGAGAGCCATGCTTTCATTCTCAGTTTTCTAATCTTATAAGTAGAAGCAGCAGCTTCTTTAGCAAATGTTGCTGGGAAAAATTCATACCTACATACAAAGAAACAGTCACTCTGATGAAAAAGTATGCTGAATAGAATAAAATCTTTGCTGCTGAGTGAATGTATGATTGCGTGTATATATATATATATATACATATATATATATATATATATATATATATATAGTGGGTCAATACTCAATAAGAAAAGGAGGCCAAGCCATGAATTTGAGAAAGAAAAGAAAGAAGGGAGGGATAATCTCAGAAAAATGTAAATAATTAAAAATGTGATGCAAAATGGAGAATATGAAGTACAGTATATACAAAATTAATAAATCATATTTCTGAAATTCCCCTTATATATATTCATTTCTATATGCATAGAAAATCTCTGTAACTACAATTACCTTGGGTAGGTATAATGTAATACCTAGGTCAAAAAAGGCAGAAGCATTTAATTTTCATGGTTAATATACCTTTGAATTTGTTGATTTTATTTCATATAAGTGTACACAAAAAGTATTTACTGTGTATATATTTGTAATAAAGCCAGCTAAATAATGCTAAAACAGGGAAACATGAGGGGGTCAAATTTTTAGAAATATTTTTATCACAATCACTAGGTGTTTGTATCACCAAGAATATGGGAGCCATTCAAGTTTAGTGTTACTTGGAACAAGGGACCTCTTAAGCAGGAAAAAACACATGGAAAGTCTTGTTGACTTTCCTTCTGCAAATCAACTGGCTATAATCATCTGAACACAATTGTTAAGTCATTCTGTGAGATTAGTTTATGCTTCCTTCTCAAGAGCCAGTAGAGCAAACATGCTAACTCACTTAAGGCAGCATTCACGGAAAAGTCACGAGCAAATGAATGGCTTCTTCTAATATATCAATTGCCTGCACTGACATTTTTCTCAAGCCCTTTGTCCATTTGGTGGAACTGAAGTGAGACAAGACGAACATGCCAGTAGGAAGTAGTATTACTGTGGCTGAAGACGGAAAAGGTCATGATAAAAACTTTGTGTTAATTTTTCTGTCAGTGGTGAATTGTTCCCATTAGAGACACATTTCAGCCTGAACTCAAAAGTTAACTTTTGGGGATGATTTAGGAAGCATAGGTTGGTCATAACCATCTGAAGTAAAACCATTGTGAAATATTGACAGTGCAGCTGCGGTCTCCTCTTTCACCACATTCTAGAACTTAAATGGGGACCATTTCTTCTCAGGAGGACACTCTTGGAATGACCTACTGGCTCTTTGAATTAAATTGTTACTCTGATGATGGGAAATCATTCTCAGCAATACTTTGCTATCGGTCATGAATCACTTTTAGAAAAGCTATAGTTCACTGAAAACTGGCCCCTAAACCTGAGTGGATTGTCATTGACAAATCTTCAGGGAGAGATATAGAAGGAAGAAAAAAACTCCTCTATGCATTTGACTGCAGCACAAACTAAATACAAAAGTGCAAAAAGTATAGAGAACTGCATGCAGGGACCCTTGTACACATAGGTCTCTTGTTTTCTCTGCATTTACATTAAGTCATAGACTACACTTGCATATAGATGAAGTTTCTTGTCATACCTCATTCCATACAGTTCAGTTCCACATAAACACATTGATTAGAAATGGTTTGGCTAATGGCTGCTCAGGTTAGCTCTCAGGTTATCGGTTAGCTCTCTCTTAATTATTAACCCATTTCTATTAATCAAAGTATTTCCATGTGATCTTGGGCTTACTGGTGATGACCGTTCTTCCTTGGCATCTACATGGCATCTCTTTGGCACTCCCCCTCTACGGCCTCTTCCCCATCATTTTCCTGGTCTGGTAACCCCACCTATAATTTCTGCCTGGAAACAGGATGAACAGTGCTTTATTCATCAACCAATACACACACACACACACACACACACACAAGGACATCCCCCATCACTTGTACATCTGGCTGCATGGAATTCTCACCATGTATAATAGTGCTATGAATCAGATATAACATTATATGTTAATGTTATATGTTACCCTGGAGGAGTAGACGCCAGGAAATAATCAATTTGAGGGCTGAAATCAATAAAATAGAAACCAGGAAAACAATACAAAAAAATCAATGCAACAAAGAGTTGGTTTGTTGAAAAAATCAACAAGATAGACAAACCTTTATCCAAACTAACGAAAATGCAGAGAGAGATCATGCAAATTAACAAAATCAGAAATGAAAAGGGGGACATAACAATGGACACAGAGGTAATCCAGACAACTTTCAGGTCATACTTTGAAAACCTGTACTCTACAAAATTTGAAAATTCAAAGGAAATGAACAAATTTCTGGAAAACTGTAACTTTCCCAAATTAAACCAAGAACAGACAAACAACTTAAAGAGACCTATAACCCCCAATGAAATCGAAACAGTCATTGAATGCCTTCCAACCAAAAAAAGCCCAGGGCCAGATGGCTTCAGTGCAGAATTCTACCAGAAATTCAAGAACTAATTCCAATACTCCTCAAATTGTTCCACACATTAGAGACAGAAAGCACATTACCAAACTCTTTCAAGAGGCCACAATCACCTTGGTACCCAAGCCTCACAAAGATACAACTAAGAAAAAAAACTACAGACCAATATCTCTGATGAACATCGATGCAAAAATACTCAATAAAATACTGGCAAACCGAATCCAAGAATACATCAGAGAAATCATCCACCATGACCAAGTAGGGTTCATCCCTGGGTTGCAAGGATGGTTTAACATAAGAAAATCTATCAACGTGATCCACCATATAAACAAACTGAAAAAGAAAAACCATATGATTATCTCCCTAGATGCTGAAAAATACTTCGACAAAATTCAACACACTTTCATGATAAAGGACTTGGAGAGATCAGGGATAACAGGAACATACTTAAACATAATAAAAGCAATATACAGTAAACCAATAGCCAACATCAAACTGAATGGAGAAAAGCTTAAGGCAATTCCTCTAAAATCAGGAACAAGACAAGGCTGTCTTCTCTCTTCATCTCTTCAATTTTGTACTTGAAGTTCTAACTAAAGCTATAAGACAACAAAAGGAGATCAAGGGGATCCAAATTGCAAAGGATGAAGTCAAACTGTCTCTATTTGCAGATGATATGATAGTTTACATAAGCGACCCAATAAACTCTACCAGGGAACTCCTACAGCTGATAAACACCTTCAGCAAACAAGGATACAAGATAAACAAAAAAATCAGTAGCCCTACTTTATTCAGATGACAAAGAGGCTGAGAAAGAAATCAGATAAAGATCACCCTTTACAATAGCCACAAACAACATAAAATATCTCAGGGTAATGCTTACCATAATGTGAAAGACCTATACAATAAGAAATTTGTGTCTTTAAAGAAAGAAATTAAAGAAGATAACAGAAAATGGAAAGATTTCCCAGCTCTTGGATTGGAAGAATAAATATAGTAAAAATGGCAATCTTGCCAAGAGCAGTCTATAGAATCAATGCAATCCCCATTAAAATCCCAGCACAATTCTTCACTGACATTGAAAGGATAATAGTCAACTTTGTATGCAAAAACAAAACACCCAGGATAGCCAAAACAACCCTGTACAATAAAAGAACTTCAGGAGGCATCACCATCCCTGATTTTAAGCTGAACTACAGAGCTATAGTCCTGAAAACAACCTGGTATTGGCACAAAAATAGACAGGTAGACCAATGTGATGGACTCAAAAATCCTGATATTAATCCACACACCTACGAACACCTGATTTTCGACAAAACAGGTAAAAGAATACAACGGGGGAATAAAGCATCTTCAACAAATGGTGCTGGCACAATTGGATGATGGTGTGCAGAAGACTGCAGATAGACCCATGTCTATCACCATGCACAAAACTCAAGTCCAAATGGATCAAAGACCTCAACATAAATCCAGCCACACTAAACTCTTAGAAGAGAAAGTAGGAGGTATGCTTGAACAAATTGGTATAGGAAACTGCTTCCTGAACATAACTCCAGTAGCACAGACACCGAGATCAACAATTAATAAATGGGACTTCCTCAAATTTAGAAGCTTCTGTATGGCAAAGGACACAGTTGGTAAGACCAAGCGGCAGCCCAAAGACTAGGAAAAATTTTATTACTAATCCTACATATGGCAAAGGGCTGATCTCCAAAATATACAAAGAACTCAAGAAACTAGTCAACAAAACACCAAATAGCCCTATTAAAAAATCGGGTACAGAATTAAAGAATGAATTCTCAATAGAGGAAATCAAAGAAGCTGAAAGACACTTAAGAAAATGTTCAACATCCTTAGTTATCAGGGAAATGCAAATGAAAACAACTTTGAGATACCATCTTACTCCTGCCAGAATGGCTAAAATTAGAAACACCAATGACAACTTATGCTGGAGAGGATGTGGAGAAAGGGGAACACTCCTTCACTGCTGGTAGGAGTATAAACTCGTACAGCCATTTTGGAGATCAGTATGGCAGTTCCTCAGGAAAATGGGAATTAGCTTACCACAGGACCCAGCAATTCCACTCTTAGATATATATCCAAATGACTCACATCCATGCAACAAAGACATGTGCTCAATTATGTTCATAGCAGCATTATTTGTAATAACAAGAACCTGGAAGCAACCTAGATGTCCCTCAACTGAAGAATGGATAAAGAAGATGTGACACATCTACACAGTGGAATACTACTCTGCAGAAAAAAAAATAACGGAATCTTGAAATTTGCAGGCAAGTGGATGGAACTTGAAGAAGCCATCCTGAATGAGGTAACCCAGTCACAAAAAAAGAACAGGGTATGTACTCGCTCCGATATGGATTTTGGACCTAGAGCAAAGGATCACCAGCCTATAATACACACCACCAGATGAACTGGGATACAAGGTGTATTCTAAGAGATTCATATATGATCCCTCATAAAAGGGGGAAGGGACAAGACCCCCAGAGAACATGGGAAATGGGGGGGCAGTGAATGGAGATAGAACTAGGAGAAAGAGAAGAGGAGGAGAGGAAAACATGTGTGACTAGATAGATTGAGTCAGGGTGAGAGAGAGAGAGGACATAAAAGAGGGAGCCATTATTGGTTTGAAGAGAAAACTGAACCTAAAGAAAGGTCTAGAGACCTACATGACTGACTCCAACTAATAATTCGAGCAACCATGGAAAGGCTACCATATGCCCTTCCCTGATAGTGAGATCATCAACTGAATTATCCACCTTCATGGAGCCCTCATCTAGTACCTGTAAGAAACAGAAGCAAAGACCCATAACCAAACACTGAGTCGAACTAGAATCCTGGTGCAGAAAGATGGGACCAGGTTGCAGAAACTCACAAAGGCAGCTGACCTGAACAAAGAGGAGCTTGGGCCTCCCAGACTGATAGCTGGGAATCCAGCATGGAACTGACTCAGACCCCCTGAATATGGGTCTCAGCTAGAAGGACTGAGCAGTTTGGGGGAATCTCAGACAGTGGAACCAGGATCTATTCCTGGTGCACAAAAGGACCATTTGGACACATCCACCATGAAGGGATACACCCTTAACCTAAAGACAGGAGAGAAATCCTAGTCCTTACTTCAAATGACTTGACAGATTTACATGACCCAACCTGGATAGCATAGCCCTACAAGTGGAATGGGGGTGGGGGGATGGGAGGGGAGGGTGGCTAGGGTGCATGTCACAGGGGAAAGAGGGTAAGAGGGAGGGAGGGAGGAAGGAGGGAGTGAGGGACTGTTGGAGGGAAGAAGGGAGAGGAATCTGGGATCCACATGAAAATGTTTTTAATTATATTATTATTAAAAAAAGAAGGAAAAATTCTGCTGTATTAATTAAAATATATATGTATATGTATATACATATATATATTTAAAATGCTTTGACTTCAAAAAATTTAATCCTAAGGACAAGTTACTGGGGAAAAGGACTTCTAATTTTGTTTCTGAAGAAAATTAAAAGGTGTGGATCCCTTCCAAACTAATGTGGTTTGATCGAGCAAGACTCCCTGAAGCAACGTCAATGGGACAATGCAGCCTTGCAGACCACTACAGCCAGGATTTCTGTGTCTTCTTTGGATTCCCCCATGGCAGTGTCCCCTACCAGCAGGAAGCAGCTTGGAAAGAACAACATTCAAATTCCCCAAAATTCTTTATAAATGTTTGTTTTCAATTAAAAAAGGCATGTATAACTATATCCAGCATAAAATAAATAAATGAAAAAAAAGATAGTTTATTTCTAAAAGAGAATCTCCATGACAGCATTTCTCATATTTTTACCTATAGTTTCCACTGGCTTCATCGCTTCCCACTTGATGCCGGTTTCTAGACTCATGATGAACCAGTTTCTCCTCAATTTTCTATACTCAGTTTGGTTCTAAAGTTCCCTGGTGGCAGAGAAACCCATTGACACAGTGCCCTTACTTCCATCGTTGGCAGCATTTGATCCCACGTTTTCTCCTAGAAAATCTTCCTTCCATCTGGTTTTTCATATTGGAGTCTTAATTGTGCTTCCAAATTGCTGGTGCCTTACCACTCCCCTGACTTTGGACATTTATACTCTCCACATTACTGTCTATGCCCTCTTTTACCCTGTGTTTATTCCTTCACCCTGCTGACGTAGTTCCTATCTGTCTCTCATTCTATAATTTCATTTTTTATAATAATTCTGACATGAATTTAAAACTATTGTAATGCTGTTCACTTTCAAACAATTTCCATTGTAGTAATCTTATTACTCTTATCAGTAACTCAATGATACAATTAATTTTCAGTATCTTTAAAATCAATTTTGTTTTTTCCCAATATGTGACTGTCTGCCTAGAAAAATAGTATTAATTCTTTGAATATTACAAAATTAAAAATTCCTCCTTGTTTTATTTTATTTATTTAATGACATATAGTAATCTTTAAGGTTCTTAAAACATCTGCCTCCTTATATTTTTAAAAAATTGCCAAATGAAAAATGATTTAGTTATGTAGTTTGCTAGAATGCACTAGCATTCTAACATATTGTTCACATAGAGATATTCCATGAACAAAGATGAAATGACACATGCAAATATTGTACAGGTTCTATTATTCACTAGTCATTAAGCTAATATATTAAACTTGGTTTTGTGGAATGGGAAAGGTACTCCACAGAGTACATAAAATATGTGTGAGTCCTTAAATCTTAACGGACGGGCAGAAAAGCTTCTGTTTATTCAAATATAAATAATGTATTACATTGTCTTCTAATTTCACACTGTTTAAGTGCATTTTATTTCCTAGTTTTTATTTAAAAGCCTTTATCTGAAAACATTTAAATATATTGTAAATGTCTCAAACATTAAACATCCACATTTGCTTAAATAATAACTTATACACAACAGAGATTTATGGTATCTCAAGATGTATCACACAGGGCTCAGAAAATAGACAAAATGTATCACTGAGTAGAAACAAGTACAATGGATGGCCTTTTCCAGCTGTGTTTTCTATACTCTTTTGCATACTTCAAGCAGTGTCAAAAACTTTAATTAGATTTAATATATTGATGAATTAATTGATGACATAAAAATCTTCCAAATTTGTTAGTCAAAAATCATCAAATGTAAAACACACAGAACTATAGATTTAAAAAATATATGTGGTAACTCTAATGCAATTAATTATAAAATATACAATAGCTTCACTGTTATTTGTGACTTGTTTTCTGCTTATTTAAACAATTATCAGAGTAGATTCAGTAGTAAAATGTAAATCTCAGTCTTCTTTGAAATATAGTCAGTAACTCATGTACACAATTGTAGAACTGTCTAGCCTTCAGTAACAAGAATTTAATTAAACACTGAATCCTTAAGTTTTTCTTCCATTCTAAACTCTGGCTTTTATTTAGAAATCATTCTTATGCACAAGCATGTGCTGAACTATTGTGTATATCAATCAAAAATTATGTACAGAAATCTATAGGTTGTAATATGAGAACACTGCTCTGCTCACATATTCCTTCCATTTGAGAATTCATGACTAATACTGTAGATATTCAAATTTGAATATGTCATATGATTTATTCAAAGATTTATTTTGAATATTCATGTTTGCATATCCTAAGAAATTTACCACATTATCACCAGTCTCAAGTACAAACATCCTCAGGACTTTTTATTTGCTTATATCTTAGAAACAAGATAGATTGGAAGGGAGAATAAGTGGTAGGAAAAAAAAATAGGAAAAGTAATAAAGGCAGAATGATCATAGAGTAAGTTAATATGACCAGAATACAA
Source organism: Cricetiscus sungorus (assembly GCA_030556225.1). NCBI lineage: Eukaryota > Metazoa > Chordata > Mammalia > Rodentia > Cricetidae > Cricetiscus > Cricetiscus sungorus. The sequence goes on along the minus strand of JANBXA010000202.1, from coordinate 6,801,995 downwards.
CATATGTATTTTGCTATCTTCAAAGAATAAATTAAAGTATTATGAATATTGATATACAAAAATTATTTTGAACAATGCTGCTGAAAAGAGTGTTAGGAGAAAGAGATGAAAGAATAATGGACATTAGATTCAATATCTCCTTCACATTTCTATGTTTAATCTTTTTATTTAAATTTATTATTCTTGAATACATTGTATGCTGATCACAAATTCCCCTCTTTCCTTCCTCCTAGTGACCCTCTTATTACTGTTTTGATGTCTTCTCTATCAATTATGAACACCTCAACATGTCTTTCAAATAAGTGGGAAGTATTTGTTATTCATTATTGTAACATGATGTAAGAATAGCACAGATGTGAGAAGGTAAAATACTCCCTTTGTAATCAAGTTTGAAATCAGAGATGAGTGGATAGACAGCAGACATTATTGAATGAAATGGCATGGATGAACCTTTGTATTTTGCTTGTTTCAGTGCGCCTGGAACAAGAAGAAAGAGTTCCAATTGTTTACCTATCAAACATCTGATCAAAAATGTCTGTGATTGAAGACCTCATCTCATTTCAGCCCACATTTTCAATGATTTTTCTGTCCAGTGCTGCTTTTGCTTGTCAATGAGCATATATTAGTGAGCAGTGCCAGACACATTTATAAAATAGCTTCATGTACATGTCCTCCAAAGAAGGCACAACTACATGTTAAAGTTCCTTAATATTTCCTAAGAAGTTAGGCATCTTTTTTAATAATTAAATAGCCAAGTTATATAACAGTTGTTGGAATAATTTACATATAAAATGTGTGTTCTTGTTCAGCATCCTTAGAACCATTGTTCACCGTGATGAAAATCAGGTTTTGTTCATTTTGGCAGATGAAGCTGCAATGAATTGACTTGAAGATGTACAAGTAGAGCCAAGTGGCTCTTTGGTTATAAATATAGGAATTAAATTATGAGTGTCCATAGAAATGTTGTAGTTTGATCTAATGGTCCTCAGGAAGGATCCGAAGGGAGCTTGTAGAGAGGAGGTAATGTGATTTTGATGTTCATCGTTACAAAGGCAAACTTCCATGGACCACTCTCCTACTTCAACGAATCACAATCTTCCATAAATACACTATATCCTTTCCAAGATTCCTCCCTCTCCCGTCATATCCCTCTTGTCATCAACCAGTGACTAGTCATAGATTTCTTTCATCCAGTAAGGTCCAGTTGACTATGAATCTTCACATGTAGAGGGAGGTCAAGACAAAAACAGACATGTCACTCATCACAACATATTCATAACATAGTGTTCTAAAACAAACTAGTTGCATGTGCTTTTATTCCAAGTTGGTTGTAGAAGTTAGAAAGTAAAAAACAGTCACTGATCCATAAAAAAACGCCAAATTACACAGAACTTTCGAAAACTCGATAATTTAAAGGTTACAAACTGTAATATAGCCTGCCACAATGTCATGAGGGCTGAGAGAAGTTTAGAAACTCATGGTGTAGAAATCAATGCACCTTATTAAGAAGGATAAAAACAGTAATCAGAATAGGAAGTATTTAGGTCAGTTCAACCAGATAAAATGTCCCACAACGTGATAAGCACAAGAGATTCTGAAGGGACTTTCACAGGTATAGTGTAGCAGTATATGATCCTAAATTCAAGCAACCGGCATCTGTGTGAAGGAAAATACAACTGTCTGTATTCTCCAGGTTAAACACTGTCCTATCCAAGCTGTAAGAAAACTCAAGTTTTTGTTTAGATACAGACATATTACCTTCTGATAATGTATCTGAAAAGACAGCCTAACAGAAATAAGTTAGTTCTTCTATCTAGAAGTAGGAGAATCTCCTGGAGACTGATCATCTAAGAAAATCTTCAAACAGGTTATAATGTATCCTTACTCTCAGCAGGCCTTAAGCCCTAGAAGCTGGTTCTTATGAAAAGCCTTAAGGACCTTGTTGAATTCTAACTACAAAATCTTTTCAGTGTGAATCCTCACTCAGAAAAGGAGACCATAAAAAAATGAGTAAATGAAATAACAATAGACATTAGTGGAATCTCTTTGCTTTGATTCTGGTAATAGTTTATAACTATAGGACTGATTCATGAAAAGGCCCTGTGCTGTCAGTCATGTTCACAATAATCAAAGCAAACTTGGTAATCACAAAATACCTATCCTTACAAATACAGCCTTTGAAGCCATTAACCTTTAACTAAATGGTCTACAGGGGCTGAATTGCTCAGCAGATAAGAGCACGTATTTCTTTTGCAGAGGACCTGACTTCATTTCTAAGAACCCAGTCAGGAGGCTCACAAGTGCCTGTAACTCTAGCTCTAAGAGAACTGACATCTTCGGACCCTGCAGAGTCCTCACATACAAGTTAGCATACCCATACAGTTGCACACAACTACGTCATAAAATATTACTAAAATTAATTAGATCTTTTCTTAATACTCTAACATCCCCACTGTGTGTGTGGCCTATGAGGAAAAGGTTTCTCAGGCTTAGGAATAAAGAGAAGAATGAATTGCAGAAAGTGCATAGGAGGAAGCATCAAGCATCCCAACACTCAAAGCACCGAACTGGATAAAGACATAATAATACTAGCTATACCTTCCAGCAATATGCATGTACATCTGCATCCTATCAAAATCCATGCACTGCCCTGTATTAAAGCCTTCATTTGCCTGTTTCCATATGAAACAACAATGGGCTCAATTTCTCTGGTACATTCAATCCACTGTGAAAATGCCTCTCATAAGTAAATCTAAATAAGAGTCTTGGTGTGAACAAGGGCATAAGGCACAGACATTCAAAGGGCAGACAGCCTCTGTGATATAGCAAAATTTCTAAATTAGGTGCAATACCAAAAGTGGCATGATGTTTGCCATCTGTACAGAATGCCCTTTTACTTAAAAAAAAAAAAACAGTGCAAATATGTATAATTTATTGCTTTTGTCTCACTACTTTGAAATTTTCTTTTATTCCACAACTAGATTCAGGCCTGTAGTGTAGAAGCTGAGTAAGTTGATTCTACAAAGAAGATTTTCATCTTGGATTTATTACTTTCTTATTTAGACATGGGACATGAGCAACAGCAGAGACAGATAATTGCAAGAGGCTACTGAAATCAATTTATTTCTTATTTGTGAAGACGATGTTCTGGGATTGAATAAATCTTACCTGTTAAAGTACTCTCCCTAAGAAATTTACATTCTTTGAGAAATAAAAGCTGAACAGGGATTGGGCAAACACAGCTTCATTAGCAATGAAATACTTTTGTGTGTGAAAGGCATGACAGGTGGTGACTGTTCTATCTCTATGACACTCTGTCAACAGCCCTGCAAGCAGATTGCAAGAGTAGCTACTTCACTTCACAATAAAAATAATAAAATGGCAAACACTCAGGTCTGATGCAGATAATTTTTTTCCACATATGTTTTCCCTATGTATTTGACAAAAAGTCTATTGAAAATAAGATACTAAAACTGTATTTACTGGATTTGGTGATATATTTTTTATGAATTAATAAATCTTTCCTGGAGATCAGAATGCAAAGCTAGCCTCAGCCAAAGAAGCCAGATAGAGGTGGCACACAACTTTAATGCTAAGACCCAGGAGACAGAGACAGATGTATCTCTGTGAGTTCAAGGTCACCCATGGCTACATGAGAGTGAATCAGTCTAAGTGAAAAACAGGGCTCACCCCTTTAATCCCAGCACTAGAGAGGTATGGAAGACAGGAAAACGTTCTCAGAGCAGGGATAGTTGCCAGCCATGTTGAGGATATGATCTCCCCAGCATTGATAGAGGTAAGAACTCACTGATGGCTTGATTGCTATGCTTTTCTAATATTCAACTTGAACCCCAAAATCTGTCTCTGTTATTTTCATTATTCGTGTTACACTGGACAAAAGAGATGATTCCACTCAGTGATTAAACACTCATACCACTCTCCAGAGGACCCAACTTTAGTTCCCAGCACTCATGTCATGCAGCTCCCAACCACCTGTGAGTAGTACAGCTCCAGAAATTCAATGTTCTCTTCTGGCTTCTGCAGATAATTTTACTCTCATTTACATACACACACCACTACACACACTATTATACACCAAAAATAAAATTATGTTTTTTTTCTACAAAATCAAAAGGGTATATTTACTGCTATTTTACACAGGTTTGTGCCACACACATGTACAGATCAAAAACAAAATCAAATAAAATTGATTTAACTGATGCTAATTTATTTGATTTTGTGAGTGTTTTTGCCAATCTTATTTTATTATTTTTTCCATTTTTTTTATTTAAATTTGAAACAAAGTTGGTTTACATGTCAGTGTCAGTTCCTTCAACCTCCCATCCTCCCCTATCAGATCCACCAGACACAAGCCCATCCCCTTTCTGCTCTCCAGGGAGTGTGAGGCCTTCCATGGGGAGTCTTCAAACTCTGTCATATCATTTGGTGCAGGGCTTAGGTCTTCCCCTATGTGTGTAGGTTGAGAAAGTATCCTTCTATATGGGATGGGCTCTCAAAGTCCATTTGTATACAAGGGGTGAATACTGATCCATTAATAGAGGCCCGTACACTGCCCAGTTCTCCTAATACTCACATTCAGGGGTCTGCTTCTGTTCTCTGCTGGTTTCTTAGCTATCTGTCTGAGGTCCATGAGCTCCCCCTTGTTCAGGTCAGCTGATTCTGTGGGTTTCTACAGCCTTACCCTTTGCTCATCACTCCTCCCTCTCTGGAACTGTATTCCAGAATTTTGTCTATTGTTTAGCTGTGGGTGTCTGTGTCTGCTTCCGTTATCTACTAGATGAAGGCTCTGGGATGGCATATAAAGTAATATTCAATCTCATTGTCAGGAAGGGTATTTCATGTAGCATCTCCACTATTGTTTAGATTGTTAGTTGGGTTCATCCTTGCAGATCTCTAGGAATTTCCCTATGCCAGATTTCTCCTTAAATCTATACTGGTGCCCCTGTTATGGTATTTCTTTTCTTGTTCTCCTCTATTCCTTCCCTGTCTCAATCTTCCTGTTCCCTCATGCCCACATCTCACCTCCTCTACTTCCCTTCTCTTTCTGCTAACTCACTCTAACCTCTCTCTCTGCTCCCAATTTGCTCTGGAGATCTTGTCCATTTCTCCTTCTCCAGGGGACCATGTATATCTCACTTAGGGCCCTCTTTGTTTCCTAGCTTATCAGGTGGTGTGAACTGTAAGCTGATAATCCTTTGCTCTGTACCTAAAATCAAAGAAGATCCCAGAAAATGGAAATATCTCTCATGCTCTTGGAGACATAGGCTCAACACAGTAAAATTGGCCATCTTGCCAAAAGCAATCTACAGATTCAATGCAATCCCCATCAAAATCTTGGAATAATTCTTCAGAGACCTTGAAAGAACAATCCTCAACATTACATGTAAAAATAAAAGACCCAGGATAGCCAAATCAATCCTGTATAATAAAGGAATTTCCAAGGGCATCACTATCCCTGGCTTTAAGCTCTATTATGGGCTGTAGTCCTGAAAAAATCTTGGTATTGGCACAAAAATAGACAGGTAGACAATGGAATTGAATAGAAACTCCAGTATGAACCCACACACCTATGATCACCTGATTCTTGACAAAGAAGCTAAGTGAAAAAAATAAAACATCTTCAACAAATGGCCCTGCCATATCTGGCTGCTGGTGTGTAGAAGACTGCAGATAGATCCATATTTATTTTCATGCACAAAACTTAAGTCCAAATTGATCAAAGACCTCAACATAAAACCAGAAACACTGAACCTCTTAGAAGAAAAATTGGGAGGTACCCTTGAACAAATTAGTACAGGTGACCGCTTCCTGAATATAACACCAGTAGCACAGATGCTAAGATCAACAATTAATAAATGGGACATCCATAAAATGGCTGAAAGACTTTTAAGAAAGCACTCAACATCCTTAGCCACTAAGGAAATGCAAATTAAAACAACTCTGGGATACAATTTTATTCCTGTCAGAATGGCTAAAATTAGAAACACTAATAACAGCTTATGCTGGAGAGGATGTGCAGAAAGGGGAACACTCCTCCACTGCTGGTGGGGGTACACACTCATACACCCACTTTAAAAATCAGTATGGCGGTTTCTCAGGAAAATCGTAATTCGTCTACCTCAAGATCCAGAAATTCCACTCTTAGGCATATACCCAAAAGATGCACATTCATACAACAAGGACTTCTGTTCAACTATGTTCATAGCAGCATTATTTGTAATATCCAAAATCTGGAAGAAAAATGAATGAATGGAGAAAAACACAAAGGGATCCTAAAATTCACAGGGAAAAGGATGGAACAAGAAGAAACCATCCTGAATGAGGTAACCCAGTCACAAAATGATAAACACAGTATGTACTTGATTTTGTTTTTGAGACACGTAGATGACGAGTTTCTTAGAAATACCCCGAATCCCCTTAAAAAGTGCAAAACTCTAGTTTCATTCTGACTTCATCTTTCTTCTGAAAACCCAAACAATTCTTAATAACTAAATATGTAATCTTCTTGCATACATACTGTTATAATCATTATATTTTTGAGATGTCTAATTAGTGTAATCTCATTTGCTCTTAAAGTTGGCTTTTAAGTAAAGCTTCCAATGTGATGTGTTTTGTTGGAAAACCTTGTGTTATTTTGTATCTTGCTGTCCTCTAGTTATTGTGAAATAGATATAGATATCCTGTTAATGCATATGTCTAGTCCTTTCCAATATCTAACTGAGAATGGTCCCTCCACAGTACTTATGGACATCCCTGATGAGTTACATTAAAGATTTCACAAAAGCATTTGAAAACATCAAGGTTGAGAGAATGGCTTCTACTTCTACTAACAGCTGAACCTTACCATTTATCACATTTCAACAGGTTTGTGTTTTTAAAGTTGCAGAAGTTCTGGAAGCATCCATGGGCTTCCAGGACCCATGCATACCATCAGCTGCCATTCAGACACACAGCAATTAGCGCTGACCCTTCACACTAGACAATGGAAGCACTCAACTGTCACTCAACTCACCACTAACTTTCTTCTTTGAGATGACCTTTTCTTTCAAGACTAGTAGCTTGATGGTTTCTGGCATTTGACACACACAAAAAAAAATGTACTGAAAATAAAGTAAGATCTAAAAAGGTCAAAAGTATCCTAAAACCAAACTGCATGAAAACATTCAGAACCTGTTAAGTGACAGCTAAAAGAACTGCACACAGTAAAATGAAAACATTCCCGTTCCCTTGCAGTAATGAAAAGTCAGATAGATCCCATTTAAAATAAACTTTGGGGTTGAAGAGATGGACTGTTTCCACGGTAACAACTTTATATTCATTCTCATCAAATCATTTTTTGAAATTCATAACCTTCCAACTAAAAATAAACTCAGTTATTCAAATAATTATGTGAAGAAATGTAATATAGTTACATATAAAATAATTAGTTCTAAGCATCAATTATGTTACAAAAGAAATAAGAGTTCAATTAATCAGATTATAGAAAATTTGATGGAGCTAGGTGTAGTGACATCTACTTTTAAGCCCAACAAATATGGAGAAAAGCAAGTGAATCTCTATTTATTAAAGGTCAGATTTAAATAACAGTCTCTAAACCAATCAGGACTATACAGTTCTAAATAACATTCTGCAAACCAACCAGGACTAGAGAGTTAATCTGTATCTGAAAGTTTAATGAAAGTAAGGGATAACAGATGAAGGAATCAAGGGAGAAGGGAGGAAAAACGAGAGAGAAGAGGACAATCACTGGGAATGAAGTTCGGTTGGTAAAGCCTGTGTGTGTGGTAGAGATGATGTACCATAAAGTTGCTCTGCATTCTGTTTCCAGTGGAAATGTCACCAAACAAATCACACATCCAGTTTAAAAATTCTGAATAATACATGAATTTTATAGCAGATATATTATCAACTTGTCTATTTTACCATTTGACAATTTCATTCCCATATGTATTCATATGCCTCCCATGGTATTTGTTATCTAGGCAGTTAGATATTAGTAATTTTGAATGCTCCTGAGATTTTTTAAATAGTTTCAAAATTGAAAAAAGCAACTTCTACTATCAACACTCCTCAGCTGCCTGTGGTTCTTTGTCTAGGTTTGGGGAATTGGCAGTGAACAGAGATCAGTGCAGAGATGTTTGGGAGGTCACAATGCTTAGAAATAAAGACAGTTGAGTGTCTAGTACTAATTAGGTCATTTATACTTCCCCTAAGGCTCATAAAACAATACTGAAGAGTGGTCATAAATAATATAAGAACCAAAATATATGGAGAAACCTACATGATGTGACCTTCAGTATATGGCACCGCCATTGCAAATATGAGGTCTCAGCAGTCACAGTTTCCTGAACTGGCCAAGCGGAAGATGGTGACTATGGACACAATAGATAGTTATGTATTAGGAAGGCATTCACGAGGCATTTTGTCTTTCTGATGAAATGTTGGCTGCTTAAAGATTCTTGGGGAAAGACAGTCATTATTTCCAGGTATATGCCTAGAGTTAGCCCACCAAGTTCCAATATATATAGCCAAAAACTGAGGTCATATACATGGCCATGTACATAGTCTTCAGTAAAATTATTGGGTCAAAAAAGAAAGAAAGAAAGAAAGAAAGAAAGAAAGAAAGAAAGAAAGAAAGAAAGAAAGAAAGAGAGAGAGAGAGAGAGAGAGGGAGGGAGGGAGGGAGGGAGGGAGGGAGGAAGGAAGGAAGGGTAAAAAGCCAGGGACATGAATGTGGGAAAGTATCCTATAGAACATAAAGATTTTTTTAAAAAGAAACAAATGAGACCCTACATCTACAAGGTGGAAGGTGAGAGCAAACTCCAGAAAATTGCCCTGAGACCTCTACATCTATGCCATGGGAAAAACACACACAGACACAGAGACACACAGACGTGCGCGCGCACGCACACACACACACACACACACACACACACACACACACACACACACACACCAATAGTTTAGAAAAATAAAATCAGGCAAGTGGGCAAAAAGCATAAGGGAATAGGGAGTAGAGGGAGAAAAGAACATATTAGGAGTAGATTAGATTCAAAGAGGTATTGGCTTGTGATATGCAAATGCCCTTTGGTTTTACAAATCAACTCACTGATTGGTATTTTAGAATTTTTATTTTAGGACCTTATTCTATTTATCTGCTGCCAGATCAAACATAAAATACAATTCAGGCAAACCCCCTTCGGTGTAAAAGTAAAAGTGGCAAACTTAGTTGTTGCTGTTGCAGCTCTTGATCCTGTTTCTGGAACTGATTTAATTTTCTGCTTATCACCATCTGGGTAATATGGCTTTTATTAGCCTTTCCCTATGTGCATCCATTCATGTATTTTTAAACAATCAGAAGGGATTGCCCAGCTTTACTAGACAAGTTTAGAACAGATCAAAATAAATAACTCTCTATGGGAGTAATTCTGCTTATTGAAGGAACAGTTTCTTAGAATCTCCTGCTGAGATATATTTTTTAATTGATGCTGTATTACATCTGTCTTCTGTTACAGCCCAGAAGCCTGGGCTCCACCACTAATCCTTTCTGGTATCATCACATTTTGCCCTGGTAGCTTCCTATGGAAGAGCACAGTATCCTTTAAATGAATGATGAAAAGAAAAAAATATACTTAAAGTTAACCAGACTATAATAAGCAGTAAATATTACAAGATTTGTTGTTTATTTTTAATTAAAAAACAAGATTTTTTTGAGAAATAAAATAATTTCAATGTATCTGCTTGAAATTTTCTTTCTCTTAGTAGAATATTTTCACCATAAAGCAAGAACATTATAAAACTACCTTGAAAGAATTCTTTTATTAAATATGTATTAGTATGTACACAAAGTATTCCATTTAAGCAAGTACAAAGAATGAGGGGCAAATGACTAAAAGAAGTGTTGAGGAGATGAGAAAGACTAGTACTAGGGGCCCCTAGGCAGGGGCATACAACCATGTGGTAATATGAGACTACACTTGCTTAGCCATATCAGGAGGCAGGCATTGCTAATAGTAAAGAAAACACACTCATTGGAGTCTTATTTTTAATTATGCCTGGGTCTCCAACAGAGTGCAGAAGAGTGCCTCCCCACCCCCCTGGATCTGGAGTTACAGATGGACTGTGAGCACTTCTGCTGTAGGTACCGGGAACAGATCATGCATTTTTAAGCCCAGAGCCATCTCCAAATCCCCTTCATTTTATTTGCTATGTCTGAACGAAATTTAATGCATAGTATGTAAAGTATTTACAATTAAAACACAGCATTCACTAAACAATAACTCAAGATTTATCTGCGTGCCAAGCGTAGATTGTAGGCTATCAGTTTATTTCCCCTGTATTAAGAAAATAAAACAGTCACACTGATTTTTGTCTCATATGGGACTCTTGCAAATTATTGCATGAATTGATGAGTGACATGAAAATGCATTCAGTATTCACAAAGGATAATATCCACATTAAGTCAACAGAAAGAACAAATTTGCTCTGACCTAAGTCAATAGTGATAGTTAGATTTTTATTTTTACTATAACAAAAATCTTCAAAGTAATTTGGAAGACTTGAGAAATGTTAAGAAAACAAAATCAAAACTAATGAAAATTCCATAAATAATTATCTTGCTATAGATATTTTTGAAAAGGGAATAATATACAAGGCTTATAATACGGATTATTTTAAAGAGAATCACAACTATAGCTTTCCTCTTTCTCATGTTTGCCACAGTTTGGCAATTTAATTGCATATGAAAATTTACATTCCATAATTCTTCAAAAATAAATATACATACAAAATCCCTGCAATTAAACTAGCTAGACTGTGTTCTATGCATGAGTCAGTCCTATATCACTTCCTTGAAAGAATCTTTGGAGGTTGGGAGGTTTTGGCTGATCTCCATTGTTGATAGAGAGTAGAACATGGAGATTCTGCTAACTGCCCTACAATATTCGACAACCCTTTGAACATTGTTCCACATCACAGACTTGTCTACTCTAAGTGTTTATGATCCTGAGAGAGGGAAGGCTTTCTTAGTTATGGATGACCTTTTGATAGATGATGCTTTAAACTACCATGGATTGTATGAAGAAGCAGCTGTTCTGATTGTGGCTTCCCATGTTGTTAAATACTGTACACAAATTCTGTCTTGCCCCATAAGCACTGCCACCCCTACCCTTCCAGTTGGTCTATTTTAGAATTAATCTACTTATGTCTGAAAGCAATGCCAAACCAAAGAGATGTCCTGACTGACTGCACATTTAGGACCAACGTGACATAGGTATTTCTCAAAGGTCAAGTATGGTTGAAAATTACCCTGTAAAACATAAGCCTTAGATTAATAAATACATATTGCATATACTTTCATTGATTTCTTTTTACTGCTGGGGTGATTTTCACATCACTTAAAATTAACAATTTAAATTCATGAACAATGATGGACTTAAACATATTCACAATGCCAGGCAACCACAGACATTCACTTGCTCCAAATGATTTCTTTCTTCCAAAGGATGCTTTTCAACTTAATGCTTCCTGCTCTGTCTCCTTGTTCCTAGCCTGAAGCAGTCAGTCATTTACATCAACCTATGTTCTAGAAACTTCCTAGAATCATATAATGTGTAAGTTGTATTTGGATTCTTTCTCTTAAAATATTATTTTTGAGATTACATCATCTCATCATTTTCATCAGTATATATGAATGAACGGTACTAATATTGTTTGAATTTATAGAGCATTTTGTTTATGCATGCTTATAGTGATAAAAGTTTTGGCCATCTATTAACTTTTATTTCTTCATTTAGGTATATGGGTGTTTTGAGTGCATCTAGGATTGTGTACAATGCATATAGCTTGTGACTCTAGAATCCAGGAGAGATCTATAAATCCCCTGAAACTTGAGTTACATAATGTTGTAAGCCATCACATGATGGGAGATGTTATTCTGTAAATATGTTTCTCATACTGGTTAATGAATAAAGCCCTGTTGGCCAATAGAAAAGGAAGATAGAAGGAACTAGGAAACTAGGAGGAAGGAGGAAGTAGTTGGGAGGAGCCAACATGGAGAGCTGGAGAGGTAGAACACCAGCTCCGCTCTGGCCGGTAAGATGAGCCACGTGGAAATACTTAGAATAGTAGAAATGGGTTAATCATTAAGACGGAGCTAGCCGGTAACAAACTGGTACCTGGCCAATAGCCTTATATCAAATACAGAGTCTCTGAATGTTATTTGGGGCTGGTGCTGCAGCAGGACCAGACAAGCGGCAGGGAAAAACCTGATTGCAACAATCACATGTGTCCTCTGAAAGAGCAGCCTGTGCTCTAAAACACAGAGTCTCTCTCTCTCTCTCTCTCTCTCTGTCTCTCTCTCTCTCACACACACACACTCATAAATTTAGATTTCTGTAAGTCATCATATTAAAATTAAGTATATATATGTAAATTTATATTCGTGATTCATGCTGTTCTCAATTCTTTTGTTAATTTCCTAATAGTGAAGCCAGTGATGGTTGATGTCATTAAAGAGGAATTGAGAAATCCCCTTAAAAAATTAAAGGAAAAGACAAAATTTGGAAGAGATAAACAAATTACTTAAAGAAAAACAAGAAGAAGCAATCAAACAGGTGAAGGATATGATTCAAGACTTGAAAACTGAAACAGAGGCAATAAAAAAAAAACAATCTGGGAGAATTCAGGATGGAAAATCAGGGTAAATGACCCGCAACTATAGATGCAAGGATAACCAACAGAATACAAGAAATGGAAGAGAGAATCTCATGCATTAATGATACAATATACAAAATAGATTTATTGGTGAAAGAAATGTTAAATACAAAAATATTCTTAACTCAAAATATACAGGAAATCTGGGATACCATGAAAAGATGGAACCTAAGAATAATAGGGATAGAAGAAAGAGAGCTGGTCCAACTCACAGGCACAGAAATTATATTGAACAAAATCATATTAGAAAATTTTCACAATCTAAAGAAGAATATTCCTATGAAGGTACAGGAAGCTTACAGAATACCAAGAAGACTTGACAAAAAAAAAAAAAAGTGCCCTTGCTGCATAATAATGAAAACACTAAACAATCAGAATAAAGAAAGAATGTTAAGAGCTGCGAACGAAATTGACTAAGTAACTTATAAAGACAGACCTACCTGATTGAATTACACCCAACTTCTTAATGGAAAAAGAAAAATGAAAGACACATTGTCATGGTGAGGCATTATGCAATCATTAAGAGACTACAGATGCTGGCCCAAACTACTTTATCCAGCAAAGCTTTCAATCACTATAGATGGAGAAAAGAAGATAGTCCCTGACAAAACCAGATTTTAAAAATACCTATTCACAAACACAGCCCTACAAAAAGTACTAGAAGGAAAATTTCAACTCAAGGAAGTTAGCTACATCCACAAAAATATTGGCAATAGATAATCTCAAAAAAAATCCCAAAAGAGAAACACACACACACACACACACACACACACACACACTCTCTCTCTCTCTCTCTCTCTCTCTCTCTCTCTCTCTCTCTCTCTCTCTCTCTCAACAAAAACAAAAATAACAGGAAATAGCAATAACTGATCATTATTATTCTTTTAAAAGACCAAAAGTAAAGTTAAGGAAACTCCCACCACCACTTAAAATGAAGCACAGTCTGACCTAGAAAGCTCACCAGCAACTTTCTCTCACAAGGCCCTAAGATAGCAGGATACCACGAATTCATACTGCCCCTCAAGTCAGTGATAGCTGCAACTCCGGTTTGTCCAGACAAGATTAATTAGCACATCCCAAGGCCCCAAGTTCCTGATAATCTGAACATTGAGACCATCCGGCCTCAAAAGGAGAACCCATGACTGGTCATGTACTCAACGGACAGGGGTCACAGCCCCACCCTAAGCTTGTGTTTTTTTTTTTCTTTAAAAGTACCCCCTCCCAGAAAATGGTGCTTCTCTAACCTGTGTGCTGAGGGAGCCCGTTTGCACAAATGTATCCCGTTCATTAAAACCTCTTGCATGTTGCATCGACTAGACCGGACATTGAGTTCTTGGGGATACTGACCAAAATGGGGAGACTCCTCATTCTGAGGGTCTTACACCTTAATATGAATGGACTCAATTTGACTATAAAAAGACACAGGCTAACAGATTGTATATGAAAACAGAATCTATCCATTTGCTGCAACAAGAAAAACACCTCAACTAAAAGACAGATATTATCTCAGAGTAGAGGGTTGGGAATAGATTTCTTTTCAATCAAACGGACCTAAGAAACAAACTGGGGTAGCTATGTTAATATCTACCAAAATAGCCTTCTAACTAAAAGTAGTCAAAAGAGATGAAGAAGTTCATTTCATATTCATCACAGGAAAAATCCATCAAGATGAGTTTCAATTCTAAATATCTATGCACCAAATATAAGGGCACCCTCACTTGTAAAAGAAACATTACTAATGCTTAAATCACACTTCAAGACTTACACACTCCACACTCACACTCTGTGTCCTAGACAGAAATTTAGCAGAGAAATAAAGCAGCTAACAAACATCTATAGAATATTCCACCCAATCACAAAGGATTACACTTTCTTCTCAGCACCCCATGGAACCTTCTCTATAATCAACACATACTCAGTAACCAAGAAAACCTCAACAGATACAAAAAATTAAAATTACTCCCTATATCTTCCCAGAATGCCAAACTTAAAGTTAAAATTCAACAACACTAATTGCAGAAATAAACTCATGAAAATTTAACAATGTTCAATTGAATCACCACTGGGTCTTGAAAGAAATTAAAGACTCCCTAAATTTTGATGACTATGACAGCACAACATTCCCAAATTTATGGGACACTACTAAAGCAGTGATAAGAGGAAAATTCATAGCATTAATGCCTAAAAGAAGAGGCTAGAGAATCCCACACTAACAAATTAACAGAAGAACTAACAGCTCTAAAACAAAAAGAAGCAAACTCATCCAGGAGGAGTAGATGGATGGGAAAAATCAATTGACAGCTAGAATCAATAAAATTGAAGAAAGAAAACAATACAAAAAATCAAAGAGACAAAGAGTTGGTTCTTTGAGAAAATCAAAGAGATAGACAAGCCCTATCTAAACTAACCATAAAACTGAGAGTGGATATCCAAATTAACAAAATCAGAAAAGGAAAATAGAACTTAACAATGTACACTGAGGACATCCAAAGAACTGTCAGGTCAAATTTCAAAAAACTATACTGAACAAAATTTGAAAATTTAAAGGGATTGGACAATTTTCTGGGTAAATACTACATACTAAAATTAAATCAAGATAAGGTAAACAATTTAAATATACTTTAACACCTATGGAAATAGAAACAGTTATCAAAAGTCTCCCAACCAAAAAAATAAAGCCCGGGACCAGAAGGCTTCAGTGCAGAGTTCTACCAAAACTTCAAAGAAGAGCTAATACCAACACTCCTCAAATGGTTGCACACCATAGAAACAGAAGGAATATTGTCAAACTCAGATGCTACAATTACCCTGGCACCCAAACTACACAAAGACACAATGAAGGTAGAGAATACATACCAATATCTCCCATGAACATTGATGCAAAAATACTCTACAAAATACTGGCAAGCCTAATCCAAGAACACATCAAAAAAAATCATCCACCTTGACCAAGTAGGCTTCATTTCAGAGGTGAAGGGATATTTCAAACATATGAAAATCTGTTAATGTAATCCACCATTTAAACAAACTGAAAGAAAAAATCCATATGATCATCTCATTACATGCTGAAAAAGTTTCTAACAAAATACAGCACTCCATCCTGATAAAGGTCTTGAAGAGAGCAGTGATAACAGGAACATGCCTAAACATAATAAAGACGATATACAGCAAGCCAACACCGAACATCAATCAAAATGGAGAGAAACTCAAAGCAATGTATTCACTTCTTGCCCCCTTCAGAGTCCTATGTGTCTTCAATGAATTTGAGAGAATTGATTTAAGCACATATTTCAATCAATTATGTCTGCTCTGCATTGCTGAAAATTTTATTAAGGAAGATGAATTAGTATGATAATGATACAATTGCATGTTGTCCTTAAACAGTTACTTTATGCTATTAGAGATGCAGCAGAATTTTCAGTCTATTATAAAGCAAAGTGCCCATCACCTATCATAATCATAAGAGAATACATATATATATATATATATATATATATATATATATAGAGAGAGAGAGAGAGAGAGAGAGAGAGAGAGAAAGAGAGAGAGGAGAGGATGTCTGATTGTCTTGACCCACAATATCTCTCAGAGGGCACTTATTTCCAGAAGAGAATTTTGATTTTATAAAACCCTCAGTTAAGAAAGACTCTCTGACATGGAAGCACGGTTAGAATCTACTTATAAATTCAACTACTCATATTTAATCTAAGCTTAATTTGATACTTGTAGTGCTAACTCTTTGATATAAAGTGCAACATTTCAAATATCAGTCACTAGTATTTGAGTCTAACAAAGTTCTGAGTATTTAATTACTGACAAATAGAACTAGTCTGCATTTCTATTTTCTGTTTCACGTGGGAAATACATTTGCATAGATGGATGTATATTACAGCTATGAGATTAGAGAATTCTGAAGTAAAAGCTTTACAAGCAAACCACTGAGAAGTAAAGTTCCTAACAAATATGAATTCCAAAAGAAAAGGGTTTTAGTAAGACTCAGATAATTGAAGAAAGTGTTCCTCAGGAGTGCATTTTTTTAGACTCCATTCTGACTTCCATCTGAATTTCTATGATAATAATTACCAAGCAGAATTGGTCTCCCTTGCTTGATGGATAGCCCTACAAATATCTTAAGACATTCTCATAACTATGGGCTGTGTAAAAGCTTGTTCATTTGGAATGGAATATAAACATCCCGGGCTGTGCCAGTCCACAGAGGCTGTAGAAGGCTGAAAAACTAGAAAGAAAGGAACACTGATTTATTTCAGTGTTAAAGAGCACACCAGCACTGTCTGGGATCCAAGTCTGGAGATATAGAGCTAATTGAGGCAGCAACTCCTGAGGATCATTCGCTGTAGGTATGCATACAGAGATTCCTTTGGCTGTCACTTATTTTTTATATTTCCTGCATCAACCACAAGTAAATAATTATGCTGTGTTTCTGGAAGCATATATTTAGACCCTATGTGCCTTAGCATCTAGTGTTAGTAGCTATGCATTTTAGTAGACCCACTGCTTGGAGATTGGTCTGTGAGGCAGAGGGACTAACTTTAGATTAGTTTCTCCCAGTTACAATCTCTTTTGCCTGATTTAAGCCAGCTGCATGGAATTGGCAAACCACAGAAGCCATTGGTTCTTGGCTTGCTCAACTGTGAAATAAGACAGTCCAAAAATATGCTTTCTGGGTAACTTGACTTTTGAGTTACTTTGACCATAATACCCAAGCAAAACAACTTACAGGAAGTGAGGGCTTGACTGGGGGCTTCAAATGATATCTTTCCATTTTAGTAAACGTTATTCCAACATAGCAGGTATAACAAGGTATAAATGGCTCTTGCATGTTGTGAGAGTGTAGGTGAACAACATAGACATTGAATGCTTTTTACTTATATCATCATGAAAATACATGCAAGATTAAAATGGTCAATGAATTTAACAAAGGCATATATATAAAATTTAGATTTCCCACTTTTTCCTTTTATTTCTAGATTAGGTAACTTATGATCAGTTTTCTCTCTCTTTCTCTTCTTCCCCTCTCTAATTTCTTCTCCTTCATTACTTCATTCCTTTTCTTCCTTCCTACTTATTTTTGAAATTTGCTGACCTTTCTCATTGAACACACATGTTTCATCATCTCTTCTCTTCGCCTTTATCCATTTCCCTAATTTAAAGATGTAACTAAGAAGCTAGAGCCACAAGCCAGATCTACAGTCTGATATAATCTTAAATCCAGTGTTACAGAATTATTTTAGTCTGTCCATTTTCACCCCCACAAAAAAGCTGTAAAGTTTTTAAAACAGCACCATAAACTGGAAATCAAATATTCAAATCATATGGCTCTGTGGTTAATTTATGGTGCTAACAATTAGTGAAAACCTTAGCTGAAAGTTCTGTTTCAAACTTTAGCTCAAAATCAAAAATGGTTAATTTACAGTATTCTTTAGTACACTTTTTTAAAAAAGTAAAGCTGATTCCCTTTAAATTATTCTTACAGGGACTGGAATGATGGCTCAGAAGTTAAGGATACTGGCTGTGTTTTCAGAGGATCCAGGTTTTATTCCCAGAATCTAAAGGGCAGCTTACAACTGTTTGTAGCTCCAGTTCCAGGGGATCTGACACCTTCACACAGATATACATGCAAGCAAAGAACCAATATGCATAAGAAATAGAGAGGAATCATTATAAAAAGATAATTACCTAACCTCTACAGCAGAACTTTCTATAATGATGCATAGATACACTCTGTGATGGACATTCAACATATTAACTACGTGTGGCTATTAGGTTTCTGAAATTCAGAAAATGTGAGTGAGGTATTAATACTTATTACGGAATTAAAATTAAGTTTTGAAATATACATGTGGGGGATGGCTTACTCGGACAGAAAATTCTAGCCATGTGTGTTTGCGTGTGTGTGTGTGTGTGTGTGTGTGTGTACAGTATGTGCCTATGAAGAGGGCATTATGAAATATAGAAGCTGATGTTCAGATTTTTACGTCAATCGGTTTTCTAGTTGATGGGGAAATGTTCTTCTGTATATATGTTTGTTTAGTGGTTGATGAATAAAACACAGATTGGCCAGGCAGGAAGTGACGTAGCATGGCAGATACCACTAGCTAATCATAAAGGTCTGGAGGACTCTACAGACAGGCAGTAAATAACGTGGCTGGGCAGAATCAGAATGTAAGCCAGGACAAACAGGAAATCTCTACAGTGATGTAGCAGGCAAAGGAGAGGCAGGACCGGGATTCCAGGTAAGCCACGTGAAAACACTTAGATTGAAATGAGATAATAATTAAGACAGAATTAGCCAATAAAAAATGCTAGTAACTGGCCAACAGTTTCATAATTAATACAGAGGCCCTGGTGTTATTTGGGGCTGATGCGGCTTTAGGAAGGGCTGGCAGGAAACTGCTCATAACATCTAACCTTAATTTTTTTGGGTAACCAATGGGAATCACTGTTTCAGCTACATAGGATGACCAGAAAGCCCTTGTGCCTATCTGTCTCAGACCTCTAGTATCGTGATTACAGACATGCATTGTTTTTTGTTTTCTGTTTTATTATTATTATTGTTGTTGTTGTTTTGTTTGTTTTATGTTTTGTTTATGCTTCCTAGGGATCCTAATTTATGTTATCCTATTTACACAGGAAGCAGTTTGGTCACTGAGCAATATTCTGTCCCTAAGCTTTTTAAATGGCTCATATGGGTTAGATGAGTTGGACTCTTTCAACCACAGCGTTCCAGGTAAGATCAAAACTTTCAAGCCATTTTTGTTCAATGGTTAGTGTTGTTGGGACTGTTTAATGCTCCATGTGCCATGAAATGTAACAATGACTTGACTTTGTAAGTCCTTTACTACATAATTCTTAGACCTTATGTAATATACCACCTAGAAAAGTGGTTCTCAACCTTCTCAATGCTGTGAGCCTATAGGACAGTCTCATGTTGTGGTCCTTTGCTACTTCATAACATGCTCCCTGTTTGCTTGATAGATCTTGTCCCATTTCCCCTTCGCCTGGGAACCATGTATGCCTCTCTTAAGGTCTTCTTTGTTTCCTAGCTTTTCTGGAGGTGTGAATTTTATGGGAGTATTCCTTTGCTCTATGTCTGAAATCCATATATGAGTGAATACATTCCGTGTTTGTCTTTTTGTCACAGAGTTACCTTTCTCAGTACGGTTTCTTGTAGTTCTATCCATTTACCTGCAAATTTCAGAATTCTATTGTGTTTTTCCCCTGAGTAGTACTCCATTGTGTAAATGTACCACATTTTCTTCATCCATTCTTCAGTTGAGGGGCATTTAGGTTGCTTCCAGGTTCTGGCTATTACAAATAATGCTTCTATGAACGTAGTTGAACAGACATCCTTGTTCTATGAATGTGCATCTTTTGGGTATATGCCTAAGAGTGGAATTACTGGATCTTGAGGTAGACGAATTACTATTTTCCTGAGTAACTGCCATATTGATTTCCATAGTGGCTGTAAGAGTTTGCACTCCACAAGCATTCTCTCCAGCATAAACCGTCTTTGGTGTTTTTGATTTTAGCCATTGTGACAGGGGTAAGATGGTGTCTCAGAGTTGAGTTGGTTTGCCTTTTCCTGATGGCTAAGGATGTGGAGTGTCTCTCAGCCATTTTAGATTCCTTTATTGAGAACTCTCTATTTAGTTTTGTACCACATTTTAATTGGATTATTTGGGGTTTTGGTAAATAGCTTCTTGAGTTCTTTGTATATTTTAGAAATCAGCCCTCTCTGTCAAATGTAGGGTTGGTGAAGATTTTTTTTTCCATTTTGTGAGCTGCTCCTTTGTCTTTTTAACTGTGTTCTTTGCCTTACAGAAGCTTTTCAAATTCAGGAGTTCCTATTTTTTTAAATGTTGATCTCAGTGGTGTTATGTTCAGGAAGCAGTCTCTTGTACCAGTTTGTTCAAGGGTACCTCCCACTTTCTTTTCCAAGAGGTTTAGTGTGGCTAGATTTATGTTGCTGTCTTTGATTTGAAAGACCTGCAGAGAATGGACTCAGGAAAGGTGACACCCCAAATCACTCACGAGAAGCAGTCTTGATGCAAACTGCATGAGGAATTTTTAATTCCAAGTGCGCTGGAGTCCACAGTCATACGCCACACAGGGGTGGAGGACTGAGGACCCCAAGTACAGAATTGAGACAGCTTTTATAGGGTTTACAACAAAGCCTGCACATTGTAAACCAATCATCGCATAGCATCAAGAGCCTGTGTGGTGTGGGCCAATCAATTTAAACAATTTTATAGTTTTTAGACCAATCATTTTAAACCATCCAAGCTCACGTTTTATAGACCAATCAGTTTTCTATAGCCCCAGAGGTCTGCATTTGTGTGGACTCCTAGGTGGGGTGACAAATGGTAGTTAGGTTAGGTCACTAGAGCAGGGGTTTCACAAGAAGCTTACGAAGTCAGATAGGTGGCAAGGAGTGTGAACTTTCACCTATTTGCTGGCAAAAGACAGGGTCTGGAATTTAAGGTATTTAAGGCTTTTTAGGTAGTATTTTTAGACTTCTAGCCTCCCTAGGCCATTGGAGAGTTAGGCTGTGTTTTTCATCCTTACAGATTCATTTGGACTTAAGTTTCGTACATGGTGATAGACATGGGTCTATCTGGTCTTCTACATGTCAGTGTCCAGCTATGCCAGCACCATTTGTTGCAGATGCTTTCTTTTTTCCATTGTTTAATTATAGCTTCTTTGTCAAAAACCAGGCGTTCATAGGTGTGTGAGTTAATATCAAGGCTTTTAATTTGATTCCATTGGTCTTCTGGTCTATTTTTGTGCCAGTACCAAGCTGTTTTCAGGACTATACCTCTATAATAGAGCTTAAAGTCTGGGATGGTGATGCCTCCGGAAGTTCCTTTATTTTACAGAGTTGTTTTGGCTATTCTGGGTCTTTTGTTTTTCCATATAAAGTTGAGTATTGTTTTTTTTTGTTTGTTTTATCCATGTCTGTGAAGAATTGTGCTGTGATTTTGATGGGGATTGCATTGAATCTGTAGATTACTTTTGGCAAGATTGCCATTTTTACTATGTTGAATCTAGCTATCCAAAAGCGAAGGAGATCTTTCCATTTTCTGGCATCTTCTTTTTTGTTTCTTTAAAGACTCAATGTTCTTATATACAGGTCTTTTACTTGTTTGGTTAGCATTACCCTAAGGTATTTTATGTTGTTTATGGCTATTATAAGGGGTTATGTTTCTCTGATTTCTTTCTTAGCCCTTTCTCATCTGTATATATTAGGGATACGGACTTTTTTGAGTTAATGTTGTATCCTGCCACTTTGTTGAAGGTTTTTATTGGCTGTAGGAGTTCCCTGGTAGAGTTTTTCTGGTCACTTATATAAACTATCATATCATCTACAAATAGTAAAAGTGACTTTTTCCTTTCCAATTTGTATCCCCTTGACCTTCTTTAGTTTTCTCAGTGCTCTAGCTAGAATTTCTAGTAAAATATTGAAGAGATATGGAGAGAGAGGGCAGCCTTGTCTTGTTCCTGATATTAGAGGAATCACCTTAAGCTTCTCTCCATTTAGTTTGATGTTGGCTGTTGGTTTGCTGTATACTGATTTTATTATGTTTAGTTATGTTCATGTTATCCCTGATCTCTCCAAGACCTTTATCATGAAGGGATGTTGGAATTTGTCAAAGGCTTTTTCAGCATCTAGTGAAATGATCATGTGTTTTTTCTTTTTCAGTTTGTTTATATGGTGGATTACATTGATAGATTTTTGTAGGTTGAACCACCCCTCCATCCATGAGTTCTCTGATGTATTATTGGATTCAATTTGCCAATATATTATTGAGTATTTTTGATCGGTATTCATGGTGGATATTTGTCTATAGTTCTAGAAAACTCTCATGACCTAAGGTTTTCACAATTGTGTTCTTCCCTTTATCACTGTATTTCTCAGACAGAAGAAATTGGAGATTTTATTATTCTTGGTAAATCAAGAGGTGGGCAAGCTACCTGTTCTTTCATTATAACATCAACTGATATTTAGAACTCAAATTTATATCAATTGAACAATATTTCCTCCCCTTGACTTTCTTATAACATATGTTGTCACTAAGTCAATAACTCAGTTTAAAGAGAGATTTTATGTGCACCCCATTGGAACAAACAGTTCTTTGATATGTGAACACAAGAAAGCATGTTTTATGTAAAAATGCATTTCAACCACTAGCCCAAATTATATTATTATATCTATAATTAATGGTTCAGCACTCAGAAAGTCACCCAAAAACCAGTCCCTTCAAGTCATGATTAATGGCACATTAAATTGTCAACAGTGCTGGAGATACAGAGAAGAGGTAGCAAATCTGTATTGTCAGCAAAGTTAAAAAGGTTGTCAAAAAAAAAAAAAAAAAAAGGGATTCATCATGATGATGAGCAGCATCTGCATGACCATGATGGAAGATGAACAGGGAAGTGAGTATTGAGCAAAGAAGCTTAGTGTTTCAGAAAGGAAGAGTCTGGATGCACCAAATGCAAGGCGGTAAACAAAAAGAGAATATACAGTCATCTCAAGTGGCTAATTAGAGATGACTATTGCAAACAAAGGTTCTAGGCATTGTTTCTTGTAATTGCATTCATAAACAAATATCTTACAAGACATTAGTATACATATATATAATTTAACATAAGCTAAATATACACATGTAAATGAGTGAGTGGTTCGTACACTTCAATTATTTTGTGATGTGTGTATATATACTAGTATATTTCAAATTATTATTTTTAAAGAGTATAGTTCATGTATTACAATTCTTATCTAACCTGAATTTTCAGAAGATATGCATCATTAAAAATAGAATATATCAATGCATTGTTTATTATAATTATAAAATGATATATTCTATATGTATCTAGTTGTTGATATGGAGATAAGTTTCAAAATGTTTTATTTTTAAAATTTTTCAACATATGTATATTAGTTCACACTTCAGTAGTTTTGTGAATATTCAACCTGAAATATTCAATGTAAAGGCATAGAACAGCTTCCTGAAATAAGTTTCTCTTTCTGTCTTTCCTTCCTCTGTGAAACTCCACTACTCTTCCTTTTTAATTAAAAACAATCTTATTTTACATACCAATCCCAGTCCCCTCTCACTTCCATCCTCCTACTCCCCCCAGTATCTCCTCCTCCCAACCCCCACTCACTCCTCAGGGAGAGTTAGAGGAATCATTGTTTGTTCTTTTGTTTTGTTTTGTTTTGTTTTACAGCACAGGAGACTCCTGTAGTCTTGAATGTCACTTTGAATGTTCTATTTCAGTCTTTCATCTTTTCTTCTATAAAGAGTGAATCATTCCCTCTCTATGCCTGGCCCCTCATCATATGTATGATAGATAATTATTAGTGAAGAAGTTAGTACAACATAGAAGGGTAAATTAAAGCATGTGATGCATATGAAGACATTTGATATAAAAATTTTATCATACATTAAAAATGATGAGAATTGGAAATAGTTATTCAAATAACTCAAATCATGGACACATTTAAATTGAGTTTATGAAATTTTTCTTGTTCTATTTTCTTTATTTGTAAGTTATATAATTTTTTATTTTTAGTACAGTTTTTTGTTATCAACAAAAATTAGAAAGTATAAAGATATTCCAGATATCCTAAATTATTAAATCTTCCTCTATGTTAATTGGTACTCACATAATGATTTGCTCTTGAATTCAAACTCAGTGTTGTATATTTAATAAGCTTGGACAAAATGTACAATAACATGCATCTGTTAAGTATCTAGTTAGATATAGCAGCCTCAGGGGACATTTTGTCTAGAACCCTGCATTCATAAATCTAATGCAACCCATAAATCTAATGACTGAGACTAAAATCAATGAAAAAGAGCTTACAGGCAGACAAAGTTTTCTATTGAGGACAAAGCGTAGCACAGCCATACTCAGGGCATCTGTTACTATTTTCATCCTCCCACTCTCAGCCCCCTTGTCAGAAATGGAGTAAGAGAAATGCACGCTTAAACTGGACTTTTGCGTAGGTATTTAGAGGAGTTCTGGGATCTGAACTAAAGTCCTGGGGCTTAAGCAGCAAACAGTGAACACATTAAGCCATCTGCCCAGCCACACTGCTGCAATTTCTTCTTCTTCTTCTTCTTCTTCTTCTTCTTCTTCTTCTTCTTCTTCTTCTTCTTCTTCTTCTTCTTCTTCTTCCTCCTCTTCCTCCTCCTCCTTCCTCCTCCTCCTCCCCCTCCTCCTCCTCCTCCTCTTCCTCCTTTTTCTCCTCCTCCTCCTTCTTCTTCTCTTTATTCTTCTTTTCTTACTCTTCATTTTGTTTTCTTATTCTTACATATTGCATCCTGACTTCAGTTTCATCCATCACCCTTCCCCCCAGTGGCTCTTCCCCATCTACCCTCTCACCCAGACCTACCCTTCCTTTGTCTCCCATCAGAAGAGAGCAGGCCCCTCAGGACATCAACACAGCACCACATGCTGTGTGTGACCAGACACATACTCCCACATACAGGCTGGATTTTGTGTTTTAAAGAGATGCAAACCTGAGTTCTCTTTAATATTCAAATGCTAGAGTAGGAAATCCTGTTGGAATCTTGAGCACAGTACTGCCTTACCACAGGACTGCCTTACCACGTTTGTTTGTGTCATGCAAACACTTCCATTATGCAAAGATCAGGCCCAGTGATCACAGAGTAAAGCCAAGATAATGTTCTCACTTCTGAAAATAAGGAAAAAGTCCAAATTCAGGAAGAAAATGAAGGCTAAATTAAGCCCCAGAAATGGTGTTCCTACAGAAGGACAAAAAGTTCTTTAACCACATTTTATGAATCTCAGGAAACTAAATAATTAAAGTTTGTCATTGGAAAGTTTACGAAAAGCCCACACTCACATACTCAGGTGTGTCTTAACTTTCTTCCTGAATATCTTTCCTAAAAGTCCTCAAAATCTGTATCAAACTCTTTTAATGAACTGTATTTCCATTTCACAAAAGAAAAAAAAAGAAACAAAAAACTAACCCAGCTGCCTGTGTTGTCTGTCAATCATAACCCGTGCTCATGACAATCTGCACTGTGGACACAAATGAGACTGTGACATAAGAGCAATGAACTAAGAAAACTAATATTTTAGTCACAAATAACAGTTAAATAACTTGGATATTGTAGTGGTTTGAATAATAATGGCCACCATAGCTCATATATTTGAATGCTGAGTCATCAGGGAGTAGCACTACTCAGAAGAATTAGGAGTTGTGTCCTTGTTGGAATAGGTGTGACCTTGTTGGAAGAAGTATGTCACTGGGGATCAGCTCTACGGTTTTAAAAGTCCAAGTTAGGCTCAGTGGCTTGCTTTTCTGGCTGCCTGTGTATCCAGTTGTAGAACTCTAAGCTATCATAGGCCTGAATGTCCTGCCATAAAAAGAATGTACTAAACCCCTGAAGCTGTGGGCAAGCAAAAATTAAATTTATATAAGTTTCTGTGGTCATGTCTCTTCATAAAATATAACACTGACTAAGTAAGACAGGTATTAAATACTAGTTTTAACCTAAAATTGTAGCTAGTGATATCAAATAATGTTATGGCTATAGAATGAAACTAACCAAGAGAAATAAAAAAAATAAAAATAAATTATTTCAAATATCACAAACTTAACATAAAACATTTCATGCCACATAAATGACTACAGACAAAAAAGAAAACATAGCTTAGATAAAGAATATGAGGATATATACTGAGTATTGTTTGCTTGGTAAAAGTTTCTGTTTCCTTTGCCTATTACAATATTTATTTAGGTTATAGTATATTATTGATTATTTTAATTTTAGATTTAATATATATATGCCATATGCAAAATGTTAAAAAAAAAAACAAGGGGAAAATTTAATCTGGATCAGGATGATGGCTAATAACAGGGATAGGCTGGGCACACTTCTCCTTAATTTTCTAATAACAACGTCCCTCTCATACATACTGTTTTCCTGCCTGCTCAGCCTCACTTTGCAAACTGATAGGAATGAGCCTTCTTAGTACCATATGTAATATTACAAATTTTGATTTCCCATGGACAAATGTGATGCCTGCTCAATAGTGGGAAATAAGAACTGAATGAAGTTCTTAGAAAACAAAAATGGCACACAGCTATCCAAGTTTCTACTTGGTTGATCTGGATTTTGCAGCCACATTGAGTTGGCATGTTTCAAAACCAAAGGAAAAATCATGTTGCGCTGTCTTTGTCCATTAATAAACATTTGTTTCCCACTTGTATATCTGGCATAGTATTCTTTAGACTGTTGTCAGTTAGCATAGAGACCTGCAGCAGAGATGCATTTGCTTTATTGAAACAAACCCTCCTGCTGCCATCACCAGTGTACTTAGGATACTCCATGATTCATCACTTCCCTTTGTTCTGTGGCTTATAAAACGTTCATGTACCTACTTCCACACTGAAACATGTTATTTACAGCTCCCTTAATCAGTGTTCCTGAACATGGCTATTATTATTTGTCTCAAAGTAAATTATCATATTCCCCTTGATGTGAGAGTCATGTTTGTCATTAGACAGTAGAAAAAAAAAGTCATATTCAAATTGCCAAAGGTGGAAAAAATGCACGGAGCAAATTTTATAAGAAATCCATTTCCAGCTTCCAAGTATGTTTCCAATTGAATCACACACATGTGACATCACATAGAAATGTCTCTTTCCTCATCCCAATATTAACTGTTTTATTGGGGGTGTGACATGTGACATGCAAGCAGAAAGTGCCAGCATCTGGCTTTAGTAACTCATAGCACACAAACCCTGGGAAAGAAGCAGATGAATATAAACTATTTAATTCTAACATACACTATCAGAAAATGTTGATGCAATGTGCAGAAGGTCTCAGGCATGCAAAAATTCTTGTCAAGTGAAAAATTCCACAGTTCAGTGCTCAGGAGCTATACAAGGTCTTGTCCTAAAAGTTGGCGTTCTTAGAGATGTGCAGAGTGTAAGCCACCCAGGCTTGCAATGTTTACCCTTCAGTGATTCCAGTCTCATAAATTGTACAACATGATTTTGAGCTGAAGTGCCTTGAAAACAAATGGAAACTAAAAGTTCAAAGGAGAATGCAAAATCACCCAGCCCTGAACTGAACTCCTCTTTAGAAACAAAATAAGCAAGCAGAACAGCATGACCCTGAAATCATTAGTATGTTTATATAATCTGAGTAAACTCTCTCCAGCTTCTCAAATAATTGGTGAAATCATTTGCCAAAATGGATTTAATATTTAATTATAAGCTCAGTGGAAGATATCGGATGTATACCTGGCACTGCCTCTCTATAGTTTATCTAGTCTATTGTTAAATCATTTCAAAATTATGAGATGTAGAAAACATTGTTTCAGCTTTTATGCTGCTTTGTTTATGATTGCTCAGCCAACTGCAGATCCACTGAGAAAATAACCTGGCAAGTATACAATTATTTTTAAGCATTTTCTTGTTCTCCATCACACCAAAAGCCCTATGATTTTTAAATGTATTTCAGATTTTCTTTGCTTTTGATTAAAATGAAAATATGTACTTTCCTTTACTAAGCAAAGATAAGATTATGGAACTGGAGATTCATGCCAAGGTCTGTTTCACCAATAGATCTGAACAGGACCCATATATTGTGAAGTCATGGTACAGTGGTGTGATAATATTTTTTTCTTTAAAAATCTAAAAAGAGCTGGAGAGATAGCTCAGATGTTTTGAACACTAGCTGCTTCAATTATGTCTGGTGCCCTGCAATTACCTGTAACTTCAGTTCTAGGGAATTTAATATTCTCTTCTGCCCTCCATTTATAACTACACACATGTGACATACACCCAGAGATACACAGATACACACACACACACACACACACACACACACACACACACACAAACACCCCACACATCACACATGATAAATTAGATAAAAAAAAATCATTTCATGTCAAAGAAGATTTAAGATTTGAAGTGGAGAATATCTTGGGGAATAAAGGGAAAAGGCGAATCCCTTATGACTATCTAAATACAATGAGGCTAAAATTTATTTTTATATAGCACAAGGACAGAAATTATCTGCAGGGTTATCACTCACACAGCTTATTTTTGCTGGGAAGGTAAATGTCTTAAGAAGCTACACAAGCTTAATTAGAAACAAGTAACTTAGTGCCATGTGCACCAAACTATATTTAAACTCAGTTGACACCAACTTATATGAGAATATTTGTCCTCATATGGAATATGAGAACATGGAATAGTGATGATCTATTGCTTAAATTCTGGCTTACCCTGTCATACTAGAAATTCTGATTGTCTAGCATCTAATTACGGATCATTTTATTTTGTAAGTTCATACTATACATGATATATTTTGATCTTGTCCACCTGTCCCTCCTCATCCCAAATCCTTAAAGAATCACCACTCTCCATCTTTTCCTCCTATTATTTGTTAATGGATTGATTTGTATAAACCCCCTGAGTCCTGATATTACTGCCTGTGGGCACATGGATGCACATGGCTCCAATCTGATATACTGAGGGATTTATCTAAACTGTTCATTTATTTGTATTATATGTGTATGTTTCTGTGCCTTGAGTGCAGACTCAGGCATGTATGAATGTGTGTGTGTGTGTGTGTGTGTGTGTGTGTGTGTGTGTGTGTGTGTATTGAATGTACATACTTGATATAAGCCTCAGGTATTATTTCCCAAACAATATTCTCACATTAGTTGATGATATTCACTGGCCTGGAATTGAACTTGACAATCAGACAAGGCTCTCTCAGCTGTGTGCCTCAGAATCTGGCTGCTCTTACTTCTCCAGTGTTAGGATAGCAAAGATTTACCACCACACTTAGCTTTCACCTTTAATATGGGTTCTATTGATTGAAGTCAGGTACTCATGCTTTCAAACACAATAATCTACCTGATGAGTCATTTCTTCAGCTCTAATCCCCATAGCATAATGTGAATATGACGAATAAAGAAATAATCCTTGATGTATAACATCATTGAATACATTTTTTTTATTTATCTGTGTATGAACATTGCTAAGAAATTGTGAACTATTAAAGAATATACATCTACTCATAGTTCATTTCATACTTAAACAGCAAGTTGAAGGACATTTGTTCTTAGATTCTTTTTTTTCTTTATGAAATATAGATCTCTTTTATTATTTTATTGGTAATTTTGTCATTCCTTTGATATTGTCTCAGATGTAAAATTGGTTTGGCTTTCTTTATAATTTTTTTTTCCTTTTTGAAATCATAATTTTTTATTATTTTTCTTTATTTTACATATCAATTTCAGTTCCCTTTCCCCATGTTCCTGAACCCTTTCCATCCCATTCCCCCCTCCATTCCACAGGGAGGGTGGCGACTTCTAGGAGGGGTCAACAAAATCTGCCAAGTCATTTTGAGTAGGGACTAGGCCCTCCCTCATGCCTCTAGGCCAAGGGAGTATCTCTTCATGAGGAATGTTCTCCCAAAGCGCATTTGTGTATCAGGGATACATCCTGTGGGTTCTTAGACTACCCAGGACTTCTAACTGAGGCTCATGTTCAAGGGTCTGAGTCATAATTTAATCACATGATTTTCCCACTTCCTGTATGCCCTTCTAAACACTGCCTTGTAATATGCAACTTATATTTGTAACTGATAGAGACCATCATAGAAATAATTAATCAAACTGCAGGAATCAGGGGATCATGTAGTGCTCAGTCACAAATGACACAGCTACAATACAATCCCTGCACATTTGGCCCAGGGATAATTGAAGTAGAGGGAATGGGTACGTTGTAAAAGTCAGAGAAACAGACAGGTGACTTTGAAATTGTTTCCTAGAAACATTGTAGAGGCTGCACCCATGAGGTCTAATAGCTGTTCCCTAACAAGACTTGAACAGTGATGAAAACAATGTCCATGCAAACAATGATGTGGGAAAATTTGAAGGAAATCCACCATAGATGAAGAACTGTGACTAATAGGAGAATGCTAGGAGAGGGAGAAATGGTCCCACTTGGAGTAGATGCACCAACGAGTTACACAATGTCAAGTGAATGTCCTTAGATTTTGGTTCTAAATTATGGAGAGACTAACTTCCAAACCCAAGATTTCTTCAACTCTACCACATTTTATCTAAACAAAGTGAATAAAGTGAGTATTCATGATACTGACATAGCAACACATTCACAATACTGAATATGTTTCAGGATTTCATGTCAATGAAAGTGATAGACAACATAATGCAATTCTAGTAAGTAGCTGTATAAAGTCCCTTCTCTGATGTCAGTCTCCTCTCTGTTTCTTTGCTTTGAGATCAGTATCCATAGTGAAGAGTTCCTGTTTGTGAAGTAAACTTCACTAAACAAACACAAGGGGCCAGGGAGATGGTTCAGTAGTTCAAAATACTTCAGTTTTTTGCACAGGAACTGAGTTCAGTTCACAACAATTCACACCCACTGACTCACAATTGCCTGTAATTCCAGCTCCAGGGCATACAATACCATCTTCTGGCATACACAAGTAATTGTGTACACATGCACACACTTGTATATACATACACATTCACACATATAAATAGAAATTTGAAATTAATAAAATCTTAAAAAATAAAAAGTAGAATTTAAACTTGGAGTGTTATATGAAATAGCTAAGAAAGAAGCCAACAGTTTCAATGTTTGAATAAGAACACTTAACTTGTAAAATCTTAAGAATATCCAAACAATTATCCTATAACATTTTGCTTAAAAATATGCCTGCAAAAATCGCTTGGATATGGATATCACAATTTAATTCAAAAACACTCTTTTCAATTAGGATAAAGGCAAAATAGGCCCAAACTCAAAGGCCAACTTGATCAAGACAGCAAGTTTGAGAGGGTCATAGTGTTTACAAAGAGAACCGACTCAACAAAAGTTGATGATAGGTAGATTTAAAAAAGAGAGAGAGAGAGAGAGGAGATTATTTCTTACACAAGACTGAAAGAATCATGGATATGCTGTCATGTGACCATAAAGTACAAGTTTCTGCCATCATTAATATCCTTTGGATGGTTGAAGCTGAATGTCACCAGAGTCTGTATTACACTAGTACCTGTTCTTTCACCTTTAGCACTACTTATTGAAGACAATGCACTGCAGTGTTTTTCATGCGGTTCCACACCCAATTACAAAACAATCTAAGAGACCATATAATCCCTACTCTAAGAAAACTAGAATTTTTTGAAGTTGAAAAAACTGTGTGAGGCAATTTGAGGAAAAATATGGCAGAGTAGGACTCTCTAGAACATGTATCTTTTCAGAAATATCAATTTGCTTTGGGCACCTAAACATTAACAAAAATTCTTCCACTGAAACTCAGTGGTGAGGGTGAGATATCGTGGTATCTGCTACTAGGGTTGTAACAATAACATTTTGTAGCTAACAAGAGCTGCATGCCATTTTCTTGCGTAAACGTTAATTTTATTATCACTGTGACAAGTTCCTTATAGCAAATTTTTCTTGTTCATTTTTTGTTTGGTTGTTTGAAATAAGTTGTCAGTTTGTAGTCCAAGCTGACTAACAAGTTATTATGTGTCCAAGAGAGTCTCAAGTTCTTAGCAATCTCTTCACCTTGTTCTCCCGAGAGCTGGAATTACAGCATTCACAGATTGAAATAAATAAATAAATAAATAAATTAATTAATTAATTAATTAATTAATAGAGCAAAGATTTATCTTGGCTCAAAGTTTCAGAGGGCTCAGTCCATGGTTTTCAGTTGTATTAATGGTGATTCTGCAATGAAGACCAAGATGAGACAAGTGGTAAGGATCTTCATGTGGGAAAAGCAGAAACACACACACACACACACACACACACACACACACACACACAAACACACACACACACAAAATAACCTACACACAAACACACACACACACAAAATAACCTACACACATACACACACACACACACACACACACACACAAAATAACCTACACACACACACACATACACACACACACACACACACACACACACACACACACACACACACACACACACACACACACACACACACCAGGCAGGGCACAGCCATGGACAAGCTCAAGCACCCAGCCTCAATGACTTACTTTTTCAAGCTAGATCCTACTGCTTCATATTTCCAGAATATGACCACTACACAGGGACCAAGCCCCTGATTCATAAGTCTGCATTTCATATTCAACCATAATACTTTGCCAGGATTCTCTCAACTGCAGAAATCTTAGCTGGAAGACTTAGACCTTTGATATGTTGAAATAGAGGAGACAGAGTATCATATCTTGCTTAAAACTTAATGCTGAGCCCACATCTGAAATACACATAATTTGGCATAACAGCTTGATTCTTGGCTCCATGCTATTAGGTACAGCAGAGTTTTCATCATTTACTGGTTAAAAAGTTGAAACTTGAAGCCCCCCAGGTACCAAGACAACCACTGTATTACCAAACTGCAGGCTGGCCCCAACACCTGACTGCCCAGGCAATTCTGTGGGTTTGGGTCTATCCTAGTGTGGGCCCAGCCCCACAGATTCAAGCTCTTGCCATACCCCATAGTAATAGGTGGATGTACATAATGAGGGAAATGACAAAAATCATTGTCTAAGGTGAACACATATTTAGATATAACCCTGAAAACTTCACGCAGAACTGTAGTTCCTTTTTATGTACATTGTTATGGCTATTATCTTACAACTGCTCCTCATTGGTTTGAAATCTATGTACCTAGACAAAGCTTAAGCTAGAGGAAGAAAATATATTCACACTTAAATTCAATGGGTAGACAAAATGAGTATTTGAGAACTGAAGTAGCAAATCCAAAGTAGTAAAATGTGAGGGTATTAAAAAAAAAAAAAAAGCCAGAGTAACAAACTTCTCTAAAATAAGGGCATCATTCCTGAATGAATTCTCACTGTCATCTACCCTTTTATCCTTGGTTTCAACCACAAATTACTTTTCAATATGTTCCAGAAGTTGTCTCAAATATAGTTTTGAAATATCCTATGCCTGAGTTCACCTGAGACACATACAGGAACACATTTACCAAAACAAAACAAAACAAAATCAAGCAAAAGCTCACTACTATAGATGGAGGCAGAGAAAAAAATCAGAAATCTGGTGGAAAATAACATTGAGTTTCTATAAGGAACAACATGATGTCAGAGATTATTCTCACAGGCTACATTTCCTTTCTCAAGAAAGTGAAGGGAATTTGAATAAAAAGAGAATGAGGAAGGGATGGATCTCAAAGGCAAGCTACATATATAAAATTACAGATGATATAATTTTCCAGGGGAAAAATTGAAGGAATAAATCTAAAAGTCTGAAGCTATAGCACTTTGTTTCAATAGCATTCTATCAGAGAAACTCGAGATTAGATTCTTACTGTCACCTCAGTGTAATGGAATTAAACAATGTGAAAGATTCTCTCAGGCAAGAAAATAATGCAAAGTGTTTCACAGTCAGAACATATCGTTTAATCCCATTTAGTAATTCTGAAAGAGAATGATAAAAGGCTATGACTACATATTGAGTTTTTCACTTTTTATAATGTGTTGAATTTGAACACACTTATTTATGCAGAGTCATACAAGAGTTAGGTAAAACATATTTTAATTTCAAAGCATGTTCTCTACATAATAATTAATTAAACCAAGGTGATACATACATGTTATGTTCTTCCCTGTTAATACATTATGGTAAATAGAAATATGTATGTACAGAAAATGAAAATTAGAGAAGGGTTGATAAAAACACTGTGTGTTTAATGGAAGAAAAAAGATATAAGCAGTAAAACTATCAACCTTTATGATTGATATGATATGGGATATCAAAAGAAAACTAATATGGAACAAAGTCATGTAATATAATATGGCTTACATTTCTGCATTACCTTGTTGGTGCCTACAAGATACTGAAAATAGACATTATTTTCCATTCCCTGAGTTAATATACTACAAATCATATGCTCTAAGTGAAACTTTATAGCTTATATTTTATTCTTAATTTTTTGAAATTCAAAGATACTGATTTAATCCATTATATTACCCAGAAGAGTAATTATGTGATTCACCATTTTTGAAAGGATAGATTTTTGTGATATAGGCAGACCATTATAGAAAACCACAACCATCTGAAATAGAGTAGCAGAGCCCAGTCCCGAAGGACACTTCTATAATATGAACCCTGAGCCAAAGTCCCAGAAAACATGTCAATAGAGATGGAAAAAAAATCTAAGAGCCAAAAGAGCAAGAGTTTGGAGTGAGATTATTTTTTTAAGAAATGTCAGAAGCTAACCCCATAAAGTCTCACTGACATGACTATCTAAACACGAGCTGAAGAAGAGCATCAATAGACTAACATTGATGGAGGAAAGCTCAGGAGGCCTCAACACTGCAGATGGAACAACAAACGGCTGGCAAATGCTAAGAGTAGGAGAGTAGTCTCCCCTGGAAGATTCCATCAGTTAACTGGCTATCCAGTAACAAATGGTCATACATGAAATATACATACAAATAACATTATACAGACCGAGAAGGTTATATTTATATACTTAGTAACAATTCATTTTAAAAAAAAGAGGTAATGTATTTGGAGCAATAGTAATGGATACATGATGTAATTATATCAACCTCAAAAAAATAAAACAAATAAATTTGAAAGAACAGAATGATTGACGCCTGTAGCAATAGCATATTGCTACTCAGGATGTTGATAGGTGTGGTTTATGGTAAAATGTTAAATCAATAACATTTGCTTTTACAGTAAATTTGCAACAATTGTCTTTCTGCTTGCTGGGGGAAAGAGGTTAGATTCAGATGATTGCCTATCAGGAATCTTCCGGTGTGAAACCCATAGTAAGGTTAAAGCAGTGGCTATCCAAAGACACGAGGTACCATAGAAAGTTGTTGTCATTTTCACCCCATTAATTTTACTAAATCAAGGAAAGCATGTCCAATTATGTCATGTTCTGGTGAGTGCTGATAATTTCTCATGAGTCACTTTAAGGTATCTTAATAGTGTTTACAGAGTATATGCCTAGACATGTTAGATCCTTACATCATTGGATAATAATAGTTGGTCAAGACTGGCATCTTGGATCTTAGCCTAAAAATTTTTTCTTTTCTTTTCATCTCATCTTTTTTTTGTTTTGTATTGGGTTTTTTTTTTTTTTGATTAAGCAGCAATTACACTCTGCAATTCTCTTTACTCATTTATTTCAGTTTAAAGAATGATGGCCCTGAATAACACTTTATTTTTAGGATAAAAAGATGCAGTTAAACATCTCAAGAAAGAAATACAGAAAATACAGTACCCATAGTTCTGAGACTGAGAAAGTATGTGAAAACATAGGGAACATAGCAGAAAAAGTCATGGATGACTCGCCGGTTGGTTTTTATTGCCATCTTGACATAATTTTGAGTCACCCAAGAAGAATATCTCAGTGAAAATCTGTCCCAATCAGGTTGCCTTGTGGAAATGCTTGTGGGGGAAATTCTATCTAATATGGGGCCCACCATTCCCCTGGCATGGGGCCATTATTGAATGTTGAAAATAAGCTGTGTGCAAGCACACATACACTAATCCATCATGCCCTGCTCTTGACTGTGAACACATTGTGTCTAGCTAATTCTGATTCCCGTTGTCTTGATTTCCCAGGGTTGTGAACTGTACGTAAGTTTGAATTATATGCACAGAAATCCTTTCGTGTTTAAGATTCTGTACTTGGATTATTTCATCACAACAACAGGAAATAAAACTAAAATAAGTGGCTTATTCATAGGTCAGGGATAATTATACCTAAATAATAAGTCCTATGTTAATTTCTAAGTCATTTCTACTTTTCTAAATACAAAGCTTGTTTTTGATTATGGAAGGAGAGAAAGAGATATTAGATACTCTGTAGAAAAGCATTCCACTGATTACATGTGTGTGTCAAAGGATTGGCATGCACTACCTACAATAACCATTCTTAGCAGCTGAATTTATTCTACTCCCCTCCCCCACTCGCATGATTTTGGCCAAGTCCCACACTTTTTGAACCTAGGTGGTTTCTCAGAACCTTTCTGTTTTTTCTCCTCCAATGACTGCTGCTTCTTTAAACAGTGGACAAATCCTATGAATACAGTTTCTTATCTTCCCTTCTTTAATATCCCATAGTTAAAATTCTCCAGAATTGAATTGTTAAACATCAACAAAAGGTATAGAGCCTGTGTTGTGATCCTAACCACAGGTGTCTGTTCTTTTTCTGTGTAGCTCTGAGAAACATAGTTGCCCAAAACTCAATTTTCTTTATTTCAAAATTTGAAAGGTACTTGCTCCAGAGAGATGAAGAATTTATTTCATGTGTGTGAAAGGATGGGCATACACTACCTGCAATAATCATTTCTTAGCAGCTGAATTTACTCTACCCCCCTCCCCCAAGATTTCGGCTTTTCTTGCCATATTTTTAAAGTCCTAAAGATCAAAGAGGAGGCTACTAAAATTTAAATAACGAAGAGGATTGTCTTTAAGTCACCAGTAGAGTTGGTATTATTCAGGAAATTGATTAATTGATTCAAGATGTGGTGGTATGTATTAAAAGAAAACATATTCAAGCACAAAAAAAAAAAATGGAAACTGTGACAGGCACAGCAAAAACAATCAACCAAACAAAACCTGCAGTCTAAGAGACTTATAGAGAAGCAACCTGGGGTGTTAACTTTAAAAAGTCTAAAGAGCACCCTACTGGGAAACATGAAATCACTTTAAATGTGACTGTGAGAAGCGCTTGCCAAGAAACTCTCAGGACTTGTTTGAAACTTGGGTACCCAAGTAAATGCCTGATGTGATAATGGTTGTCTGTAATGGATATAGCAAGGGAGGAGGTGAACAAACCAGAGACTGATTCAAAGGAGACAAAAAGTAAGGACTTATACCGAGGCTGCC
The DNA here is from genome assembly GCA_030556225.1 of Cricetiscus sungorus. NCBI lineage: Eukaryota > Metazoa > Chordata > Mammalia > Rodentia > Cricetidae > Cricetiscus > Cricetiscus sungorus. Next base: position 6,764,299 of record JANBXA010000202.1, on the reverse strand, counting down.
TTCTTATTTCCACATACATGACATGTTACAAACACACACACACACACACACACACACACACACACACACAACTTGAGAGAGAGAGAGAGAGAGAGAGAGAGAGAAAGAAGGAAGGTGAAGGGGGATGGAAGGAGTAAGAAACAGACAGACAGGGACTGAAAGACTGACGCATACTTTAAATCAAATAACATGGCTATTGAGATGAATGAGACAGGCATGAGAACTTAAGTTAGGATCCTCAGCAGTCATGTAACATGTTAGCACAATGGGAAATATACATCTATTACCTTCTCTCTGGTTAGGTAGATGCAGATGAATTCATGAAGCTTGCTGGCAAGCCAGTATAACTCATTCAGTGACCTATAGTTTTGATGAGAAACTACCCCAGAAATGTAGGAGAAACAAGATTGATGAGGGCACCTGTTCCTGCTTTTATCCTTCACATGACATGCACACACAATTGCATAGGTGTGTGTGCTCATGTACACACGCATTGAACGTCATTTGTGTGAAAATAAAAGAAATTAAAGTACACTATAGTTCAACTTCTCACTACAATTCATCCCATAGGAATGTTACATTTTCCTTCTTTTGATTAGCAGATATTTTGTTTGCTTTTGATAATATTTTTCCTTTAAATTTTCATACATGAGAAGTTTTGGATATTTTCATGCCCCAATACCCTTTCTCATACAATTTCTCTCCCACTGGAACCCCTCTTCTTGGCAACAAGTGCCTCTCTATCTTAGTCACTGTTCTATCACTGTGAGAAGACACCATGATCAAAGGAGCATATAAAAGAAAGCGTTTAAGTAGGGAATCTTTAAGTTGTATGGGGTAAGTCCATTATCATCATAATGGGAAGCATGGCATGAGGCAGGCCACTGGAGCAGTAACTGAGATCTTACATCCAATTCACAGACAGGACACACACACTTGGTGTTGGGGGTCATATGACTTTGAAAACTCAAAGCCCTGTAGTGGGATATTCACTGTATCTGCTTCTGTGGCACTGACCACACCCATTGAGGGGTGGAGCCGGGACGGAAGTGACCTGTGGGACTTGATCTCCAAAGGAGGCGGAGAACACTCTCTTTCTGGTGGGACACGGAGAGAGGAGCATCCAGTTCTAACTGCTGTGTTCATCTGTCTGTGTTGTGAGTTGTTTCTCCCTTAATAAACATCTATTCGGCCTATTTGTTTATCCTGGCCCTTATTAAACCGCAATAAAGCCCACCTTCAATGACACAATTTTTACAACTAGGATACACCTTCAAATCTTTCCTACCAGTTTCAGCAACTGGGAACCAAACACTCAAATATATAAACCTAGGCTCTGTGTGTGTGTGTGTGTGTGTGTGTGTGTGTGTGTGTGTACGGGGGGGGCATTCTCATTCAAAACCACATGGCTTCTATGGGTTTGTGGCCATATCACAATGCAAACTGCATTCATTCCAACTTCACAAGTCTCCGTAGTTCTCCACAGGTATATACTGAACGTCGAAAACATTTTCTGATATTCAAAACAATCTCTTAACTATAGAAATCAAAATTAAATCACATACTTCCAATATACAGTGGAAGAAAGTATGAATTGCTCTTCCAAAAGGGAGAAAAGGAATCATGGCGAGCAAATGCAGGACCAAAACAAAACTTAACCCTAATTGGACAAACTACAAATCCTGACAGGGCTCTTTGAATCTCCCAACTTCTCATAGCATTGTTACTTTTAAAAATTTTTTCTTATAGGCTAGTTCCACATCCTCTCTATCTCTCCTAGGCTTGTACTCTGGATTCTATATCACCTTGGGGTCTCCAATACAATGTAGGTTTTATCATTACAGTTTCATGGAATCACCTCCCCAGGCCTGAATTCAGGGATTCTTCACTCACATACCTAACATCCATGGCTTTACTTAACTATTGGGGGAGATTCCTTAACCCCTTTATTTTGTTTTCTTTGACTTTGATTCCTAAACCTGCTCCTGAAACTGGAAAGATCTGCTGTTTGCTTAGGCTGAAACCTGCCTCTCCTCTATGACATGTATACACAAGATTTGACTTTTGATGTCTTCCTTTTGTGACTGAGCTTTGCTTTGTATAAATTAGTATGTTCTTGTCCTAAAGACAGCACTCATTCCTTTATTCCATTTATCCATTTTTCCATTTCTACTTTTATTTAAAAAATATATATTCTTTTCTTATACAATATATCCTGATACATTTCCCTCATGCTTCTCCTTCCAGCCCCCTCCCCCTGAGGGATCCTTTCCCATCTGAAGCTGCTCCCCTCGCTTTCTCTCATTAAAAAATAATAGGTGTTGAAGCTGTAACAACAAAGCATAACATAGTGAAAAATTATGAGCCAAAACAAAAACCATTACCTGGAATCTGGACAAAGAAGATCAACAGAAGGAAAGAGCCCAAGAGAAAGCACAAGAACTGTAGATCAACTTGTTCACACATTCAGGAGTTCCATAAAAATACTAAATTGAAAGCTATAATAAGCACACAGAGGATCTGGTACAGACCCCTGTAGTCCTCATGCTTGCTGCCTCTGTCTCTGAGATCACGTGAACTTTGCTTTGTTGATATAGAGGCCAGTGCTGTACTGGTACCAATTTATATCCTCTGGCTCTTATATCCTTTTTATTTGCTCTTCTATGGCGTTCCTTGAGTTCTGAAGGGAAGGATTTGATGATGATATCACAATTAGTGTTGTATGTTCCAAGTGTTCTTTCTGTGTGTCTCTCTGTCTCTCTGTCTCTCTCTATGTGTAATGTTTGTCTCTGTATATGTACTGATCTATGACTATAACAGAATATACTTTATAAAAATTAGGAATCATTTCATTATTTGTCCTTTTTAAGTTTTGACCAGTAGAGCTTGGCTTTACACTACATCTACAGGGTTTATAGGCTATCTAGTCTCTGTTTCTTTGTTATATAAGCAGAGCCTGGTATTGGTTATTTCTTATCGAGTGGGCTTTAAATAAAATCATGCATTTGTTGGTTGCTACCACAAATTTTATGTCACCATTGCCCTAGGATATTACAGGCAGTCAGATTATAGATCAAAGTTTTTGTGCCTTTGTCAGTGTTTTGTTTCTTAATCTATGTTCTACTGCTCTACAAAGACTCTATGGCCACAGCATCTCTTATATAGGAAGGCATTTAACTGGGGCTTGCCTAGAGATTCAGAGGTTTAGGCCATTTTATCAGCATGACGGGAAGCATGCAGACAGAATTTGGGAGAAAAGATCTGAGTTCTATATCCAGATCTATAGGCAGAAGAAAGAGAGACACTGGGCCTGGCTTGAGTTTCTGAAACTCCACAAACCACCCCTCATGACATATATCATCCAACAAGGCCATACTTAGTGACCAGATATTCAAATCTATGTGCCAATGGGGGCCATCCCTATTTAGACCACCACGGGTATTCTTCAGAGTACCTCCTATAACATATGACACTCAAATGTAGAGGTGAAAGTTCAACCTCTTTGTTCAGTGGTTTGTGTGGGTATAGTCTTCAGATATGGGGCTCTCTGTTCAGAATGTCTTCCCCATGCCCCTCTCTCCCTCTCTCCCTCCCTCCCTCATTCTCTCTCTCCCATCCTCTCACGCCCCCTGACCAACCTCCCCTCCTATCCCACCCCCACTCCACGTATAGGATGATGCCCTCCAGGAAGGATCATCTAAATCTGTCAAATCATTTGGAGTGTTTGTTATTTTTTAATAAAAAGTCAAATGCCCAGATGATGGGAGATGTCATTCTGTAAATATGTTCCTCATAGTGGTTAGTGAATAAAGCACTGTTGGCCAATAGGAAAGCAAGATAGGGGGGGCTAGGAGACAAGGAAGATTCAACATGAAGGACAGAGAGAACATTACTTTGGGCCGTCTCTCCAGTAAGCCAAGACCATGTGGAAATACTTAGATTAATGGAAATGGGTTAATCTTTAAGAGAGAGCTAGCCAATAAGAAACACTAGTAACAGACTAACAGATTTATATCTAATCTAATTTATATCTAATATATCTAATTTATATCTAATAAAGTGTCTCTGTGTGTTATTTGGGGCTGGTGCATCTATGGGACCAGGCTGGCAGAAAACTACTCATAACACTCATAGGTGTGTGGATTTATGTCTGAATCTTCAATCAGATTCTATTGATCAGTGTGTCTAGTTTTATCCTACCACTATGCTCTTTTTATTCCTCTAGCTTTGTTGTTCAAATTAAGATCATAAATGGTAAGACCTCCAGGAGTTCTTTTATTATTCAAGATTTTTGTCGTAGTTATTGATTTGTTTTGTTTCCCATATAAGGCAAAACTTGTCTCATGAACACCTGTGAAGAATTGTGTTCGAATTTTTGTGGTCATTGTATTGAATCCATAGATTGATTGCTCTTGATAGAACCCATTTTTACTATATTAATCCTAACAACCCATGAGCATGCAATATCTTTCTCTATGCTGATTTCTTCAATTTCTTTCTTTTTTTATTTAAACCTTTGTTTTTTAGCAAAATAATTAAATCTAGCATTATATTTCTCGGTTTTCCTTTCCTCCTACACTGCATGCTTTTATTTTATTTGCTTGAAATGCTCCTTTTCATTGTAGACCTATGATAACTAATAGTTACATAACATAGTCAACATTACACTGTTTTGAAATCACTTTTGCTAGTGATATTAATCCAAAATTCTTGTCTTGGCCTCTAGAATATTTTTTGGACATGGGCAGACAGCAAGCACATTATTTTCCACAATATACCCTCCCAAAGGTTGACCACCTCAGTCCACACTGTCTTCCAAAGTCATACTAGTATTGCTTATTAGTCCCTTCTTAGTGTGTCCAATGACTTTTATAGTCCAATGTCTCTAAGTAAGTCTTCAATATTCAACCCCAAAACAAAAGAGTCAGGCTTATCACAATATTACCAGAGTTCATGATATAAACTATTCTCTACAGTACAGTTTTATTATCACCAAGAAATACTATTACTAAAGCAACTTATAGAAGAAAGCACTTAAATGGAGACTTGCTTACATATGATCATTCCATGATCATCATGGCAGAGAGCATAGTGGCATCAGCAGTTGGAGCAATAGCTAAGAGCTTACATCCTGATCCACAGACAAGAGACAGACAGAGAGAGAGAGAGAGAGAGAGAGAGAGAGAGAGAGAGAGAGAGAGAGAGAGAGAGAGAGAGAGAGAGAGAGACCAGACCTGACATAAGATTTTGAAACCTCAAAACCCACCCCGATGAGAAATCTCTTCCAACATGACCATACCTTCTGTCCCTCTTAAAAGTTTTATAAACATGTCTACAAAGGTCATGTCATGCCCAGAAGACAACTTTTTAAAGCATATCTCTATATCTATTGGCTCTTACATTTTTTTGACCCATCTTCTGCAATATTCCCTGAGCCATGTAGGAAATGATACATTCCATTTAGGACTCAGCATGCAGTGATCATTTATTTACAGCACATTGGCCAGTTATCAGCCTGTATTAACTACTGACCACGATGATCAGAAGCTACTCTGATGAAGGTTGAGCTCAGTACTAATCTATGAGTATAAACTTAATATTTAACGGGTCATGTGATCAAAAGTTTGTGCAGTAAAAAATTAGTTGTTTATCACAGACTATATTAGTCTATGATCTCCTCATCCACAGACCATGTTCACAGTACCATGTGTTTGTGCACCTGACTCAAATCTAATCAGAACGAGTTAGATTACCTCCCATAACATTTATACGTTATTAACAGTGGGCACATCATGCCTTAAAAGTTGATATTGTTGCTCTGTAAAACTGTTAATATTTTTTCTAGTACAACAGCCTGCATCACACATTTGAATATTGTACACAAGTACAGAGAGAAAATTTCAACCTTGGTTGCAATTTAATTCCTTTGTGTGCTTCAACTAAAACATGACATGTTTTCAGAAATAGTAATTTGCCAGTTAGTTCTAGTGTACAACCAGAAACAGCAGTGGTAGTCTACATTGTTTGAGCGTATAGTGACACTGTTGATGTTGATGTTTTCATTCGACACCAGTTTTCATTCTCTTTCTTCAGACACATTCTTCTGGAGGATATACTGTACTTGGTTCATAGTTATTACCCTTGATTACCAAGATAATTATTGAGTAATTAGTCAGATACTAGGTTCCTTATCAAGTACATCAACTAATGACATTACTAGGCATTTATTATCAGCAGCTAAGTAAAGTAAATGCATGTAAGGGTAATTTATACATTAACATATCTTCAAAGTTGCTCTTTGTTTTTGCTTGTACTAAGATCATCATCATCATCTTTACCCACCCTACCTTCCTCCTCTTCTTATCACATATGATGGGAAGTGTTACTGTTTGTTGCTTCATGCTTTTGAACATCTGCTCCATGACATTGAGATCAGCATGTTCCGTACTCCGTTACCACACACATACAGTATCCACTATCTTCTCTTCTTGAAGTATGACCTTAAACTGTGCAGATTCAGTAATACATATCTTAAATTGAATAGGCCTGAGTTAGTAAATATGTTGTGATACTTAAATATTGAATTAAAATAGTTGTGATCAATTGAAATAAAAAGTCATATGACCGTCATCCTGTGAAATATACAGTGCTCTATAGAAATCTTTGTCATAATTTTTTTCCTAGTACCAAACTGAATTTCAGCCTTGGCATACAGTCTTAGTGAAAATAATGCCTGCATTTTTATGTTAATACACAGCTGGAAGAGAATACATAGCAATTATGGAATGCCTAAAATGCCCAAAAGCATAATAATGATGTTTTGAACAATTTAATCCATTAAAAGCTCAGTTAAGCGAATAAAGAAAGTACTATTAACATATGGTTGCAGTAAAGGAAAGACTGGTAAACATTTTAGTATAATGGGATATTTTTGAGTAATTTCACCTCCTAAACCAATGTTTTCACAAAATGGAATGAAGGCATTTTTAATCAGCAGAATTCTAATTAAAAAATGATTTTAGGATAGCAGTTCATTTAATCCCTATCAAATGACTTAATTTCTTTTATAGTTTGCTTCAACTGACCACTACATCCGTTATTTTTTTCTGCTTTCTGAATCAATAAACGCAGGCATGTCTTGATATTGTCTTTCTGATATAATAGTTTTATTCTTGTCCTTCTCTCAGATTCAGTCTTCCATTTTCAAATCTGGCTCTTCACCACTCTCTGAGTTACTATAACTATAACATCGCCATATTCCACATATTAACTTGACTAATGTCTAACTTATGATGACTCAATTTAGGATTATTCAGCTTTATGATTGTAGGATAAGCTTTGAACTTCATCACATCTGCCAGGACCCTCTTTTGCTTTATGTATTTCAATTATCCAGTATTTTATGATAAATAAGCTTTTTTTGTGCCTGTTAATTTTGACTGGCTGCAGGCTGACATCTATGCATTTGAACATGCTTTAATGGGCCAAGGCTACACTGTAATGTTTGGTAATTCAACTGTTTTCAGTTCCCTTTTATCTTATGGCATTTCATGCTTACAATTGGATTTTGGAAAATTCTATTTCATTTTTGTTTATGTTCATGTAGATATGTCTGTGTAAATGTATGTTCACAAATATGCAGGTGCCCATGGAACTCAGAAGATGGCACTGAATTCTTTGGAGCTGGAATTATAGATAGTTGCAAGCCATCTGACAAAGAGGTGGGATTTTAACTCTAGTCATCTATAAAAATAGAAAGTATGATCTTTAAACTTTGAGATTACGATATAATTACATTTCACCATTCCTATCTTTCCCTCCAAATCCTCACATATACCTACTCTCCAAATACATGCCACCATTTTTCACAAACTGGTTGTGTGCATATATGTACATATGTATATATTCCTACACACAAACTTGTTCAGTCAATATAACATCATTTATTTGTCTGTTATCATGGTTGACCATTTGACACTGGATAATCAATTCAACTGGGTCACCTTTTCAGCCTGGTGATTTTTCAGGAGGTAACATCTTTAATTAGGCTGAAAAAAGAAATACGTGTCTTGTAAATCATGAATATTAACGTGCTCCCAACCTACTAGAGAAACATTTCCAAATGAATAATTAAGGTGAGCTATGGAATTATTGGCAGATCAGAGTCTTTATTTGAAATGAAGAGTGAGTCGCAACCATAGGCACAAGTCTGTTAAAATTACTGGAGTGAAAGCTTGTCTTTGCTTGATATAGGTTGTGATTATTAATTCATAATATAGAAAGAAAGAAATCATAACAAGAAGGAAGAAACTCTACATACCTTTAATGAGCTAAACAATTTTTCCATAGCTGTTCTAAACAGATGATGAGGCATCTTCGTGATGGGAAACATTTGTGGATTGCAGTGTTAGGCCACAGTTGACCTTCTCTCTGGATCTCCAAGAAGCCCATGTGAGTTGCATAATAAAAATTAGTAGTAACAGCCAGATCTCTGTGAGTTACAAGCCAGCCTGGTAACAGACTGAGTTCCAGGGCAGGATTTAAAGATACACAGAGAAATCCTACCCCCTCCCCTGCTTTTTGTGCATGAGTCATAACTTTGGCCAGCATAACACTATATATATATGACTTCTGAGCTGATCATTTACTAGCCATTTTGGTAATCCACTGTCTCAACATTATATTGCACAAAAATGATGCAAACCTTTAATATTGTGAAATATTTCTGGAATGTGTCATTTAAAAATTTCAGTTGATAGTTGACTTGTATAATTTAAATTGTGAACATCAAACTAGAGACAAGAGAGGAAATGGTAAATTGTTTCAACCTGTGCTTAAACTTCTTAGAATTATGCTTCACTTTGGTTCAGTTTTAATATTCTTATGATTGCCAATAGATGATGGGACTATTCTTGTATTTACAAGTACATTTTAGTTTCATGTCATATTCAAGAATTTGGTTGCTGACAGACATTTACAGAAGGTTGCAAATATTGTACTCTAAAAAAGAAAACAGGGCTGAAAATAATGAAAACTTTGAACCTGAATGATGGAAAATACAAACAATTCAAATAAAATCAGAGTGCCAAAGGGAAGAAAAACATATTTATTTCCTAATGTCAACTTCTTTGACATTCATCTGCTGAGCTTTTAGCTAATAAGGAAATATTTAAGATGGTACCTTTTATTTTTAATCTTCCCCAAACATAAATACTCACATAATCCAAAGAAAATACATTTTAGTAATTCTTGTTAAGTTTTTAGAGTGAGAATTCCAAATGATGAAAAATAATAATGGAAACTGGGACACTAAAATGAAACAGAGACTGTACCAACAGCCAGGGAGCTGGCATAGGTTTGAGCTAAATCCTTTTCATATAGGTTAAGGTTGTGTAGCTTGATGTTCCTGTGGAACTCCTAGCACGGGACTGCCTCTGACTCTTTTGTCTACTTTTGGTACCCTTTTCTTTCTACTGAGCTGCCATGCCCAGGCTTGATATGAGGGCTTGTGCCTCGTCTTATTATAACCTCTTATGCCATGGTTGGTTGATATCCCTGGGAAGGCCTGCTGTTTCTGGAGGGAAACAAAGAAGAAGTGGGTATGGATAAGAGAGAGGAGGTGGAGAGAGGAACTGGGCAGAAGAGGGAACTATGTTTGGAATGTGACATATGAGAGAAGAATGAATAAAAAGAATAAAAATGACAACAGTTATCAAAGAAGATAACCATGGACACTCAGAAACTGAATACAGTGAAACTGAAACAGTGAATCTGTTTGTCACTCCCTTGTGTAGGGTTTTCTGTATTTCTTTGTTCATAAAAGTGGCTCCTCATCTCATGTCTTACAATTATTACCCATACTAATATACACTTGTAAAGGGAAACATTACATTTTATTATCTTCCAGCTGCCTTTCAATTTTAATTAAATCATATATATATTTCCATATATGCATCACTAAACACATAATTCATATTATTTGAACTGAAGAATAGTCCCCAGTTAATTTTCCTAGCTGCAAAACATTAACTATAAAAAATTAAATACTAATTGTGAGATACTCTCACAATAAAAGGTGATATATCATCATCTCTTATAAGTATGAATCTAGTTTAAATAAATTAGACATTTTCTAATGGTGCCTTTACTTGTTTCTCATTGGCTTTTAATATAAATGCTTGAATCCCTTTATTAATTTCTATGTTTAAGATAAATTTAACAAATACAATTATAGTTATAAGGATTGTATTATAATAAACATTAGCAAATTGGCATAACATTAATTAGTCTTCACTGTTGTCAACAATATATAGGAAGACCTATTCTCTAAATAGGTTTTAATGTCCTAATCTCATTTCAACCTACATGTCAAAGATCATATTTTTAAATCTTATTTCTTTATTAAAGTTATGTTAGGCCAACTTACAACCCAAAATATTTCTGTAAATCACAAATTGCAGAGAAATTAGAATATTGCAGGTCCATTTGCTAATCACAATGTATCTTGGGCTAACCTTAGTTCTCTTACTCTTCATTTGTTGTCTTCTATAAGTGGCCTAAAAACTTCTTGAATACTAATACAAAAAAAGCATTAGTCTCTACTAACCAAAAGGGTAAAAATGGTGTCAGAAAGCACCTGAGCCCAATGCCCTATTTTTTCTTCTTTTTTTTTTTTTTTGAGAATGCACTTTCAGGTAAAAAGACTAGGAAGCATGACTGCCATACTGTAAAATGGAAGAGGCTTCATGTTAGAGAGTGTGAGGTTAGAAGACAATTTGCATATCAGAGGCTTTTGTATGCCTGCTTTATCTGTGATGTGTAGTTAAACACAGAAGTTTGAGCATTTCCTGTCCAATTAGCATCTCAAATGTCCAGGGGAGACTGTGGTTTTTAGTATTACATTGACACAAAAAAAGCTGTGTAAGCTCTTGTTAATGAGGATCAAAGTGAAGTGAAGCATTGCAGAAATACAACAATAAGTGTTTCCCTTTTCGTGTTCCATGTCAATATGTGCAAGGATCTTAAGATTCTATGTCACGAGCCAGAAGTTATCACAGTAGGTGACTGAACTATTGAGAAGGATTTCAGTATCATGCCAATGGGCAGAATGCTAAAGTCAGAATGAAAGAATATTACAAATAGAAGCTAAGACCAACAGACTGGGCTGTTTTTAAAGTTGCAATAGTGCCTTTCTATAGATCGCATATGGCCTAAGAATAAATGTGAGGCATCATTAAAGTAAAGTAAACTGCATATTTCCATGACTACTGGATGCTGAAGCAGCAAGCCCATATTAAACATCTTGTAAAACATTACACAACATGGTATTCAATTCAGAGAAGGAAAATTGCAGAAAAGTGAAAAACAGAGAATTATATCTTCCTCAAACTCATTTGAAAAAAATAAACTACCTCAGAGATTTCTGCCTGTAACCTCACCAGGAATAATAAATGTCTAAAAAAGAAGATGCCAAGAATCTCAAAGATGCATTTATGTATATTTTCAGAAAATGTCCCCAATTGTTTGCATTGAAATGCTGATACCGATAAAATCTGAATTATTTATAGAATGCATGAAGTTGAATTCTACTATGTAACCATGCAGTGCCCACTTCCACAATCAATTACCATGACGTATGGATTCTTATTTCTTCCAAATGCTTCCAATTACCTTTACCATCTCCATTGTTCAAGTGGCCCCCATGGCTCCCACGATTTTCACTGTATTTTCTAATTTGAATCTCAGAGTCCAGGTTCATTTGTCAATTTCCTAATAGTTTTTGTACAGTCTGGAGTATGATATGTGATAGTCAGCCTCCTGGCCTGGAACAAGTGACTTTATTAAGTATATAAGAAGCCAAAGATGAATAAAAAGGTTTTATCCTTTGATTTCAATTTCTGTATTAAAATGCTAAGAGAAACTTGGAGAGGAAACGCTTCATTTGGCTTCAATGTACTTACTGGTCAGAATACATCATTGACAGAAGCCAAAGCAGAGAAGCAGCCATGGCAAGAACTTGGAGGCAGGAACTGAAGCAAAGACCAAGAAGGAATGGTGCTTAGGAATTACTCCTTAGGGCTTGCTCAGTTTGTTCTCTCATACATTCCAGAGCCCTTGTCGGTGGACAGCAACCCCATTAACCAAGGCTATAACCCTTCATACTTGCCTACAAGTAAATCTGATAGAGGTATTGTCTCAATTGCTGTTCCTTCCCTCTTCCTGAGTGGTCCTTGGTTGTTTCAAGTACAGAAAACTCTAATCAGCACAAGACATAGATAAATAAATAGATGATTGATAAATCTAAATATAGACAGACCAATCAAAAGACAAAGGTAAACAAATAGAAAAACAGCCAAATACCATTACATAATGTGTTTAAAACATCCAATAAAAGATGATTTGGGTAGCCCCATTAAAGAAGTTATCTGGAGTACCCAATCCAGCTGCCTTAGTAGAGCAGTAGTCCCTTGGGTGAAGTATCTAAGTAAAGAATAAATAGCAACTGAACAGGACTTCACGATAGCCAGCTGAAACCTTCCAGGGAAGGTAAACAATCAACTTGAGTTTCTGATTGACTTTCTTTTCTGTGAGCAAACTCCCACGACTAATCTTTAGGTTTCTCTTTCTCAATAGTGGCACTTTTGTATTATGGGATAATAAATTATAACTGCTGTAGGAAATAGTTGTCATTGAGCTGTTTTCAGAGCAGATTTTTCTTGTTTAGCTCGAAACTCTGCCTTGGCCCTGCTCCTCATTCTCCAGACCCTGCCTGCTAAGAACGACCACCAAAATTCGAGGCTTCCCTGAAGCTCAAGATGGCCAACTTCCATCTCACATCTGTGGCAGCTGGAGAGGGGGGGGTCATTGGACAGTGCTTGGCCTGATAAATACTTTGATTAGTCTTGATCTAGCTGGAAAACAAACCAAATATCGGGAGATATGACAAAAACCTGTTAATGCTCTTGGGCTGTTTTGCTAATCTTTCTTCCTCATCACAGAGTAAGGGAGATAAGCTTACCTTCAGACAAGAAACCTTGAAAGACACTAACCATGACATGATTGTACCTGAAATATGATGGGGGATAACTCCACCTCATAACTGGCTTCTCAATGAGCACTAACAATACATAACAATTTAATAATATAATATACATTAAGTACTAAAAACATTCCAATGACAATGTTTGGTTTATGTGAAAAATAATTTCCTTAATGTTCTTACCTGAAAAATCAAGAGTCTACTCTCATAATTATTAGTATTATCAATAAATGAATTTAAGAATGGACTCAAGAGGAAGTTTAAGGACAATTTTATTAGACAAAGAAAAAAATCTAGAGCAGGGAAGCTATGAATCTCAGCAGCAACCCAGGAGAGAAGAGAGGTGAAGAAGAGGAAAGAAAGCTATACCCTTTGATTTATACTGACATGTATAGAGGTCAGCTACATAGTAGACAAGTAATTTGTAAACAAATACCTGCAGTCCCATTTCTGTTGAGGGTAGAAAGCAAATATCACATTGAATAATTCCAGTTATAGTAACATCAGTGAAAGATTTTTACCTAGGACTTGCCTAGAGCAAGTCCTTTTTAGGTTGGTTCTCAGTGCCATATGGTAGTGGAGGTAGAGACTTTAGATGAAGAATAAATCCAGAACTATTAGTCGAAAGCATGCTTAGAACAGAGATAGAAAGAGGAAAAGCAAAAGATTTAAGGAAGCTGATTGATTGTGGTAAGGGACTTAAGTAGAGGAATGCTTTCTGGGAAGGAAAAACATATTGTCTCATTAAAGAGATGGGTATTCTGCTTATCTCTTCAGCATGACTTAAGGTAGCTTTATTTTTCTAAGGAATGGTACCTTATACAAGTGAGTGGCTAGCTCAACTGGAATGCTAAACCTCCACTAAAGCCAGAGAGTCTATTTCCTTGATAAGAAGGACATCATTTCCCCTTAATGGACCTTTAATCAACCATATGAGTATAGCTAAAAAGGGCTATCATGACCATCTTCTAGTGAATTTTCTTTCATAGTTTTTGGCTTTTAGGCCTTTGACCACACTTACTGATATAATAAATATTTACCAAATTCTTAGCCCCATTCTGGTTTTATTAAATTTGTGAATGAATAAGTGGAGTTCAATTTCCATTGAGGGTACAAAAACAAACATCACATAATGTGGTAATATATTATTTATGATTTAATAAAGCCTGCTTGAGGGTTCAGGATGCAAAGCCAGCCACAAACTATAGAGGTCAAGGGATGGTGATACACACCTTTAATCCCAGTGGCCACACTAGCTACCCATAAAATCTAGGCCTTGGTGGTACATACCTTTAATCCCAGGACTTTGAGACAGAGGCAGATGGATCTCTGAGTTCAAGGCCACCCTGGCCTACAAACAATCAGTCTGTAAGAGAGTTAGAGCTCACACCTTTAATCCCAGCCCTGGTCAGGCATATAAATGACAGGAGCCCAGTGTCTCAGACTGCAGTCTGAGATTTAGCCTCCAGCCATGATAAGGAGAGGCAACATTTAGAGAGGCTTGGTGGATAGCTCCTGGAGACAAGATCAGCCCTTTCAGCCTAAGGTAGAAGTAAGAGCTAGTGGCGAGCTGCTTTGCTTTTCTGATCTTTAGCTTGAAGCTTGAACCCCAATATTTGTCTCTGGGTCATTTGTTATTCACGTTACAATGTGAAGTGATTATAGTTATAGTGATATCAATGAATGATTTTTACCATAGGAGGCTAGGGACATACCTAGCACAAGTCCTTTTGGGGTCCTCAGTGGCCTAAAGTTCATAGAAAAGCAAAACAGTAGTTAGAGTTTTACGTTGTGGCGAAAACTTTTGATTTTATTTAAAATCACAAAGCTACTGAAAATCATAGAAAGAAGGAACATTGGGCTAGAAAGATATCAGAATAAATGTAGAGAATAACAGAAAGGGTAGAACAGCATTACCAATGATAGTGAATGTAAAGCCTAGAAGTTTAGGCTTTTAGCTACCACTTATGGAAAGTTTTTAGCAAAAGAAAATGATGAGATGTCACTTGCTAGTTACAGGACAACTTAAAGAACGCTACAAAAGGCCTGCAAGATTGGGAAATGTCTTCAAAGACTCGAAAGTTAATGAGTGAAGTGCAGTCATTCAAATGCAAGTCTTGAGAAAACAAAATTGTGCCAAGTGGAGGGTCTGCTCTAGCATTTGTCTCACGTACTGAGAGCATAAAATTTAGGACGGGCTCGGTTTAGATTCAGGCTTTAGTATTATGAGACCTTGGCAAGTGACTTAGCCTTTTCTTGCCCTGTTTTTAATCCTAAACAAGTATAATAGTGGTAAATCCATCATTTTATCAATATTAATGTAAATATGTAATTATTCAGAATATTGACTAAATAGATGGCAAACAACGTTTATTCTGTGCTTAAATTTTTGAATCATGCTTAATATTTTCTAAAATTATTTTAACTCTGTCCATAATATTCAACAATATGGTGATTTGGATTTATTTTAATTGTTCAGCTATAGCTGTTTCACTCCTGTAAAAACAAAATGGTTACAATGCAGAATTTAACCAGAAATAAAAAAAAAGCAAACAAACAAAAAACCCAGCTAATACCAATCCTCCTCAAAGTGTGCAGAAGGGTCATTGCCAAAATCTTTTTATGAGACTACAATTAGCCTTGTACCCAAGCCACACAAAGATTCAACTAAGAAAGAGAACTACAGACCAATATTTCTCATGAACATTGATACAAAGATACACAACAAAATACTGGCAAAAATATCCAAGAACACATCAGAGAAATCATTCACTATGACCAAGTAGGCTTCATCCCAGGGATGCAGAAATGGTTCAACATATGAAAATCCATCAATGTAATCTACCACATAAACAAACTGAAAAAGAAAAACCACATGATCATTTCACTAAATGCTGAAGAAGCCTTTGACAAATTCCAACATCCCTTCATGATAAAGGTCTTGGAGAAATCAGGGATAACATGAACATAACATAAAAGCAGTATACAGCAAACCAACAGCCAACATCAAACTAAATGGAGAGAAGCTTAAGGTGATTCCTTTAAAATCAGGACAAGACAAGTCTCAATCTCTCTATATCTCTTCAATGTTGGTGGGAGTGCAATCTCACATAACCATTTTGGAAATCAGTATGGTGGTTCCTCAGGAATATGGAAATTAGTCTATCTCAAGATCCAGTAATTCCCACTCTTAGGCATATACCCAAAAGATGCGCGTTCATACAACAAGGACATCTGTTCATCTAAAAATACATCACACATATCAAACAATTTTCTCGGTTTCTGAATTCCTTCCCTCTCAATTCCAAGATTCTTCCCTTTCCCTGGTTCTTATTTATCTTTCTGCCTTTGTTTTCCCTGCCCTCAATCTCTTTTCTTCATGTCATTCTTTTCTTGTTCTCTTGATCTCTTCATTTCCTCCTTTCTAATCAGAAGAGGTAAGCTCAATCATAGATAACTTAGCTATAACATGAATAATACCAGGACTGGATCCACATTACTAGAAAAGGGAGAAAAGCAATGGAATATATTGACATAAAATACAACTGTTCCAAAAAATTTGAAATACAGTTTACTCTGTATTTAAATAAAAGTGATAATTGTTTAGAACAAAGATTTGCATTAGTCCAAATTCTGCATTTCTATGTGATATCTACTTTTCATAGTTTTTTATTATTACAGAACAATGAAAGGCATAAGTCAAACACTTTTCAAACCCATTAGTGGAAAGATTAGGTAGGCAGGACAGAAAAATAAAGGAATCTCTGCTATATATAGACCTTAGGTGTAACCTGAACATTCTTGGCTTTGAGGTTGGAAAAACTAGTTTTGCCTAATAGTACAAAGGATGGCAGGTCAGACATAGTACTGAGCAAGGAATGGCTGTTAAAGAGATTAAAGATAGCCCAGGGTAGATCAGAATTAAGTTGTGGATCTCCAATATTCCATTCCATCCTCTCTCAGTGATTGAAATTCAGATCTGTTATTCAATCCTGAAAAAGATTCAGTGTAAGCAGAAGGTCTGTCTTTCTTTCTCTTTCTTTCTTTCTTTCTTTCTTTCTTTCTTTCTTTCTTTCTTTCTTTCTTCTCCTCCCTCCCTTCCTTCCTTCCTTCCTTCCTTCCTTCCTTCCTTCCTCCCTTCCTTCTTCTGTTCCTTCCTTCCTCTCTTCATTCCTCCCTTTCTTTCTTCCCTCTCATTCCTTTTTCTTTCTTTCTTTCTTTTTTTTTTTTGTTTTGTGTTTTTTGAGACAGGGTTTCTCTGTGGCTTTGGAGGCTGTCTTGGAGCTAGCCTTTGTAAACCAGGCGGCTTGTCTCAAACTCATAGAGCTCTGCCTGTCTCTGCCTCCCTAGTGCTGGGATTAAAGGTGTGTGCCACCACCGCCTGGCTGCTGATGGTCTAAGGATTTATATTCATTATTCCCAATGAAATATATATAGTAGCTCCCTATTTCAACAAAAGATGTAATGCAAGACCCCCAGCAACAGGGAAGTAACAGGGGACACTTGAAATCACACATATACCCATGTGTGTGCGCACAAATAAATGTACCACATATATGTATGCACACACAGTTATATATGTATATATTTGAATGTGTGTGTGTGTGCATCTTCATTTCTATTTCATATAAGATTGTGCGACAGTTGATCTATAAATTAGTCATACCAAGATATGAAAAATAACTAATAACAAAACATAATTGTAATGCTATTTTTAATAAAAAGTTATATAAACATATTTTTCAAAAATGAGCCATTTAGGAAGGATTGAGATAATATAGTCCCTGTATGAAGAGACTAACACATACACTGTAACCTTAGCAAAGGGCTTCATTTCCTCTATAATTAAATTGACAACTTTTATATTTTCATTCAAAGAAAGCACTTTAAAGATTTTCTTTCTTATATTTTGCCAATTTTCAGCCTCACTACTCTTATATTTTGGGGCCATTTTTAAGTAAAATGAGAGCTATTTCAATACATCACAATGACTGTACTTCTGAGAAACCAGAAGATGATAAGTGTTTAACAGGTTGGTGGCATATCCATCACACATCACTGGATAAGGAAATGATGGAATAGAACTGTTCATGATTTCATTGCACTATATAGAACAATGTAAAACTTAAAATTAATGGGTTAGTTATTTCTTAAAAGTTTCATTCATAACATTTTGGGCTTATTATTAATCATATAAATCTAAAAACCATGAAACACCAAAACTGAAATGAGGCTAGAGAAAAAATAAGTTAGTTACCACACTAAAGACATATCACCACTCCATTCTGAGCTGTGAATGAGATATGGCTTTTGGGGGTATTAAATGTTGGGAAAATGATTTTTCTCCTGGTGTTTCTAGTGGGAAAATGAATGAATGAAAAAGTCCTCTGCTTGGGGCAGGCACTGCTATTATAATAGATGTCAGAGAAAAAAGAACACACCCTGTGCTAATTTTTCTTCTATCTATCTTAGGTAGTAGAAAGCTATCCATGCTTAAGAGGTTGATAATACATAAAATATAGAATTAAATGCTTGAATTACATATTGCAAGCGTAATGTAATCAAGAACTGGGCAGATAGCAAGAATTAAAGAGATAAACAAAGCATAATAAAGGAGAGTATGGAACTAAGGGGAACTGAAGGGCACATCTTATCTGAGAGGATTTATATTCCATTTTTAAAAATAACATCATTTTGCCATTGGTTAAATGAAAAGTATAGACCAGTATCATAGAATCAAGTGATGAGGTACTAAAGAGGCTATGAAGAAAATATTCTTAATGCAAGATGTATAGACATGGATACATTATAGAAAATGCCTGCTTCTTCAGCCTCTATGACAATGTGTAGTTGGTCTACACAGTCAGTGCTATGTCAGCATATCTAATAAATTCTCTCTTATCATCTAAATTTATACTATAAGTTCTATTACTCTAGAGAAACCTGAGTACCTCACTACTTAATTGAATAAAGCAATCTTGTCAAATAACATGATATTCAGGGATGGCCATTTTTCAATAATCTGTGGCCTGTCAAAATTGTCTTCTGAATATGAGAAATTTGTGCTTGTCTTCTACTAGATTTGTGATGGGTACTTGCCTTCTTTGGATAGCCATGAATACTCACATATAATGTTAACTGAAAGTCACCCACAAATAAAATATTACCTTTAGCCAAGAAGAGAGGAAGAATTAATGAAATAAAAGTCTTGGAAACAGACTCACATGCTTTTATATCTGACTGCAAAGCTCAGAGTAAGAGACATGAAAAAAATAAGACAGTGAATTCAATTCTGAACCCACAACATGTTCAAAATTCATTACATGTGAATTCAGTATCTGCTATGTCAAAATACACAGTAACTCTTAAAATAAAATATGCAATTATATAAATGTATCATACACTCCAGAAAAAAATAATTTCTTGACACAAGTGCATGTATTACCATTAATGCAAAAAATTACTTAATGACAATGTGAAAAATATAACATAATAATGTCTAAAAACATAGTAAATTACAGAAATATTATCTATTAATATAAAATTGAGTATATGTAATATGTAAAGAAAACATGTGAATAAAAATTGATAATAATTTTTTATCTTTAGGAATAATTTTCTTGATTTCTTTTCTTTCTTCTTTCTTTTTTAGACTAGTAATGTTTGGTTTTACTCTAGGTCTCTGGAATATCTAGTCTCTGGTTCTTGATTACCCAGGCAGTGTCAGGTAAGGATACCTTGTGTTATAAGGGGCATTAAGTTAATTCAGGCACTGATCCCCTAAAACAACAACTCAATTGAATGCAATCTATTCTGGCCACTGAAAGCCACACCTGGCTATACAAGAGATGACCAGTTGAGACTCTGTATGGCCCACTACTGTAAGTCCTCATTAGGATCATCTTCATAAATTAAAGGAAGTTTCCACTGCACAAGTTTTCCTCATCACCTCAAAAGGTCTCCAATTCTTGCTATCTCTCCCTGCACTCTCTCTGCCCACCCAATCTCATAACCCTTCTTATCCTCCACACTCCTGTGCCCACCTGCCCCAAGCCCTCTCATAAATTTTATTCTAATCCCCCTTCCAGAAGATCCATGCATCACTGCTATGCCTCTCTTCTTTATGAAGACTGTCTGGTTCTATTTATTGTAGCTCTGTTATCATTTACTTAATGGTTATATCTATCTACTTATAGATTAATACATACCACATTTATGTTTCTGGTCTGGGTTACCTCACTGGGGATGATTTTGACTAATTACATCCAATTTCCTGCAAAGTTCATGATATCATTTTTTAACAACCAAGTAATACTCCGTTGTGTATATGCACCCCATTTATGGCCATATTGATTTTTGTAGTGGCTGTAAAAATTTGCACTCTTATGAACAATGGTTTGCCTTGCTCCACATCCTCTCCGGCATGTGCTGTCAATTTTGTTTTTGAACTTATATATTCTGTGAGGTGATAAGATAGATCATAGTAGTGTGACCTGGTGAGCTCTGACAGTTGTAAGATTATAGCTTCTTACAGTAAGTGCTTTTTTCTCTAGTGTTGCCTTGCTGGCTCTTTGGAGGTGAGTATAAAACCATAGATATATTATTCAAATGAGGACTCCAGTGGACCCTAATCTGTCTTGTCAGTTCCATGAAACCCTCCCTTCTTCAACTCTGTTATTCCTTGCTACTCAGCATTGCCTTCGTACCTGACTTTTTATGTTCATGACAGGTCTAGAAATCTAGAAATCTGTTAGGATGACAAAATTCACAACATTTGTCTTTCTCAGGGGTCACATCCTATGATATCTGTTAAATAATGTCTAAAATTAATTATGTCAAGACTAAGGTGTATAAGTTCAGTTGGGAAGAAAATACCAACTATATTTACTTCATAATGGTTGCTTTTTTGTTTATTTAAATGAATTACTTAATATAATGTAACCACGTGCTTAATAAAAGGAAAGCATCATACATGACACAAGCATTTAGAATTGACTTGGTGTGCAATGTGAATTACATTTCTGCCCTCAAATGCAGAGGAACTTCCTTGTGATTAGAACTGATTTGATAAACGTTAAATATATTGCCTATTTTGACAAGAACAATTTGGTGTCTTCATACTTTTTCTTTGTTTGTTATTTTTTGAGACAGGGTTTCTCTGTGTTGCTTTGTAGACCAGGAGGGCCTTGAACTCACAGAGATCTGCCTGCCTCTGCTTCCTGAGTGTTGGGATTAAAGTTATGCACCACCACTGTCCAGCTGATTCTTTATACTTTTAAGAAATTCTATGTGTTCAAAACTAAATTGCAATATAAATCTCATTTAAAATTTTCAGTAGTGTTCACTGCACTTTCAGTAGTGTTCATTTTACATATTTTAATATTGTATACCAATTACACACAGAATGTTAGATAGGCTGGGGTATAACTTCTACTTTTCCAAAAGATTCTACCACCTTCCAATAGCATGAGGTGGGAACCAAACTTTCAGTACATAATCTTTGAGGGAATTTTAAGATACAAACTACAACATTCAACCTTGTTTTTCTAAAGAATCAGGACCATTTCATAACACAAAATGCATTCAATCTACCCCCCAAGACTCCCTATGGTTTTAACAGTAGCTCGAGCATAGCTCAACCATATAAATCCAACATCTTATCTAAGACGCCAAGATAAGATAATTCAAGGTCTAATATCCCACAAAAATGAAAACAGCAAATATTTACAAGAAGGAATGGAGCAGAGGGAATAAGCTCTTTCTAATTGAGAGGAATGGGCCATAGGAATTAAGGGTCAGTAAAGCAAAACTTAAATGCTTTCTTCCATTTCTCTAATTTAGGGCACACAGGTGTACAATGTGTGCACCAAAGGATGTGAGCAGCCTCACCTCTAGAAGTGTCCTGGCTTCAGTCTACAAAGCCAGTGTCTTTAGATGTTGCCTCAAGCTAGCTGGCTTACCTCAGCAGTCACCTCCTGAAGTCTCCATGGCTTCTTCAGTTTCACTCTCAAAGTTTCAAATAGAGCTTCCATTTTTACCACATACTGCCTAGCTTCCCAGACTCTTCACATAGTCTCTGTCAACACGTAGTTATTGCGTTATGAACTCTGGAAAACTTGGAATCACAGCATGTCAAGGTACATCATCATCTAACGGGGTTATTTAGATTTTCCTAGAATTAACCAAAGTTCCCAACATGACCAATTCCATTGTTAGAGCAATGACAAGAGAAATACTTGGCCCCTCTTTGACACACTATCTAGTGCTTAGGGAAATTAATAAAGCAAATATTTCTGAAAGTGTGCTAAGACCTAGGTCGATGAAGTAAAAGAGTTTTACAATTTATTAATATTTAACATTTATCCAACAGTGTTTCAGTATGTCTTATTATGTAAAGCGTTTCATTTGGAATCCTGGATTTCGACTTCAATTGTCTCGTATTTTATCCGATGAGTCTAGAACACCATCAGCAGTAACAAAAGACAGACATAAGGTCTCAGACAGGAGGAAACATGTTTATCACTAACATGATATCAATTATCATAACTGATCTGCTTATCTGTTCATTTATCTGTTTATAAATACTTATATGTGCTGGGAACTTGTCCATCTGCTTTTGTGATTGATTTCTATTTGTTTGTTTTTCAATCAGTCATTCACACATGCAAGATAATGCTTTGTCACCAAGATACACTGCCACCTTGTTTTCTTGTTTGTGTATTATTTTTGAGACAGTATCTCCTGGATTCCCCAGCTAGCCTTGAACACACTACAGAGTTGAATATAAAATTAATCCTTCTCCTTCTAATTCCTCAGAGCACAGGTACAAGTATGTGCCACCATACCTGATTCATCCTGTGCTAGGTACAAAACCCTGGGCTTTGTGTATGTGAGACAAGCAATTACCAACTGAGCTGTATCCAGCCCACATATTCATATTTTCTTAGTCATTTGAACTTAGCTTTGCGGCAAATTCTGTTTTCATTATTTTTTTTGATTGATGAGATGAGTAAGACTTAGTAATGTAATAAATTGACTCGATGCTCAGTTGAAATTTGTTAAATAAGTTTAATGTCACCCTCCCTACCCTCTGTCATCCAAGGCTACATCAACAGAAAAATTTAGTGAGATTTGCATGGCTTTTTAATTTTATTTTTGGTCTATAGAGTACTAGAAAGTGAAGCTCAGTCTTTTAGTTGTTATTTCTTTTATGGAGCCACCAAGTGGGTACTGGGAATTTAAATCAGGTCTCTGCAAAACAACCATTGCTCCTAACCACTGAGCCATCTCTACTGCCCCAAGCTGGAAATGAGGCACAAACCAATACTTACCATATGGATTCTATTCCTAGTGTATGTACATAGACAAAACCAAATGTTCAATATATGTGTCATTTCAGGGATTTACACAGTTTCACTAGTTTAGCTGGGGAATTTGTGTAAATTTCTGAAAACAAATCTTCAGTTATAATGGCAGTAGAATATAACAGTTTGTAGGGAGGTGCTTAGCTCACATTATTTGTGATCTGTGATTCTGAATAGCTTCCGTGAACATTTTAAAATACTATATTGATATTTGAATTGTTACAGTAATATTTTAATATTTCATGTGTTCATTGTTAATCTGACACAATCTGGGTCTTAGATTTTCATCTTGGCAAGTAATTTAAATAAAATATTATGCTATTTATTACATGAAAAGTGTTAGGGCTGTTAATTTTTTCATTGATCGAGTTTATTTATTTTGAATATCCCCTATTATTATGCTTCATGCCTAAAATTGAATGATTTTTTCTACTTGCTTTCTCTTTCTTGTAAGTCTAAAAAGGCAAAACAAAACAAAAATGTAAAAAATGGATCTTGAATAATTTAATATTTTTCAATTTTAAATAATTAGCATTCTTACTTGATGTCTTCTTTCATTTATTTTAACTGGCTGCTAGTTGAAATGTTATGGCTCCAGTTGAAATGTGAATGACTGAGAGTCTTCTTGAATATATATTAACATAATTTAGAGGGGGGCTATGAATTTTCTAAGATGTGTTGCTTATTGCTCTTCTTGGCTTCCACAATTTTTGATGTGTTAGGTTTTGCTTTTATTCTTTCTTTTCTTTTGCGAACTTCTCTTTTGGAAATGTGTTACATTTCAAATTGCCTAGAACTTTTTATACACCTGACTAATTTCTAAAGTTCCCTGGTGCTAACTGATAACTGACACATAATTCATTTCTTTTGAAATTATTGAAGATATTGTTTTGGCTAAGAGTGTTTCTCAAGCCTTTAGAAACTTAGTGATGCACAGTCTCTTTGTACCTGCTACTGACCACCCATATATATATATACATATATACATATATATATACATATATATATATATGTATGTAGAAAATGGTAGATTTTTATATCCCTCACAGTAATATGCAAACATGCAAACCTACCATTTTTTTGTTTCACATTTTTAAAGAAATGCTCTTGAACACATAAACACTGAGGAAATCCTCAGTGATCTTGATGATTTGGCTTTATTATAATAACTTCATTGTGAATTCATATCAGGTTTCTAAAAACACATTATATTTCATTAGAATAAAGATGGTGGATATTCTGATTCTTTAGATCTTACTTCATTGTAACATATTTCCTTTTATAAAGGTACCAACCTTAGTGTCAAATATTTTCTTCAGTCTACTTTTTTTTTAACTATTTAATCATTTCACATCCTGACTGCAGTTTCCCCTCTCTCGTATTGGCTAATGAATAAAGAACTGTTGGCCAATAGGAAAGCAAGATAGGCAGGACTAGGAGACAAGGAGGATTCCAGAAGTAGTAGAGGAGGAGATTCAAGATGTAGGACTGAGGGAGAATGCTGCCCCTCCTCTCCGGTAAGATAAGACCACGTGGAAATACTTTGGTAGAAATGAGTTAATATTTAGGACAGAGCTAGCCAAGAAGAAATACTAGTAACAGGCTAACAGCTTTATATCTAATACAGAGTCTCTGTGTGTTATTTGGGACTGACGTGGCTCTGGGACCAGGCCGGTGGAAAAACATGCTCGCAACACCTCCCCACCTCATGTGTGCTTCCCATCTGCTCCATCCACTCTTCCTCTATTTCTATTCAGAAAAAGATAGGTCTCCCACGGATATCTACAAAGTACAGCATATTAAGTTTTTGTAAGATTAAGAATTTCACTTTGTATTAAGGCTTCTCAAGGCTACTCGGTGTAGGTTCCAAAAGCCTGCAAGAATTAGAGACAGTCCTGTTCCCTAATGTTAGCAATCCCACAACCTAGCTTCCCAAGTATCACATACAGGCAGAGGGCCTAGGTCAGTGCCACGTGGTTAATGGTTTAGTCTCTGTGAGCTTCTGTGGGCCCCAGTTAAATTAATTCATTGAGTTTTCCTGTGATATCCTTGACCCTTCTGTCTCCTGCAATCCTTCCATCCCCTTTTCAGCAGGATTCCCCAGGCTCAGCCTAATGTTTGACTGTGGGTCTCTCAATCAGTGTCCACCAGGGGCTAGATGAAGTATCCTTGATGACTATTGGGTTAGGCAACAATCTATGAATATAGAAGAATATCATTACTTTTTTTCTCCAGTTGTGTTTAGTTCTAAACTAAGTCTCCAGGCCACTGAGTCTCTGAGTCCAGGTCCTCCAAGAAGTGTTAGGGGAAGGCTCTCTCTTGTGAGCATGGGTCACAGGCAAGTCCAGTAATCAGTTGGCCACTCCCACAATCTTTTTCAGTCTATTTATTTTTTATTTTTAATCTTCTTGTCATTTTTCTGTAATCTTTAATATGTGGGCTGTCATAGCTTTGTAACTTTATCTTTGAAATTAATACATGGATGTTTTTTCACAAGTGCCTTTGATACAAAACCTATCTCATCAGAGTAAGCTTTCAAGTAATGGCACCTTGCTTGATGAAACCTATGACTGCCTGGTATTAGTACAGGTGCATATTTTCTGCTCATACTTGATGTACACCGTATAATGTCAGATGCTTACATAAATTTTACATAGCATCACTATGATTTTGCTTTTATTAGGTATGTAGGTAAGTATGGTGTTAAGACAGGATGCCAATATGTACTGTAGACTGGTCTCAAATACATGGTCCTCCTGCTTCAGCCTCCAAATGCTGAGATAATAAGATTATGTCTCAATACTTGGCATGGTTTGAGTTTACACACCAGCTTTAACGTAATCATATAGTTAATATAAAATACAGCGTTTTAATTGTCTATCTTTTATACATTTGTGGTGTGATTAAGGTCTTGGATTACATTTACATTCCAGCTGATATTATTTCTATTCTGTCAACTGGAATGATTTACCATTTTCAGAGCACAGGCATTTGATGACAAGGCCAGCCTTAACATGCATAGAAAGGTATGCTTAATATTAAAGGTTATTTTGGTTAAGTTGTCTTCTTTCATTAGCATTTTAAAATTGTTCCTGAATATGTTTTGTCTCAAGTTAGTTGCACTAGAATACTTGCCATTTTCAGATTTTTGTTAAATGTGAAATATTTCATTTATTCTATATTTCTTTTACTGTTTAAAATTTACATGTAATTTTCTTTGGATTAAAATATATAATAAATTTCTTCAAGTAAACGTCTTATTTTGGTAAAGATATAAGATTATTTTAATTTCATGGATGTAGGGGTTTAAACACATTTGGAAACTTTTAACTCATCATCAATCAAATTGCTCAAATCCATCTACATACCCCTTCTTCCCTCAGTAGCACATATGTTGACATTAGCCTTATTCCTGCTCTATATTCCACTCTCACTTTCTTCATTCTTCTGTTGACTATTTTCTCAAATTCATTTCATTCTGGTCATCCCAGTGCTATGACTTTTATTCATAATATTTTCTCATATAATGTCAAATTCATCATTCACATCATTCAGTCAATTTTTTAATCAGATGTTGTTATTGCTTCCTCCAAACTATTCTGTTTGGATGTACTTAAATTTATTGTATGTCTTATGTAATATATGGTTGTCTACCTTTTTAAAATTAAGTGAGAGGTTTGATTTCAATAAATGTATAAGCTTTGCCTATACTTGATGTCATCTCTGTGTCTTTATGTATTGATTTATTATCCTCAATATGAATCAATTTTCTTGCTCTTTCCATGTGAGGTAATATTTGAGTGAGTTTCAAGTATGTGTATCTTATGTTCTTGTGTCCTCATTAATCCATATTTCTATTAAAAGCACTGAGATTTACTCTGCAGTGTAAAATGACTTACAAAGACAATGTTCATTTTTGAAGGGTTTTAATTTTAGGTAGGATCAGGGCTATTTTTACACGTTGCTTAGTGCCCAATGATTTGCAAGGTTTTCTCTTCTGGCTAAAGAGTAGCCAGCCATCTCAGGGCTGTGGAGTATCTAGAAATATACTCTATGAGAATGGAATTTTTTTCAAAGGCTTGGAAAGTTTCATGGTGTATACCTGCTTATCAATATTGCCCTTCATCATAAGGGACCTTCTAAAGATTTCCAGTCCTGCCAGTCTCTCTGCTGTCTCTTCTTCTTTAGTACTGTGTCCTGGGAGCACCAATTAACCTGATATATTGAGCCTCCCAGATTTGTGTCCTCAATTTACAGACACTGTCATGCCCCAGCTACTTTTCCACTTCCTTCATTGCAGCCAGAAACTCCCTCCAGTCAGTACACCAGTGCTCTCTGATCTCTCACCTACTTTGTTCCTTTTCTTTTGGTGTTGTTTGACATTTACTGCCTGATGTCCAATGCATAAAATTCATCTTCATCCACTTCACCTGGTTTCCCTTACCTTCTTCTTTGCTTCTCTTTTGTATTTGTTTCAAATCTTAGGAACCAGAAGAAAACTTACTCCTCACTATTCTGTCTTGAGCCCAGATAGAAATGTAGAGGTGTGCGTTAGATTTCTCACAAAGAATAGATCTTCATAATTGTGCCCAATGCAATAACAGTATCCTTTAAATTTTCCTGAGCAGGGAGAAAGGCAGTGCTGTTTTTCTTATTTCCCTTTAATGTGAAGAGAGTGCATTCACAGACACAGGATACAATAGCCATCCATGCTCTACTTCTACTTTGCCTTGGGGACTGGAGTGGGTATCCTAAATGAGCAACTTACACATTCAGTTTATTGGACCAGGCAATCTGATTTATTAGAAACACTTTAACCCCTTAGTCTATGAGTTCTCTCAGCACAAAATTCTCCATATTTACTGCTCTGTCAGGTTTTTTCTTATTTTGTTTAAAGATACTCTATTAAAATTGACATATCTTACTTTTATCCAGTATTATACTGACAGAAAATGGGAACAGAGAGTAACCTTATTATTGCCAATGTTATTATCACCATTACTATTATCATTATTGTTAATACTGTAAGCATTTTGGCAGCTCAGATGTGATGGGCAAGGACTCTGGCACTCAGGAGCCAGAATACTGAGTGTTATAGCTCAGATGGAAAGGTATTTTGGCATGCAGGAGCCAAGGAACACCACAGGTCACAGTAAGCATAGCAGCTCACAGCCCTGCTTCAGGGAAAGGCTTCCCCAGTGCATCAGCTCTGCTCCGGCAGGAGAGGGCTTCCCCAAAAGTGGAGCAAGAAGGTCTCATCCAAACCT
Source organism: Cricetiscus sungorus (assembly GCA_030556225.1). NCBI lineage: Eukaryota > Metazoa > Chordata > Mammalia > Rodentia > Cricetidae > Cricetiscus > Cricetiscus sungorus. Next base: position 6,735,629 of record JANBXA010000202.1, on the reverse strand, counting down.
CATTCAAGAGATTTATTGGGAGGGAAGAATCGAGGAGAGTGGCTGCCCTCTGCCGGAGAGGCCAAACAGCCACAAGCTGAACAGACAGAGGGGTTTATAGGACTCCTTAGGGAGTGGAGTTTTCCCAGGGAGATTTCCAGGGTGGGGATTGGTCAGATTTCAATCCTTGAGCAAAGACTGGCTAGATCTCATGCTCAGTGATTTGTTGGTTTCCTCAGTGCAGGTTTATGGTCAGATTTGGCTCTGATTTCAGAATCAAAGTGTGTTTTTTTCAATGGTCTCTTTAGCATTTTGACACTAATTTTAGTGTTAAGGTGTATTTTTTTTCACTGGCTTTGATTCCAGGGGCAAAGTGTGTTTGTTTCTGTGGCACTGGTTTCAGGGTCAGGGTGCATTTCTTTGGTACTGCTCCCAGGGCCAAAGTGTGTTTCTTTGGCTCTGCTTATGGTGTTTCTTTAGTTGGTCCTTTTCCCTTACAAATACCATGTGTGTACATGATGTATGTGCATGTGTGTTTGTGTATACATATGTGTCTACAAGTGGGGGGCACATGTGAGTGTTCAACTTTGTGGACTTGATTCTTTCCTCCCGATACTTGAGTTCTGAGAATGGAACCCGAGTTGTTAAGTTTGTGCAGCAAACACTTGACCTGCTGAGACTTTCCTCTGGCCCAATAGTTGATATTTTTTCCATTTATTTCATCCACTTGCTTTACATTGATTTGGAACCTGGACATTTTTATATATATGAGGATTGAGTAGAAATATTGAATCTTGGGAACACAGAAGTGAGAGAAAAAAAATTAAGCATTGAAAAATATGTTAATATGCCTGAGAATTTTCCACCAAAAATTATGTGATGAGATCACTGAAAATAACAATCATTGTTTCAGAAAATTACTGTTCAGTTATATTGAAGACCATGGAATGGAGACATAGAGAATAGTCACAGTGTAGAGAAACAGAAACAAGGGTGAGATGTGTGTGACCATCACACACCAAAAGTGATAGTGGATGCCTCCCTCACGTAAAGGCAGAAGATGATGTTAACAGGACATATCTGTTCCATACAGAAACAAAGAGGTGGGAAATCAAAGACCATGAAATCAAATTATTCAGATTCTAACTCCTTTAGGATCTGAAGCGGCTTAATTAGTACAGTTTAAACTCATAATAATCCTCTTTACATCCCAAATGGGAAACAAAACTTAATGACCTTATTATCTATCATCTTTTTTTTCTTTGCATTTTGGACTTCATAGATGTTAAAAAATATCTGTGAATCTCAATGCTTTTTTCCCCAAAAATGTTATTATCAAAAAATTATAATATTAATTGTCAAAGATAGATCTTTCAGAAATAATCAGATGCAACAATTTGATCAAATGTTGGGGGAAAGTGCAATGAAATTAACTGAGGCTTTAACATGAACAAGTTCTCTCAACCAATTAGCTATTTACAAGCAGAGTAAGCCATAAGTTACACAAAAAGTTTCAAAATAATTATTTGTAAAGGCAATTGGAATGTTATTAATATTCCATGTTTACAATTGCACTCAGTTTTAAACACATTTCACAGTCACACTTTTATCAGTATAGTAATATACATTTATGTACTTAACACAAAGCATTGTGAAATAGAAAAAATAAACTTTTAACTGACACAGGCAGTGTTGATTGATTCACGGATTGAGTAATTGATTATTTCAGTGATTTCAAATCCATGTACTCTAACGTTTCTTCAACTTATCATTTGTTTCTTCTACTATTCTATAAACAGAAATGAGAAAGCAGGCTTTGTTTTCAACACCTTTCCTGGAGCTTCCTTAACCAAATGCCCATGTTTTTTTGCTATGAAGTTCTGCTATCCACACATGAAGCATGTAGTTTAACAAAAGCAAAGCATTTCTATCAGAAGTACCTTCTTCCTCCTTATTCTCCTTATTTCTTTTCATTCTTGGGAGCTTGCTTTCATTACTCATCTTTGTTCTCATTGACTTAAGTATTCATGAGGACAATACATATTTTTCTCTACTATGCTCCATACTGCCTGGGATGTTCACACTACCAGAGTCATTAAATCCACATTTTTACCAACAGACTAGCAAAGATATACAAAATCATTTTAATCTATTTCTCAAGATTCTTCACTGAGTATTCTGAGGTACATTTAGGGGCAGCACACCACTTCATCATCTTTAGCCACATTGGCTTCCTTTCACAACCATAACAAATCCTACAGCCAATAACTCATGCACATATGAGTCTACTACAATGCTGTTTTTGTCACACAGAATTTTTCAAAATTAACATTTACATATAAATTCTTATTCTTTCTCTTGGTTATTCTCTCTCTCTCCCCCCTCTCAAAATTCCCTTTAAGAACACAGTTTTCTTCATTATGCCCAAGTCCAGTACTACTGCCATTCTAGGTTATGAGAAGAAGAGAAATGTATTCTACAGTTCAAAACAGGTTGCACGTGTGTCTTGATGAAATTGGTGGTACAGGGCTAGGATGCTAACATGTTTCTAGGTGTATTTGTGTGTGCATAGTACATACAACTTAATTATGTGGGCTTCCAAGGGCACTGCTAAGAGGAGATGCTTGTATAGTCCAATCCAAGTGGAGTTTTAAGTTATAAACGTATCCCCAAGTTTGCTTGCTTCAAAATAATTACCTGTTAGTGTTTTATTATCATATATTGAGCATTACACTGAATAGGTGAAAAATTCTTTGGTTGAATATGTCAGTATATATAGTATTTTATTAAAATTGAATTATTTAAATGTAGTAAGTAAGGCAATGTGTCAAAAAATAATAATAAACATTCTCATACTCTCTGTCCTGTGCCATTAGATATCACTCTTATCTTTTACACTTGTACAAAAATATGATACATTATTTTTATTCATATTTAATTTGTATGCATTGGATTTTACAGATCCCCTAACATCCTTCTGTTATTGACAACACTGTTATAATTTTTATTGTCCTTCACAATACCATTTGTTGATTTTCCTCACTTGCAAATGTCTGTAGTTTGCTTTGTTGGAAGAATATCTCACAGTAAAAAAGCACTAAAAAGAGGAAAGATCTCTGAAGAGACTTAAGTTTTTATATCAAAATTATTTCTTTTTAAACCTGTGAATTGTTGAATGTAATTTGGATACAAAAGGAACAGGTTTTTGATGAGAAGGAGCAGACTGGTGTTCACACACATGCAGAAGTTAACATTCCTTGTACTTTGGTCTTGAAAGCTGGAGGGCAGAGTAGTCATGGAGGCATCATAATGTACAAGGGCACTACCACACTCATCTCTATCTTGTCAAAATGGAGTCATGGAAATATTTGAATGTTTGGCAGTGGTCAGCAGATTCACTCTCCTCATGATGGCATTACTTTATCAGGAACTCTAAACAGAAATAATGAAAAAGAAGTAGTTGGATTTATGCAAGTAATGCAGGTTTTGAAGATACGATAGGTGAGTATAAAATCTATAAAATAAAAATATAAAATGCAGTATATGCTAACATCTCAGCAATTGCAAATTGTTGTCCTGCGTGGACATAAACTTTTATTCTTAGAAAAGTATTGTTTGTCCTGGTAATTTTGGAAATCAATACCCTGGGAAGTCTCTGTCATAACTGAGAAAGAATCCTAAGTCCTGATATAACAGTAAAGGACTATAGACACAGAGTTTTCTAAGACTCTTCGAGAAAACATTCCTGAGCATGCTATGAGTGTCCTCATAAACAAAAATTGGGGGAGGAGTAGTGAAAGAAAGTGATTTCAAGATCATTTCTTAAAAATTCAGTCTGTACTGGTGAGTCCTGGAGTTTTATAGCCTCCTTGCAAAACTCTCCCATTGCCTAGTTCTTAACAGTGTTTTAAACAGTAAATCAACTTTAAAATTTCTTTGCAAAAATTGCATCTAAAGTAAGTTCTTAGAATGAGCAAAATGATAGTGTTGGACTCAAAGACCATCCATAGCTCTCTCAGCAAAAGCTCAGCCCACAGAGATGGAAATAGTACCAACATATCAACCATAAAAGAAGTTTTGATTCCTTACAGAGAAATAAGCAAAGTTTTCATAAGCCATCACTTATTTTTTATATGAGTTCTGTTCCAACTGAACTGTTTGCTCCCTTAATTGGGCTATCTTTATTTTCTACTATATTAAGCATAAAGTAAAAAAAAGAAATGCTGGATAGTTTGCAGTGGTTCTCAAACTTCCAAACACGGTGACCCTTTAATATAGCTCTTGATGTTACGGTACCCCCAACCATAAATTTAATTTTTTTGCTATTTTTTAACTGTAATTCGGCTATTGTTATGAATCATAATATAAATATCTCATATGCAAGATGTCTGCTATGCTACCTCATGGGATTTGCAATCCATAGGTTAGAATGACTGGAATAAAGATCAATGCCTAATTACCCACCAACTATATTGTACTCAGTACATAATTGTATTATCTATCTGTCTGCCAGTCTATCTGTCTCTATGTATGTATGTATGTATGTATGTATGTATGTATGTATGTCTAATCTATCTATCATCTGTTTACATATCATCTATATTAGTCAGGGTTCTCTAAAAACAGAAGTGTCCTATTGCTATGAAGAGACAGGATGACCAAGAACACTTATAGGAGAAAAATTTCAATTCTTGGCTTGATTATAGTTTCAGTGGATTAGAACATGATCATCATGAGGGGCTGACAGAAACCAAGGAGGCATGGAGCTGGAATAGTAGCCGAGAGCTCACATCCTGATCACCAAGAGTTTCAGAACCAGCAAAATTGGGCTGAACTCTCAAAGATTTCCCTTAGTGACACATCTCCTTCAAGGAGACCACACCCAAACTTTCCTAATAGCCAACTAACTGGGAACAAACTTTCATATATATGAGCCTATAGGGCCACCTTATTCAAACTACCACTCTATAATCTCTATCTATCTATCTATCTATCTATCTATCTATCTATCCCTTTCCATCCATCCATTCATCCATCCATGTATCTTTCTACCTATCTATCATCTATCTTTAAAGTACTGGTTGTATGGTACCATCAAAATCTTCCATACTTGGAGCTAATGAAGTGGCTTAGTGAATAGAGGCACCTGTACTCATGCTTGACAACTTTAGTTTGAGAGAACTGACCTGCACAAATTGTCATATGATCTACACACATGCGCACACACAATCACACACACACACACACTATAATGTAATATGGTTGTAAAAATCTTTGTTGCCTAAGCAAATGGAAGAAGCCCTGTGTCTTAAAATTCAAAATTGTGAAAGTCACATTTGATATAATCTGATAGATGACAATTTCTTTATTATCAGCATCTTAAGATAAAAACATCACATGATATACTGAGGCAAGGCATCCACAATACTCTTTATATGAGAATTAATAAGTGTTTACAATTTCATCCCACTTCATTTAATGGTAATGCAAGATTTTAACTATAACATAGTCTTTGAAAGGCAAGTGTAAGACATTTCTGTGCTAAAATGAGTAACATGTAGCTTTATGCCAGATGGTCATGTATGTTTGGGGAAATGGGTAAAACACAGACATCTGACCTCCTCTCTAGAGCATACAAGTATTTAATTCCGCTTAGCAGTTGCATGGAACCAGGAGTCTCCCAAGAATCACCTTAATGAAAATATGCATATGACACAGAAACGAGCACTGTCCATGTTATCATCAAGCTGTTTCCTTACAAAGACAGACATTCCCATTAAATACTCATGGCAGATGACTAATTATTACCTTGGTGGTGGGAACATCTGTACCAAGCCATTTTGTGATGTTCCACAGTTACCTGAGATTTTATCATTTATAAAGAACAAAAATCCAAAGTGAAGGTGACAACATATTACAAACCAGTTTTTATGCATACAGAGTGGTGTCATGCACACTGTACTCTTCAGAGAGGAAATATAAAATATTTCAATAGCAGACTTAATTTATTAGAAAGGTAAAGCTATCATGATATAAGTATGTTCCTCTTCCCAAGCTCCTTCTCCTGAAATTGTGGCTTTCGGAATAATATCTGTTGCATGTATGTTTTCCACCAGCCCGCCAGGTCCCAAGGCCACACCAGCCTCCAATAACACACTGACTCTGTATGTAATATAAATACTGTTGGCCAGTTACTAATTCCTTATTGCATAGCTCTGTCTTAATTATTAACCCATTTCTACTTATCTAAGTATTTCCACGTGGTCATCTTTCCTGAGAGCGGCAGGCCAGCATCTGCTCTCTTTTGGCTCTCCATGCTGACTCCTCCTGACTACTTCCTCTTTCCTCCTTGTCTCCTAGCCCCGCATATCTTGCTTTCCTATTGGCCAACAGTGCTTTATTCATTAACCAGTATGAAAACATATTTACAGAATAACATCATTCATCATCTTCTATTTTCTGTCTAAAATAAAAAGAAGGGTTTTAACCTTAACATAGCAAAATATATCACACAACAGTTATCAAATAAGAATCACAGTTAACAATATTTAGTCCATTAACATTTAGTAAGACTTCAAGAAAATATTTTATCATCTATCCTATCTTCATGAGTCCAAAGTCTTATATATAACTTATCTTTAATCCTAACTAAGGAAAACTATAACCATAACTATCTGTCTTCAACACCTTCAAAGACTACAGAAGGATAATAGAAATGACAGAGACAATTTACTGCCTAGTCAGTCACCTGAATTTATTCTGTAATGTTCCATCTTCAGCCCATAGGCCATAGTGTGTCTGGCAGACTCCTCAGCAAAGCAGGAGACTTTAAACTGCCCACTTGTATTGGCAGTTTGTCAGACACTTTTTTGTGTGTCTTGTAGACTGTCTGGCAGACTCTTCCATGAAGCAGGAATCCTGTAGCAATGTCCATTTGGTTTCAGCAGTCACTTTTCTGTGGGCCTTACATGTCCAGGTTATACATCATAAAGTCAAATAGTCCAGACAAGAGCAATATCTTGCCCATATGGCTAGTCTTGCCACATTGAAAGCAAACTTTATCACGTGCTTCTTCTATGTCCATATTCCTTTCTGAAGCAGGTGGTGTTGCCAGGAGCAGTTGTGCCTCACTGTCAAGAAAATCCCTAAACCATTTTAAATGCCATATTCTGTAGGTCTTTGAAAGGTTTAAAGAATGCCTCTTCATCTCAAATACATCTCTGCATATCTAGAAATCCTAACTAACTTATCTCCAATTTTGACTATCATAGGTAATTATCTATACTCTGTGTTAAACTAAACATTACATTATAAATGAGCTATATAGACACAGTTCACAAAATTGACCTTAAATTGTATCAATAAGTAAAAATCCATTCCAAAACAAAGCATTCATATCTATACCATATTTCTCTTTTTATCTTTAAAAAGATTGCCTGTGGTCATTAACCATTTATAACAAACATTTATAAACAATATTTGGGAATTTGGGCATCATTCTTTCCTAACTGCTTCCTGCTGGTAGGGGGCACTGTCTTGGGGGATTCTAAGAAGACGCAGAAATCCTGGCTGTAGTGGTCTGCAAAACTGCATTGTCCCATTGATTTTGCTTCAGGAGGTCTTGCTTGATCAAACCACATTAGTCTGGAAGGAATCCACAGCTTTTTATTTTCTGTGGAAACAAAAATAGAAATCCTTTTCCACAGTAACTTGTCCTTAGGCTTAAATTTTGGAGTCAAAGCATTTTTAAAAAATATATATATATATGTATGTATATACATACATATATATATATATTGAATTAATCCAGCAGCATTTGTTTTAACAGTTGTTATTTCCTCAGCAGTCAAACAATTTAAAGATAACATAACAGCATACAATATCCAAAGTTTCTCTGTGCTTTTCATCTTTACGTGGATTTTTTATCACTCTATTTCTTATACTTCTATTTTTTCATATTTTGAGACAGGGTTTCTCTGTGTAACTTTTATCTGTCCTGGAATTCACTGCATACCAGGTTTAGTTTGAAAAGATCTGCTTGCCTCTGTCTCCCAAGTGCTGGGATTAAAGGTGTGTGCCACCACACCCAGCCACACTCTGTCTTTTTAAAACCATTTTGTTTCCTTTCTCTTTCTCTCCCAAGCCTATGTATGTTTTAAAACACACTGTAAACCTTCATTGCCAGCTCTCGTACACACCAATGAATTGTTAGCAGAGCTCTTTAAAAGCAACGGGGTTTTTTGCTGCTCATACTAATTTTGGAAACCTCCGTTAAAGGAGCCATGCAAATCTTTACTTGTCTCTCACAAAACAGAGTCAACCCAGAAAAATTCTGCTACCAAGAAGCCTTGCTTGTCTCTGTTCTTTTGTTTTTGAAAACTATTTTTTTAAGCTTTTATTAAGTTTTAAGTGAAAGTTCTCAGTTCTCACTTCTGACACCATTTGTAGCTAGTTGTTTTCCACCAGCCCGCCTTGTCCCACGTCAACACCAGGCCCAAATAATAATACACAGAGATGCTGTATTTGATATAAGGCTGTTGGCCAGGTACTAGTTTCTTACAGACTAGCTCTGTCTTAATGCTTATAAATCTTGAGGCTAAAGATAGAGTCATTTAAGCATCAAAGTAGATTGATATAGTACTGAAACTATTGAAGACCACAGCAGCAGATAAATACATTATGAGTATGTTTGAACAGTCATAATAATAATTGAGCATATCGGAAAATAACAGGCATGCATCTAGTAATGGAAAGAAGCAACTTCCACAAGTGGTCCTTTGACCTACATATGTGTGTCATGGCACTGAGCAAAAACACACCCGCACACACACACACACACACACACACATATACACACAGAGAAAGAGAGAGAGAGAGAAAGAGATGGAGAGAGAGAGAGAGATAAGAAGAGAGAGAGAAAATATAGTAAGTATTAAAAATACTTAAATATAGCAGACATCTCTCCAAAGTGATAATTATGTCTATTTTTCATATTATATATTAAGATTCCCTCCTCTCAAGCTTGAATGAAATTATTTATAACCAGGCCAGTGAGGAGAGGCAAATAATGTCACATTTAATTATAGAAACACATTTGTAAGCCTCAAAAATAAGAATGATTATTAATTTTCTGTCTATTATGTATAGTTGATTAGTTTTTATTGGGTATTAACTTTGTGTAGAGTGAGGTTAAGACAAAAGGATGTATGAAAATCTGAAAGTCCTTTCAAGGATTTTGGACTTGCTTGAGTATTTAAGGCACATATATAAGAAACAGGAATAAATTATTTACTAAAAGAGTGAAAATTGACATCCAACTTGAGTGATGTAATCATAAGCTTTTGATTCTCTTTTATCTAAAATTCTCTCTTAAAAATGATTTAGAGTGGAGCATCTCTAAAGGCAGTCATCCTCTAACATTATATAATTGTACTAACAGCAGTGGGCTTAGGGCTGCTCAGCCACAGCAGGAGATGTGAAATCCAGTATAAAGGAAACAAAGATTAGCTCCAGTCTGAGGTTTTGAACTAGCCCATCTCATACTTTGAGGCTGTTGTGCTAAAGTCCACCCCCACTTGTCTCTAGATCTCTGACATCTTAGAGGAACTCTTCTTTACCATTGCCTAAACATTTACAGAGACTCACACCAAATAATGATTTTTGTAGTGTTTACTAAGTAACCTATTAGAAAATTAATTTATGTCATGCCATCACTCATACCTCAGTAACGGAAAAGACTACCCAGAGAAAGTCTCTCTCTCTCTCTCTCTCTCTCTCTCTCTCTCTCTCTCGTGTGTGTGTGTGTGTGTGTGTGTGTGTGTGTGTGTGTGTGTATCTCTGTGTGTGTGTATTATAACTTCTAGGAAATACTATTCTTCTTACTATACACTATTCTGAACAGAAAAATAACAACGATAATTTTTTCAATAAAAGGAACTCTGGCATAATCAAAGACTTCTAGAGTCTTTTCTGATATTATTGGAATTTCTGAAACCTAAACATGCAGAAAGGAAACAAATAAGGTGGCTCACTAGAAAGGAATTGCAATTGTTGTTTGATGTGGGTTAAATGTGGGTTTTCCCTATTGTCAGTCTCAAATCACTGCATGATAAGAAATGGTAGGTCACTTTCTTTTAATTGATTACTGAATGAATGAATGAAGGAATCAATCAATAAGTCAACGAATCAAAGCAAAATACAACTGACACACAGTGTCCAATCTCTGCTTACCTCTCCAGATAATTTTTCCATTATCTCTGGGAGCTGTATCTGTCAGTCTCTGGTATCTCTTTGAACAGACATCTACAGAGAATGAGAAAGAAATCTACAGGCATGAGATGAACCAAAGGGCTATGTGTTCCCCATCATCATTCCACTATGCCTGGCTACCCAGGACTGTAGTTGTTCGCTGTATGTAATAAGAATCCTCTCTGAAGTGACTCAAGCTACACACTTGTCAGAAAATTCCACCTCCCCAACTCCATCACTCAGTGAAGTGCAATCCCACTTTTCTTTTTTAACTTTGTTTCTAAGGAATGAAAGAAAGAAAGTTTCCATATATTACTACCCCTGGGTAATTCACCATGTATTGGCACATGAACCCAAAGTAAAACTATATAAATGATTTATGCATTATTTTTATCTATAACTTATGAATATATCTCATCTATGCTGGCAATATTCTTACCACATATTCTTGATGATGTAGGATAGATCTATCTTTAGTGTGTAATCTGTGAAGAATGGGGCGAGGAAGAAATAAAAGTCAGAAAGCATACACAAAAAAAGTCTTTCAAAAGGACTAAGTCCCAAATACTCTGCCATTATGTTGCATGTTTAATCTCGCTCCTTGGGCAGAGAAAGAGACCTGTTCAGTAATGTAGAGTTTGATTTCACTCTAATGTCTCCCTTCTTAGTAGCAGAGACGTGAGGGAAAGAATAGAGGTGATAAATGTGAAGTAGGTATTATCCTACCAACTTCAATACACTTTAACACAAGTAGTTAAAACCATAGGTAAGCAAAGCCTTCAGCATAAAGGTGAGAATATAAAGACAGAAGGCGAAATGTTTTCATGGAGATTAATACCTGAACAAAAATGGAATAGAAAACTATGTGCCCTCATTTTCATAACCTAAAGTGACTATTGTGGACTCTAGAAGGAAATTATAAAAACAATATAAAAGGGGACTGGAGAGATATCTCCAACATTAAGAACACTGACTGCATCTCCAGAGGACCTAGATTACAATCCCAGCACCCAAATGTCAGCTCATAACTGAGTACAGCCCTATGGCAATATCTCTTTATGAAATATCTTTTAAGTTCTAAGATACGGGAACTTTTGCTGACATGTGAAACTGAATTAATAACATATCTTGAAGTCATTTAAGTCAGTATGGTATCCTGATGTATAGGTTGCCTGTCTAGCCTACCTTTAAGGGGACAGTGTAACCACTGTTAAGTGAGGATGCAGTAAAATGACCAAATAGGGCTACTGGATGGGTAGAAAGAAAGGTTTATTGGGGACCAACCTGCCAAGGTTATCTCTTCGAGGTCAGAGAGAGCCAAAATGTGGAAAGTCAAGCTAATTGTACATGATAGTGAGCAGAGTGGGGCTCTTTGTGCTGATGTAAGATGTTCCGATTGATTTAGAACTAAATTTCCTTGTCAGAGGAATTTGATTGGCCTTTGGGTGTGGATTAAAGAAACTTTCCGGTAAACAGAAACCTCACCTCATAAATTCCTGAGGAATGTTGAATTTAGGCTTCTGTTACCCATTAACAATCTCTCCGTTTACTGGTCAAAGTTCTGTTTAGGACATTGTGACCTGCATTGTCATTTTGGGAGCTCACTTTGGACATAACATTTCAGCCTTTTGTAGATGATAAGGGAAAATGATAGTCTTCTGGCTACTTCGTGTTGTGTGGTGGCTTAAGGGAGGGAAGGGATATGAAACATTGATCCAAATCATAGGCTCCAGCTCACAGGCAATTATAGACCTGAGGTTATTCCATCAGAAGCATTTAGTTTACTGATCTTCAGGTGATTTTACTAATTCTCACCTTAAAAAAAAACTTAAAGAGATAGGGAACAATCATTACTGTGAGAAAAACTTGGGACGAGGAAAAGTAGAAGATAGGGCTCCAGAGAGGACTGAAGTGAGAATTCTGCTTTGGAGCCATCATTTGTAAATCAGCTTGTATACATTTTAATCCTCTCTTCTACTTGGCCATACTGGTTTATATAAATCAGAAGTCTTCACTGAGGAAGAGGCAAGTGCTTCCCCTGAACTAGGAAAATACTACTGAACTCCATGTGACTTTTGTGACAGGGAATTAATATGCTGCATTGAGCTACCTAAGTCACACAGGCTGGCCTTGAATTTGTTAGCCTAAATCTTCTTCCACCTGAAGAAGATTATAGGTATATATCATTACACCTGGTTAATACTGGTGTGTTTTAATGATCTCAAACACTGCCTATACAAAAATGCACTTCTATAGTTTACGTTTGAGTGTTTTAACTTAATCATCAAGAAGCTACTATTGGCCTTCAATGTTTGTTCATCTGATAAAATGTTTGCAGTGTATCTCAATTTCATTCTCAAAATCTATATTTAAAGGCAAGGTGTGATGGCACACACAGTCAAGAGCTGAAAGAGCGGAGGCAAGCAGATAGATACCTGGAGATGATGATGCCAACATAGACTAATGTAAGCCCAAGCCTCATGATGGCAAAAAAAACAAAACACACGCAAAAAAAGTGATATAACAACCAACAAATTACAGCCAAACTTGTCCTCTGGCCTCCAAATACATGTACACAAGCCACAAGCTTGGGTGTGTCTGTATGCAGTAAATATGTATGTATGTATGTATGTATGTATGTATGTATGTATGTATGTATGTTAGATGAACAGTCATTCTCAATAAGAAATGTTTAAATGTAACAAAATAGGATTCCTTCCAGAAACATAAAGATAGTGAACACATATATTGCCTATGATTTATGAAAACTAATGATTGATGCACCACATCACCAAAAGGAAAGACATTAGATGCAGAAAAGGCATTTCGTAAAATTTAAATGATTTCATTGGGAAAGTCTGCATAAATTGGGTTTAAAAGTAGCATAATTCTGTAAAATAAAGACCATTTATTCTACAGGACAGCAAAGATGTTTTTGAATATGGAATAGTCAAGAGCTTTCTACATAAGAAACTAACAAGGGTGACCATTTACTAAAATATTTGGCAGTGGGAGCTGAGAAAATGGAGCTGATAAATTAAGCAGACTAAAGCCTCATGCAGTAGCCACCTTTATTCAGAGAACAAGCCAGTCTATACTGTGAGGGTTAAGGAGGGACTAGAGAGATTACTCCCTGATTAACATCATTGGCTGGTCTCCCAGAGGACCATGACTCAATTTAATCACCCATGTGGCAGTTCATTGATGGGAGATGTCATTCCGTAAATATGTTTCTCTTATTGGTTAACGACGCCCAAATTCCCAAATATTGTTTATAAATGTTTGTTTTCATTTAAATGGACTTGGTTATAAATGGTTAATGATCACAACCAATCTCTTTTTAAAGGTGAAAAGGGGATTATGTTATAGATATGAATGCTTTGCTTTGGAATGGATTTTCGTTTATTGATACAATTTAACGTCAATTTTGTGATAGGTATATTTCTCCTCTTGTTTAGGTATTGTGTTTATATAGCTCATTGGAAAATGTAATGTATAATTTAGTACAGATTATAGAGAGTTACCTATGATAATCAAAACTTGGAGTTAAGTTAGTTAGGATTTCTAGATATACAGAGATGTATTTGAGATGGATAGGCATTCTTCATACCTTTAAAAGACCTACAGAATATGGCATTTAAAATGGTTTAGGGTTTTTCTTGACAGTGAGAAGACATAACTGCTCCTGGCAACAACACCTGCATCAGAAATGAATATGTACATAAAAAAAAAACACGTGATGAAGTTTGCTTTCAATATGGCAAGACTAGCCATTTGGGCAAGATACTACACTTGCCTGGACTTTATACTATATCAATTGGACATGCAGGACCCACAGAAAAATGACTGCTGATACAAGATGGACATTTGCTATAGGATTCCTGCTTCATGGAAGAGTCTGCCAGACATTCTTCAGGACACAGAAAAAAGTGACTGACAAACTGCCAATACAGGTGGACAGTTTAAAGTCTCCTGCTTTGCTGAGGAGTCTGTCAGACACACTATGGCCTATGGGCTAAAGATGGAACATCAGAAGAACTTCGGGTGACTGACCAGGCAGTGAGTTGTCTCTGTCATTTCTCAAGTTTATATATTATCCTTCTGTAGTCTTTAAAAGAGTTGAAGACAGATAGTTGTGGTTATAGTTTTCCTTAGTTAGGATTAAAGATAAGTTACATATAGGACTTTAGACTCACAAAGATAGAATAGATATGAAATATTTTCTTTAAATCTTGCTAAATGTTAATGGACTAAATATTTCTAACTGAGATTCTTATTTGATAACTGTTCTGTGGTATATTTTTCTATGCTAAGGTTAAAAACATTGTTTTTATTTTAGACAGGAAAGAGGGGATGATGGGAGGTGTTATTCTGTAAATATGTTTCTCTTATTGGTTAATGAATAATGCACTGTTAGCCAACAGGAGAGCAAGATGGGGGGACTAGGAGACAAGGAGGAGAGGGTAAGTAGTAAGTAGGGGTCAATGTGGAGAGACTGGAGAGAGCAGAATGCCTCTGTCTCTCCGGTAAGATAAAGTCATGTGAAAGTACCTAGATTAATAGAAATGGGTTAATAATTAAGACAGAGCTAGCCAATAAGAAACTAGTAACTGGCCAACAGAATGATATCTAATACTGAGTCTCTGTGTGTTAATTGGGACTGGCATGGTGGTGGAACCAGGAGGGCCAGCAGAGGAAAAAACCTACTTGTAACAGTTCGTGCCTATAACTCTATTCCCAGGAGATTCAACACTCTCTTCTGTCCTCTGTGGTCACTAGGAATGCACATGATGCACAGACATAATTTCAGTCTAAACATGAAATTAGATTAAATTAAAATAATGTATTTCAAAAATAATAGATGTCTGGATAATTATCTTCAGATAATCTCAAAGAAATAGTCTCAGGCTTAGCATGCTGTGCTTGTAGACAGTTATTACATTCCATAATTATTTTGGAATAAGTAAATAATGCAGTGGTTTCTGAATAAAGATATTAAAACTTCAAGTTGCATAAAACTTTCGGTGATTTATCAGATCACTTCTGTCTGTGTTTCTCTTTTCCTCTGCTGTACCATCTGTTTCCTAATAATCTCCTCTCTCCCTTTATATGTCTTACCAAAACCCTTCTTACCCCTCACCCCTTTTTTATTGAAGAGTCTTCCATCAGTGAATCATTCTTGGCAGTTTCCTTATGCATCTAAAAACGAAAAAATGATTTCTCCATCATATTGCACCATTGTTTTCTTCTATCATAAAGAAAGCCTTGGACACAGTCCTTCATTAGCGCAAATTATGCAGTTGAGTTTCCTGCATTTGGGGTAATTACTAGGGTCAGAACATCTGGAATGCAATGGATAAGCTTCACCCTCAAAACCTACCTTCATGATCATGGTATCTCTTCTACCAGAAAGTATTAAAACCAATTTTTTTTTATCATTACTAATTTGCATTTGTAGAGCACTTGGCAATTTGTAAATTATAATCAAGTATTGATCATTTTAAATATGCTAAGAAGTAGATATAAAAGTCACATTATCTTAATTTCTCAAGTGAGTAATTAAAAATCAGGTATTTGCACAAACACAGAATAGAAATTACTGATTTTAATAGTCAAATTAAATCACGGGAATGTTTTGTTTAATTATTCATTGACATATGTCTGAATCATATGGATAGGCAAGTATGGGGTGTTTCAAAAAATGGAAGGAATGCCTTAAAATAGCTATCTAATAAAGGAAGGCACATTAGGCAATTCCAGTGTCACAGAACTAATGCATGTGAAGACAAGTTAGCTAGTATTCAATTGTCTGACTCACAAAAGAACCTGTAAGGTGAATTAGTCCTGGCTTCCTGGAACTCACTCTGTAGACCAGGTTGGCCTCAGTCTCACAGAGATCCACCTGTGCCTGTCCCCTGAGTGCTGGGATTAAAGGAGTGTGCCACCACTGCCTGGCTGATGTTACTTATTCTATCATCGATAATTGCTTTAATTTGGTGATGGTAACATTTATAAATATTTGCTTAAATAATTGTATGTAATCTAGATGACTAGTTGAAAATTCTGACAGATTCAGATTTATTTAAAAATTTGTGTTATCTTCATATTCTATAAATGTTATTGGTTTTTACAAATTTTGGTCCGTTATTTTTTATGTTTTTAATGTTTATAATAAGATTTCTGCCTGGAAATAAAATGTCCATCCTACCGATGAAATACATCTTCTGATCGATGGGCAAAGAATACAGTTATCAACACAAAGGGGAACTGCAACACAAAGGTAATGCTCTTTTCAGAAAACACCAGCTCCAATAGTCAGAAAAGGAAAGGAGTGATGACTTCCCCATGCACCTGTCCCCCTGCTGGACAGGAAACCAAATCACTTTATCAAAGAAGCAAGTAAATAAATAATGATTAAAAATTTTGTTTCATTTTTTATTTAACTCATACACAATTTTCCTTCTTTTTTTCCAGTATAGGGTTTTAATATAGTCATTTTAAAAACAGAAGTTCAAATGGTTACATTAAAATTTATTTTTCTCATCATCTGTTTTTCTACACTTTTATGGTTTTTCTTTCATACTTAATTTTGTAGACCACCTTTTAAGTTTTATCATATTCTATTTTTTATATTTTTATTTATTGGTAATTTCATAGATGAATGCAGTGTATTTAGACCACATCTTCCTGCAGACCCTTCCACAACTTCTCCTAGATACTCCCACACATTCATTCTCTTTCAAATAAATTATTTCCTTCCTTCCATCTTTTCTTCCATCCTTTCTATGTCCTTACTACCAAACTCTCTCTATTTCTTTCTTTTAAATTATTTTATTTTTTTCTTATTTTACATATCGATCCCAGTTCCCTCTCCCTTCCATCCTCCCATGACCTCCCCACCCTGAGATCCACTTCCCCATCCCATTCCCTAGCCTCTCCCCAGGGAGGGTGAGTCCTTCCAGGAGGGATCATCAAAATCTGTCAAGTCATTTGGGGTAGGGCCTAGGCCCTCCCTGGTGTCTCTAGGCAAAGGGAGTATCCCTCCATGGGGGATGTGTTCCTGATGTCCTTTTGTGCACCAGAGATACATCCTGGTTCCATTGTCAGAGGTTCCATAGACTGGCCAGGCCTTCTAACTGAGACCCACGTTCAAGGGGTCTGGGTCAATCCAATGCTGGTTTCCCAGCTATCAGTTCATGAGCTCCCTCTTGTTCAGGTCACCTGTCCTTATGGGTTTCTGCAGCCTTGTCTTCACCCCTTTGCTCATCACTTCTCCTTCTCTGCAACTGGATTCCAGGAGTTTAGTTCAGTGTTTAGCTGTGGGTGTCTGCTTCTGCTTCAATCAGCTACTGGATAAGGGCTCTAGGATGGCATATAAAGTAGTCATCAATCTCTATCGGGGAAGGTAGCCCCTATTGCTATTGCTTAGTTTGTTAGTTGGGGTCATCGTTGTAGACCTCTGGACATTTCCCTAGTGCCAGATTTCTTTCTCTACAAACCTATAATGGTTCCCTCTATTATGGTATCTCTTTTGTTGCTCTCCTGTATTCCTCCCCTGACTCAATCTTCTTGCTCCCTCATGTTCTCCTCTCCCTTCCTCTTTCTCCTAACTCCCTCACCATTCACTGGTCCCCTCTCTCCATTTCTTATTATGAACCATTCAGTTCAATTAGTGCTGTCTGTATGTGCATGGCTACAGAGTGCCACCTACTGGAACAAAGAACCACCCTGAAGAAGAAAACCGACTCTTCCAGTCCAGTAGCAATCATCATGTCAGCTAGAGGTGGGGCCTGTTTGTCTCTTCCATTTCTGTGCTGAAGTATTGACTAGCTATATCTTGTTAAGGTTTTCTGCCAGCGGACAGAGATGCTGTGAGTTCAGGAGTTCAATGACCCCATCAGGTTCAGGAGCATAATTTCACAGTCATCTTCCCTAGCTTCTGGCTTTTATAATTTTTCTGTCACATCACCCAGAAATATTCACCGAGTCTTGGAGAAAAGAAAGAGTGTGATATAAGTGTCATTCTTCCTTTGGGCAGTTGGGATTCTCTGTATAACCTACCTGAAAAAAAGGAAGCATCTATAAATGACAGGTGAAAGCCTCATGAGTCTATCTATGGACATGAGGATGTGTAATTGGAAGGCAGTTTGATATACAACTCTTCAGAAAAAAAATAGCAGTAGGATCTGTGACCTCTTGAGCCATGGGTTCTTAGCTAGGCTTATAGTACCAGAAATGATGAGTTTTCTCGTAGACTGGCCCTTAAGTGTAATTATTAAGCTGTTGGCAACCTCCATAACACAAGGCCAGTATTATGTCATAAGCGTATCTTGCCAGGCAGATCATTATTTTGGCTTTCAAGGTTCACAGGTGGGTGAGACTGTTGATGGCTTTTATCCCCCATCAACCTGCAAAGTACCTTCTGGCACTATGAAAGCTGGCAACTATGGAGAAAATTTTAAGGTCAGTGCCAGTTTGATTTCTCTGTGTCCTCTGATCATACTTCTATTCATAAATGTCTTATTGCTCTAACTTTAGCTGGCTCTATATTATTTTCTCTCTTCTCCTTTCTCTTGCCTATTTTCCTCCATTATTCTAATACTAACTGCTAGTCCTATAGTGTTTATTTTTTCCAATTTCCACTTATAGAAACTAATGTATTAGTGTATCCAGTACAAGCTTGTGCTTTTATTCCTTGTAGGTTTTCACTAAGATAATTAAAGGAAGGACCATTCTCAAATGGCAATTTTTATATTTTTCCAGTAAGAACACCCACCAATTGGCCCATTTCTCCTCTCCTGCCATTCTCTCCCCTCTACTCCATCCTCTGTTCCTACCCACCAATCCACTCCTCCTTCATTTCTGTTTAGAAAATGCAAAGTCTCCCATGAATGTAAACGAAACATTGGCATATCATGTTTCAGTAAGCTTAATCACATCCCCATGTATTAAGGCTGGGCAAGGCTACTAAGTATAATGTGTAGGTCCCCAAAGCTAATCTCTTAACAAATGTAAAATAAATAAAATAACTCCTATACCCCATCATAATATACTGGATTAAATTTAGAAGTTCGTGAAAAAAGAAACTCCAAAATATGTACAAACTCATAGAAATTTAAAGATCAATAGGATATGTAGGTACTCGTGATAAAATATTTTTAATCTCAAAATTAATGAAGATATACTACACCTGAAGTTTCAGTATATAGGCAAGTAACTCCAAGAAAGCTGGTAGCTGCAAATACCTGTTTGAGGATAATTGAAAGTGGATTAAACTGGATTTTTATTCAATTAGATAAAAGTCAAAATGAGAAAAATAATGGGGGAAGAAAAGAAAATTATTGTTATTAAAAAATACATTGATATTATAGTTTTAGCTCAATGAGTGAGCATTTCCATAGAATACATAAGGCCTTAGGTGCAATTGGTAATATTTAAATAAATAAATGCATTTTTTGAAAACATTAGCAAATACAATTTCTTCAATGATGGAAGGGGAGGGAACTTCAGTGGGAAAATCCCTTGATGGGAAAGGGGAAGACCTGAGTTCAAACATTCAGCACCACATACAGACATGTTTATCGTGTGAGCCCTCTTTGCACTGAGGTTGGAGGCAGAGGGAGTAGACACACACACAGGATGCCTGAGAGCCAGTTGCTGCTGCAGGTGTGGTTGGCAAACAAGAGAACCTGCTGAAACAAGGTAGAGTGGAAGCTCATACACTGCAGGATGTCCTCTGACTTCCACACAAGTGCCATGGCAGGCCCACATTGTCACACAGACACATGAACATGCACGTGTACACAGACACAAAATTCATTTTAAGCTCATGAGTTAAAAAAAAAAACATGTATCCAATGCACAGTGATCATTCCTAAAATCACACACACACACACACACACTGGACTTAGCAAATCATATTGATGTATTTTAATACACACACAAACACACTCAAAAATAAAAACGGTTTAGCAGATTATGTTTACATATTGTGAAGACACATAAGTAAAGAAAAAGGCTAGTAGTTTGAGAGGGGTGTGTCAGGGCAGGGGTTGGATGGAGGAACAAGAGGGGCAGAGTAAGGTAATTCTGTTTTAATTAAAAACACACTTTAAAAATGTAAGCCTTGTAACTACCCCACTGACTAAGGTTTCATTGAATATTTCTATAACCTTAGCATTCTACTTTCTCCCATCTGTGGCCCAGAGCAATTCTCATTGTTTACCTGGCAGTAACTCACGTTGCTCACTTGAGGTGACCATTTAGATTCATGTAGGTTCTTTTTCAGAATATTATTTATTGATAGGGCCATATGGTGTCTTATATGCATCAAATTTCTTTACCCAATTAATTAGTTTTCACTTCAGTTTGTGGTTTACAATGATTTTAAGAAAATATGTGATGAACATTTATGTTTAAGTCTTGTGTAGACATATTTATTGTACATATATCCTGTTGGAATTGCTGGATTTTGTGAGAATGGGTCTTAAAGGAAATTATGGAAATATTTTCTGCTGTAAATTTATTTTTCCTAACATGTAGAACTACCAGTGTTTTGTGGTAGTCATGCAGGAATGTGAAAATAACTCATTGTGTGCTTCTGGGATAGATCACATATGAACACATATTTCTATTATTAATTTGAAGGATAGCTGAAGAATATTTGAACGATATATTGAAGGGCATTTGCTAAAATTTCATTGAATAGTTTTAAATTCGTGAGAGAAATTGCCTTGCATTTTTTTATTTGTTTTTGTTACAAATATGCTTGATATTTTCCTGTCTTTCGTTATACATTTTGGTTCAGAGAAATGCTGTCATCATGAAAAGTTTGCAAACTGTTCTTCTATATCTTGAACAGGTTACTATGGAATTATTACTTTTATTTAAAATTGTTGGTCTACTACTAGGGAATTCTCTCTCTGAATTTGTATGTGTTTTATTTAACTTCTAATGCAGTTTATTAAATGCATTTCAGGCTGTCCATGTGATTGTACTTGAGAAACCTCTGAGGTGATAAGAAAAGGCCCTGTGATGTTGACTATTATGTGTGTGATTGTGATGTTTGTGATAATACTCCATGTTCAGAGTGATGTCATGTCTCATTTTAATATTGGTGATTTATAACCTCTTCTTTACTCTTGGTCTATCTGGCTATAAATCTATCTGTTTAACCCATGATACTGAAATTGAAAACAATCAATCCATTGATTCCTCTAATATGTATTTTCAACTTATACTGACTTCTGTTTAATCTTTATAAATCTCTTTATTATATTTAAGCAGTTTAAATTTAATATTATTTAACTGTTTAAGGTGGAACAATGGACCGCAGATCTTATTTCCGACTCTTTTACTAATAAAAATGATTAAGAGGTATAAATTTTCTCTCAATAACTAATTGGATCATTGAATAAAAATATGATATTTACTTTGATTTTGTTCACATAAGTAATTATAATGACCCCGTCTGTTTTCCACAACATAGCCTAAAATCCAGTCACAATTCCTTATTTGTTATCAGGTATTACTTTCTTAATGAATTTCCTGAATGAACTTGATCAGTTTTATAGTGGATGTAACATTCAACATGTAAAGATTAGTTTGAGTAGAGAGATACTATTACTCAAGTCAACTTTTCCTTATTAATTTTAATTGCCATTCAATTTAATTGTCATTAAAAGTAATAAGTTAATTTAAAATAAATATATAAGTCATTTGAATTCCCTTATTAATTTTAATTTACTTAATTATCACAGCAATTATGGGGATATAAATATTGAAATCACCAAATACAATTACTAATTTCCTTTTACACCCCTCTTACAAGTGTGACTTCTTTTGTTTCTAATTGGAAGATTTTATAATTTTTATAAGTATTTACTTTTATCTAAAAATATTTTTCTGTTTAAAACACTCCTCCCCCTATAAACCTACTCTCTGGCATTAAAACATGATCTTTAACTTTGCTATAATTAGTTATGGGGTGGTATATTTTTTTCACATTTTTATATAAAGGATATTATTAAGGGTAAATAATGCTTCACAAAGTAAGTTCTTGCCCTAATGTTTGAAAGCTGGGCTTATTCAAGACTTTGAAATAGCCAGTCTGTAAGTGAATTTGAAAGTAGATAATTAACCCTGATCTAAGTCTGTCAGATGCAATCCTGCAATTCACAAGGATGATGAAGAATTTACCTCAGATAAACACAGCTGTGGATGGAACTGGCCATACGAGTGACATCCCTGGAGAGGGACTGAAGGATGATGAGCAAGAGTGTGAAATTTAGTAACTCAACACTGCAAGGGGAGAGAAAGTTCTGTACTGGCTAGTGTTTGTCTGCTTGAAAGAGTAAACTTTAAGTGAGAAGTCTCCTCCACCTGATTGACCTGTAAGGATACCTACACAGCATTTTCTCTTTTCTTTTATGTCTGTTCATTTAGCTTTTATTTTCCATGTGTGTGTGTTTCACTCTTACATCTCGTTATGCGCACATTTTCTTGAAATATTAACGAGAGAAAGAAAAGTCATACACGTGCTGCTTTCTCTATTTTAACTGAACATACTTGAGTGTTTCTAAGGTACACAAATAAAAACATATTGCTTAGAGATAGAGAGAAGCAAACAAATAATCAAAAATAGGAAATAATACATACTAAATTGGAACTAGTAGAACATTGTGAGGTTTACACTGCAGCATGAACTCCAGTTCTCCATCCATGTGGGAAGACCCACTGTGGGTGTGACATTCCTTGTTAGGCAGACCTAGGATTCACTATAAAAATGTAGCTGTTTATGAGCTCGGGAGCAAGTTAGTAAGCAGTGCTCTTCCAGGAACTCGGCTCCAGCTCTTGTCTCCAGGTTCCTGTTTGAGTAGTTGCCCCAATATTAATACTAAGAATATAATATAACTATCATTAAGATGAACCAGAAAGGGGAATATAAATCAAATATTATAATAAAGTGTTTCCACGTCTCTCTTTCAGCTGTACATGGCCATGTGACAGAGCTTAAACCTATGGAAAAGGCATAGGGACCCAGCTTTGAGTTCTCTCTTCTCACTGTCTTAGTGCAAATGAAATGCCTGGAATTTAGCAGTGAATTTTTTTCCTTCCTGAAAGAAAGAAAATTTTGGAAGTCATCAATGTGTTTGTGAAGTTAAACAACCAAAATTACTAAGCCCCAAATATTTTATTGTGCCTTGATTGTAGCAAGTACCATTTTTTCCCAGAAAAAAAAAAAGCAAATGAACCAAAAAATACAGGATATGTGAACAATACAAATTGCTGGCATATAATAATATATTAAATCAATAGGAAAATGCAGCATTAGAAAGAATGGGGAATTAAAATGTTGAGGAGATGTGAGCTATCAAATCAAGCCTCATTCTTCTTTATAGCCTCAGCACTAAAGTGCTGAGGCTATAACATGGCAGTGTAAATCACAGTGCCCCTGCTGTTGCCACCCCAATATCAGGAATAAACTTTCATATTTTTAAACAGTAAGTAGTTCATTTAAATACCAGGTGTTTAATATTTGAAGGGTTTCATTATTTTTCTCTTGAAATAAATAATTTAATTGTATCATAGCAACGAACAGAAAAAATAATTGAAAATCCCTTGCCTCTGTACGTGGAGATGTAGCTCAGGTTGGGTAGCTGTTAGAATTCAGGCTGACAGTGATGCAGCCATCACTTTCAGGTCATATTGTAGAAGTAAAAGCACCATATGTGATTGCAGATGGCATACTGGCAGGAGGGAACTGTGATATTTCAGATGACAAAGTGGAGTCCAAAGCACTTTAAAAGGTTAACAAGAGGGTCATGAAACATAATCCAACAGGATTATATATAAAACATTTTGATCTGGCTTTTAAATGCAACCATAGAGGGCTGAAAAAAGAAGAATTTATATGAAAAGTTTTGATACAAAAGGTCAATGGTTATATCCAACAGGACATCAACTAAAAAACAACAGAGTGAGATTTAAGAATGTTCTGAGTTCAGGGTCGCTCTGCAAACCCACATTTGTCCTGCCCCAAATAATTTGCCAGATTTGTTGACCTTCCATGGAAGCCCTTACCTATTGGGAGAAGTAGATGTGGGGTGAGAGTAGGCTGAGGGGAGGCTGGCATGGGGAGGATGAGTGGCAGGAGGCAGAACTTTGCTTGGAATGTAAAATGAAATTAAAAATAATTAAACATGTTAAGGGAACAAGCAAAAATAATCGCACACACCAGCTCCTACACCTAAGGCTCAGGAAACAATGCAGAAGAGGGAGTGGACAGATCATAAAGGCCAGAGTTTTCTGTGAGACTGTGCTCCTAGGAATTTCAGAAGCTACACCTATGGAGTCACAACAACAAGGAAGATACCAATAATCATGCATTCTAGAGGAGCCTTATTGGTCTGTGAGAGATCATGAGCTGAGGACATGGATTAAATGGGTAATCCTGTTAACATGTTTAAGGGGACCTCAGTTCTGTGTCCAAGAACTTACACAAAAGCCAAATGTCATAGCACATGTCCCAGAGATAAAAAGATAAGCTAGAAGAACCCGTGGTAGTTTGTGGTGAACAAGTCAACCTGTCCCGAGAGAAGTGGAAGGCGAAGTCTGACACCTGAATCTGAGCATGGATTCACATGGAGGGTTATACTCATATACACGAATATGTGCCATACATGTACATACATTACAAATACATAGGCGTTATATATACAAAAACAAGATGGAGACAGACAGAAGTACATACAAAAAATAGAGAAAAAGAGGTAGGAGGAGAGGGAGAAGGGAGTGAGAGAGACAGATACACACACACACACACACACAAACACACACACACACACACACACATACAGAGAAAGATAATGATCAAGGCCCTTTAAACTTCCAGACTGCCCAGGTGTGAACCTTCTTCTAGTCCTTTTGATCATACTGAATGGGAAGTACCATCATAACTGTGACTCTTCCCAAGATATGTGGTGTCCTGTATGATCAATAGATCCACCTTGTCTCTGACTTCTATATGACATTCCTTCTTCATTCATGATATTGTGTATGTCTGATGTTGTGTAAGTGGTAAAAAAGAATATTAACCTATTTGTAAACTTTGACTAATCTGATATATTTAATCCTAAAGTTACAGACATTGAGAGAATTTAAAACAAGACAAAATTAAAAAATTGCATAAAACAAATGGTGGTTATTTTATCATAGAAATGAGACTAAATAATTTCACAACCACAATGTACTTATATGTTTTAGTAAAGAGAAGCAAATAATCTGATTAAGGTTCTAAAAATGTAGATACTGAACCTGAAAGAAAAGGAATTATAATTACAAATTTGCAAGGGTACGGTTATTCGTTCAAGAATCCTTTCTGAATCCTAAATCACATCATGGCAAACTTATTTGTTTTAATGATATCTTATTAATTTAATTGTAAGGAGAACAATCTTTTAGTTTTACTCAACTTCATTACCTCAAGGTCCCAGTTTTTTTAAGTCCCTCTAATCAAAAGTTCATTCAAGAGACTGAGTTCAGACATAATTTGTTTTGTAGCAGACTGTAGAAAATTTACAAATGAACAAGAAAATCTTTGTGGTCCCACATTAGAACAGAAAGTATGTTATCACTCTTGATTAGTGAAACAGACATCAGGTAAAATGTGTCAAGGGTGATGGCACAAAGAAACTGTGATGTGACAGAAATAATGGACTCAGTGAATCAACAATCTAGGATGTGAGGGTGTGCTTCTCAATAAAATATTGACTCTCGGCTGCCACAAAATGGCTATTCTGTACTATAAGTCTCAAAATATAAATACAATTTCCATTTTTTTTTTCTTACGTGGTCCCATGATTCTGGCCGTTGTTCTATCCAGTGACAAACATGCTTTGCCACATGTGTATGTTTTTAAAACCAGGGTATTTTGACAATATCCATGAGATTCAGCAGCTGACTTGCAGTAGCTTGCAAGAACAGACTGTGCAAAGCTTCCCAGTGCTGTGACATCAATTACAGTGAAAGCTTAAAAGTGGCATCCGTGGAAGCATCTGCATTCATGGCTCCAGTGAATGCTACAAACAGAACCTCCTTTTAAAATAAGTAGCTGGCATGTTCGATGTTTACTAACATGTTTTTCATTGTCAGGTCAATGTCTAGACAAGACATTGTCTTCTACCTTTGCATGTAAGACATGCAAATTAAATGAGTAGGGAATGCTGAAGCGATGGTTAAGCAGTTAAGAGTGCTTTTGTTCTGGTAAGAACACCCGAGCTTACATCCCCAAATCCCTGGTACGGGGCTCACAACTCCCTCCAGGGACCCAAAGCCTTTCTCTGACCTCAGATGGCACTGCCATACATGTCCCCTAACTCAATGTAAATAAAAATAAATTTAACCATAAACAAATGAATGTACTAGTTCAGGAATAATGAAAATAAATGGTAAGTTACCAACAACAACTGTAAATAACAAACACATAAATGTACAACACACATAAAAACATGCTCCTTTTATTTTAAACGAAAAACTGTCTTCCTAATGGCATTCTATTTGTCACCTAAAAGCCAACACCTTATGCCACACATTCATCATTTTCACATAAACTAGAAGGCAAAGGGCATTGCTACTTCTGTTAAGATGGGTGGGTCTTCAATGGAAGAGGAGACTTGGGAAGGGAATGTTTTTTTTTAGCCAATACTTGGGATTTTATAAGTGTATACATCTCTAAACATCAAGTAGTATGCATCAAATGTACATATTTTGTATGTCTATCATATATCAAAAAAAGTGTTTTTGAGTGACACCCGTCTAATATCTTTATTTTGCCCATATATGTGAACCCAGTGAAATGGGAGCATCTGATACACATCATTGGATAGTAGCAGATGTGTCTTACATCTTAGCAATGTTTATTATGTTTAGAATATTTCAAAAGTACTTAAAATGTGTTTTTATAAAGTAACATTTTTTAGTATTAGTTTATTAACTAATGTGTATTCTAGACTGGATTTCAATTTTTTATTGTTTGTTAATATCTTTCTGTCTTTTAAAATTTATTTTTTTTTCTTATTTTACATGTTTATGGTAGATGTGTAGGTATACGTGTATACGCATGTTTACTTTCAGTTGTATTTGTGTGAAATTCCCTTGCTCAAAACTACAAATTATAACCATATTCAAAGATGACACTGTGTTTAAATTTTGAGTTCAAATATATGAGATACTTTACTTTATTTTATCTTAAAATTTTTCCTTTTACAAATGAGATTGTAACCTGCTTGGTGAGGTTAATCTTCTGCTGTGCTGATGGGGGGAGGAAATCTAAGGGCGTTAAGTGTAAACAGTAGCAACACTTTGGCATATGATGGAGATTATTTTTAACAACCTTATCTCTGATATCTTGAAAAGTATTATATTGTGTCTTTAGACAGTTTTGACATTTTATGTTGTGTTTTGGTCTCAGCATATGAGAAACTCAAGCCATATTACAGGTTTGGGGGCGTCATTTCTTCCCAGGTCTTCTTAGCTTTCCCTGTATTTATATTCTGCCTCCACTCTATTGTTATACTCTGGAACAGTCATCCAATATACTTTGCTATTCCTCGGTGTATCATCCTGGCCACATGGCTCACACAGGAAAGTACTTGTGTACTTTTAAGATATTCTGACATTTTTTTTATACTGGTAGGGATTTCTAGGAGATTGGATGTAGAGATAGTCACATTATATATGGAAACATCAAAAACATACTTAAGCTTTAATGACTCATCTTCTATTGATGGATTAGATTATTTTAAGCCCATCCATGAGCTTCTTTATGCATTATTTTATAACCATAAAGTAAGTATAATGGCTCATTCTCTTTTACCCTCACAGGTTTAAAGTGAGAGTAAAACATAAAAAACTTTTAAGACCATGAAAACTAGAATCTGCATACTAAAGGAGTCTGTATTGCTGCCCGCAGGAAGAAGAAGCATATGTCTGGTATATATGCTTTCAAACCAGCCAGAAATGTCCTGCTTGATATATAAATATCAAATCTGTTGTTATCACTTTTCTAGAAAATAATATATCCTAGAGAAATATCATATGTACATATGGGCAAAAATGAGAAAATGCAAATGTGTACACTAGTAAGAAAAGACAAAAAAAACCCCACAAAACCGAGTCATTATAGAGATTGAATGCATCTTTTGGTTATGGTGAGAGAAAACTGCAGTGAACATGATGCATGCAGACATATTAAAGCATGAATGTTTGGCTTGAATTATTTCGTGGGAGTTCACACTTGGTGGGAGAGCTGTTAGGAGAGGACACCTACCAGAAAATCCACTCTGCTTTTGTGGAAAGTGTTTGAAGATGAGAAGATACAGGAGGCTAGTATAACGTTCTTTCCTCCATGGATAGATTTAGATGCAATTTCTGGTGTTATTCTTTCCCTCCTTAGTGAAGTAGTTCTATGACTCAGGCTATAGCTGTGGATGCTAGAAGTGGAGAAGATACACAAGAAACTGTAGTGGTGCTTACACTTAAACATTTTTATGCCACGCGTTTTAACTTTATTGGCTTGGGAAAATCACAGTTCTGTAATAAATGAAACTGGTATCACTGCTGATCAATAATGCCCTATATGGACACATCAAGAACCCCGCCTTAATGGAGCCCCAGATGAATAGAGTGGACTTAGAATAAGAATTTTGCTACAATAGTACTTGTTCCTATTGCCAGCGAATAAGGATACTTTATAAGGCGGCTGGCAAGACTGCTTAGAGGTTAAGAATACTTTGTAAGGACACTTGAGCTGGTTTGAAAGAAAATGGCACTACTGGGGGATGGGGCCTTGTTGGAGAAAGTATGTCACTGTGTGTGTGGGCTTCCAGGCCCCCTATGCTCAAACTACTCCGAGGATTACAGTCCCCTTGCCTTCTAATAAAGATGTAGCCAGCACCACGTCTGCCTGCACACTCCATGCTCTCTGCCATAATGTCAACGGACTGAACCCCGAAACTGTAGGCCACCACCTCAGTTAGTTTTTCTTTGTAAGAGTTTCCATGGTCATGGTGAATTTTCACAACAATAGAATTCCTAATCAAGCCAACAGTAAAAGGTGTCCTTCAGTCCTAAGGACACAAAAAGTTAGGCCTAAATGGAGAAAAGAAGGAAGGCATTGGAAAGGCACAAAATGTTAAAAACAATGGAGAATGAAAAAAAAAAGGAAACATTAAACAGATTTCCCAAAAAATTCAGTGTGAAAAAAATTGGTTACTGGGGAATAAAAAACCATAAGTTAGAGAGACGTTCTTACTTTCAGAACCCGAGTAAACAAAACAGAGGCATGTAAACTGTAATGGCTCCATTCTAGGTGACACTTTAGCTGTACACTATAGTGATAGAATGGACAAATTGTTATCATGTATGAGGAGTATGTATACTGCATACTTTTGTTCTTTTTCAAGTTATATTTAATAGCCTTACTATGGAATGGATTAGAGTATTGGCATTATGATAATATTATAATATTGCTAATAACCACAATGAAAGGAATATAATTAATCATGAAGTGATTTGTATGACACAGACAGCTACACAAACTGAAATTAGTGAAAACAAGAACAATAAATAACAGATGTGAATATATATATGCAGTCACCTTATAATATGTATTGCTTAAAATTTGTATCCCTAGCTCATGCTGGCTTCTGCAGACAAAAATGTGGACAATAATGTCATTGGTTTGCACCAGTATACTGTCGGCACCAGAGAGTATATCAGTGCACTGCTTAAGGGTTCCTAAATGGATATCTGCAGCCCTCAAAGTTGTGCTGAGCCAGAATTGCCAAGTGTAATAGATAAATTGCCCTGATTCAAAAGAAATGTGTTCTAAAAATTAGTTTGTTGTGTACCAATTTTATTAGAGGGTACATAGGAAGGTTCGAAAATTAATTCTGTGTTTTAAAGACATAGAAAGAAAATTTATAAGAAGACTTATTATGAATTCCTTTGGTAGAGACTGAACTATTGAAATATACCTTGCGATTTCATCAAAAGAAACTCCATTAACAAATTAGTATTATGACATTGTTGAGTTTCTGTTGCCTTAATTCATGCCTGAGACATTGTACTAAAACCATGAAAATCCTGATGTCCAATTTCCTCAGAGACATGGAACCTAATTAATCTGATTTGATAGATTAACCACACTTATTATATGAAGAAAAGTCTTATTTTAATTCACTTTTATTTTAATTCCCAATTGTTCTAATCCTTACATTTCTAAAGACAATCCAAGGAAAATGAAAATAGCAACTTTGCCAAGTAGGACAGATTTTTAGATTTCTTTCCTGACTGCTTAGTTTTTTTATTTCTCTACTTTTGTCTAGGCATATTGCAAGAGGCAACACTCTTTCTAAATGCATTTCACTCCTCTCAGAAACTAATAGTATTTATAGTTGACCATTTCCCCCCAAGAAGTTCTCCAATGTTTTAGGTCTGACAAGATTAGGTTTGGAATTTTGAAAAACAACCTGTCAGGTGAAATTATCAAATTAATATAATAAAAAACACTTCTAAGTTCAATTAATTTTGACTTGAGGGGAATGAAGTTAGAGGATTGAAAAGAAAAAAATAAGGCTTGGAAATGAATTTGGCTTTTGAAAGCACAGTTTTTCAGGCAAATTGGGAAAATCTTTCTTGACATCAAGGTCAGATCAAACTCTGTAGTTGATTTCATTCAAATTGATTTGATTTTAACCTAAAAGTTCAGTTGAGTTCTAACCAATAGAGACTTTCAGGTTAATGAAATTTAGCCCAGTACATTGCATGGAATATTAATGTAGATACTACCTGCATTTATCCCAGAAATTCAATAAAATAGGAAAGATTCCTTTGTATAGACCACAGTGAAAAAAAAAAAAAAACTGAAGATCTTTCTATCAATATTACTTTCAGTTCTGATACTGTTTTAAAATGTGAAACCTGCCTTTTCCTGTGAGTCACAAGTTTTTGGGTTTGTGTATATATAGTTTACATGTATGTGAAGTGTTCATGAGTGAACGAAGATGTACATGCTCAGGTATATAGGCGGCTATGTAGTCCCCAGGAGGAACATGTTTTATTTCTACATTTTGAGGCAGGGACTCTCACTAAAGCAGAACCCCAACATGTGTACTAGGCTGAGCTTCAGGAATGTACCTGTTTCAGTTCTCACAATTATAAAAGTTAGGATTACATGCCTAGTCATTCCTAGCTTTTGATGTGGACTCTCGGGATTTTTATGTTTGTATAGCCAGCCTTTACTGAATGAAAACTATCTTTGTAGCCCTGAACTACAATTTTTTAAAGTACATGTATGAGTATTAGATAAACACTTTTGCATATAAAATGTTTTGATGGAATGCAATGAGTATATAATTATTAAGTGCTATTCAGAAATAAGTGAAACTTTTAGAAAAAACAGACGTTCAGAGACTAAAACACCAGGGTGCCAGGAGGCAGTCTTCTTAGACACCTGTTAGGGATATCAGCCTTTACCAGGACTCAAAATGACAAATAGTTTTTGGGATATTCTGATGTCTCCAAAGGGGCATATTTGAAGCTACTACTCGCTCTGATTGTGGATTTGGGCACAAAAGATGCATATTTAGAGATCAAAGAAAAGACAACCAAAAATATTAACACTCAAATGCCTCCAAAAGCAAATTTCTCTGTCAAATATAGCTTGGCTACTGAGGGCTTTGGTTGGTCTTAAGATATTGTGAAGGCTGAAACAACATAGTCATGAATTTTTGAGCCACATCAACATATTTTTAATTTGTGTGAAGATATAAACACCCTGAAGACTTTTGCAAACACACATGCACTGCTCTTCCTCAGAAGACTTTGATTCAGAACCTCAAGAGAACAGGAAAGGAATTAATATTCTGTCAATGGTGGTGCTTATCATTAAACAATTGACAAATCTAAGAATTATGGATGTGAATGTAGACTAAGAAATCAAATTATTTTATAAAAGTGATCTGTGGGGTAGGGACATAATTCAATCAGTAAAGTGCTTGTCTGGCATTAATTAATCCATACAACCTCATATTCTACACATGGTGTAGCACTCGTGGGGAAATAGAGGCAGGTGGGTCAGAAGTTGAACTTTCACCTACATATCTAGCTTGAGGCCAAACCATCTTGTTGCTATTTCTTTCAAGATTGTAATATTCCTTCTAGCAGGGAAGTTTGTCAAATAGGAAGTAAAGAACTCGAAATAGTATTTTTTGAGTTCCTGAAACTGACCTTCTCCACTCCCAAGAGTATATAAGCAGTAAAAACTGATGACAACTACTCTCAGACAAGCCAGACTTCGGGAAAGTCTCTCCAAGGAGCTGAGCTGCTTAAACATTTTTAAACTCATAGCGACACAGCTGGAAGAAGTAGGCACTCACCAAGTAGGCTAGAAGAAGCAGAGACCAGTTGAATGAAAAGGAAGAAACAAAGGCCCTATGGGCTACATGGAAGACACACTTGGAGAGGATACTCCAACCTACTCAGCTGCCTGTAATTGTTCAGTTTGCTCCAGTTTTCTAGCCTTTGTGAGCTGTCACCCGTGCTGGGGTGGCATTTAGTGATGCAACTGTCTGTCTTTGAGTAATTTCTCCTCTTGTAAGTAAAAGCTCTTTCACATTCTTACAAGCAATCCCAATAAGACTCATTCATTTCCTAAGCTGAACTTTGGTGGTATCCATACTTTGTTGTGTCTTCCTGGATTTGTAGGCATTTATTTACATCTCTCTAAGAATAGTGTCACACATTGTAGCTCTAGCTACATGAGCCCCTGATTTCAAAAAAAAGAAAAGAAAGAAAAAGTAAAAGGAAAGGAAATAGAAGGATAAAATAGTACTATTGTAACTTTACAGTTATGGGAACATAAAATTTTTAAAATAATGCCTAATATAACAATAGAAATCACATTTTGTATAATATAAATTCAGCGTACAATTAATTTATTGTGAAAATATTTCATGTTAAGTTATGACCTAAGAAATTTTTTTTCATCAGCTGTAACTAAGGTCAATGTTCAAATGTGAAGAAAATGTGTCTTAGAATCAATGAAATCGGTAGTTAGAAAAACTCACTGAGTAAATTCCAGCATGGAAGAGGGAAGGCTTTCCCAAATGCTAGCCCTGATTTACTGCTAGAGAGCGAGCCTCTTTCCTTAGGGGCTGTGACTACTGGAGGCATGTTCATGTCACAGTTGGTATACCTACCTCCATGCTCATGAAGAACTAGTTAGATTCAGTGCATTATTAACTTTTTGAAATATCTAAATAGATCAAATCATGAAGTTGGGAAGAAAACCTGACAGGAACTCCTAAAGAAAGCTAGAAGGGAATAGTGGGAGATAGATATGTTGAAGATGCTCACAGATTAATTACAAACTTGATTTTTAAAGGATTCAGCTGTACGTGGTAGCACATGCCTTAATCCCACCACTCAGGGGCAGAGGCAGGATGGTCTCTATGAGTTTGAGAACAGCCTCACAAGGAATTCTATGCCACCCTGGGTTTCAAGATGGGTATGTCTCAAAAGAGAGTGTGTGTAGGTATAAAATATTAAAATAGAAGGTATAGAAATTTCTGTATAGGCAGAATCCTACTTGAAAGAGCTATTACAATGAATGCCTCATCCCCAGAACTATTCAGAATGAAGTTCTTAGGAAGATGGGCCCAGGAATCTACATGGGTACATTCAATTACATACATTCAGACGATTTAAATGAGTGGATGTCCCCAAGTAAGCAGTCTTTCAACTGTTTGATCAAGTATTTATAAAAGTAATAAACAGAGTTTCCTAGTTGTGACTTAAATTTTACTATTGATTTCAGTTGGTAAGATAATTAACATAATGATATCCACATCACTTTAGTTGTAATCAAGTGATCTCTATGAATATTATGTAATAAAATAAAACAAATCACGCATTTCAGCCATACAAGGAAAGAACGAAATTTAAATACCTTTGTACTGTATAGTATGTCAGGGATGACAAGAATAAGAGAGATTTGGCTGCCAGAAAAACAATATAAAATTGAGGATACAGACATATCAGTAAGAATACTACTTGTCAATATTAATTTTTCCCACAGAGAAACACATTTTGGCAAACACCATAAGGATGGATAAATTGCATCTGAGGCATCCAGAGCACAACTGGAAAAAAAGAACACTCAAGTGTATGAGAGTGTGGAGATCAGTTTACCCCATCCTTGTCACCCTCTCTCAGTACCTATGTCACAGTCCTGTGCCCACAGACCTTAATTTGGCTAATGCCTACATTGATCATTTGTAGAAAATTTCTAAGGACAACCCCTTGCTGTTTTTCCTCTGACATAATCTCAGAAATTTAAACTTTAAAAATATCTTCACACATTAAGCCATTTGTTTCCTTTCTCTTTTATTTAAATAATATGCTGCTGATGATACCAGGCTCTAATGCGCTGACAAGGCTAAATTAACCTGAAAACTGGGGTCTCCAACAGAATGCCATTGGTCTATGTATCTTACTGCAATAGACTCCACATTAAAATGATTCAAGCATCACTTTTTCTCCTGGTAGCTTTGGCTAGAAGATCCTAGAATTACAAGAGCACCATATGACAGGCATTTGTCAGTAATTAATTCAACAAAGGTACTTGAAAATATTTGCTATGCTACTTTAATTGTTCAATGGCAAGTTCTAAGAGAAACTTGTACATATTTGTTTTACTCTACATGCTTTTAAGATTTTAATTTTCCTGTTTTATACTGAATTAAGTTTTAATTTGGTTAATAAAATGTAATTTATGTCATTGCATTAAGAAAATTTGTTTCGTCTAACTTGAATATGTTTTCACACACATTGCATTGCTGACTCACTTAGCAGAATATATCTTATATAGTTTCCAGTGAAATCCCTATTTATTTCAGTAACATATTATCTGAAATATTAGAAAATGACTTTTGTAATTTTATAGATCAAAGAATAGAGAGATATAACTCTATATTATAATATTTTTTCATTTGACTCTATATGAATGCATATAAATTATGAGAACATTTTATCAAAATACAGTGGTTACTATTAATTTATTATTAGAACAAAAAAGTATAACCTATCTAGAATGGGAATCATTTGCATCATTTGTCTAATTAAGATTTTTGTCAGGATTGTCGCTTATCATTCAAAGTTAAGTAGATAAATTTCATCTTTGAAACCCCAGACTGGTGCCAAACCTGCCAAAATAAGACACTGTCAGCCCATATTGTCTTCTTTCATCCATAATCAACCTGACTCCTATTTTACCATAATTATTCCACTTAAAATGATATGAACTAAATGAATTAATTAAGATCTTAAATAATGTTCAAAAAGAGACTCTTTCATAGAATAAATACTTTGCTTGTAAGGTAAAAGCCACCAGAGCAAACAAACAAATAGCAAGATGGTGGGTTTCAGTCAGCACCCATTGCATGGACCTCCTCTAAAAACACCATCTCTTAAGACAGGAAATGCACATTCCTCATATGCCCTTCAATTTACTAAAGATGAGGAATATGAGATCTAGTCTTTTAAATTTTAAGTGAGAGATACAGTATTTTTGATTGTACAAAACCATCAAACAACAGATCCTAAACTTTCTCATCTTCCAAAGTAAAACTACATCCTCCTGGGATAACAATGTTATCATGCTCCCAGTATCATGGGGACCAGTCTGTGTCCCCATGAGTTAGTTTAATTTAAGTATTTCACATAGTTGAAAAAAATTGGGAGCTACCCTACTTTGTATAATACAGTAGCATCAAAGTTGAACTATGTCAGAGTCTTCCCCCTTTTAAGACTGAGGAATGTCGCCGTATCAGAATAAAAATAAGTGTCTGATGCTTCCCCACCTTCAGCATCTGTCAACAAGGCTGATGTGAACATGGACGTGAAAGTATCTCTTGAAGATCCTACTTTCTTTTACACCACACACACACACACACACACACACACACACACACACACACACACAAGCTGACTTTCTGATTGATAAGTCAAGGCTCTGCTTTTCATTTACAGGAACCAGAGTGGCTGCCTCATTTCAGTTCCCACCAGGAGTATGCAAGCGCTTCAGTCTTGCGGTATCATCACCACAGTTTTATGTTTTGACTACTTTCATTCAAAAGAATACATGGTAAGCTTGCATTTGCCTAATGATTGGTGACATTAAACATCTTTTCATGTACACAGTACATGCCCTCTTCATAGAAATGCCTATTTAAAGCTTTTTGTTTATACTTGAACCTCCAGAAAAGTTGCTCTCATTGTCCGAGTCTCTGCTACTATTCTTATGTCATTAGTTTTCAGTACAGAAAAATTTAGTTTCTGTGAATCCATTTTCTCATCTGTTTTATCTCTTTTTAAGAATTCCTTATGCTATTTAATGATATATGTGTCTTGGAATGCACTTATGAGTACAGATACCTTCAGAGTTTGGAAGATGGTGTCAGATCCTCTGGATTTGGATTTACAAGTGGATGTGAGCCACCTGGGTACTAGGAACCAAACTCAGTTCCTCTGCAAGAGCAGCAAGCCCTTTATAATGCTAAGACATTTCTCTTGCCTCTAGTTACCTGTTAGTAATGGTAAATCATAGCCAAATTCAGTGTCACAAGGCTATTCGCAGCTGTATGAGGTGGTTAATTTTTTCCAGAATTGTTTGTTGCTGCTAGTTGACAGCTTCTGTTGCTAGGTAAATATCTCATCTTAATGCAACACAGGAATGAAAGGGTTTATTTGAGCCATCATGAAGGGAAATCAACAAAGAAATTCATGACAGGAATTTGGGGATAGGAACTGAAACAGAGGCCATGGAAGAAGGCTGCTTACTGGCCTTCTCCACATGATTTGAGCAGTGTAGTACCCCACACAAGCAAGGGCTTCCTGTTTAAGGCTGCCA
The DNA here is from genome assembly GCA_030556225.1 of Cricetiscus sungorus. Taxonomy (NCBI): domain Eukaryota; kingdom Metazoa; phylum Chordata; class Mammalia; order Rodentia; family Cricetidae; genus Cricetiscus; species Cricetiscus sungorus. The sequence goes on along the minus strand of JANBXA010000202.1, from coordinate 6,698,431 downwards.
TAGCCCGCTGTGGTTTTCCTTTCATCTGTGTCTGTAGAGTTTAGAATTTGTTGTTGATTCCAATCCAAAATAGAGGGTAAGTGCAGAAATCAGAATCAGTTACATCTTGGGTTATTCTCTTGTTGTTCACTATAATATATTTTGTTTTATTATTATTTTAGGCATTCTAGTATCAAGTTAGACAACAACTTTGTTCTCTATGATAAATATGTGACAATTAAATAGCTATTATTTATCCAAATTAATTGGATCCTTAATATTTATGTTAAGATTAAAATAAAGTTTTCATCTATTATTTCCCATCCAGCAGAATGTAGAAATTGTTTCACCTTCTTGTATTTTAATTTCTTTTGAAGTTCTTTTACTTCCTTCTTTGAAAACATTGTATAAATCATATTTTCTTTTCCAAGATAATTTGTCTTTAATTTAAAACTACAAAACAATAGTTGCCTCATCAGATACGGTTAAGCAGAGTATTTAAACACAAAACATTTCCTAATATTTACTCATTATCCCTTCATCTCATGTAAAATATTTTTATTCTCCTTCTATTTTCCTTCCTCCTTCCCCTTTATTCCTTATCTATCTCTGCTCCTCACCCTCCTATTCATAGTTACATAAGATAGATTATTATCCACATACAAGTACTCATGGTGATGTGAGCTTTTGTGACCAGTTACACAATTCAATCTATAAGTTCTCCCAGTGTTCACAGTCATAAAGATGGGACCTGTTATTATCCCTGTTACCTCTACTTGTTTAATCTACTTTCCATTCTCATGGATCTATAAGCTATGCCAAGCCATATTTTATTTGCCATCCTAGATTCTACACACTAATCAGAATGTGTCTGTGTTTCCTTCATGATCCCTTTGTGAACTGTTTCATCATCTGTTGTTTTTAAAGGCTTACTTGATTTTCAGTTATGTGGACACATATGTTTGTGCAGGGATATATGCACAGAATCATAGGTACAAGTGAAGGTCACAAGGGGGCATTGGATCTCCTGGAGACAGAGCTACTGGTGGTTTTGAAACATGAAGTGTGGGTACAAGGCATTGAACTTGGTTCCTCTACAAGATCTGCAAGATTTTCTAACCACTTAGCCATTTCTGCAGCCTAACAACTTTTAAAACACTCTTGATTTAAAATAAGATGGCAGCAGTATTACTTGAAAAGGAATAATATGGAGTTTTATAAACAAGTATAATATATTCTCTAAGAGTAAATGGTTATTAGCCTGTGATATTTTATTGATTTTCTCTTTCTTAACTGTGGATGCTATTTGACCTGTTGCAAGTTTCTTTCTTGATTTAGAAACCCTTTCTCACCTAAGGCACATTTTAAAGTATTTTATCATAGCAACAGAAAGGAAACTGAAGCGGACCCATTGGTTGAAAAGTCCGGGAATGTTGTGTGTTCCTGCTTTTTTGTTGTTGGTTGCTTCCAGTCACTTCCCCTGAAAAGGCATTTTCGGCAGGACAAACCATTAGCTTTCATGGGTGAAAAGAAAAGGCTGACTGCAGAAGTGTTACTCAGAGACAGAAACCGGCATAATAGTCATAAAAAGATGTGTTAAATCTAAAAAACGGTAGGGATCTGTTTAGAAATGATATGTTTCTCTGCATAGAGATTTATATATAACAATGCCCAGAAACTTAGCATATTATCTTTTTCTAACAAAACTGACTAAAAATATCAGTACAATATTAATAACACCCAAAGGAGAAAACACTGTAAAATTGTCATGTCACTTAAGTAATTGTTATCGATTTATACTGAGATCAACTGATCATGTAATACATTCAAACGATAGAATGGTGTTTATTTATGACCAGAGCATACTTAGAGTCACTGGAAGGAAAATCTGTCATAGATAATTCACAAAGCACTTTTCTTGGCATGGCTTCTGTTTTGTCAGCTTATTCTCAGAATCTACTGCACCATAAATGGATTGCACTGCAATTAACAACATAAATGACTCTTCCTGAAAACTATATCCATAAAAAAGGAGAAATGCATACAATTGGTTTTACATTTGTATTTGGCACTTTTCTAGTCGCTGGAAAGAGAATTTCACTAGAGAAAGTTGAGGAAGAGCAGGATTATTTTGTTTCACGTTTTCACAGAACAATATATTTTGATTCAAACCATGGCTGCAGCTGATCTTAAGGCTGCTGATCACATTGTGCCTAGAAACATGAAGCTGAGCGAGAAGATTAGTGATCAGCTCTGTTTTTTATTTTGACTCAGTCCAAGAAATTTTCCATCCCATGAAAATGTATAGTTAACCTTTACAGCAAATATTTCTACTTTAAATCAGTCTAGAAACATCCTCAGAAACATTCCCAGAAGTTTCTTTCTCTGAGGATGCCAAATCCCAAGTTGTAAAAAGTTGTATTTTTTTTTTTACAAAATTATAATATATTTACAAAAGAGTACTATATAAAAACTGTATCTAAAATCTATAGAATATATTAAATTGGTAGAAATAGAATGATGTGATTATTTTTTATTTGTTTATAAGAACTCCTCAGGTTTCCAGATATCTAAAATAAGTTTTATCACATAAAATGGATCTCTATAAATCTATACTGAATTTCATAGCTTATTTGAACACAAGACTAATTTAGAAATTTGAGGAGATCACATTGTCAATAAATCATTTCAATACAAAACTTGACAAAGGCAGGGAGTGACAAAACATATCGAAACCTCCTCTGCCAGTCACTACTGTCCAATTTGTTTATTAGGAAAATGTATCCACTTCCTTTTCTTTAATTCACCTTCAAATCTCTGTTCTCCCAGATCTTTCCCCAACAATTGAGGAAAGTCTATGTTGAACTTTATAGGGTCATAAAGTTTAGGTTAGATGATACTCCAACATATGGTTACGTTCATTGATAACTTCTGATCTCTCTCTCTCTCTCTCTCTCTCTCTCTCTCTCTCTCTCTCTCACACACACACACACACACACACACACACACACACACTCATACCCAAACACACACAAGCGTGTCTGCATACATAGTGTAGCCATATAAGCTCACAGCTTTTAGATTCCTTTTGACATAGGTGTCAGAACTGAGGTATCTATGGACAACGGGTTATTACTCAGTTCTATGAAAAATGGTAAGTGAACCACAAAAAAAGTCACACACAAGAGTAAACATGATCAGTGTATGAGAGGAGCTAATGCACAAAAAAAAAAAAAAACAACAGCAACAACAAAAACGCAGCACCGTATTTGATTTGTGACAGTAAAGGGAAGTCACAATTACAACCCTTAAAAAGAATGGCAATGAGGCAGGAGAGATGCCTCAGTGATCAAGCCCGCTTTTTGAGAACATCCACAGCTAAGCCCCAGCACCCAATGGTAGTGACTCAGGTTCCAGGGGTAAGACACCTACTTATGGCCTCTTAGCTCATCAGGCATTTGTGTGGTGTAGAACATACACATAGACAAACTTCCTGTACACATAAATAAATAACTGTGAGTAATTACTTAATAGTTAAGTATAATTGGGCTGTGAAATAGTGTGATCACATATTTTTGCCAAAATAGTTAGGTGGCCTTTTCAGTATGTTCTACAGTGAAAAATACTAAATAAACTAATAAGAGTGAATCTGAGAATATCAAGAACATGAGCACACAGGTAGAAACATATATTTCAGATCTCTGTGTTGAGGACTCTTCGGTACTGTAGAAAAAGCTTAAAGCAAACCTTCTTAACACTCTCACTTAACATAACAGAGGGATTGGGACTAATCATCATGATATTCTGTTGTAAATTCTTTCCAGTTCTCTCCTGAGCATTCATTGTTAGTATTGTTGGGTTGTATTCATTCATTCATTCATTCATTCATTCATTAATTCATTGATTGTTTGTGTCTTTCACATCATGCCTCATGACTCCACCCATCTCCCTCCAAACCTCAAAATAAATCAAGATAAAATTTAAGAGGAGAAAAAACTAAAAAGGAACAGCGGGTGGGAGGGGGAGGGGGTAGCTCTTGCTGAAAGATGGCATGCGACACAGTGATTCACATTGTAAATCACATTGTAAACACCTACATCCATGTATTTTTACATGCAGCTTTCATAGAAAAGACTCATTAGTCTGGTATGAGGCTTCAGGTCTCTGCTGCCCCGTCAACACAGGCCATCACTGGGGCTCTTCCTGGATGTCCCATTTGATGCCCTGTATCATGGAGACCCTGAAGCCCTGAGTCCAAAGACTGACAGCAGCCGCCCTCCCCTGGTGCTCCAACAGGTCACAGATGGCATGGATTTTCAATGATCCAACATATAATCCTGGTTCTGGGCCTGGGTATTTGCAGGGTCGGTCAGCCGACCAGCTCTCCCCTTTATTCACCAGTAGGGTGGGCTCTCCAGGATTGTACATGCTAGCTCACCCCTTGTAAAGATGACCAAGGTGTAGGGCCTAGTCTCAGGGTTTCAAGTCCTCAGTATCAGTTCTCCTACACCTATACTGCAGGGCCTGTTCTATGTGTTGCCCAGGCGAGGTGTAGGGGCAATCTCCCAAGAGCAGCAGCTGATGAGGGGCAGGAACAGCTCTCCTGTCCCCAGTGAGTTCTGCGCTAGTTCACCCATCTACCTCAGGCATTGACGGGCAGGCAACTCTCCATTCCCCATGCTACCGCAAGACAAGTGATCAACGGGGACAGCTCTTGCATGCCCAAAACTTTGGGACTTGCTCACCCTCACTTCCGCCAATAAGGTTGGCTAAATTGTGCTGCCTGCCTATGCAAGGTGCAGGGCCTGCCCTCCTGAGCATTCCAGCTGGTGGAGGGCAGGAACTGCTGTCCTGCTGTCACAAACTCAGGGCTAGCTCCCCAACCTGCCCCAGGAACAGATGGGGGCAGGGATGAGATGTGTGTTTATAGAAATTGAAATACTTCTATTTTTTTCTCTTTTTTTCATTTGTAGCTTGTTAAATTCCAGTTGCACTTGGTATTTTATGTAATTCTTAATATTTTTAGCCTTTTAGGGGACATGGGAATAAGGGTGGGGAGGGAAGGGTGGCATTGAGGGTTCCACAGGACACTGATTTATCTGTTCTTCGGTCTGGCATGACCTGCACTTGAGCAGGGGATAAAATTACATATTTTAATTATTTTATGTATCACACTTCAAAAGACAACATGATGCTATTCTTTTACTCACTACAGACCTGGCAAGATGGTTCAAGAGGCAAAGGTCCACAGCGTGACTACCAGAGTAGTCTTAGTGATTTCACATGGGAGAAGGAGAGATTCAACATCCTCCAGCTTTCCTCTGACATCCGCACCCGTGTCATAGAATGCACATGCTCACACACATGTACAACATATACAAATAAATAGAAACACATAAAATACATGTGGCTTTCCTATTTAAAAACTCCTCTTTATTACTATTGCCATTTTATATTAATTATTCTTCCTGCATCTTTTGTTCTATTATGGTCTGTGTTTTGGTAAAATTTAATGTGTATCACATTTCATATTGATATGTAAAATGCCTTTATATTTGTACTTTACCATTTTATTCTCTGAAAGTACATTTTAAATATTTATTTTATTATTTTATGTTCACGTGTGTGACTGTGTGTGTGGTGCACATGTGTGGATGCAGTCAGTGCTCATGCAATACAGAAGAGAGTGCTGAATCCCTCGGAGCTGGGAACCAAAATTGGGCATTGTGTGAGCATGCAGGCATGTTAAAACCACTGTGTGATCCATCTCCTTGGCCCCTATAAAATAAGCTTTAATTCCTAGAGTTTTAACCTTACTTTTGCCTTCTGTGGTCAGTACTGTTGCATCTAAATACCTGAGTTCAGCTCTACTTCATTATAGGAAGATTCTAATCTATAAACCCACTCCTTCCTTCCTTTAAAATTACAGGTATTCCTCATTGCTTGATAGACATAATTGGAACTTGCCTCATCTCTCTTTGAACTTTAAAAGTTCTGTAGCTTTCCATTGACTGAAATTTTCTTTATTTACGTGAATTAATTTGTAAAAGAATTTTTTTTTTCTGGAATGGATTTTGCAAACAAAGTATTGTGTCATTGTACTATTATAATCATATTTCAAGTAAAGTTTGTATTCTGAGAGTTCTTGCCTTATGAAAACACATTTCTTTCCCATCATCATTTCCTTTTGTTTTTCTAGCCATGGAATTACTTGGTTTTATATATTGATTTTCATGCCCAAGTCTTGCTGAGTTATTGTGATTTCATCTGTAATTTCAATTGAATTTCTTACATAATTAAGTATATCATATTTAATAATGATAGCTCTTCTCATTTAATCTTACAATTTTATTTATTTCATCTTCTAAATTTATTCTCTGTTCTGTTATTATCTTTGTCCATTCCTTCAACCTTAAGAACAAGACATGTAATTATTTCATCCTGGTGATTTTTGTAAGGATTTTTTTTCTTATTCATTTATTCATCAATTTTTGTGATCCAGAAGTTCTTTTATTAATATTGAACAGTAATATGTTAGTGTAATCTGAGCTAACTGCAAACAATGTAAACGATGTAAATGAAAAAAGACTGATGATGGCATATTGTAAATGATCACTCTTATAAATGCTTTTATCATATAATTTAAGTTTATGTTAAGATTAGTACAACTGTAATTTTTTTCACCCATAGTGATGCTATGATACCAAAAGAATTGTATTGTGACACCAAGAGACCCACTATGGGATTATGTTCTCAGTTTTATAAACATGCTTTTAGGGTTATATCTTCATATCGCTTAACTTTCTGTAATCTATTATATCACATTTTTCTCCCCATTGTAGAATTTATACTTCTTATCCATCGTATAAGAGACCCACTACTTCACCAAGTTTATAGAATTTATCCTTGTCAGCTCATTTCCAAAAATTTTATTTATTGAAAACAAACAGAAGACATCACCAACTTCTCACAATTATGTTTAATCAAAAGTAGCGTACAAGTTAATTATCAGTAACATATAATTCTAAAAATATTTATTTGGTATTTTGTTGATGTTTTTCATGTGTGGCACTCATTAGTACTGTGTTTCTTTCAGTCTTTGATCATTATTTTCTTGTTTTTTTTTAATTTTAATTTGTTTTTTCTTTCAGTGTTTTTGTTGTTGTTGCTGTTTCATTGTTAATTCATTGTACAGAGTTTTAAAAAATTTTGTGTTTATTTCTGTCTCTCTCTCTGTGTGTGTGTGTGTGTGTGTGTTTGTGTGTGTGTGTGTGTCCCAATTCCCATAAGAGTCAGAGAGGGAACTGAATTATTTTAATATGTTTATTTCCAGTTAAGCCCATATTCCTGCAAGTTATAATGAGTTTGTTTTTTTATGGATTAGCAAAGTTTCTTGTATCTATTTGGTCACTTTATTCCATTCCACTGTTGATTGATACTTAGATTGATCTCATACCACAGATCTTAACAGTAGTGCTTCCGTAAGTATTTAAATGTAAATTTGTCTGTAAATGCTTGCTTGCTTTTGAATCCTTTGAGAAATAAGCAGGTATGGCACAGCTCAGACACTGGAAGTATTTACTACTTTTGAGAAACCTTTACTGACTTCCACACTTGCTGCATGAACTTGCTTCCTACCACAGTGCCTTTTGTTCACGTCTTATACATCATCTTACTGACTCATAAACGCAGTTCTTAATTGTCCAGATAATAAAAAGATGGGAAATGCTGAGGGCTCGGAAAGAAGGTGCAGCACACCATACCTCTTTAGTGTCTCAGCATATCAGAGAGTGATTTCCTGTTTGTCCTTGTTTATATCCTGTTTCTGCCCAGCTACCTCACTTCCTGTCTGTCTGTACAGACCTCTATGATTAGCTAGTGGCAAGCTCCCATTCTCTGATCCCCAACAGGCTTTATTTGTAAAAGCAAGACATCACAATGACTCTTAATCTAATTCAAAATAGATAGCATATTTTTGAACTCCTAGAATCAAACCAAAATTATAATAACAATAATAATATATTAATGTCTTCTTTCATTTGGTTTGCAAATATTTTATTAAGACTACATATATCTACAATCATTGGGGAGATTGACCTATAATGTTCTTTGATTATTGTGTGAATATTTGGTTTTATTTTCTGGGAGATACTTGTGTTATAAATATTACCTGGTAGCATTCTTTACTTTTTTGTATTGAGAAATAGTTGGAAGATCAGAAGCTTTACTTCTATGAATGTCTTAGAGAAAGAATTCAGTGGTTTATTAATTTCAACATATGCATTTTTTATATGCCAGGTTCACTTTGTGAACATTATATTACAATTAGTAATATAATTGCTAATTGTAAATGTTTCAGTTGATTGTATCAACTTGACCTGATCTTTATAGGATATATATATATATATATATTTATGGATATATATATCCATAAATATATATATATATACACACACATAGAGAGAGAGAAATTAATTTATTTTATATTTTCATATTTATGGGTACTAAAATTTTCAAGGTAGGTTCTAAGATTTTCTGAATTTCATTGTCAGCATTCATGGTGTTTCCATTTTGACCTCAAATTTTATTGATTGTGTTCAATCTTCTTGAATACATGAATTTTTTGTAGTTTTTCTCACTGTTTACTTTTACTTTTAAACTATTGTGGTCAGATAGGCTCTAAATTTCAAGATAGAAGGAATGTATGCAGAATAAGAATAAGAATTAGTACTACCATTAAATCATCTGAGGAAAAAAAAACAAAGAAAAATGGATGGAATAAGTGAAATGTGAAGAATACTTTTACTATCTATATATTTTAAAGACGGTTAAACTAAGAAATATTGATTGTAGCCTAAAAGTAAATAGAAACTGGATTCTAACTGATACCTGGGAGCTGATTTTTTTAAATTTAGCATTAATTATAGTATGGTACAATCATTGTCAATATTCTGGAGATGACATTAAATTTAGAGGCAACCCATCAGTCATGTTAATGCTGGTCACAAAAGATGTTGAAACAAAATTTGTCAATTAAAATAACAATAATAAAAGTAAAGTGTAGCTGGCAGTATGGCTCAGTGCAAACTGCCTCTTGTCACTGAGCTTTATCCCAAAGATTCACAAGGTGCAAGGACAGACCTGGCACGTACAAATTGTCCTCTGAACAACATATCAATACCTGGGCATGTGCCCTACACAAACATTAAATTAATTGCATTAAATGAAAATAATTTATATAATTAAAAATGAAGCAGACAGAAAGATAAAGGAAATGAAGCAATAATAAAGGGGACTCTATGGAGATGCATATGGAAACAATTATAAAGATTACATAATTGGACAGAATTTAAATGGGATCACAGTGTTACTTGGGATTTCTTCCCTAGTGTAATGAGTTCTGAATTTCTTTCCTCCTCTGTTGATTCATGTAGAATGCTGTGCTGATAGGAGAGATGCCGTTTGAAACTCAGTTGGAGTGGAAACTCTTAAGTTATATTTGGATTTTAGTTCTGCCCTGAGATTAGCAGGGGAGTTTTCTGTTTCAGCATTGCCATTCATGGGGTTGTAATGGGAAATTCCAAAGTGACGCAGAGGTCACAGCCCAGCTCCTGTGTTCACAGCCTCTGCTGACTCATGTCTGTCCACCTATAATATATTTAGCCTTTGGTCATCTCTGGAGTTCATCTCTTTCTGAATAGAACTGCTTGGATTCTGTAGCTCTAAAGACAGAAACCCATATCTGTCCTTTTCCACTCACCCCATCCAAATATCAAAGTTTAACTCCCTGTTAGCGATGTCTCATCTGTTGGTAAAGTAGCCTCCTGAGCTCCAACTTCAGGTAACTTTATTCTTCCATCTGCTATTTCAGTTCCAAAGATGCGAAGAATACTGCTGGGTTTGTTTACCACATTGTCAGATATCTTCAATGAGAGACAAAGTATGTCATATGTAGTCAGACTGCTGGAATCTAGGGCACCTCTTGGTATTGATTCACTATTTATCACTACTTTTTAAAAATACATCTGAGGTTTTACAAAACATAGTATCTGTTTACAGACGTGACAGCTGAAAAGAGAATGTCTAGTTGTTCTTGAAAAAACTTATGGCTATTATCTCACCTTTCTCACTCTCTGATCTCTACACCACCTCTTTCCTTCATGTGGTGTTTTTCTGTTGAGTATCACATGATTCAAGAGTGCATCTTTTTCTTTTTCACGTTTTGTTTTGCTGTGTATTTTAGGTCCTTGGAGTGAGTTATTATGGTCCCCTGAGCATTTCTGAATGGCCCAGGTCCAGTGGCTACCTCAAGAATGGTGTATTTTATCTCCACCTTTGTCATTAGTAATATCATCAGATGATAAGTGGTCAGTCTATTGTCAAAGCAGAACAAAAACTTCCCTTAAGAAACTGAATAACAGAATCTGAGAGTTTTGCCTGTTTTCACCTACCACCCTCAAAGCAAATGTGACACTCTTGAAAAACCATAGAACGTGAAAAATATGCTTTGATCATGGTTAGGTGAGAAACTTAATAATCATGTAATTTTATCCTCTTTACAAATATGTTACATTGTTTCATTTGTAAAACCTTAATTCGGAGATTGTACTTTCCTTTAAAATTTTTAATTTTTTTCTCTTCTAATAGTTAACAGCTGTTCTTTCTGATGTTGTTAAGATAGATTATTTCCTTTTTAATGACAAGTTTAATATGCTATTCAATTTTCTTCCAACAGAAATGCCAAGATCTTCTCTTGCTGACATGTCTTTGAATACCTTTTTTTGATTAATCATTCTCACTCCATACTCATGTGCCACAAAACACTTGTAGGATTAGCCAACAGGAGATATAAGTGTAACTTTCTTTTTACACATTTTGTTATACATAATAAAACAACAACAAAAAAGAGCAATAAAAAGACCTAACCTATTGATGATTAGCAAAAGACTCATCAGAATAAAACTTTATGTTACTTTGCCTGGAAGATACATTGAGATGCTTGGCAAAACAACTAACATTACTGCTGCACTTGTAGTTTATTGAGTCTATATAACCATTTCATATTATGGTACAGTTATCTGTAAGCTGTGGCTAATAATTGCACCGATGTTGAAGAATAATCATGTGAATGAAATGGGTAACATGGATAAATGTCTTAAAAGAACACCTGCAACTAAGTAATTGTTATTTCCTAAGTGTTGGTATCAAAGATGAGGCAATAAGTAGCTCACTAAGAATCAACTCAGTTTCTCTTTTCTTAGAAAATAGTGTGTTACATTCATACTTTATTTATAATTCCATTTCCACACTTTAGTTCTTGACATAAATATTAAGGCATCACAAAATGCATTGTTGTTTGTATAAATAAATTAGTGAAATCATATTTATTTGTCCTTTTCATAGTATAAAAAAGTCAAACTGATTTTGAAGAAATCTAATTACTTGCCCAACATTAATGCACTACTGAAAATACTACAAGATGGAAATATGCTAAATTTCTATAATTGACAGGCCAATAAAGAGGCAAAAGTAGGAGGAAAGGTTCATTTCTGAATGGCTTGAGGTCACATAATCTTTTCAATTGCTCAGCTTATAAATTGTATGATTATGAGAATTATGCCTACACATATAATAGGCTTTTCTTGCATGTGGGTATTTGGGGTTATATTTAATTCAGGATTATAAATCACATAGGGAGATGATTTATGCAAATTTAGAATTCATTAGCATGCATTAAATTATTTTCCCAATAATGCAAGCAAATGGAAGAAGTCAAATGGATCAAGTTGGGGGAAAAAAGCAATTTACTAATAATCCCATTACTGTGTTGATAAATAACCAAAAAAAAAAAAACCAGATAAATTGCAGGCTGTAGAAATCTTGTTACCTTCGTTGTAATTCAAATATATTCAGAAGAACCTCAGAAAGATTGATTTTTTTCACTAGGCTGGAGGTACCTGGCTGATAACACTGGGAAAAATGTGCTTTCTAAACATAGGGACTACTTCCATTGATTAGTAAACACCTACTGCCAGGTGATTATTTTTCTTAAGAGGAAAGTCAAATAATGTGTTGATGAATGGAAAACAGGCAGTGCAGCAAAGCATAAAGATGTGTCTCAGTCTGATTCTGTCACTTTGTGGCTTTAAGAGCTTCTCTAATTGTTCTAAACATTTAGTGGCTTGTTTGATTCCTACAAAAAAAAATAAATACTATTGCCTGTAGTGAACTGTAAAATAATCAATATACTGAGAATATTTTGAATATTCATAGATCTCCTCAGGGGAAAGCTAAGCTGTATATAGGCTCAGTTTGCATTCTTTCCTTGATGTTGAAATTTTTCACATCCTAATCTAGTAATTTCACAAACGTTTTCAGGTGGGACTATGAAGTAGCTAGAAATATACTTATTTTTTCTGCGTATGACATGATCATATGAGATCCTCAAGGTATCCCAACAAAGTTAGTGTACAGTACTGCAATAATAGAATAACTCAAAGTAATGGAACATAATACTGAAAAAAAAATTTTCAGGTGCCCAACCACAACTGATTAAGTATACAATACAACCTCTCACCTAAAGCTCAGAAAACACAACCAAAGAGGGGCCAGAATGATTTTTTTTAAGAGCCAGAAGACCAAGAAAGCTGCTGTGAGATTGTCTCAGAAATGAAAGGTAAGCTTCACTCATGCATTATCAACAATATGGCTGTCTAAACAAGGCCTGAAGGAATACATCAATAGGCATGCTATGTGGCAGAAGATATTATCACAGAATGTAGTCATAGTATAACATTAGTGGTGTTCATAATGGTAAATCCAGTGATTGAGGGTGACTTACTGATACAGGAAAACAGTGAGCTTCACTTCTGCTCTTAACTTAGGCAGTGTGTTATCTGACACAGTAGCAGGAAATATATTCACAATAGGAGAGAGACACAGTATGGGTTGGGGGAATAGCTTGGCAAAAAACTAAATTCACATACTATTGCTACATGCTTTCATAATGGTTCTTTTTATTATTGTTAATCCATTATAATTACTAAATTATAAGCATTATGTGTATATGTAGGGAAACACACACTCTTGTGCATGTGTGCATGCACACACACACACACACACACACCACACACACACACACACACACACACACACACACACCTCTATTATGTATAAGGTTTGACATTAGGTCCAGAGTATTCACTTGGGAACTTGAAACATATCCTTCAGTGATAAAGGTAGACTGCCACATTTAGCAAAGAAATTATAACAGGCAGGTTAGAACCTTTATTTTCTTTATTGCTTTTGTTCATTCAGAGTGAACTTCCATCCGTTTACCACAGACAGCTCACTCACAAAACTAAAGCGTGTGTCATTAGCTAGACTATATTTTTGTCTATTGACAAATGCAAATAAAAATTAATTCATCATTCCAGGGAACTGTGATCAATCAGAATTAAATAGAAAATATCATAATTAACTTAATTTAGTTATTTTGATGAACATTTAAATGCACCCAATTGATCATACCTCTGTAAACAGTTCTTTTAGTATGGAGAGATTATTTCATTTTTTTATGGTACCCAATTTTAGGAGAGGTGGTTCATTTTTGTATTTTTTTTACAATATACCTAGATCATTTTTATCTCACTTCATTCTTCACTTTCTCCAAGACTACCTTTTTTTATTTATCTGCAGCCTGTCATGAAGAATAAAGGTTACAGCCAATAAAATACCTTTTTAATTAGTTATATAATCCACTCCAGTTTCCATTGGTTAGACTGATAACTATGAGTTTATGAAAGTTAATGGCTAAATCATTAGGATGGCTACAACATATATTGATTAGTCATTGGCTAGAAATAGATTTTGTTAATGCCTACAGAATAAGTTTCAACATTATTTTTTTCATATATCAGACACCAGCACTTTCTGATTATGTAAATGAGTTTATTCAATATTGTCCATCAAATCCCCAGCATTGTTTTGCCTATGGTAGAATAAAGATGTATCGACAGACCTATCTCCGTATGAGAAATTACCAAGGGGAAAGGAACTACCAAAAAGGGAGGGGTAAAGATGCTCCTAGAAGTGGGTAGCCTGGAACTGAGTTACAATAAAGTCATTCAGTTTCAACTGAGGATTTCTGTTACTCTCCTTGGGTGACCATTTCTATATTTGTGGGCAATATACAGATAAGTCTCATTAACATTAAGGTCCTATTACAGTAGAGATCATTTAGTTTCAAAGATTAGAAACTCACCCAGACATGCCTGAAACTTAAAGGACAATTGATGTATAGATTTGGGGTCTTCATAAATGACTAATAAATAACATGAGGCTAAAAGGGACCTGTAGCTGTTCATGCTTTTGTAACATGGGATATAGATGTGTTTTCTACTTGAGTATTTCTCTGTCTCAGTTCTCATCTTCCCCCCTTCATGTGTGTGTGTGTGTGTGTGTGTGTGTGTGTGTGTGTGTGTGTGTCTGTACAGTTGTACTTTCATGTGGAGGCCAACTGTCCTGTCTTCCCAGGCTACAATATATATACTCAGTTGAGTTTCTAGAAAGCAACTAGAACATTTGTATTTTGATTATAAATTGCTAGAGGAAAATAATGCCTTTCAGTGAGTTGCAGTCAGATACAGTTTTGATCAAATCAATCATGACTTCCCCATGTGGCCATTCATCTAATGTCAGGAGTTGTATGAGCTGACACATACAACAAAGTATTCAACTGATAATAGCTTCAGGAAAGGCCTCTTAAAGCTCTATGCACTGTGTACAAACTGTCCATTTTCTGCTTGACTTGGATAAATTTGTGCTTCTTGTCAGGACACAATCTTGAAATAGCTAAGGTTTCTAAGGCAACAACGTATTAAGAATTTGAACTGAAAATGTTCATGAAGACATGCTTGTCAGTAGGCATTCTCTAGAGATGGCATTCTTCAAACTTTTTATATATTTATATGGGGCTTGTGTGTGTCATTTATGCATGCCCACATGTTCATATGTCTAAGGCAGGGTACATATGTCTGATAGAGTGTATGTGAAAATCTGGTGGTTTGAAAGAAATTATCCCCAAAGGGAGTGGCACTATTTGGACATGTTGCCTTGTTGGAGGAAGATTATCATTGTGGAGGGGGGCTTTGAGGTCTCAGGTATGCTCAAGCATTGCCCAGTAAGACTTTCTGTTGTCTGTGACTCAAGATGAAAGAATTCTCTGTTCAGTCTCTAGCATATAGTCTAGTATAGCCTACCATGTTGTTTTCGGTGGAAACTCTATTGGAGATGTACAATGAAAAGGAGAAAATTTAGCAGGGTAAATTACAAAATGTAAAATTCGAGGAGAAAAGGAGCACCAGGTGATGGGAGATGTTATTCTGTATATATGTTTCTTATACTGGTTAATAAAGCACTGTGGCCAATGAGATAGCAAGATAGGCGGGGCTAGGAGACTAGAAGGAGGAAAGAGGAAATAGTAGGGTGGAGTCAAGATGTAGCCCGGGAAGGAGCAGGACGCCTGCCGTTCGGCTCCCTGATAAGACGACCACGTGGAAATACTTAGATAAGTAGAAATGGGTTAATAATTAAGGCAGAGCTAGCCCATAAACAATAATGGTAACTGGCCAACAGGATTGTATCAAATACAGAGTCTCTGAGTGTTATTTGGGGCTGGCGCGGCTGTGGGCCCACGTGGCGTCAGGTCCGGGAGGCCGGCGGGGAGACCTGCTGTAACAACCAGGAAATAGGATGGAGCTGAGCCCTGTGTTCAAGGATATCAACAGAATAAGAAATGGAATAAAAGGAATAGTGGCCTCAGGGCCAAATCCCACACATCTAATTTCCAATTTGTGCAAAGGAACTAAAAAAATCCTATAGCTCGGTATGGTGGAGCATCCATTCATCCAATCACTCCAGAGACAGTCTGGCAAATCATGCATTTGAGGCTAGCCTGGTCTGCAGAGCTTAGGCAGTGACTGAATTCATTGAAAACAAACTGCTGGTTAAGACGTTATTGAGAGATTTCTGAGTTCATGGCAAGGTGTTTGTTCTACAGTTCTAGTTTCATTAAAACCAAGCTTAGGCAGTGAAGAAAAATGTTAAAACAGTAAAGTTGGTGAAGATGAAGATGTAATTAAACACAGGGTCTACGTTCCATCCCCAGTAAGCAAAAGAACTCGGCAGCTTTGATCACTGTGTTTCTGGAGTCAAAGATACAAGAAAGGGGCTATGGAATTTGCCTCTGTGACTAAGGAAAGTCACAGAAGCCAGGTTGGTTAAGCTCCTGGACATCTATTTATTGTACAGAGTCGTATTGGCTATCCTGAGTATTTGTTTTTCTGTATGAAGTTGGGTATAATTCTTTGAAGGTCTGTGAAGAATTGTGCCAGGATTTTGATGGGGATTGCATTGACTCTGTAGATTGCTTTTGGTAAGATTGTCATTTTTACTCTGTCCGTCCTACCTATCAAGAGCATGGGAGATCTTTTCATTTTTTGGTATCTTCTTTAATTTTTTCTTTAAAGACACAAAAATCTTATTATATAGGACTTTCACTTGTTTGGTAAGCATTACTTCAAGATACTTTATGTTGTTTGTGCCTATTGTAAAGGGTGATGTTTCTCTGATTTCTTTCTCAGCCCTTTTATCTTCTTAGGGGCTACTGTGTGGTTGTTTTTTTTTTTTTTTTGGTTTATTAGTTTGTTTTTGGTTTTTTTTTTGTTTGTTTGTTTTGTTTTGCTTTGTTTCTTGTATCCTGCCACTTTTCTGAAGGTGTACAGAACTAAATAGAGAATTCTCAAGGGAGGATCTAAAATGGCTGAAAGACATCAAAGAAAGTGCTTAACATCCTTAACCATCAGGAAAATGCTAATCAAAACAACTCTGAGATAACATCTTTCCCCTGTCAGATTGGCTAAAATCAAAAACACCAAAGGCAGGATATGCTGGAGATGATGTGGAGAAAGGGGTACACTCCTCCACTGCTGGTGGGAGTGCAAACTCATATAGCCACTTTGGAAATAATATTTCAGTTCCTCAGGAAAATGGGAATTAGTCTACCTCAAGATCCAGTAATTCCACTCTTAGGCATATATCCAAAAGATGCACATCCATACAAGTACATCTATCTGTTCAACTATGTTCATAGCAGCATTATTTGTAATATACAGAAACTGGAAGCAACCTAGATGCTCCCCAAATGAAGAATAGATGGAGAAAATGTGGTATATTTATACAATGGCGTACTACTCAGTGGAAAAACACAATGGAATTCTTACATTTACAGTCAAAGGAATGGAACTAGAAGAAACCATCCTGAGTGAGGTAACAAAGTCAGAAAAAGACATACAGGGTATGTATTCACTCATATATAGATTTTAGAGATAGAGCAAAGGATTATAGCCAAAAAAGCTAGGATACAAAGAGGGTCCTAAGAGAGACAAACACGGTTCCCTCAGAGAGGGGGAAATGGATAAGATCTCCCAAGCAAATTGGGGGCATGGAGGGAGGGGAGAGGAAGGTAGGAAAAATAGAAGGGAAAAAGAGCAGGGAAGAGGTGGGCATGAGGAAACAGGAAGATTGAGACAGGGAAATGTAGCTTGTATGTTTCCCGCCAGCCCGCCTGCCGCTGGTCTAGCGTGTTGGCCCCAATTAACACTAAGAGACTCTGTATTTGATACAATCCTGTTGGCCAGTTACCATTATTGTTAATGGGCTAGCTGTGTCTTAATTATTAACCCATTTCTACTTATCTAAGTATTTCCACGTGGTTCATCTTACCGGAGAGCCGCGGGCTGCATCTTCTTTCCTCCCCAGTCTACAGCTTGACTCCTCCTTACTACTTCCTCTTCCCTCCTTATCTCCTAGCCCCGCCTATCTTGCTTTCTCATTGGCCCAACAGTGCTTTATTAACTAACCAGTATGAGAAACATATTTACAGAATAACATCTCCCATCAGGGAAAGAATAGAGGAGAACGAGAAAAGAGATACCATAATAGAGGGAGCCATTACAGATTTAAGGAGTAATCTGGTACTAGGGAAAAGCCCAGATATCTACAATGATGAACCACACTAACAATCTAAGCAATAGTGGAGAGGCTACCTTTAATGCCCTTCCATGATAATGAGATCGATGATTACCTTATATGCCATCCTAGAGCTTTCATCTAGTAGCTGATGGAAGCAGAATTAGACAACCACAGCTAAACATTAGCAGAACTCCTGGAATCCAGTTACAGAGAGGGAGGAGTGATGAGCAAAAGGGTCAAGACCAAACTGGAGAAACCCACAGAATCAGCTAACCTGAACGTGGGGGAATCTCATGTACCCTAATCTGATAGCTGGGAAACTAGCATAATACTGTCCCAGACCCCCTGAGCGTGGGTGTCAGTTAGGAGGACTGTGAAGACTATGGGGCCTCTAGTAATGGATCAGTATTCATCACTAGTATACGAATGGATTTTGGGAGCCCATCCCACATAGAGGAATACTTTCTCAGCCTAGACACATGGGGGACATCCTAGGCCCCAAATGATATGACAGACATTGAAGTCTCCCCATGGAAGGCAGAAAGGGGATGGGCTGGGGTTTGCTGTGGTGATAGGGAGGGATGGGAGAGTGAGGGAATTGAGATTCACATGTAAAACAACCTTGTTTCAAATGTAAATAAAGAAATTGTTGAGATTGTAATAAACTAGGGGAACTTTTGAAGGTTTTGCATTATATCCTCACAACCTTTTGTTGGCCAAGTAGTGAAATATACTGGTAAAAGAAAATGGCTCTTGAAGGGAGTGGCACTATTTGAAGGTGTGGTCTTGTTAGATTAGTCGTCAATCTCATTATTATGGAAGGGCAGTAAGGGTAGCCTCACCACTACTGGTCTTGTTGGAGAAGGAAGTGTGTAACTGTGGAGGCAGGATTTTGAGGTCACACTTATACTCAAGTCACATATAGTGAGACAGATTACTGTCTGTTTCCCAGGATTCAAGATGTGAGAGCTCTTAACTCCTTTCCTAACACCACATCTGTCTGCACACTGCCTTGCTTCCTACCATGACAATAATTGACTGAACCATTGAAACTATAAGCCACCATAATTAATGTTTTCCATAATAAGAGCTGCCATGGTCGTGGTGTCTCCTCACAGCAATAGAAACCCTAATTAAGACCAAGTCCAAGGACTATTTCAGATGTCAGTCCTAATGTCAGTTAGTGTGCGTTTACAGGGATTCTCTCTGCCTCCCAACATGCCACAGCGGTTAGAAAGAGTAACTGCTGAATCTATCCTTATGTAGCTTCTGAGGATCCAAATTCAGCTTTCTGTACTTATCAAAGCAGGCCCTTTACCCACTGAGCTATCTTCCTTTCCCATTACTCTTTCCTATGAGGGAACATTAGAATCAAGAGACGATATGCATTGTTTTGTTTCTAGTTGCAATATTTTTTTTGCAATATTTCTGTATCCTTTAGCTTACATATGTTTCAAGCTTTCTTCCTAATACATAATCAACTACTGACTTTGTCTGTCACTCTCCTTTGTAAGTCAGTGTCTGGACAGTATACATTTGTAGGATCTGCAGTTTTGTGTTTAATCACAAGCTGAATATTTGTACAAATGTTCGAGTCTGTCATTCTCAAGAAAACAATTGTCAGAATATCAATTAACTTTGAACTGGAAACCACCCATGTAAGACATTTAGGCTCGTGCTCTTACATCTATTCAGAAGTCAAGTAGCATCATCTTATCATCTCATGTATGAAAAGGATGATGTGAGGTTCTTACAGTTTGAAAGTGTGCCACACAGATTATGGCATCTTTTAAGGCTTGGAGAATATAGAGTCAATTTCCCATGACCTGAGGAGACTAATTTCTTGGTTTTGTGCAAGAAGATCTTCACCATTATACTAAAGTATTAGTAGTTTGTTTTCTTTAGAAAAATAAAGAGAAAGCTACACATGGAGAAGGTATGTGCTATTACTACGTTTCATGTCATTTGATTAAAAAACTGTTCCTACTTACCTATTTTAATAACGAATTTGTGACATCTGAATGCATAATTTGCATTAGTAGCATATGCTCTGAAGTAGCTAATATTCAAATACTTTGCCAAATTTCTTTCTCATATTTGAGTTAAAACCCCAAAAAAATGAAAAAGAAGGTTACAACAACAGAAATTTGTAGACTGCGTAAATGCTAATCATCTGCATAAGCTAATTGGATTTTGAGAAGCACAAATACTAGAATGTCAAAAGTAGATTAAGTTCATACTTAATCAGAATAATATGATTTCTGATCAATTTCCCTAAGATTTTAGCCCTTCTTCCCTAAAACATGGCATCTCTGCTTCTATCTAGAAGATATTCTGAGTGGTGACATATGCTGTAGGCATTAGTAAAACATAAATGTGAATTAGAGCTGATACATGGTTGGTTTTTCTTAAAAAAAAAAAAAAAAAAAAAACTATTTCTAGAGTTCTGGCATAATGGCCAATACAGTTGAGAAATTGAATTGGAACCAATGAGATCCAAGATGCAGGGACAGCATTGTAACAGCACAGGAAATTGCTTTGTTATGCTTTTTTTTTGTCACATGAGATTCCTCACTCTCTTGTGTTCATTGTGACTTCCTAGAGGTACTGTGACTAAGGGCCAGGAGGCAGCACCAATATCATTCACTAGGGACCCATCACTTATCCAGTGTTTCTCTCTCATCCTAAAATGCATTCTTTCTCACCTGCATTCCAGGAGCTCAGACTTTCCCTCTTTGTGTGAGGTAGCTGGATAACTGAATGTCTTCAAGGCCTGTATTGGAGAATAAGAACACTTCCTATTGTTGTTCTTATATGACGTCTTTCTACCCTGAACATTATGTGGAATAAGTTAGTTTTCATGTCTGGAAGAGCCTACTTGGAATTTTTCACCACCAACTCCAGCCTTGAGCATCAATCATCTCATATTGACCAGCTATACTCTGTATACAGTTTTATCATGTTTTCCTTCATTTGAAATAGAAAGAGTATAGTTTGCAGTGATCTTTTCATCTTATTATAAGTAAATATACAGAGCATAAAATAAATAAAACTGTAGTTTAGGGGCTTGACAGATGATTCTGCAGTTAACTGGATTTGCTGCTTGTTGAAGACATGGGTTTAGCTCCTAGCATGCATATGACAGCCCATAACCATCTGTAGTTCCAGTTCCACTGAATCTGACTCCCTTTTCATATTTCAATGGCATTGCATGAACAGCCAAATTTATAGACACTGCACCCATATACATATCATTAAAATAGAAAAAAGCTTTAGAAAATATAGAAAGTATAAATAAGCTGATAAAATGCTTAGTTGAATTAGAAATTCACTTAATAAGAGAAAAGTTCGTTATTGATGAAGCCCTACATTTACAGACTACCTCCTATCCTCAAAAGATGTTCTATGTAGAGGCAGATATAGAAAAGATAGAAAAATGCATTAAAATTATTTTCAGATTATATTGGGAGCAAGGTCCTCATGTGCTAATATGGCAGTAGAATAATGAGATGACAGTAAAAGTTTTATTACTAAATACTCATTCCAGATTTTAATTATAACAAATATTATAGATTCTAGGTGTTTAGTTCAGAAAAATTAAAACTGTAGACAATAAATCTGAAAACAGTAAATATAGTACAATATTAAAGTTTATATTAATATTTGTGATGCCACACATGTTCTGAATTTTACATAATAAAAATCAAATTTTGCAATACCTATAAGGTAATCTCATTGAAATTTCATAAGGACCTTGTTCCTACTGTAATCTGAAAATAAATTTAATGCATTTTTCTATCTCTTCAGCCCCTGTTCTATACTTAGAACTTACTTTGTGAATAGAAGGAAGTCTGTAATATTTTTATTATAATAATATGTTTTAATTTTAAAATAAGAGTTATTTTTAATTTGAGTAACTGAGGTTTGGTTTTGTTTGATTGGTTTAACTAGGGCTTAAGTTGAAAAGTTCCATTAGGACTCAATCATTCTTAAACACAGGTACTCTTTCTAGGAGCACTTGTGCTAAATCCACATAAGAGGTGAAGTTCTATCACTTTCCTGCAAAGTGAAATAAAGATTTCCTTAATTTCCTCTTCTATTGTAATTGATCAAGAAAGTGCAATGTGTAAGTATTTTAAGTGCTAAAAAGGAGAGAATTCTAAAAACATAGCCAAACCAAAGAAAAAAACAAACAAACAATTATGCACAAAAAGTCATGCATCATTTAAAGATTCTCCCTTAATATGTTTTCTTCCAGCAGTGTATGTATTCTCTTACTGCAAAGCCAACCATTTTGTCTGGGGACATTTGCAAAGGACCAGAGTTCAGTTCACATCACCCGTGACCACTGGTTCCAAACCACCAGAAATTCAAATTTAAGGGTATTTGATGCTTTCTTGTGACTTCTGTGGTTGCCTCTATGTTAGTGGCATGAGTACCTACAAGTACACACACACACACACACACACACACACACACACACACACACACACATTAAAAATATAACTTTAAAAAATAAATTCCATCAATAACTATGCATCTTCAAAAATTGGCTATCTGTTATTAATAGAATAGATATTTAATATAAACAATGCTATGAGCACAACCCTCAACAGAGTAAAACAGTAACCCAAATTGTGAGTCATATCTAAGGATGAGAGAAAAGTCCTAAATGTATTCAAGCGCACAACTGACATCAACTCTACATGTTGTGGTTCCCGCTGTTCTAGAATTATGTGTTCCCTTTGGAAGTGCAGAAGGCAAAGAATATATGCCCGTTTAAAGAACACCAAAAGCAAGATTGCAGAATTGAGAGACCAGTCACAGGTTTGGAGTCAGGAATAGTAAAAAAAAAAAAACCCAAAGATTATGGCCCAGTTCTAAAGCTAATTTCACTTAAAATTCAATAGTCATTTTAAGGAAATTTTCTTGCTCCTGTATCTGGAATTGAGATTGCCTAAATATTGAATACAATGTTCATTTCTGAGTAAAGCTTGACATTGAATTCTCATAAGGCCCTGTGCTATTTCATAACTCTTGGGGATATCATTTTTGTCTTTGTGATATCGGATGATAATTCATGAAACATAAAGCTTTATCAAGAGAACTCTGACAGAGCCATAGCTGCTATAAAACTAACAGGCAATGCTATAATGATTTCAGCTTCATAGTATAATCTGAAATTGAATTACTTTCATTTCACGGCAAAGTCAATATTGCTAATGGATTAGAAACACGACTGATAAAAGTATCGTTGAGCTCATATTTTGAAAATTCCATGTGGGGGTGTGGGTTTCTTTTGTGGTCTATTGCACTTCAGACTTGAATTCATTTAGAAAGAAACTCTGCCCAATGGACCATTTTTGTAAGTAAATACGTGGAGATCAAGATAAATAGGGCTAACTGTGGTATAATGAAGCATTCATGACCCTTTGCTGGCATATATGAGGTATAATAAGGTATAATTGTTAAGAAATTCATGGATAAGAAGGGAGTTGTGCCTCCTCCACTGATGACTAGTCTCTTTGAACCAATCCTATGATGAGGACATTTAGAAAATCTCCTATCTGAAGGTATCACAGGAAACTAGGATTTACAGTGTCAAACATGAAAAATTACAAGATTCTTAGAAATGATGCTAATTGTTCAGGATAGTTTTCCCTTGAGCCATGAAAAGAAGTGATTGAATATAAAAGAACTGACAGGAAGGAAAAATTAGGTCAGATAATTACTGAAATGAAGCTAAACTCTCGATGGACTTATGCAATTTGGCGAACAAACAAAGAGGTTCCTGACCTTACAGTGAAGAAGTTTTCCAGGGATTAAAGCAGGAACATACCTAATTCTGGTAGCAAAAATATTAACTAGATGAAATTATCTTGATGGTTTTCTCAATGGATTAAAAGCAGTTGAAGACAATTAATGGAATGGATGACAGACAGAGAAATAAAATATTGATAAATGCTACCAGTTCACAAGGCAGAAAAATCTGAAAGCATCACAGAAGAATAAAAAATCTAATATAAATGTGACTAGTATTCCAGAAACACAGTCACATAAAAATAAGGCAAATGTATTGAATTAAAATAAGAGTTGAAAAGAATGTTCTTGAACCAAGAAAATATAGGTAAGCCTACAGATAGAACAAGTATGATGCTTTAGCTTGGTTTCTGCTTTTGTGATAAAACACTGACCAAAAGTTACTTCGGGAAGAAAAGGTTTATTTGCTTGGTACATCCTGATTGAAGGACAACATGGAAGGACTTCAGGACAGGAACTCAAAAAGGAAGAGAAGCATGAGCCATGGAGAAAAGCTGCTTACTGGTTTATTCTAACTCTAATGTGTAGATCCCCTTCTCTACTCCCCTGGGTCACCTGCATGATGTTCAATCGCATCGTCCACAGTATTCTAAACTCTCCCTCATCAAGCAGCAATCAAGAAAATACCCTTTTCTTATACTGGAGTCTGATTGTGGTATTTCCCAATTGAAGTTCCCTACCATGTGACTCTAAGTGTGTCAAGTTGACAAAAACTTGCCAGCATATATGATGTACCCAAGTAAAACAAATTTATTCTAAATATAAAACTAATGTGGTTATACAATTTAATATTCCCACAAATGCTAATAATGGTTTTCATAGAACCTGGGGAAAAGTCACAAAAAACCTTACTACTCCAAGCAACACTGAAATAAAGGAACATAGAAAGAATTATTTTAATATTTAAAATTATTTAATATACATACATACATGCATATGTGTGTGATATGCATGTACACATGCATGTTCATATATGTGGTGCCCAAGTGTACAGGTGTATTTGAGCTTGAGTGCACATCTCTGTACAAGCTAGCAGTTAATGATAATTCTTTTCCTCCCTCTATCTCCACGTTATTAAGATGGGACCTCTCAATGATCACAGAGCTTATCAATTCATATACTCTAGCTAGTCCTTGGTATACCTTGTCCCCACACTCTAGGATTAAAGGAGAGTCATTATGACAACTAGGCTTTTAAGTGTAGGCTGGTCATCCAAAGGCCAGTCTTTTTGCTTTTGTGACAAAAACATATGTTGACCAAAACAAGGCATCTTCCTGACTCAAAATCCTTCATGTCTGTTCAAGCACATTTTTCTGAACCCCAGGGCTACATACAAAACTGTTTTCTCTTTGCTTTCATGACTGTTTTCAACATTTCTAAGATCTTCTGCTGTATAGAAACTATTTCCCTTTCTCTACTTTTAATGTAAAATTTGAATATCAATTCTAATTCATTCTGGAAAATGGAAACAATGTGTGATTATTGAGATAAAGTATCATGAACTAAGGATATCCACTAAATGGAACAGATCTTATAAAAAAAACCAGTTAGGATATTAATTTTCAAAGTCCCTTTCTTTTCCTCTGAAGGGAACCACTAGAACTAGAAAGGTGGCTTGATAGTTAAGATCATTTGCTGATTTTGCCAAGTACTGGTGTTCAATTCCCATGATGTACATACTGGCCTGTACCTCAAGGAAAGGAGATGCCAACTTCTTGCCTCCATATACATACAAACACATATGCAAAACTGTATAAATAAAAATAAATTTTTGGAAAGTAGAATTAGCATCTTTGACACCTGTTCTTAATGGCATTTGTGATACTAAGTTAATATTGTATCACTAGAGAGTTGCCTTATATCTTAGCTGATTCCTTTATCTTTAGTTAGTGCCAATAAATAAATCATAACTTCTGTGCTAGGGAATAATGGGTAATGGTGTAAATGAATTCCTGGCTGGATAATCTGTTCCACAAATGAGGCAGGAAGGTGTTTATACCAACCTCAAAGAGCTCATGAGGAGTTGACCTAAGAAGAACTTCCTTCCTTGTATCTAGACAGTCATACCCACAATCTGGAGAGCTAGCCCTAAAAATAGATATTGTGGCCAATTACTTTTTTTATTTTTTTATTGATTCATCCTTGGTACTATTATGTTTATCATTACTTTAACAGGTGAAGAAAATGATGTCAGTAGAAACAAAAATGTACATTGTTACAACTCATAATGATGTGTAAAAGTGTGCCAATTAAAGGTACATGTCTAAACAGAATACCCTGAGTTACTTCTTGTTTATGGAACTGAAAACAAATTAACAAGAGAATTCCTTCATTGCTATGTGAAATGAAACAGACCGTGTCATTAGGATTAATATTAAATGACTTTTTATGCCTGTTCTCTTCAATCTTTTCTGCTCTGGTAGGATTTCAGTAATGTAGAAGTTAACACAAATTAAAATGATAAGATTCCATTAGTGGATTATATAGGTACTGGATTTAAGCCCATTAATTTGAAGTAGGAGTTTGGGAAAATATACCTAATTGGGTAGATAATCTAACTTGTAAGATTTATTGTTTCATTTTGAATAGATTACATCTCTCAGTAGACATAGATTTACTTGATATAATTAAACAAGCAGGCTCTTTGCTCTTGTTTGGTAACTGTGGTACATTTTCAAAGCATCATGCAATAGATGAATTGATCTGAAACACAATTACACCTGCTCACTGGGCTTATACAAGAGCACTGAGAAATTCCAATAAGTAATTTCAATCAGTTCTAATAAATGTAAACTAAATCTGAAAAGGTGTTGAACTTGAGATAAGAAAAGAAAGAAGTGTTTTCTCTCTTTCTTTCTCCCCTCATCCCTTTTTGACATGCTTATCTTCTGATAGCTCTTACATTTATCCAGTAAAAATAGCAAAGAACCCATCAGCCTGGCATAAGAGAAAATATAATGTGGACATTTTTTTTCTCATGCTGTATAATAGTATTATTCAAGTGTGTGTAGTTTTCTGACACTGACAAATTGTTGTTCCTTATATTTTCAGCATACTAAAAAATAAAGCAAGACTATTTTAAAATAACTAAGGTTACACAGTGAATTCAAGAGAGACTTCCTATATTTCTAGGATAGATTCAGAGTTACTCAGCTTAATGCAACTGTCAGTGATCATACACATTTTTTGTTTAGTTCATCATTGGAGGGGATGAGTGTCTGGAGTCTAAGAACAAGATGAGTAATGAGGCAAAATATGGGTTATACTATAGCAAGAAGAGGGCCGATGGAGATAAGGACAGAGAGAAGGGAAAGAAAGTAAGAGCAGAGAGAATTGAAATAGAGGAGAGAAAGAAATCGATGTTTAGAATAAACATAAAATGTTTAGAATCTAACTTTATCTCCTTGTTTATTTGAAAAAGTACACTTGCAACTAGAAAAGTATTTCATAATATCAAATGTGGGGAACTGTGTACAAAACGTCTGCAAAGGGCTATGAGATGGCTCAGTAGGTAAAGGCTTTCTGCCATTCCCGAGGACCTGAGTTTGAAACTGAATGCATAGGGTGTAAGGAGAAATCGTTCTCTGACCACCACACGTGCACCTCAAACATGTACAAAGAAAGACATGTAATGATTAAAAATCAAGAAGGAAGGCCACTTAAGAAGAAAAAGTCTATTTCAGGTTATTATTCCCAAGGGTACAGGCCGCCATGGTATAGCGGCCGTGGCATAGAGGAACAACATAGGCATTCAGGAAACAGCCTGAAAGGGAAGTACAGCCTGTCCATACACCAAGGGGCTTCCTCCATCAGCTCTCCACCTTGTAAAGTTCCACATGTTTTTTTCCCCCTATGGTGCCATTAGCTGAAGAGCAAGTATACAGATATGTAAGCCTGGAAGGGACAGTCCTCATTTAACCACAGCAGTTACACTAAATGAAGAGCCAGAGAGGACATAAAGTCATATGGAATCATTTCATCTACATAAAATTTGAACATTTTAAGCTAGTGTGTAGTGGACTAAAGTACTTTGTTATCTGGAATAGAAAGAAAGCAAAGGCGAAAACTAATACAGAGGTGTAAAAGGAAACATTTGGAGGAGAGATATATGCTCATTTTTATGACTACAGTGACAGTTGTATGAGGTTATAAATATCTCAACATGTAAAATTCCATACTGAAATGTATTGGGTCAGTATTTCTTCAACAATGCTGAGCTATTTGAAAATCATCAAACTAGAAATGCAATTAAATACACTGAAATTAGAATTATTCTAATATGACAATAAAATAACATCAATACAGTAAACAAATACGATAAATAGAATATAAATATTCTTGAATATTCTTTGTCAAACTGTGCCTGTCTCCCTTCTCATGGATTCTCAAATGACACTGTCCTGTGAGACTTTCTATCTAGATAAGTAAGCCCACTTAAAGCTAATTCGCTTGCTTACTTCAAAGCATTGGTGTGAATTATTTTGGTTTGCTTTTAAAAATAACTTCTTGGATTTAAAAAGGCCTTTGTATAGAAAATGAGTTAAGACAGTCAGGTTGTATGTGTGTATTGTGAAGGGGTCAGGTTTGTGAATGACACCACACTGGATACAGTATTGTGCCCTCACAATGCCCTATGCTCTTCTTCTTGTTTAAACCTTGCAGATGTTCTTATCCAGCTTCCCTGCATCTTCCCTAGGGACCTAGTGAACCCCGTGTATTGTGGAATATGCTTCCCAGTTATGGCCACAAACTAGCTGTTTGGTTTTTTTGTGCACCAGGAATACTTCTTGGTTCAACTGTCAGAGGTTCCACATACAAAGAGTTGGGGTTTGTCTAATGCTGGTTTCCCAGCTATATGTCTGGGATGCATGAGCTCCCCCTTGTTCAAGTCAGCTATTTCTGAGGGTTTCCCCATCCTGATCTTGACCCCTTTGCTCATCACACCTCCCTCTATGCAACTGGATTGCAGGAGTTTGGCTCAGTATTTAGATGTGGGTGTCTGCTTCTCTTTCCATCAGCTACTACATGAAGGCTCTGGAATGGCATATAAGGTAGGTATCAATATCATTATCAGGGAAGGACATTTAAGTAGAGCCTCTCCACTATTGCTCAGATTGTTAGTTGGGGGTCATCCTTGTAGGTCTCTGGTCATTTCCCTAGTGCCAGATTTCTCTTCAAATCTATCATGGCTCCCTCTATTATGGTATTTCTAAAATTTTAATTTTTATTCAATCTCATTTCTTTTAGTATATATATAGTATGGTAATTTTTCTTACTCTGCTACAGTTTGTCTTTTCAGTTTTCACCTTTCATTAACCTTAAGATGTGGAATTATTCTTCACACTTTGCTTGAAAAAAATTGATACCCTAAATCAAATCCTTGAATCTGCTCTTCCTGGTAATCATACCTTTTCTGAGAATATAAGCCCCTAAAAAAAACATGTTGTATGTTATTTAGTGTTAGTCCCATGTTCCTCTGACAGCTTCCACTCAAACCAGTGCATTAACTATTCATCCTAAGGCTAAGAGAGAGCAACCTTATCACTCAGTAGACCTTCAAATGCTTATTGAAAATATGAGTATGCATCAGGGGTTCTTATTCACATCTCTCTTGGAGCAGACTCAAAGTAGATGCAGTAGTTCATTAGAGATGCATAGTAATTGCAAAATTAAAATGATCTTGTTCCAAAACTCTTATTAAAATCTGTAGTCACATAATCATTAAATGCATTTTAATAGGAAAAGAAAAATATTGTGTCATATAATGAGCTAATCACCTACCTATCCTTGTAAGTTGTTTTCCAGTATGCATGTTCAATACGTTTTTCAGTGTACTAACAATGAGCAATGAAAAAATAAAGATTAGAGCAAGAAAGCCTTCTCAATTCAATCAACAGACTTATAAATCAGAAGACTTCCTCATCCTTCTTGCTGTTGTCCTACCAAAGAGCTCTTCTATTTCTCCTTAACTCCTTGTTCGATCGTTGGAATTTCTCAGGAATTTCCTCTTGTTTCAGAGGCTCTTGGACCTCAAACTTATTTATATGGTGAATTAAACTATTTAAATACCTAAGTGGTAAACCTCACATAGAAATAATTCTCTTTAGATAAGGACCTCAAAATGTATAACCAATGAGATATTGAGAAGTATCCTTTTGATTCTGGAATTGTTGGAACAAGAAAACATCAATTTAAAGACAAAACTTTCCTACAGAAAAGTTCAAGGTCAGAATAGGCAACTTAGAGATAAAATATTTTAAAATAAAGCATACAAATAAAAAAGGCAAAAAAATTTGCTTAAGATATAATTCTCTGGTAAGAGTACTTATCTAGCATGCACAAGACCCAAGTTCAACCTACTATATTGTGATAAAATAAATAACATTGTTCCCTTTCTTTTCTTTGGGATATATAATTTCTATTTTTCCAGTACTATCCACTACTCCCTCTTCTCACTCCTCAACTATCTGGGACATTTTAGTATTTTTTTTCAGCTAGTTTCTTCATGTAGAATCAAAAATATACAAGTAAATATAGGAGCATACTTGATATCCATCAAAACTCCCTGCAACAGAAATGACCTTAGGAATTATTATACATAAGCTACATAAGCTGTGATTCGTGGAATCTTTTCTTTACCTAACTTGACCTTAACATTGATATCCGTGGAGGCCTGTGTCCATGATCTAGCTTGTCATCCCTTCCAAGGTCACAGAGCAGAAATGCCATCACTGCCACCAGTAGAGCTCAATCTGAGCAATAATGCTAAGAGGCAACATAGGCCTATTTGTAAAATAGCACTGTCTCCTACCTATTAGAAATTAAGTTCATGAAAAGTCCAGTGATGGAGAATCTAATATGGGTGCATTAATGATTAATGAAACCAGATTGCCAGGTAAAGTTAGTTAGGTCAAGACCAAATTTATTTTGCCAATCACAGCCATTCCTTCCTGAAATCTAGCTCCAATAACTTGAGGGTGCAGATGTTACACTAGAAGTCAATGACTCAGATTGTTCTCATTTCTGTCACGTTGTTGAGAATATGAATTTTTGACAGCCTGGGACTCACTGTCTGCAGTTCTATGCTATAATTAGATTCAATTGGAAAATACTTAGCCCTAATATTTGGACTGTATGTGTATATTAATAAAATAAAGGAATGAGACAGAAAGAGAGTACACCAGCTAGAACACAAGTCTATATCAACCTAATCTGTATGTTACTATTACAAACATACACATTGCTTTTCAAAACTACTCAATGTTGTAACTATGCCAGGCATCCTATATAGTCATCAGTAAGGTATCAGATGAGATATAATTGCATATCAATAACATATTTGGTTCAAGATAATTTTTTAAATATCTTGAGTAAAATAGAATTGGCAATGCTTTCTGATACCCCTCAAGACTTTGAGATGGTACTGCACTGGCCCCCTAGAAACAAAATGTGCTTTATGTTACTTTGTATGCCTTTAAGTTTGAAAAAAATCTCGACATCAGGTAGGGCAATAAAATGTATAGATTGTCTCTTCAGTCACAGAATAGACCATACTTCAACAATAAAGACAGAGCAGATCATTAATTTTTGTTATTTTCTTGATCTAGAATTCTTCCAGAACAAATGTACCATACAGATACTGTTATTATATGTGGAGATAATTGTTCATTTCTTAACGTATTACTGTTTGCACTCAGCCATCATTGAATCAATATGCTAACAAAACACAGTGTACAACAAAGGAATCTCAAATGTGTTCGTGAATGTTGCATGGTACTAACCATAGGGAAATGATAGTGATTTTGAGATTACAAAATTATCTTATTGACTATCTTCTTGGTTATAGATATCTGACTGATCTCATAGTTTCTATAACTCTGAGTTATTGTATTCCCCAATCTTCTTTTGTGAGAAATATATGATGACAGAAATATATGATTTCCATCGAGAGGAGAGAGGGGACTTGATTAGGAGAGAGCACTGGCTCCAGACTTCACATGGCCTTTACTGAGGGGCAATAAGGATAAAACATTGACTTCCCCATTGGTCGGATGCTTTCTGCTAGGGTGTGGAGACAAAGGGGTAGCAGAAACAGATGTTTAGTGGAATCTGAAGAAGCAGAGACAGAAATCAGCTGCAGCCTGATGTAGAGGGAATCTGAAGCAGGAAATACAAATCCTAGGTGCTGCAAAGATGAGGGGCACCCTGATCTCAGTAATGCTGTGAGCCAAATTCAGTTTGTTGGAGGTTTGAAGTTAGCCCTAATAAACATTAATAATTTTTAAATCACCATTTATATGCCAAAGATTTTATTTCTTTATGTATGAGTGTGGGTGTATAAGTGTGTGTGTGTGTTGGAGAAGGGAATGTCACATGTGTAAAAAGTAGATGCTGATGCCAAGGACAATCTTTGAATGTCATTCCTCAGGCACTATCCACACTATTATTATTATTATTATTATTATTATTATTATTATTATTATTATTATTATTATTATTGAGACAATGACTCTCATTATTCTTCAGATCACCAGGGAGGCTAATATGGGGCTAGTCAGCAAGTCCTAGGCATCTAGCTTTTCCTCCTGGTGCCAGTGATGGAATTACAAACTTATGACACCAAGCTTGACTTACATGAGTTTTGGAAAGGAGTTCAAGTCCTCTTACTTTCACAATGTCAATCACTTCACTGAATGAACAATCTTCACTGTGATTTTTTTGGATCCTAAAATTTATCAAATATTTTTTATTAACTGCCTTCATTAAATTTAAAGATAAGGACATACATACTGCACATATTTAACAAAAGGCAACAGTTTAATGAAACCAACTACTGGAACAGAGTTTACATACATAGTTTCCTACCTCAAATGTACCTCATTCTATATAACACTCTGTACTCCATAGTCATTGTGAGCACTAATATGCCTTCATAAGTGGCCGCTCCATGGTTACATTCTTTAGATAAACATATCTGTACTTTTATACTCAAACCATATTTGTTGGTTTTGATGTATCAGGAACTTTTGTTCATATTATGGTCATATCCTGCTTTCCTAATATTTGAATATAAAATTGTAGAATTATTCTTAGAGATTTATTTTTCTTTTTTAATTAATTTTATTTAAATTAAAACAGTCATTTTACATACCAATACCAGTTCCCTCTCCCTCCTGTCCTTCCATTTTCCTGCCATCTTCCCATCCCACCTCATCCACTCATTAGGGAGGGTGAGTCCTCCCAGGGGGGATCATTAAATTGTGTCACTTCATGTATTTAGGCTGAGAGAGTATCCCTCCATAGGGAATGGTCTCCCAAAGCCCATTCAGTGTTTTGTCTGCATATGTTTGTGCAACATATGTGTGCCTGACTTCTGTGGGGGTAAGAAGAAGGCCTTGATCCTTTATAGCTGCAAATAACAGTCAGGTGTTTTTTGTTTTGTTTTGGGTTTTTTTTTTTTGTGCCCAAACTGGATGATGGGAATCAAACCCAGATCTTCTGTAAGAACAATTGGTGCTCCTAACCTCTGAACCATCTTCCAAATTCATGTTTTCTTAATAACTCCTCAAAACTGAACCTAAAGAGCCAAAATTTAAAAAAGAAATGATTGTGAAGGTGACTCATCATTGTGTAATATACATTCAGCCCACCACTCTTAAGGGAAACAGTGTCACTCTTTTGATACTTTGTAGTAAGTGGTATGAATAGAGCAAATAGATGTTAATTAAATATGAACACAACAATTTATTTTTCCTAGCCTGTTGAAACACTTGGAATTCTTTTGTCACTTAGCATATATCTCTGAACCTTTGACTCATACAATACGTTTGTGGCCACCAAACCTTTATTAACACAGATAAGAATGCACAAATGTCACAAACAATATACAGACGCAGTTAGGATTGACAGTGCTTTCATCAGTGGTATCATATTCATGATAACGGAGCTAAATTCAACCCCAAACATCTTTCTATCTGGCCCCATGGGTAGCATATACAACTTCAAGAGCCCATGACAACATCACTGGAGTTCAGCTCTGTCTACTAGGTCCCTGTCATAAACAATCTGTTATTCTGTCAGCAAAGAGATTGAGATTGGCTTAAAATGACTTGCTCTGTGTAAACCCTGCTGAATTTCATGTCAATTACAC
This sequence comes from Cricetiscus sungorus, assembly GCA_030556225.1. Lineage (NCBI taxonomy): Eukaryota > Metazoa > Chordata > Mammalia > Rodentia > Cricetidae > Cricetiscus > Cricetiscus sungorus. The sequence continues at coordinate 6,664,449 of JANBXA010000202.1, read as the reverse complement.
CATGTCTAATGTGCTGCATTTCCCACTCACAGATGTCAGGGGGCAGATGGGTGCTTATTTGGGGATTCAGAAGTCTCTTTTAGCATCTCTGAAGTGTCTTAAGCAAATTGATGACTGTTTTCCCAAGTTAGGAGACTTTAGCCAAACTCATTTCAGCTTTGGCTTACTCTCCCCTGTATTAGTAATTTTCCTTACTCAGAAAGTGAGGATTACAACAGAGAGGCTAATTCAAGGGACTCCCACGCATGTTTCCCACAGGCTACCAGGAGACACCCAGGGTAGCTGCCCAACTAGTCTGTATGTCTTACTAACATCAAGAGTTCTCAGATTTCTGGGGAGAGAAAGATAACTCAGTGGTTAAGAGTGTTGTTGGTCTGGCAGAAATATTAAGTCTGTTCCAAACATGCAAATAAGTTTACAATGGATGACACCTCCACCTCCACATGTTATAACACACAAGTCTGGACTCTTCATTCATACATATGCATATACACACACATACACAGAAATAAAAACATTCTTGAAATATTTTTCAAACTTTCATGTGTTCTGGGTTTCTATTGGGATTTCATTTGAAACTTCCTCTGCAAAACTAAAATCCATTTTGTTCTTTTGCCCTTTCTTCCTGCCATAACTTGAATATTTTTCAGTTCATCATTTGTGTCATTGTGCTTGTTTCTAGCCTAGATTGCTAACATTCAGCAGAAATGCTTGGTACTCCCTAGTTTTTTAGCTTGTCATTGCATTTTTAAAAGGTTAAAGTATATGTGATCATGTTCGTACTAAGCATGAAAGTATTAAAAAAGAATTGAAAGTATATATAAGGAGTACAAACTACAGAGTAGCACAAAATATACTGTAACAAAGGTAAAATTAAATGATGGATTTTTCACTGAGACTACCCCAATGGTCTAGAATTTAAAGATGCTACAAGAAAACTTAGTTGAAGAATATAGATGCTACAAAAATGCAACTCCCTAGAGTTCTTCTGTATTTTCGGCTGTCTTCTCAGGATACTGTTATCTCTTCTCTTGGTCATTTTCGTGTTTTTAATCATTGCTATCATTGAGTTTACAACTTTTAAGTGTCTGACCATTGAGGGGGCTGGGATTGACCCAGGGTCCTCTGGAAGAGCAGCCAGTACTCTTAACCCTTCTCTTCAGCCTCAGATTAGGATTATTAATAGCATTGTGGCTGTTTTTCTGAAATAACCATCCACAGAGCAAAATAACATGATCCTTAATACTAGCCCAGCCTTGAACTCATGTAGTCTTGATTCTTTCATGCTGTCCTTGTTGTGACTTTGAATAATATTTACTAGAAACAAATATATACATCTTGAGAAAATTGCACAAATGACTAACTACTTATGTATTTTCCATATGTAGACGCCACTCATCCTTCCAACATGACCCTCAGGACTTAAGTTTCAAGTTATTCATTCCATGTCTAGCATGTGTTCATCTAAAGCAGGTTACAGAAGTAACTTACCATTCTGTTCGTCTGTATTTAGAGATCCAAGGAGACAGTTACCTAACACCCACAAGTGTATTCTACAGATGTAGAAAGTACACTTTAATTGCAGCACTAAGATAGACAAATCTATCCACAAATTAGATATGATCTCACTGTGTAGTTCAGTTGGCCTGGAATTCCTTGTGTAGACCAGACTGTCCTGCAATTGACGGAGGCTCACCTGCATCAGTTTCTCAGTGCTGCAATTAAATGTGTGGAGTGTTGTGGTTTAAGGCATGTACCACCACATCTGGCTCTAAAATCCACCTGTTACAATGGTGACAGGCTTGCAAAATGTGCCAGTACAACAGTGGTACAAAACCTGTGGGCATAATTAAGTAATAATCAGGTTGAATTTAAATCCCATTCCATACTTGACACAGCTCTGGCAATTTGGAATGTGAAACCAAATAAGCAATGGATCTTGCACAAGGCCAAATGCTAAAAGAACATCAATAAAATGACTCCTAACAATATTTTGCTATACTCATAAACAATTATCTCACTCAGCCATCATCAGAAAATATTCCTCCTGCAGTAAAGGGGAACAGATACAGAGATACACAACTGGGCAATAGGCAGAGCATGATAGGGCTCCAAACACTCAGTCCTTAATGGATATCTCCATCAAATCCCTGCTCTCAGGGCTCAGGGAAGTCTGCAGGAGAAGGGATGGGATCAGTATAAGAGCCAGAGGGGCTAGAGAAGACCCAGTAAATAATGTCTTCTGAAGATAACAGGATCAGTGCACATTTGAACTCACAGAGACTGTGAGGACCTGTACAGATGTGGGCCAGATGGAATCCCAGGATGAAGAGCAGAAGTGGACACAAGCCTCTATGCCTTTCTCAGAAGCAATCTCCAACTGATAGCCTATCACAAATATGAAAATTTGTTTTCTAGAATAGAGACTGACTGGTTATACAAACTACTCTTAAGGCCAGACCCCATGCCCAGCAGTAGATTACTAGCACAAAATGACCACAAAGGCCAAAGGCATTTTTGGAGAAAGTTCTTCATCCTTTGCATATATTGTTATGGTTTACAATTTATGTTGAGTTCTTATATGATGTTGTGTGTGTAAGTATGTGTCTCTACATTTATATCATTTATATGTGTTTCTTCTGCTTTTTGTTTTGGCTCTTTTCCATTTGTTTCATTATTTTGTCTTATTCTATATGTTTTTTATTTTATCTTATTTTATTTTACCACTTTTTTTTTAAATTCCTGTTTGTATTTCAGTGAAAGAATGAAAAACAAAATGGTCTATGAGGAAGAGGGATGGATCAGGAGGAGTTGGGGAAAGGGTAATGAAGATTAGGCTATATGAAAAAATACTTTTCAACAAAAAAAGAAATTACAATTCATTTTTAAGAGATAAATGTTTCATTGTTTCATGGATATGTGGAGTATACAAAATAGCTTAGAATGCTGGCCTCCACGTTGGGAATCAAAAGAAATCAAGAAATGTAGCTCAAAGAGAGTATAAAATTAAAGGCATGATAGCTCTCTGGTAACTAAAATACTGCATGAAAACTATTTTAAAATTATTGCACTAAATACAGAAAATTTGCTCACAGTGATCTGTAGGTTTAGACATGTTTTTATAGTACATATTTTATAATGCATATTCTCTCTCTCTGTGAGACCATGGATATGTTGTGGTTTCATGTAAAAATCATTTCACTATCTACATATATGTTATATACCAATAAATAAATGAACCAAAAGTTTAAAAATCCTTTCTTGAGGAAACTTCATAAGGTGATAATTCTTAATGCTACTAAAATTAGTGTTAACATCATCTGATACCTATGCATTTTAAAGAGTATTTCTTTCCGAATGATCCACCGAGGCAGTACCAACCATAATTCTGATACCGCAGAGCACACAATTTAGATTTCTTCTATCGACATGATTTTTTACCCACATACTCTTTCCTAATCTGAGAACAATTTTCTAAACAGGAAAAGCAAAGAATAGTGAAGAATTTATTTCTTAATTTAAGTATGTTGGACAGGTATTCTTTAGGTCATTCTGTCTCATTATAAGCAATCAAAATATGCCAGATGGCACTTAAAGCATTCTGACTTTTTTTTTTAGTTTAGTAGCCCAATCTGAATAATTCATTTTGCATTTTCTCCACAGCTTCAAGAAAGACTATTGCCAAACGTTTTATGACTACATAGTGAGGGTCTTATTTCCTTCTATATAAAAACTAAAATAAGCAAGTAAACAAACCCTCTTTATTTAAGTTCTTACAAACAGTCTGCTTGAGGATCATGAGGCTTTCACTAACATTATCTACCATTGCTTTCTAGTTTGCCCCAATGTTAATGTCATGCATTCTACTATTTGTCCCACAATAATCATCTGCTTTTTATAGGTTTCAAAATTTAGTTGAACAAACAGTGGTAAAAGTGTCTTAAAGCAATAAAAATAATTATTTTATTTAGACATCTTCAATTTGATTAAGGCTCAACAGAAATGAACAGTGACTATTCAGATAGGGTCTGCAAGGTTCTATTTCAGTGTTGCAGTCTCAAGTGATGGGCAGGCTAATTCTGACTCTCTGACAGAATCTCAAAGGAGGTTAAGTACCAAGACATGGAATCCTCTATTTCTACCTTCACATAATTTCCAGAGTTTTCTTCCACAATGGCTACATCATACGTGCTACTGTGATGGTTCATTTTAGTTCTCAACTTGGCTTATTTTGCAATAAATTAGATAGTAAACCACTTCACAGATAGGGGACTTCTGTGAAAGATTTTTCAGATCAGATTTTATGAAGTAGGAAGAACAATCTGAAATGTGAGTGTCATTGTCTAGCAGTGGTTCAGATCAAAGATGAAAGAGAAGCTTTTGTTTTCTTGCCTTCAGTCTTGTACCAACTTCATCTACATTTTTTTGCTACAGTTTCTGCATTCCATTGCTGATATTCTGCATTCCATAGCTTCAGTTTTAAGACATGCATTGAAGATTATTGGCTTTGAATGATTCCTCTGGGATTGGATAGGCTATGGTTTTATATATATATAGTTAGGGTTTCATTACAACTGAGACATTCAGCTTCAAATATAGATATGTCACACTCATTGTTGGACTGCCCAGACAGTAATATGTAAACTATATTTATTTTATCAGTCCTTTCTTCTAAACAACAATGACTAACAATCTACAACTTGGTCCCACAACCACAGTAGGAAATGCAGAGATACTATTAATTCTAGTGTCAGAGAACACGAAACATTCTACTTGCATCATTAAAATATAAAAATATGCAATTATCCTTATCATAAACCATAAAGGGGAGGGTGAATAGTGTCTCACTTCCATTGACCTCCTAAACCCTGTGTGTATGTGTGTGTGTGTTTGTCTGTCTGTCAGTCTTCAGTGTCTAATATTATTGACTAATATGTATACATTTATTTAATTATAAATAAATAAAAGTAAAATAAAATACATACTGTATACAATACAAACAAAAGTCACTCACTGATGGTATTGGTAACAAACCATTACAAATGCTGAGAACTCTCATCAATAAAGACTTTATGAAGAATTTAGATTCTATGAGACTGTTATTAGCATTACAAATATCTCAGAATCCTCTTTTTTTTTTTTGCAAAAGTCTCGGTAAAAAAATAATTTTAAAGCTTCTCAATGACCTCCACTTTTACAGAAACATTTCAAATAAGTTTTTAGCTGCTATATATCCAAAGCTCTTACTTCATATGTACATCTAAAAATAATAGCTTAATTTTCTTTCCTATGTTAGTAATTGTATCTGTGCTCCAGACTGTCTTGAGGTTTTACTTATAGCTGACCCTAAATCTCTATAAAACTATGGAAGGCAACAGCATAGTTCATAACTGAATTGGTGCATATACAAGGTTCTTTGTAACCCTACTTTTATATTAGATTTAAAAGATAATTGTATAATACTACCAGTCTAAATTTAAGATGATTGGCACATACTGCATAAAGACATAATTTGTAAGATAATAGAGCAAATGAAGAACCAAAATAAAAAAGTGATAGAGGAGAATATTTTGTATGCTATCAAAGACAGGTTAAAATTAGACTGGGTTAGGTGGTAATACATTTAAAATGTTAATTGCAAAACTTTGGGCGATCATTAAGCAGGAGGACATATAATTTTAGAAATTATATGAGAAATAAAGAGTATGAAAAATTTGTATTTAATACAAAAGAATTCAGTAATTGAATAATTTGGTAACATATAGGACTGAATAGATATAAAAGTAAAATATCACAGTGGCAAGTGTAAGTATGGATTTCACAGTAATTACACAAAATTTGTTATTTTTATTTTTTTCTTTTCTTATTCAAATTTGAAACAAGGCTGTTCTACATGTCAATCCCAGTTCCCTCACCCTCCCATCAAACCCCAGCACATCCCCTTTCTGCTCTCCAGGGAGGGTAAGGCATTCCATGGGGAGTATTCACAGTCTTTCATATCTTTTGGGGCAGGGCCTAGACCCTCCCTCATGTGTCTAGGCTGAGTAAGTATCCATCTATTTGGGATGGGCTTCCAAAGACCATTCCTATTCTAGGGATAAATACTGATCCATTACTAGAGGCCCCATAAACTACCCAGTCCTTAACTAGCACCCACATTCAGGGTGTCTGGGTCTGTCCTATACTGGTTTCCCAGCTATCAGACTGGGGTGCCTGAGCTTCCCCTTCTTCAGGTCATCTGATTCTGTGGCTTCCTCCAGCCTGGTCTTAACACCTTTGCTCATCACTCCTCCCTTTCTGTAACTGAATTCCATGAGTTCAGCTAGTGTTTAGCTGTGGGTGTCTGCTTTTTCTTACATCAGCTACTAGATGAAGACTCTAGGTTGGCATAAATCTCATTATCATGGAAGGGCATTCAAGGTAGCCTCTTCACTATTTCTCAGATTGTTAGTTGGGGTCATCCTTATAGATCTCTGGATATTTCCCTAGTGCCAGATTTCCCCTTAAATCTACAATGGCTCCTTCTATTATGGTATCTCTTTTCTTGTTCTCCTCTATTCTCAAACTTACTGTTCCCTCATGCCCACCTCTCCTCTTCTCTTTTCCTCTTTCCTTTCTTCTAACTATGTCTTCCCTCCCTCCATTTGCACAGGAGATCTTGTCCATTCCCTCTTCTCCAGGGGACCATGTATGTCTCTCTTAGGGTCTTCTTTGTTTCCAAGATTTACTAGTGGTGTGAATTGTAGGCTGATAATCCTTTGTTCTGTGTCTAAAATCCATATATGAGTGAGTACATACTGTGTTTGTACTTCTGTGACTGGCTTAACTCACTCAAGATTGTTTTTTTTTTTTTTTACTTCCATCCATTTTTCTGTGAATTTCAAAATTCCATTGTGTTTTTCCACTGAGTAGTACTCCATTGTGTAAATGCACCATTTTTCTACATCCATTCTTCAGTTGAGGATCATCTATGTTGCTTCCAGTTTCTGTCTGTTACACATAATTCTGCTATGAACATAGTTGAACAGATGTCCTTGTTGTATAAATGTGCATCTTTTGGGTAAATACCTAAGAGTGGAATTACTGGATCTTGAGGTAGACTAATTACAGTTTTCCTGAGGAACCCCAATACTGATTTACAAAGTGGCTGTATGAGTTTTCACTTTCACCAGAAGTGAAAGAGTGTGTCCCATTCTCCACATCTCTCTAGAATAAACTGTCTTTGGTGTTTTTCTACAGAAGTAAGATGGTATTTCAGACTTGTTTTGATTTGTATTTGCCTGATGGATAAGAATGCTGAGCACTATCTCCAGTGTCTTTCAGTCATTATAGATTCCTCCATTTAGTTCTGTACCACAATTTTAATTTGATTATTTTGTGTTTGGGAAACTAGCTTCTTGAGTTCTTTGAATATTTTGGAAATCAACCCTCTGTCAGATGTGAGGTTGGTGAAGATCTTTTCCCATTCTGTGGGTTGTCATTTCATCTTTTTGACTGTATCCTTTGCTTTACAAAAGGTTCTCAGTTTGAGGAGGTTCCGTTTAAGAATTGTCGATCTTAGTGTCTGTGCTAGTGGTATGATGTTCAGGAAGCAGTCTCCTGTACCAATTTCTTCAAGGGAATCTCCTACTTTTCTTCTAAGAGATTGTGTGTGGCTGGGTTTATGTTGAAGTCTTTGATACATTTGGACGTAAGGTTTGTGCATGGCCATCATCCAGTTATGGCTATGGCAGCACCATTTGTTGAAGATGAACTCTTTTTTCTATTGTAGGACTTTAGCTTCTTTGTCAAAAATGAAGTGTTCATAGGTTTTCTAGTCAATTCCTTTTGTCTATCTGTCTATTTTTTTTGTCAATACCAAGTTGTTTTCAGAACTATAGCTCTATAATAGAGTAAGGGATGGCGATGCCCCCAGAAGTTCCTTTATTGTTTTAGGGTTGTTTTGGGTACCCTGGGTCTTTTATTTTTCTATATAAAGTTGTTCTTTCAAGGTCTTTGAATAACTGTGCCTGGATTTTGATGGAGATTGAATTGATTCTGTAGATTGCTTTTGGCAAGATTGCCATTTTTACTATGTTGATTCTACGTATTCAAGAACATGGGAGATCTTTCCATTTTCTAGTATCTTCTTTAATTTCTCTCTCTTGTTGGGTAAATGTTACCATGTTACGAGCAGGTTTTTCCCCCACTGCCAGTCTGGTCCCGCAGCCATGCCAGCCCCCCAAAACATGCAGAGACTCTGTATTTGATATAAGGCTGATCGCCAGTTAATAGTTTCTTACCAGCTAGCTCTCTCTTAATGATTAACCCATTTCAACTATTCTAAGTATTTCCACGTGGCTCATCTTACTGGCCAGAGCAGCTGGTATCCTACCTCTCAGGGCTCTCCATGTTGACTTCTCCTTCCTCCTTCCTACTTCCTCCTAGTCTTCTAGCCCCACCTATCTTGTTTTTCTATTGGCCAACAGTGCTTTTATTCATTAACCAGTATGAGAAACATATTTACAGAATAGCATCTCCCATCATTACCACAAGATATTTTATGTTGTATGTGGCTATTGTAAAGGTTGATGTTTCTCTGATTTCTTTCTTAGGTCCTTTATCGTCTGTATAAATCAAGGCTACTGATTTTTATTTATTTATTTATTTATTTATTTATTTATTTATTTATTTATTTCATTACTTTTGTGTCCTGGAGGTGTTTATCAGCTATAGGAGTTCCCTGGTAGAGTTTTCGGGTCAGTTTTATAAATTATCATATCTACAAATAATGGAAATTTGACTTCTTCCTTTCCAATCTGTATCCCATTGACCTACTTTTTTGTGTTATTGCTCTAGCTAATACTTCAGATAAAATATTGAAGCAATATAGAGAGAGTGGGCAGCCTTGTCTTGTTCCTGATTTTAGAGCAATCACACTTAGTTTCTCTCCATTTAGTTTAATGTTAGCTGTTGGTTTTCTGTATACTGCTTTTATTATGTTTTGATATGTTCCTATTATGCCTGATCTCTCCAAGACCTTTATTATGAATGGGTGTTGTATTTTGCAAAAGGCTTTTTCAGCATTTAGTGAGATGATCATGTGGTTTTTCTTTTTCAGTTCTTTTTATATGGTGGATTGCACTGATAAATTTTCATATGGTGAACAATCCCTACATCCCTAGGATGAAGCCTACTTGATCATGGTGGATGATTTCTCTGATTTTATTGTGTAGTTTTGCATTAATGTCCATGAGGCATATTGGGCTATAGATCTATTTCTTAGTTGTGTCTTTGTGTAACTTGGTACCAGGGTAATTGTAGCCTTGTAAACAGAGTTTGGCAATGACCCTTCTGTTTGTATTGTATGGAACACTTTGAGGAAGATCCGTTTCTGGTAGAATTCTGCACTGAAACCATCTGGCCTTGGGCTTTTTTTGGTTGGGAAACTTTTGATGACTGCTTCAAGTTAGTTAGGTGTTTTAGGTCTATTTAAATTGCTTATTTGGTCTTGATTTAATTTTTATAAGTTATATCTATCCAGAAAATTGTTCATTTTATTTAAAAATTTCAAATTTTGTGAAGTAAAGCTTTTCAAAGGATGACCTGAAGATTCTCTGTATTTCCTCTGTGTCCGTTGTTATGTCTCACTTTTTATTTCTGATTTTGTTAATTTGCATATTCCCCCTCTGTCTTTTGGTTAGTTTGGATAAACATTGGTCTATCTTGTTGATTTTCTTGAAGAACCAACTCTTTGTTACTTTGATTCTTTGTATTGTTTTCCTGGTTTCTACCTTATCGATTTCAGTTCTCAAATTGATAATTTCCTAGCATCTACTCCTCCAGGGTGAATTTGCTTCTTTTTGATCTAGAGTTTTCAATTGTGCTGTTAATTCTCTAGTGTGCCTATTCTGTTTCTTCATGTGGGCACTTAGGGCTATGAACCTTCCTCTTTGCACTGCAATTAAAGTGTCCCATATGTGGCAGGACTCTTCCAGTGTTTGGAGACAGACTCTGGATTGGCCGGTCAGCTGGGGCATGCTCCCCCATGCAGTCTTCAGTCTTCTCTTTTCAGTTCTCTCCAATTATGGAACTGGAAGGCATGCAGGAAGCAGGCCCTCACATACCCCCTCCTGTTGTGGAGGTGGAACCAGATTGCTGGCAGTCTCTGGGTGGGCTGGTCTGCTAGGATGGGCTCTCTGCGCCCAGTCCTCAGGACACTCCAAGAAGGGCACCAGATGCTACACGAAGTTTATATCTATTAAGCTCTACAGTTAGAAGACAGAGATCATCTGAACAAATTTAATAAAATTATACAAACATCATAATTTCATGTAAAGATACAAAATGGATTGAAAGATACAGCATGAAAATTTATATCATGGTAACTGAGCAAACCAAGGAGCATCAGACAAAATAGAATAATAATATAGCTGCATGAGTGATCAAAAATGGCATCTGAACATCATAAAAGTTTACACTGTATTCAGAATAACATCAGTATAAAGGCATATATTCCAACACAGCACAAAATATGAAGAAAATTAGATCATTATAGAGTGTATAGCCGCAAAAATAATTTCAGTTGCATTTTATATGTGTGTCAGTATTAAAATCTGAAAAGCAAGCAAAAAATGATGGAAAAAGATTTCAGTATAGAAATAAAGTGTAGAAAAAGAGAAAAACAGCAAATAAAAACTAAGTTGCTTGATAAGATTAACAAGAGAATAAATAGGTGAAAATTCATGCTATATTCATAGATCAGAAAAATTATTGTTACTCAAATGGCAATAAACTCCAAACTTATCAACAGATTGTCTGTATTACTATGGAAATCACAGCTACATTTACTGAAAGAAATGTATAGGATAATCCTGTAAGGCATATGAAAAATTAAAAATCCAAGAATAGCACAAAAATCTTAGAAAATAAAATCAAACATGAAAGATTTACAACCTTCCTATAGAAGTAAATAATGTATACTAGATAATAGGCACAATCCTATAGATCAATGAATGGAACTGAAACCAGGACTAAATCAGCACCTTGCTCATTGATGCTTCATCTTGGTGTCAAGAGATATTGCTGGAGAAGGTAGTATCCTTTCAAGAAATAGTACTGAGACAAGATACCCACATACCATAACTAAAATTGAAAGCATGTATTAGACCATGAAAAGTTAGCAAATTCAACTAATCAAACACACAATGTAGAACAATAAAATTCCTTAAGGAAAATAAAGTCTGTGTTGTAAAAATGGTTTAGAGATAAAGTACATGTAGAGCTTTTGTGGAAAAGCTAAGTTTTATCCCCAGCACCATGTCAAGAGACTCACAACCACTTCTAACTCCACTTCCTGGGAATTCTGATACCTCTTAGATTCAGAACATGTGAACTCATTTGCATATAAACACACACACACATACACACACACATACACACATATATACACATAATCATACAATTAAACAATAAAATAAAAATGAATATTTCTTTAAAAAATAAAACAAGTCTTTCTTTACTTTTGACATGTAATGGTTTGTTAATTGTGATGCTGAAAATACAAAAAAATAAGCAGATGCATTTATTCCATTAAATTTGGACTGGCATTGGAGGCACAAATGTTCTTGGAGTAAACAAATATGTTCTGCTTCAATTTAAGTTCATTTCCAGAGGATAAAACCCACATCCGGAACAATAATTAGAAGGAGGAATCTGTAGCTAGATAAATGATTAGGTATTAGGCAAAACCTACTATGATTCTGCTAACTGGAACTTAGTTAGTAATAAACAAACTCCTAGTCACTTGTGGTTATAACCATAAGTCTTCAGCTTCTTTTTGCTCCATGAGGATTCTATATGCAATAAATAATAATTAGCATGGAGTCTCACAACTGGTCCAGGTCCAGAGAGTAAGGGCTATGGAATTTTCATCTCCCTAAAGAAGACATCTACATCACACCTCATCCTCCTCCTAAGTCTGAAAGGACATTGATGAAGAGAGTCATCCATAAAGGAAAACAGAGGTGGTGTGTGACTAAAATGAAATTATATTTTCTGGACACAGCAAGGCCCCTGAACATATGAACTTATAACAGGTATAATATTATGAGACCTGTACAAGCCAGGCAAAATCTCAACTTGGAGAAGGAAAGTGGACACAAGTTCCATCTATCACTGAGGAGCTATTCACAATTGATAACTGTGGAGAGATGAACATTCGTCTTCTTTAAGAGGTGTGACCCCTGGTACTTTCAACAAGCTTCTGTGAATGGCCACAGACCTAGGAGTATATGGGAAGCAGAATTTATACTCAATAGTTTTTGTATTTTTAATAAAGACACAAAATCAGGTGGGAAGGGGAACATTGTTAGATCTGGGTCAAGCTGGAGGAGGAGCAAAATATCATCAAAATACATGGTATGAACCCAGTGACAATTGATGGGGACTGTCCTTCTGTATGCTGTGAATGTATGTTTCTATCACTGGTTAATGGATAAAGTTGTTTCAGACTATGGAAAAGCAGGTTCTAGCCAGACGAAAAATATAAGTAGGGCTACCAGACTAAGAGAAGTTGGGAATGAGAAATTCAGAGTTGTGACAAAGATGCCCTGCAGCCACTGAAGGAGGAACATGTGCCACAGACTCGTGGCAATAAATAGAAATGGGATAATAATAAAGAGAGATCTAGCCAGTAAGAAGCCTGAGCCATTGGTCAAGCAGTTTATAATTAATATAAGCCTTTGTGTATTCATTTGAGACTAAAAAGCTGTGGGAATGGGTGGGATAAGAACCTTCATCAACAGACAGTTTGTTTTAAAAAGTATGATTTAAAAAAAGATTTAACAAGTGATTTCTTAAATGCTGTTTTTGTTGCTTCCCTTTTTATCCTTTCCAGGTTTGAAAATACTCGTTTTTATTATTTTTAACTGTGTGTAGGGGTGTGTATCTGCATACAGGGGTTTGGATGCCTGTACATGCAGATAACTTTGAGCTGGAGTTATGCATTCTCATAAGGAACCTGTTATGGGAGCTGGGAACTAAATTCAGGTTCTCTGGAAAAGCAGCAAGTACTCATGACTGCTGGCCAATCTCTCCAGCCCTATGCTTTCATTGTGAAGCCACTATTTTACCTTATGTGAAACCATTTTATACTGATTCATGTTTCTTGAGTTTGTGCTCAGACTGCTTGTTTGTACTTTTTGATTTGTGTATTTATGACTATGTTTGATTTGTACTTTTATTTTTTTCTATACCCAATTCACCCTATATCTTCCACAACTCCCTACTCACCCAACTACAAAATCTCTCCCCCTTTTATCCCAAATAATAAAAAGCCACAAAAAATTTCTTCATCTCTATACTTTTAAGAACATCAATTATTTGTTTCTCAGTAAATTTCATCAGAATTTTTTTTTAATTTGCAATTCTTTGGTCTTTTTTACTTTTTATAAGTTATAATTTGTTTTTCATTTGTGATTTTGTAATTTCAATATTAAGTTTACATTTTCCTTTACTTCCTTGTATATATTATAAACATCTAAATAGATATTTCCCCTTTACTATTAATGTGATATGTTTCCACTGATACTTATTATTTTTTTTTTTTTGGCATGGCCTAATGCCATATTTTCCTGCTCTTTTGTATATGTCAATAGTGTACTTTTTCAATTAGAATTCAAAAAATGTAAGTCATTTTTTAAAAGGGTGTATCAGATCTATTTATATTCAAGAAAGTTTATTAGGTTCTGATTCAGCAAGATATTTATTGAAACAGTTTAGTCATTTGACACCTTTTCTGAGTTTATTTTCAATTTCATTTTTGCATTTCAATCACTGTTCTCCCACCCTTCCTTCAGCCCCCCTCCTCCCTCAGCTCATCCGCCATCTACTCTTCCCACATAAGAGCTCCCATGGAAGTGGACAAAGCCTGTCCCATGACATTGAGCAGTTCACTGTGAGAATGATTGTTCACATCAGCAAAGGAAGAGAGAATCTTTGCATAGCCAAATTAAGTAACACTGTGGTGAGAAAAGAAATATTGGTGGTAGTAACACTTTTAAGGATGATGTGCAGCATGAAAGGTGGAATGATATTAATACAGACACCAATTTTAAATAAACTTAAAATCCTATGGCACTTACCAAAGTAAGAGTTCAATGCATTAGATAATGGTGAAAGTATGGCTGTGATGCAGAGTGAAATACAAAAGAGTATTGGGAAATGGATAAAATATATGGTGCAAATACTTAGATAAGGGAAAAATCTAAAACATAAATGCAACAGTATCAATAATTCTATTAAATGTAAATTATCTAAATTCACTCTCTTGGTTTATGTTTTTAAGCTTGACAAAAAAACCTAGATGTACCTGGAAAGAGAAAATCTTAATAGAGAAAATTCTTTCACTAAGTTGTGCGTAGGGAAGACTGTAGGGTATTTTCTAAATCGCCGTCCCTATGGAGTAGCAGGGGGTGGGGGAGATGGGATGGGAGTGGGGTTGGCAGACATGGGAGGGATGGAGAGGGTACTGGGATTGATATGTAAAATAAGAAAAAAATATATATATACATATATATATAACTGATATATAATATATATTACATATAATATATATCGGTTAAAGCTCTAGATAGGCAGTAGCTTGACTTTCCAATATTTAATGGGTTGCATTAGTTTTTGTAGAGCAACTTATAGTTTGTGGGGGATAGCCATGAAACCACTTTGGCCAACAACACAAGTAGATGCAACCCATTTCCAGGACTGGAAGCTTTATTTGGTGACAGGAGATGGCCAGTTGGTGCTCAGAAGCCCCCACTATTTGAAAATTTCAGGTATATCACATTCACATACATATAAATTTTAGGGCTTCTCTACTCTATTAAGATTCTATACTACCCCTCAAGTGTCCCTTACATTTGGCTGTATCTCCCTGTATTCTCTGACTCATTCTCTTGTACAATCTCTCTCCCCAACTGATCCTCCTATTTCACTGCCCCCAAACCATCTATAACTATTCTATTTTGTTTCTTAATGGTATCTGCATCCTGTCCCTAGTCTTTACTCTATATACCTTACCTTTGTGGTTCTATAGATTGAAGTTAGGATATCATTGACTTGACAGCTAATATACATATATTTGTCTTTCTGGGTCTGAGTTTTTCTGTGATGTTTTAATCTAGTTCCATCCATTTACCTGTAAATTTTGTTGTTTGAAAATGTGTACATAATGCTTCATTGTACAAATCCAAGTGTAGTAAAACTTAACTTGATTCTGTTCTTTCCATACCCCTTACTGAACAGAAACTGGGGAAGGATGGAGTAGGGGGCTGCTGGCAGAGGGGAAGGTAGGAGGAGGGAATGGGAGGAGGAGAGGGAGGGGAAACACTAGTCAGGATGTGTAATAAATTATAATAAATAAATAAATTTTTAAAAATATTTTCCCTTTCTGGAGGCTGCTGCTTTGCCTGAATGGAAGTGTTCTTACCCATGCAGAATATTCTCAGTTCCAAGAAGTCCCATTTGTTGTTCATGTTAGTGCTCTGTTCAGAAGATCTTTTCTTGTGTGGGTGAGTTTAAGGCTGTTTCCCACCTTCTCATCAGGAGCAGTGTATGTGATTTCATATTGAGGTCTTTGATCACATTGGTTTCAGTCCTGCACAGAATGATAAGTATGCATCTATTTGCATTGTTTCAAATGCAGATATCCAGTCTGAACAGCAATGTTCGCTGAAAAGACTCTTTTTCCACTGTGTGTTTTGGACTTCTCTATTAAAATTCAGGTGTCCATTGGTTTGTAAATTTATGTCTTGGTCTTCAGTTTGATTTCAAAACTGCTGTATCTGTTTTTGTGCAAATTCCATGCTCTTTTTATTAATACAATTTGTAATCAGCCATAGTGATACTTTCAGCAGTTCTATTATTATTCAAGGTTGTTTAACTATTCTGGGATTTTTTTAATAGTTTCATTTGAAGCTGAAAATTGTCTTTTCAAGATATGAGAATTTTATTGGAAGTTTGATGAGGATTTCTTTGAATCTGTACATTGCTTTTAGTAGGATAATACTGGTCCAGAATCATGGGTAATATTTCTTTCTTCAATGTCTTAAACTTTCTATCACACAGACTTTTACTTGCTTGGTTATAGATACCCCAAGATATTTTACATCATTTGAGGCTACTGTGAAAGATGTTGTTTCCCTCATTTCTGTCTCAGTCCATTTTCCAGTTTGAATACAAAAAGGCTGCAGATTAGTGTGAGTAATTTGGTATTGAGCTACTTTGCCGAATGTCTTTGTTATTTGTAGGAGTTTCCAAGTATAATTTTTAGGGCCATTTGTGCATATTGTCTACAAATAAAGATACTGTGACACTGTCCTTTAAATTTTGTATTTCTTTGATCTCATTCAGTTCTCCTACTGCTATAGCAAATATTTCAAGTACTATATCAAAATTGTTTTGAGTGTATCTCCATTTAAGCTGATGTTGGCTATGGGTGTCTTTTAAGCTGCCTTAACTTTGATGAGGTATGTCTTTTGTAACCTTAATCTCTCCAGTAGTTTTACCAGGAAAAAATGTGTTAGATTTTGTCAAAGACCTCTTCTGCTGAGGAATCTCCTAAGCCCCCAAACATACTCTTAAATGAAGACTATGGCTTGAGTACATGCTAATAGATGTACCTGGTAGAAATAAGCAAAAAAACAACTTGATTCCATAATTGATAGAAATTGTTGTAAATCATCCATGGAGATAATAAAGGCAAAGGAAGCTTCTATCACTAAAGACGTGGAAAATTACTTGTGGATTGAGATGATGAAAACTATTAAGAGTCAGATATCTGATTCCAGATACTTTCACACCCTGTTTGCAACTGAATTAACCATCATGGTAGAAGAAAGAAAAGAACTCAAACAATTTTAAAATAAGGCAATCACTTGTTAAGTGTCTCAGATTTTGAAGTGCCCACTTCAGTGATCCCCTGCAGATGACAGATCAAGGAAATCAAGCTATTGTCACACCCCACCACATGTAGGCAATCAGACAAACCCATTATCATTTCAGAGAGTAGTCAGTAAATCCTTTATGAAGAGATGGATCTGTTCAAAAGCACATAATTATCAGAAGCAACACCACTAACTGTGTATTTTTTTTGGTGGCACAGATTGTTATGGAATGAGCATTGGTCCTCAGAATATGATGTTTATAGGCTCATTAGGAGGTATTCAAGTTTAAATGAAAACATTATGGAGGAGCCTTCATGATGTAACTAATGTCCTCAGTAAAAGTTACCTGTGGGCTGGCAATGTAGCCAATGTTCAATAATACTTCTTTTATTATTATTTTTTTAACATATTGATCCCAGTTCCCTCTCCCTCCTTCCCTCCCTCCCATGCCCCCCAACTCCCTCCCAACCCATACCCCCTCACTCCCCAGGGAGGATGAGACCTTCCAGGAGGGATCAAAAAAATATGTCAAGTCATTTGGAGAAAGGACCCCCCCCCCGCCTCTAGGTTAAGGGAGTATCCCTCCATGGGGAATGTGCTCCCAAAGACCTCTTGTGCATCAGGGATACATACTGGTTCCACTGTCCGAGCTCACTTAGACTGTGCAGGCCTTCTAACTGAGACCCATGTTCAGGGGGTCTGAGTCATCCCAATGCTGGTTTCCTAGCTATCTGTCTGGGGGGGGTCCATGAGCTCCCCCTTGTTCAGGCCAGCTGTCTCTGTGGGTTTCTGAAGCCTGGTCTTTACCCATTTTCTTATCACTCCTCCTTCTCTGCAACTGGATTCCAGGAGTTTGGCTCAGTGTTCAGCTGTGGGTGTCTGCTTCTCTTTCCATCAGCTACCAAATGAGGGCTCTATGATGGCATATAAGTTAGTCATCAATCTCATTATCAAGGAAGGACATTTAAGGTAGCCTTTCCACCAATGCTCAGATTGTTCATTGGCATCATCCTTGTAGGTCTCTAGACATTTATCTAGAGTCAGTTTTCTCTTCAAACATATAATGGCTCCCTCTATTATGGTATCTTATTTATTTATTTATTTATTTATTTATTTATTTATTTATTTATTTATTTACTACTTACTTATTTTGCTCTCACCGATTCCTCCCCTGACCCCACATGCTCTCCTTCTCTTTCTCCTAACTGCCTCTCTACTCACTGCCCCCATCTACTCTCAATATACTCTGGAGATTTTGTCCCTTTCCCCTTTTGGGAGGGACCTTGTATGAATCTCTTAGGTTCCTCCTTGTATCCTAGTTTCTCTGGCAATGTGAATTATAGGCTGGTGATCCTTTTCTCTATGTCTAAAATCCATATATGAGGAAGTACATACCATGTTCCTCTTTTTTTGTGACTAGGTTACATCATTCAGGATGGTTTCTTCAAGTTCCATTCATTTATCTTGAATGTCAAGATTCCATTGTTTTTTCCCCTCCGCTGGGTAGTATTCCATTGTGTAAATGTGCCATATCTTCTTTAGCCATTCTTCAGTTGAGGGATATCTAGGTTGCTTCCAGGTTCTTGCTTATTACAAATAATGCTGCTATGAACATAGTTGAACAGATGTCTTTGTTGAATGAATGTGGATCATTTGGGTATATGCCTAAGAGCAGAATTGCCAGGTCCTGTGGTAGATTGATTCCCATTTTCCTGAGGAACCACCATATTGATCTCCAAAATGGCTGTATAAGTTTGCACTCCCACTAGCAGTGGAGGAGTGTTCCCCTTTATCCACATCCTCTCCAGCATAAGTTATTGCTGTTCAGAGTACTAGCTTTCAATTTGCAGTAACTATGTCTGGCAGTACCAAATTGCCTATAACTCTGGCTCCAAGAGCAAATGACACCTCTGATCTCAATAGCTTTAACAGTCACCTGTAATCATGCATATATGTGATATATGTGCAAACATACACACACACACACACACACACACACACACAGAAAGAGAGAGAGAGAAAGAGAGAGAGAATTAGAAATGATTTTTATAAAAAGAAATTTACCAGAAATTAGCATTTTTCCTTTGTCTACCACATGACATGCATGAGGACAGAATGAGAAAATATTCATCTTAGAGCCAAAAAAGAGCCCATTGTGGGAAGTGGGATCACAATTTGATCTTGGTACTCCTGGTTTCCAGAGTTGTGTGGAGAAATTGTTTACATTGTTCATGATTTTTAAAGGCTTTTGGAGATGGTTAAAACAATTGCTTTTCTCCCGTTTCCCTGCCAGTTGGTATAAACCAAGTGGCCCAAGATAAGAAGAAAAGCTTTAAGGAAACATCCCTAAACTATTCCTGCCTTGACAATTGATGGCCTTGATGGTGCCCTCTCCTAGATTCAAATGTGTCCATGATTATAAGAAGCTAGGCCATTGAGAAGTAATTAGACCATGCATAGACTTACAGGTCTTGAGGAAGAAAGGCCGATCAGGGTTTAGTTTGCTCAATCCTCAGTATTCGAAACTGAGAAGGCACAGAAATCATTCCTTTAGAAATATCCAGCATCTAATGCCACCTTGGGGGAAAAAGAGCATTCTTCTCCAGACAACATAATTTCTGAACAACTTTGAATTCCCCAAACTTGAAACTGTGGCAAAATTCTATTCTTTTCTTCACTGGTTTTGTAGTGGAAATACAGACTGATAAAATATCTCTCCCCCCTTCTCTTTGATCTCATGCTCTCTCCCTTCTTGTACTTGAAGGGACCACATTAATGATAGTCCAAGTGACAGGATTCTGAAAGAAGCCTTGAAATATTTTATCCTCCAGGAGAAGGTCATATGGAGTAGTATGCTGAGGTCCTCAAAGTGTTTTAAATTGTTCTCTTGCTAAAATGTCTGACAGGATCCATAGCCAAATGTAGCCTCCCAAAACAAAGTATTTTCTAGACTATGTAAGATGGAAATATTCATTTTTATTATCTCTTTCTTGCAGCTAAAAGATGTTTGTTATTTTGAGAGGGTCTATTTCTCTGTGTTAAGTACCTTGTGCAGACCAGCTTCCCTAGGCAGCTTTAATTGTCAACTTGAAACACCCCAGAGTCATCTTAAAAGTGTATGTCAATTCATGGACTCCCTACATGAGACAGGCCTATGGACATGTCTATTGGGGGGTTTATCGCTTGTTCATTAATGTAGAAGGACCCAGCCTACTGTTGCTGCTAGCATTGCTAGAGAGCCCATCCTAGTTGTATAAGAAGACTAGCTGTACATGAGGGAACCAATCACAGCATCCCCCATGACATCTGCTGTCAATGTCAATGTCCTCGGGAGTAAATTTTCTGGTCAGAAGTAACATTCATGGAATAGTAAACAGCCCTGCCTTTCAGTAGCTGCCTTAAGTTCTCACAAAGTTAGACTGTAAACAGGAATCATAAAATAAAATAATCCCTTTCCTCCCCTAAGTTGCTCTTAATCAAAGTATATTACCACAGTGATGGAAAGGAAGTAAGACCACCTTAGTCATTATCCTTAAATTATCTTCCTTATGACTTGCTGACTCGCTTAGGCCTCACACATTCATATGGGTCTTATAGTGGATTCTGGAATAACCACAAAACCTGGACACACACACACACACACACACACATACACACATATACACATATATGTGTGTGCATATATATATATATATATATATATGTCTTGAAGTTTACGTTTGAAATATTGCAAATAATTGTTGATGAAAAAAGATGTAAATCACGAAGGGGCTATTTATACCAATAGGTTGTTATTTAACCATAAAAATAACAAAATAATATTATTTTAAACAAATAATCAAATTATAGATCATCATGTGTAGCAAGATCAGGTAATTTCAGGAAGACAATCATCCCTTGATTTCCCTCATATGCAGGGCCTTAAAAGCAGATGGCATGAAAGAAGACATGAAAGAGAGCCAAGATTTGGAATGGAGCAGAACAAGAAAGATGACAGCTGTGACATGAAATTGAAGAAAAATATAACTCTTACATGTGTCCTCTAGTTTTATCTACCACATTCCAAGGTGATTACTCTGGAAACCTTTCCATCCTTACAAACTTGACTCTAGTGATTGGCCTTTTAGTTACACCACCTGTGTTCACAAAGCCATTTCCAAAGTAGCTTCATGGAATCACTTACTAGGAGCTAGAGAGATGAGATGCCTCACTGTAGGGTAGACTTTCTTTCTCTCAAATTTCTGTAACAAGTTTCTGTGTTTTCCTTTAAAAAAGGCCTATTCATTTTTTCATTTCATTTCATTAATTCCATATTAACAGACTATTTTTTTCTGTGCTATAATTTGTAATTGAATTGTTTGATTTCCTTATATATTCTTGTTATCAAGCAAATGTCATTTATATAATTTGCATTTCTATTTTATAACTTATGTCTTCACTCTCTTGTGAAGCTTTTCCTTTTTGTGTCATCTCTTTTGTCTGTGTTTTTCATGACTGTTATCCTAGGGTCATACCTAAATGTTTCTTTTGTAGGTCAAAACCATGTCATACTGCCCTGTTTTATGGCAGTGCTTTTATAATTTCAGGTCTTACATTTGGGTCTTGAATACACTTTTAGTTGATTACTCATGTATGTTACAGATTTCAGCTTGTGAATACAAAATTTATTCAGAACTCTTCAACAAATGGCATTGAAATGGTGCAAAAATGGGAGCTACCATATCTTATTAATGTGGATTAGTAGAACCATTACGGAAAGGAGTGTGGGTTTTCTTAAACTGGAAATGGAAAGTGGAACTCTCACATCAGTCAGTGATGATATTACTAGGTACCTATCCAAATAACATGTAATCAGTATATCAAAGACACAGCTACACTTTCATATTACGCCAGCTCTGCTCACACTTACCAAAACACATACCCATTAAGAGATGAGTGTTTACACAAAGTGCATTATACATAAATAACAACTATTCACATATATAAAACAGTCAAATCTTTCGCAATGTAGTTGCCCCTGAAGAGTACATGAAATATACCAGACACAGAACAACACGCCCCACACAATCTCACTCATAGGTGTAATATAGAATCTTGATGTTCTCAAAGGATGGTGTGATAGTGGCTATCAGAGACTGAGGATTTACTGGGGATGAAGGAGAAGTTCATTGATCAGTACAATGTTTCACTTACGTAGGAAGGATAATGCACCACTAGGTGGATATTTGAGTCACTGTAATTATTATACAATTTATACATCAAGAAAAACATCACATTATCTACTTTGAACAATCTGTATTATCATATAATTCGAAAGTAACAAGAGACAAACCTTAAATATGTAATAAATTTAGAAAATTAGGGCTTTAACAATTTTTTTTTGTTTTGTTGCTGTGTGCATGGATGTTTTGTCTGCACGTATGTATATGCACAATGTGTGCACAGAGGATCTGATGAAAGCATTGAACCCTCTAAAACTAGAGTTACAGGTAGTTGTACACCACTATGTGGGTGCTGAGAATGAAACCCGGGTTTGCTGCAGGAGTAGTGATTGGTCTTACAAAGAGCCAACTCTCCCGCCCTGCAAGATAGACACATTTTATAATTATTAATATTTAGAAAATAGGTTGGCTTATTGCATGTCTAAAGTGGTAAAAATTCAGATGGAACTTTGCTTCTTTTAGTTATAGAAAATTAATCATATTCCTTAGCAAGTTTAATGGATGGTAATGTTCCTAAGCTGATATGTGCCTGTAAGTGCTGGTAAATTTTAGGAAAAATCAGTATAAATTTAGCACATACATAGTCTCTGAGAGAAGGGGGTGTATGTACAAAGCTGTGGTTGTGGTCTTTTTTGTTTGTTTGTTTGTTTGGTTGATTGGGGTTTTTTTGAGTGGGAATGTTAGCATCATTCCCTCCTCACATAATATTGCCACTACTCACCTATAGCTCCTGACCTAGGACATTATATATAGAA
Source organism: Cricetiscus sungorus (assembly GCA_030556225.1). Taxonomy (NCBI): domain Eukaryota; kingdom Metazoa; phylum Chordata; class Mammalia; order Rodentia; family Cricetidae; genus Cricetiscus; species Cricetiscus sungorus. The sequence continues at coordinate 6,641,550 of JANBXA010000202.1, read as the reverse complement.
TTCCTAGAAGTTTCTACGTTTTACTTCATCCTTCACATTACTTTATACTTACATGACTCCTTTCATGCCCAGAGCTCTCATTTAAGTAACAGTTTACTCTCCTCTCTGATATTTTGTAATGGAGAAAGAGAGAGGGTGGCATATAGTTCATGTGTGTCAGTCCAAAGAAAACTATTGGAGTTACCTCTCTCCTTCCACCGTCACAGTGTTTGTGGTTGTATAAATGAAAATGTCTTCCATGGTCTGTTGCATTTGAACACCAATTCACCAGGTGGTTGTACTCTGGGGACATCTAAAAGGTGTGGCCTCCTTGCTGGTTGAAGAATGTTACTGGAAGCAGGCTTTGAGATTTCAAAGCCTCACACCATTCCCCGTTCATATTCTCTGATTGCTGATTGCAGTTTGAGATGCAAATACTCATCTTCTGCTCTGGCTACCAAGTTAGCCATGATGTACTTTTATTCCTCTATAACGAAAAGCTCAAGTAAACACTTCTTTCTGTAAGTTGCCTTGATCATGGTGTTTTATCACACCAATAGAAAAATGACTAATGCAATCCTGGAGATAGAACTTGGGTTGTCAGGCATAGCAACAGGCACTTTTATCTGCTGAGCTATATGACTGGCCAAATGTGTATATTTCCAATTTAAAATGGTTGGAAGCAGAAAGAAATAATGAATACATTACAGTGAATGACAGACGAAAACGAGGATTTTTATAATTCCCATATTCAATTCTTCACAAATCATTTCATCTCCAAAGACATCAGGTACACATTTTTTACCACTGAAAACTTTTAATAATGTTTTAGGCAGTCTTGGCACAGAAAAATAGTCACATTAAAATTATTCTTGTTTATCTTTTATGGAGTCTTCTCCAAAATATATCTACAGAAACTAAAATTTGGCAAGCACTGTTATTTTTTCTTCTAAAAAATTGTGTCTGAAGTAGTACTTAAAAATAATTGTCTTAAAGAGTACACCTGGCTCCAGATCTTCTTTAGAATCTTTTCCAGAGCTCACTTATTCTGTTTAACCATGGACACATGGAGCAGTGATACTTCATTCAAATCTACAAGAGACAGGAGATATTAGTAGCTGAAAGGAGTGATTCTGACCCTGAAGGAATGGGATATTTACCTACCTTTTTCCTTAATTTATTTTTCTCACTTTGTTTTGTTCAACAGAATATAAAAGTTTATCTTGCACAAGAAAAACACAAGAGATCCAGTGATGTGGCTTAGTGTGTAACAGTACCTGTTAAGAGTGTTTCCCCCCCCCCCAGCCTGGTCCCAGAGCCACAAAGCCCCAAATAACACACAGAGACACTGTATTTGATATAATGCGGTTGGGCAGTTACTAGTTTCTTATTGGCTAGCTCTGTCTTAAATATTAACCCATTTCTATTAACCTAAGTATTTCCACGTGGTCTCATCTTACCAGAGAGAGGGTCTGGACCTCTGTTCTCTTAAGTCTCTCCATTTGGACCCATCCTTGTCTCCTAGTCCCACCTATCTTGCATTCCTATTGGCCAACAGTGCTTTATTCATTAACCAATATGAGAAACATATTTACAGAATGACATCTCCCATCAAGTACTAGCTATGCAAGCCAACATATCCAATAATACCTTATAAAAATTTAGATGTCAGGTGTTCAACTGTAATCGCAGCATCCCCATAGTGAGATGAGAGTCAGGGATGGCAGGACTGAACTAAAGCAGCAGAAACAAGGAATGCCCTGCCCTAACAAGCTGGGGAAAGAATCGTGACTCCTGAATGTGTCTTCAGACTTCACACACATGCTGTGGGGCAGACTCATTCCACACACACACACACACACAAACACACACTTGTATACACATACACACACACACATACACACACACACATGTACATACACCCACACACACACACACACACACACACACACACATGCATAACCTAAGTAATACTAATGGAGAAAACACAAGAAAAAAATCTATACCTATGGAAATTTTGACTTCCATTTTTATATGGTTAATAAAATATGCAAAATATTTAAACTATATCACAGATTATTTTATTCTTTAAAAATAATTCTGTAGTTCAACTTAGCTTTCAGATCACTGGTTTCATTTGATAAGATAGGCTTTTTAAAAGTACAGCTATATAGCAAGCCATGTGAGTAAATGGTGTGTGTCCACAGTTCAGTAAGTTCCTTTCCAACCAGTTTTTTGTTCTTTGTTTTTCAAAAGCTGTTTTAAAAGCATTAACGACATTGTGTAATTTGGGGGGGACATGCTTACTGAAAATTAGCTTATGTAGTTTGCAAAATGCAGGTGACCTAATTTCATGTTCCATTGCCAGCGACTCACTATTTGTGGACACAGTCCTTAACCTCTGTCATTTATACTTTGCCAACTAGAAATGGGGATAATTATATATTGCACACTGGCAGGTGGCTGAACCTTCCAAAGCTGGATTCGCCTCAGAGCTGTGATTCCACAGTACCATCAGGGCTAAGAATTTTATCAACTGTCTGCTCATTGTTTCTTTTAGTTCTCATGTTCTTGACTCACCACCTGCCTTTGCTCATGAAAATATGCAAAAATATCAATTTTTAGTGTCATTTAACAGGACTCCTTCTGACCACAAAGTGAGCCCCTCAATAGGTAACAGAGCTTTCAAACAAAAACTGATCCTGCAAATTGGCTCTGGCTCCAGATGCGTGTCCACACAAGGCATAATAAAATTCAATATATATATATATATATATATATATATATATATATATATATATATATGCATTAATGCTACACACACACACACACACACACACACACACACACACACACACATCCTTCTTACACTAAAGAGTCTCTTGACAGACACTGTTACAGAACAAAAGCAATCACTTCAGGATATCAGCAGCAATTGTTTACTTTATAATTTATTTTCTTCCTGCAGGGGAGCTGACCTCTTCTTCCTTTCTTTTTTTTTTTTTTTCTGGAGAGATGCTATAAAATCAAAATAAACACTTATACAGGACATTGAATATATATCAAGTCATTATATAAAAGTCATTAGATCAACAAAATTTCTTTCCTTCTTGGTGTGACTTTTTCCACTGCTGTAGTTGATTTCAGAATTCCAGATGATGACAGAAACAAGAAAGTCTGCCTTGACTTTAGATTTTCTCAGAGACCCAGTACTGAAATTTTAGTCATAAATGTCTAGTATTTTAGTTGGTTTTTTACCATTTGAATTTTTATTTAAAGATTTATTATCTGTATATTTTTTGCACTGTTTCTGGTAAATTTGTGCAGCAATAGTAGGACATAAATCATAGATGAATGCTAATATCAGGAATGGAATTTCTCTTTTTAATTTTTTAAGCTCATACTTGAACACTACATTTACAATATTATGCCCCCACTTCCTCTCGGGTCCTGCCTTTCTCAGTCAAATCCATGAACCGCCACCTCTGTCTACATATCTACCACTGGGACCATTTAGTGTTGCTCTTAGACACATGTGTAAGACATTGAGACTGGGGAACAAGCTTGGGAGACGTCCCTGGAAGGAACTGATCCTCCTGGTCTTAGCAGCCACCGGCCACCCTTAGCTCTTCATGTAAGGGCAGGGCTATGTGGAACTTCCCCTGTGCACTTCCCCTGTCCACATTGTCTTTAAACTGCTGTTGTCTTTGTGTCAGTTTGTTCCGGTACCCACACTGTTGAGGTTCACGGATGTGTTTACCTTGTGCTTCCTAGGGAGCACTATTTAGGGTCTTGGGCCTCGAACTCTTATCATCTTTCTGCCCCTCTTTTGTAATGCTAGAAATTTGCAGGTAAATTTATGGGACTAGAAAAGGTTGTTTGTACCATCGAGGGAACTCAGGGCCACTAAGAAAAATGCCACATACGCTGTCTAATTTATAGATCCCAGCTCCAAGTCTTTAGATTTGAATACATAACCTGAAGTAACAAAAGAAGCCAGTGAAGCTCAACAGGAATTGTGGAGAAAGGAAGAGAAGAAGAGCTGAACTCCAGAGAGAGATGGTAAGACACAGGTGTTCTGAACAGAGTAATAGAGAGACCAGAGTGCTTTAACTGGGGCGTGAGTAAAAATGGACACTTACAATGCTTTCAGCTATAAAGGTACATTAAGACTTTTGCCACCCACTTACCATGGGAAAGTCTTTAATGATTGAGTCTGATTGTGACCTCTGCAGTCTCTAATCCCACCAGGCCTAGCTTGCTGAACACTGAAGTTACCCTAATTACCAGCACACTTGCTACAGATTGGGAGCTGCCATATTTTTTGTCCCTTGTACATTCCCTTCCTCCGGCAAGAACACACTCTCCTGGTGCTCCCACTGTCTAGCTTCTACATCTCCATAAAGACTCAGTTCAGGTATCAGTATCTCTAGAATCTGCCACAGTGACAGGTGGCCAGATTGGGAATTTCTCTGTTGTACTTCAAAAACACTAGGGACATACTCCCATGATTATCTCGGTAATTATCTACCTCTTAAGAACAGGGTCTTGATCTGTCCTTATAGCTATTTATGAGCAATACTTGTGACTAGTTTCCTGAAATTCTTTCTGTTGTATGTAAAAATGTGTGCGGAGTCAAGTGTTTCCAAGAATAGGGTGAAGAAATTGTTTACATGCATCAAATATTCATGTGGTTATTGCAACTAACATATTCACTTGACAGGCATCATGAAGATGTGCTCTGGCCGTCAGTGTGGGTGGATTTATAGTCTTTTTCCATGTATGCTCATATTTGCTATTTCTTCTTCACACACGGGATTTTTCTATAAGTTTAACCATAAACAGCAGGACCTAGGGTGGTCTTGATATGAAAGCAAATTGATGTTAATAACCATGCCAAGTCACAATTAAATCCCTATGAAAAAATGAAGGCTCTCATAATTTATCAGCTCTTCACCCAACTGATTTTTTTTCTATTTTTATGTAAAATCTCAATCCATGTGTTTTTGCCCTAGAAATTCTGTTTCCTTTCTTAGGCTTACAATAATGAGTCTTCATATAACTATTTTAAATTCAGTTTAATATGCTCAGCAAACCAATTGTCACTGGTTATTTAGGCCTGAGGATGAAATCCTCACTTATAGTCTTTGCTCCTAATGTTTATTATTTAACATGAGCACTTTTATTACAATCTGACTTCCCCTGATTTCAGAAGGGATTTAAAGAGTTTTCTGTTATTTCGGCATAGATGGAATTTTCTTTCTAAACTGAGTTGAATCTCCAGTACTCTTTCCATGATTGTTCAGTCTGACTTGACTTAGAGAAATTAATTCTGTAACTCTTGAACCCCATGTGTCTCAAACATGTTTTCTTCCATTTGTTCTTTTGATAGATGGTTTTTTTCTTTCTTCTTCTAAAAAAAAAAAAAAAAGAATTTTATCCATACTCTCAATGTCAACTCTCACTATTCTGTGTTCCCCATATCACTCACCACCTAACATGAACCTGTGTCCCAGAAAACTTCACTGATGGACAGATCTCTCTCTCTCTCTCTCTCTCTCTCTCTCTCTCTCTCTCTCTCTCTCTCTCTCTCTCTCTCACTCACACACACACAGTGAAACTACTCTGATCATCTATACGTGAAACAAATGACTTCTTCATCAATGAAACAAAATTAACGTTTATCTTTTTGTGTAAATACAGAACAATTGAGTGATGATTACTGAGTCAGCATTTACAGAAGGCTGACCTACCTTTCCCAATTGAAAGCTTTTACTACCTGTTATCTCAGGATTAGAAAGGAAACATGTCTTCCAAATCAATCTGCCTAATGTTAGCTCACAATCCAATTTGTCTGTTAAATGTGCATTATTTCAAGAGAAATGGGAAGGGTCAAAAGATAATTCTCACATCTGCAGATGAGAAGTCAATTTCAAGAAGGTGCAACAATAAACACCTTTGCGTTTCTTACCTACAAATTGAATCGACCCTTCAGCTCTATAATCAACTACTTCCCTGCATGACATATTTCACTTGACCTGATCTAAACTTTTTGCTTTGTGTCTTTATATCCACCTGTACCTCTGTGGCCAAGTGTTCTCCAAGTTTCATGGTCTGACTTGCCTTCAGTGATGGAAAATTGACAAATAGACTAAATCAGATGATGAAAAACAGCTGCTCATTGGGATTGGATCTTTCATCTTCACCACCTCTAACGTGAGCATTGGCTCTAGGCTGCTTCATAATCCTCCAATCTCAGGTGATATTTTTTCTAAAATCAATCATTTATGAGAATAATTTTAATACTATCAAGTTTAAACGATTTTGATATATGCATGAATACTAATTTCAAAATTTAAATTCAATTTTGACATATAATTCATGTGTCCTCTTTATGCTATGACTTATATGAACATTTAATTGTAATTGTACCTCCCTCTTGGATATTGGGTCTAAATACAGGTAACAAGGTATATTTAAGAAACACTTTTTTTGCAGTTGACAGTACAAAAATCTTGACAAAGTCTCTAGCTCCTTTACAGGAGTAATTTTAAAAATTTAAATCTCTCTCATATCCAAGATAGTATATGTACACATGTAAACCCTCAGCACAGGCTTCTGAAGTAACTCTGTCTCCTGAATGTATACATCTATTTCTGCTTTTAGTTATAAAGTTTATCACCCCCTTCTCCTCATGAAGTGATAGTAAACATTGACTATTCTATGTGTAGAGAATCCTTCCCTTTTGCAAATAATGGCATCCATCTTTTATGTATTTTCTCTTCATATCTTTGTCATCTTACACCATCAATATTTCTTTGGTTTTATTGTCTGACAACCCATATGATACTGGGATATTCCCCTTGTAAGAGGAAAAGCACCAACCATTTCCTTTGAATTTGTTCCCCTTTGACCTCTGAATTCCCTTTCCTTTTTATCCAAGTTCAAAAGAATTTACATTTTATTCACACCATAATCTTATATTCTACATTGTCATTTTAAAGGCAGAAAATAGAGAAAAATACTTAGACTGATGTGGCTGTGTATGGGATTCACTACGCAGACAATTAATACGTGATTATAATAATACATTTTCAGACACCCATTGCTATTTCTGGGGCTTTAAATTGGCATTGGCATCATTTATCTAATGTTTTCACAGCATGAATGTTTGATCGTTGAAAAGGATTGACACAAATCAGTTCAAAGTTAATGACTAGTTTTGGTAATAAGAATGTAAAGACCAGCAATATTCAAAAATTTATTTTCTCAAATGAATCTTAAGCTCACAATGCATGCTTCAAAACTATCATTTTCTATATTTTACTTTGTACAAACTGGCAAATCATGAACAACACAGGAAAAGAAGCCATTTCTATTTCAAACATGATTTATCTCCACTAATTATTAGGTGCGTTTCATATACTCATAATCTTTGGTGTACTCACAATATAGATCTAGTCAAGCTTTATATATATTGTTAAGGTATTGTTACAATAAGAAATTTTGAAGCATCTTTCTACCAATAACACCAATCACATTGACCAACCTCATTGAAGGGTTTATATAGGAACCACCCTGATTATTTCCTTCTACCTGGTACATGAAGAAGAAGGAACACAACTAAGCTGAACACTTCCCTTTTGTTGCCTCTTCCCTTGGGGTTTTAATTTTTAAGAGTGCTCTGCCTTTCCACTAGCTTGATTCCCTTTAATTACATCACCCTCTGTCCTCAAATTCCTGCTCAGGGCCCTTCTATCATATTATTGAATAACTCAGTAGGAAAGCACTATATTCAGATGTTCTTGGTTCTGCTAAATATGCATAGATGTCAAACTTGATTGAGCTTCTGGCCTGATTCCAGAATTCTAAGTCAAAAATGATTTTTCTTCAGAATTTTGGGTGCTATAAAATGCATCCTCTTGAAAATAGTTCAGATAATGAGAAATATGATGTATCTGTGAGCCAAAGAATATTATGGAACACTGAAATATTTACAAATATGAAAGACTAGGAGTTTTGGTGAAAAGGACAAAACTCACATTCGCCATTCCACTCTGTTACCTGATTTTCATCCTATAGAAATGGAGGCCATCTCCAATTAAATATGGCCTATTGGATAATAAATTTATAAACAGCTTCCTTCCAGAATCATGTTACTATCAGATATTAGTTGGCTATTACACCAGCATGTCTGTTGTACAGGTAGTATAACATTGTGGAGACAACCTACTTTAGAAGATAAGGAAACAATAAAACATTTTTAACTACCTGTAGCATACATGCACACACACGCATACACACACACACACACACACACACACACACACACACACACACACACACACACATTTTCCACATTGTCTTTTTCAGAAACACCATGACTGAGTTCATCGTTGTCATGTATTTGAACTTCTCTTCAAAAAATTACACTGATATTGAGAACTTATGTTGCTGTGTGATCACACAGAGAGAATAGTGCTGAGATATCATTAAATCCTAACGTTCTTCTCTCTAGCTCCATACAACATTAAACTATGTTGCCTTCATTATGCACAATGTAGCAACTAACTTAAGATCTCTTCAGGCTCAAACTTTGAGTGGCAGTGGATACCTCTCCTATCATGTGCTTGAACTCAGTTATTTTTCCTCAGTCCAGAGAAATTATATGCAAGTTTTTCTTCTTTTTCATCTCTGCAAGGTAGTTACTGAAGATCTCTTCCTGGTGGGGAGTTATTTCTCTGATTTTATTCTAGCCAAATTAATATGCTCCTATATTCAAGTGAACATTGTAATGTTGGTTTCTTTTTTTTCTTATTTTACATATGGATCCCAGTTCCTTCTCCCTTTCCCCCTCCCTCCCATGCCCCCCAACTCCCCTCCCACTCTAACTCCCTACTTCTCATGGAGGGAGGTGCCTTCCAGGAGGGGTCATCTAATTTTGTCAAATCATTTGGAGTAGGGACTAGGCCTTCCCTCCTGCCTCTAGGCTAAGGGAACATCCTTCCATGGGGAATGTGCTCCCAAAGTCCTTTCGTGCACCAGGGTAATGTTGGTTTCTTAATGAGAAGTGAACACTTCAGAGATTTTTCTTTTAAATATCAGCCTTCTAAGATTTTTTGGCTGTATGAAGCTGATTAGCATGAATTATATTGATAAAATCCTGCTGGCATAGTGGTTTGGATATGCAGATTACAAGAGTTAGTATAACAGAATTCACTGAAATTCAATACTTGGCTGGAATTGGCTTGTATTACACAATACAAAACAAATTGGAGAAAGTCAGGCAGTGGTGACCACATATATGATGACATCTAGAAAGGTACAGAAACATAACCAATGCTGGAATAAATCTAGGGTGACATTCTGATCCTACCATATTTTAAGGCAGTGTCAGATTTTTTGAAGGCATAAAATTGTCAGTTATACCAGGAAGGACTTGTTCAGTGTAGGACTTCACTGACCTGCAATGTAGCATCCCCAGATCTACCAGGGAGAACCCAGAAATGAGGCTATTTTCCAAGAGTTTAGGGAAAATATTGGTTGGTGAATGGTGTCAATCAAGTGAGCAAATTCTGCCTACAATAAACAGTAATTCTCTTTGTCTCTAATGAACTCCACAATTAACATTGGACCTTTGGCATATAGATTTCATTATTGATTGAGCTTTTTTACCAACCTTTGGGGGGAAATGCCTATACTGCAGATCTCAATAAGAAGGACGCACTGAAAGTTGTATGCTGTCTAAAAGAACTCCATGAAATGAATGCCCTGGGAAAATTCAGATAATAGGCTCTTATGTGAAAATTTGAACGTAGGGATGGTGAGATAGTACCTTGGATAAGGAAGGAGTCTTGCCACAAGTATGAGTTTGACCCAGATAAACACATTCACTGTGGCATGTATGCATCCACACAACAATAGATAGATAGATAGATAGATAGATAGATAGATAGATAGATAGATAGGTAAAGTAAATACGAACTGACTACATCTTATCTCAAATAAGTCCTGATAAATAGGATGTATTCACAATAAGTCTTAGTGTTTGCAGCTTTGACTTGGCTTATTTAGTCAGCAACAAAGTAATAGGCATTCAGTAATTATCCTCAAAATTCCATGTGTTATAGAGCAGCTTCCTTGATTTCTTCAAATAACAGAGAAATAGAAGGTAGTTCTATTAATATGGATTCTCTGGTGCTAAAACTATGGTTGGCTACTTTGAGTCCCAGCTAAGACTCCTACCAATAGTGGAGAGGATGTCTGAACTGGCCTACCCATGTAATCAGATTGGTAAATACCCCAGCTGTCATCACAGAACCTTCATCTAGTAATTGATGGAAGCAGATATAAAGATCTACAACCAAGAACCAAGTCTAGCTCCAGCAATCCAGCTGAAGTGAGGGAGGAGGAAATAAATGAGTTATAGAGGTCAAGATCATAATGCAGAATTCTAAAGACACAGCTGAACCAAGCTCGAGGAACTCATGATCTCTAAACTGACATCTATGGAGACTCCAGGGGAACAGTCTAAGCCTTTTGTATGTGGGAGACAGTTGTAAAGCTTGAACTATTCGAGGAAAATCTGAAAATCAGACCAGAATCTAACCCTGGTATATGAGCTAGCTTGTTGGAGTCCATTCTCTATGAGAAGATGCTGTACTTATACTTAATCCATGGGACAGGGCTTGGCCTGTGTCAGACTTTGTTGAATCCTCATAGAAGACTTTACCTATGAGAAATGGACTGAGGGTGGGGTGGGGAGGTGGAGGGGAGGGGGGTTGGAGAGAGAACTGTGGTTGGAGATTAAAATAAAATTTAAAAGAATAAATAAATAAATTATAAAAAGAGCCTTTAGATTAGTAAGTGTGGTGGTTTGAAGGCTCTTATGTTTGAATGCTCGGACCTGTGAGAAGGATGATTAGTAGTGTGCACTTGCTGGAGGAGGTGTGTCACTATGAGTGAGATTTGAAGTTTTAACAGACAATACCAGGCCAGTCTCTCTCCATCTCCATCTTCCTGCCTCTCCCTTTCCCTATCCTTCTTTCTCCCTTCCCCCCTTCCCTTCCCACCCCTTCCCTCTCCCTGTTTCTTTCCCTCTCCCTCTCTCTCTTGCTAGTTCTCCCTGTCCCAGTCTATTCCTCTCTCTCTCCCTTTCTCTCTCCATCCCACTCCCTTTCCTTCTCTCTCTGTCTTCTCCACCTCTCTCCTTTACCCCTCTTCCTCTTTCTTTCTACTCTCTCTCTTCTCTCTATTCCCCTCACACTCTTTCTTCATCTCCCTCTCTTTCTCCCTCCCTCACTCCATGACTCTCTCTCCTACTGTCTCTAAATCAGGACATAAATCTCTCAGCTACTGATCCAGAGCCATGCTTGTCTGTTTACCACTATGATGATGGTGAACTAACCCTCTAAAACTCTAAGCAAGCCCTCAATTAATTGCTCTCTTTTTCTGAATTGCCTTGGTCATTGTCTCTTTCATAAGAATAGAACAGTGACTAAGACAGTATGAATCTTTATGCCTTATCTCTTTCCAACCAGATAGATTAGTTATCTAGTGATGCATTAAAGGAAAAAACTATGCAAACTTCAGTGGTTTAAAATAATTGCTATTTAGTTTTTCAGTTTCTATACATTTGGAAGCTGATGATCATTGTTTCTCTGATTCCTCAGTGTCAGCTTCTTCCACAATGTGGCCTTAGAGCTTGAGCAAGAACAGGATCTATTTCCAAAGTCATTATATATTAATAGAATTTAATAGGATTCACTTTCTCATAGGCTGATGGACTAAAGACTCAACTCCATTTTAGCTACTCTAATTGCCCCAGTTATCTTTCCTCTTGCTATTAATAGGGGGAAGAATGGTTTCCTATTATGAGCAGATTTTTCTGCCAGTCGGTCACCTGGTCCCACTACCATTCCAGACCCCAATAACACACAGAGACTCTGTATTTGATATAAGGCTGTTGGCCAGTTTCTAGTTTCTTATCGGCTAGCTCTTTCTTAATGATTAACCCATTTCTATTACTCTAAGTATTTCCACGTGGCTCATCTTACCAGCCAGAGTGGGCCTGGGGTGTTGTTCTCTCCAGACTCTCCATGCTGACTCCTCTCAACTACTTCTTCCTTCCTCCTAGTTTCCTAGTCCCTCCTATCTTGCTTTCCTATTGGCCAACAGTGCTTATTCATTAACCAGTATGAGAAACATATATATACAGGTTGACATCTCCCATCATCTCCTCTTTTCTGTTTAAAATAAAAAGAAGGGTTTTAACCTTAACATAGCAAAATATATCACACAACAGTTATCAAATAAGAATCACAGTTAACAATATTTTGTCCATTAACATTTAGCAAGATTTAAGAAAATATTTCATCATCTATCCTATCTTTGTGAGTCTAAAGTCCTATATGTAACTTATCTTTAATCCTAACTAAGGAAAACTATAACCATAACTATCTGTATTCAACTCCTTCAAAGACCACAGAAGGATAATATATAAACTCTAGAAATGACAGAGACAACTCACTGCCTGATCAGTCACCCGAAGTTCTTCTGTAATGTTCCATCTTCAGCCCATAGGGCATGGTGTATCTGGCAGACTCTTTAGCAAAATAGAAAACTTTAAACTGTCCATCTGTATTGACAGATTGTCAGTCATTTTTCTCTGTGTCCTGTAGACTGTCTGGTAGCCTCTTCCATGAATCAGGAATCCTGTAGTAATGTCCATCTTGTTTCAGCAGTCACTTTCCTGTGGGTCCTGCATGTCCAGTTTATACAGCATAAAGTCAAACAGTCCAGACAAGAGCAGTATCTTGTCCAAATGGCTAGTCTTGCCATATTAGAAGCAAACTCCATAATGTGTTTCTTCAAGGTCCATCTTCCTTTCTGATGCAGGTGGTAATGCCAGGAGTAGTTATGTCTCACAGTCAAGAAAAACTTTAAACCATTTTAAATGCCATATTCTGTAGGTCTTTGAAAGGTTTGGAGAATGTGTATTCCTCTCAAATACATTTCTGCATATCTAGAAATCCTAACTATTAACTTCAAGTTTTGACTATCATAGATTATCTCTATAATCTGTACTAAATTATACATTACATTTTCAATGAGCTATATAAACACAATACCTAAACAAGAGGATAAATATACATATCACAAAATTGACTTTAAAAATGAAAATCCATTCCAAAACAAAGCATTCATATCTATACTATAATTCCCATTTTACCTTTAAAAAGATTGCTTGTGGTTATTAACAACCATTTATAACCAAACCCATTTAAATGAAAACAAACATTCAGTTTAGTTAGTGGTTCTAGGTAGCAGTCCATCATTGTGAGGAAGCCAAGGCAACAAGAATTTGAAGCTTCTAGTCCTATCACATCTATAGTAAAAAGCAGAGGCAGAATGAGTGCTTGCTTGCTTTCAGTCAGCTCACTCTCCTTTCCTAAACAAGCCAGAACTCAAACCCAGGGAATGCTGTCACCCACTTTTAGTTTTAGTTACTAAGCAAGCTAATTCTCTGAACACATGTCCACAGGTTAAACTAATATAAACAATTCATCTTCAAAGAATATGGCAGTTGCTTCACCAAAGCCAGAAAGAAGTCTCTAATCATGAAGTATAACTTAATACCATTGATAGAATAATCTTCAAGAAAGAATTGAATTAATTATACAGGGACATGTAATCCCAGGAGCTGTGGAGCAACTGTCATTTTAAGTACTATTGATAAGTAAAACAATATAGTGCTTAAAAATTATTGCCTACTATTATTTCTGCAAATATTTTGTTCACGTAGGACATCCCTGATAAAACATTCAGTATTTAAATATTTCATTTGATAGAAAACATATTCAACAAAATCATAAAAGAAAACTTTCCCAACCTCAAGAATAACATGTCCATGAAAGTACAAGAAGCTTACAGAACACCAAATACAGTAGACCACAAAAAAGTCCCCTTGCTACATAATAAACAAACAACAAACATACAGAATAAAGAAAGAATATTAAGAGCAGCAAATGAAAAGGGCTTTCCAATCAAATGGAGCCAAGAAACATGCAGTTGTAGCAATACTTGTATCTAACAAATTAGACTTCAAACTAAAATCAATCAAAAGAGATGAAGAAGGTCATTTTTTGTTTTGTTTTGTTTTTCAAGACTGGGCTTCTCTGTATTGCTTTGGAGCTTGTCCTGGAACTAGCTCTTGTAGACCAGGCTGGTCCCAAACTCACAGAGATCTGCCTACCTCTGCCTTCAAAGTGCTGGGATTAAAGGCTTATGCCACTAACATTCAGATAAAAAGGTCATTTCTTATTCATCACAGGAGAAATCCATCAAGATGAAGTCTCAATTCTTAATAGCTATGCTCCCAATAGAAACGAACCTGTTGGGGTAGGTTTCCCCGCCGGCTGTTGCTGGTTCTGCCGCCATGGTCCTGCAACCACGTGTGCCCCAAATAACACTCAGGAGACTCTATATTTGATACAATCCTGTTGGCCAATTACCATTATTGTTTATGGGCTAGCTCTGTCTTAATTATTAACCCATTTCTACTTATCTAAGTATTTCCACGTGGTCGTCTTATCGGGAAGCCACGGCAGGCGTCCTGTTCCTTCCCCGGGCTACATCTCCACCCCGCCTTCTACTTCCTCTTTCCTCCTCCTAGTCTCCTAGCCCCGCCTATCTAGTTTTCTATTGGCCACAGTGCTTTATTAACCAGTATGAGAAACATATATACAGAATAACATCTCCCATCATCTCCTCTTTTCTGTCTAAAGTAAAAGAAGGGGTTTAACCTTAACATAGCAAAATATACCATATAACAGTTATAAAATAAGAATCACAGTTAACAATATTTAGTCCATTAACATTTTGTAAGACTTAAAGAAAATATCATCTATCCTATCTTTGTGCGTCTAAAGTCCTATATGTAATTTATCTTTAATCCTAACTAAGGAAAACTATAATCATAACTACCTGTCTTCAACTCCATCAAAGACCACAGAAGGATAATACATAAACTCTAGAAATGACAGAGACAATTCATTGCCTGGTCAGTCACCCGAAGTTCTTCTGTAATGTTCCATCTTCAGCCCATAGGCCATAGTGTATCTCCAGACTCCTCAGCAAAGCAGGAAACTTTAAACTGTCCATTTGTATTGACAGTGTGTCAGTCATTTTTCTCTGCGTCCTGTAGACTGTCTGGCTGTCTGGCAGCCTCTTCCATGAAGCAGGAATCCTGTAGCAATGTCCATCTTGAATCAGCAGTCACCTTTTTTGTGGGTCCTGCATGTCCAGTTTCTACAACATAAAGTCAAACAGTCTAGACAAGAGAAGTACCTTGCTCAAATGGCTAGTCTTGCCATATTAGAAGCAAACTTTATAACGAGTTTCTTCAATGTCCATCTTCCTTTCTTCTGTAGGTGGTGTTACCAGGAGCAGTTGTGCCTCACTGTCAAGAAAAACCCTAAACCATTTTAAATGCCATATTCTGTAGGTCTTTGAAAGGTTTGAAGAATGCCTATCCATCTCAAATACATCTCTATATATCTAGAAATCCAAACTAACTTAACTCCAAGTATTGACTATCATAGGTAACTCTCTATAATCTATACTAAATTATACATTACATTTCTAAATGAGCTATATAAACACAATACCTAAAAAAGAGGAGAAATATACATATCATAAAATTGACCTTAAATTGTGTCAATTAATGAAAATCCATTCCAAAGCAAAGTATTCATCTCTATACCATAATTCCCTTTTTACCTTTAAAAGATTGCTTGTGGTTATAGCCATTTATAACCAAGCCCATTTAAATGAAAACAAACATTTATAAACAATATTTGGGAATTTGGGCGTCGTTCTTTCCAAACTACTTCCTGCTGGTATAGGGAGCTGTCATGGGGTTCCAAAGAAGACGCAGAAATCTTGGCAGTAGTCTGCAAGGCTTTGTCTCAACTACTTTGAATGTTGGATCACCTGGGGAGCTGTTTCAGGGGGTCTGGCTTGATCAAACCATATAAGTCTGTAAAGAATCTGTAGCTTTTCATTTTCTGTGGAAACAAAAATAGAAATCCTTTTCCCCAGTAGCTTGTCCTTAGGCTTAAATTTTGGAGTCAAAGCATTTTTAAAATATATACATTGAATTAATCTAGCAGCATTTCTTTTATTAGTAGTTGTTATTTTCTCAGCAAACAAATAATTTAAAGACAACAGAAGCGCATATAGTATCCAAAATTTCTCTGTGTTTTCCATCTTTACGTGGCTTTTTTATTACTCTATTTCTTCTATTTCTATTTTTACATATTTTGAGAAGGGTTTCTCTGTGTAACTTTTATCTGTCCTGGAATTCACTGCATACCAGGTTTACTTTGAAATCACAGAGATCTACTTGCCTCTGTCTGCCGAGTACTAGGATTAATTCTACTTCCTTTTTTCTTTTTTAAACCATTGTATCCTGTTTCTTTTTCTCTCCCAAGCCAGCGTATTTTTAAAAACACAGTGTAAACCTTTATTGCAGCTCTCCTACACACCAATGAATTGTTAGCAGAGCTCTTTAAAAGCCAGGCGGCTTTTTGCCGCTTATGCTAATTTTGGAAACTTCCCTTAAAGGAGCCGCGCAAATCTCTGTCTACAGCAAAACAAATCCAATCAAGAAAATGCTGCTATCAAGAAGTCTCTGTTCCCTTGTTTCTAAAAACTATTTTTTAAGCTTTTGTTAAGTTTTAAATGAAAGTTCTCAATCCCAATGACACCATTATGTTGCGGTAAAGAAACATTGCTAAATCTCAAATCACATATAAGTCTTATACACTTATAGTGGGAGATTTCAACACCCCTCTCTCAAAACTATGTAGGTGCAATAGAGAGAAATTTAACAAAGAAACAAAGGAACTAACAGAAGTTATGACCCAATTGGGTTTAACACACATTTATAGAATATTCCATCCAAACACAAAAGAATATGCTTTTTCTCAGTGCCACAAGGAACCATCTCTAAAACAAACTTGTGCAGCCACTTTGGAGAGTAGTATGGGGGTTCCTCAGAAAAATGAGAATCAGTCTACCACAGGACCCAGAATTCCACTCTTAGGCATATACCCAAAAGATCCATATCATACAACAAGTACATCTGTTCAACTATGTTCATAGTACATTATTTGTAATATCAAGAACCTGGAAACAACCTGCCCTTCAACTGAAGAACAGATAAAGAGGATGTGGTACATTTACAAAATGGAGTACTTCTTAATGGGGGGGGTAATGGAACCTTGAAATTTGCAGGCAAATGGATGGAACTTAAAGAAACCTTCCTGAGTGAGGCAACCCAGTCTCAAAAAGGCAAATGTGCAGTGTACTCACTCATATATAAATTGTAGGAAACAAGGAGGAACTTAAGAGAGACATACATGGTCTTTCGGAGAAGCAGAAAGGGACAAGATCTCCTGAGCAAATTGGGAGCATGTGGGGGGGGGGGAGATGAAGTTAGGTGAAAGAGAAGGAGAGAGGAGAATATTAGGAAGCAGGAAGATTATGTCAGGGAGAGAATAGAGGAGAAAAAGAAAAGAGATACCATAATGGAGGGAGCCAATATACATTTAAAGATAAATCTGGCACTAGAAAAATGTTCAAAGATCTACAAGGATGATGCCAACTAACAATCTAAGCAATAGTGGTAAGGCTACCTTAAATGCCCTTCCCCAGTAATAAGATTGATGACTACCTCATATGCCCTCCTAGAACCTTTATCCAGTAGCTGATGGAAGAAGTAGACACCCGCAGCTAAACACTGAGCCCAACTCCTGCAATCCAGTTGCAGAGAGGGAGGAGTGATGAGTAAAGGGGTCAAGACCAGGCTGAGGCTGGAGAAACCCACAGAAACAGCTGACAAGAAAAAGGGGAGAGCTTATGGCCCCCAGACTTATAGCTGGGAAACCAACATAGGACCAAACCAGGCCCACTGAACATAGGTGTCAATTAGGAGGACTGGGCAGTCTATGGGGCCTGTTAATGAATCAGTATTTATTCCTGTGTACAAATGGACTTTGGGAGTCCATTCTACATAGAGGGATACTCTCTCAGCCTAGAAACATGGGGGATGGCCTGGGCCCTGCTCCAAATGATATGAAAAACTTTGAAGATCCAGAATGGAAGGCCTCACCATCCCTGGGGAGCAGAAGGGGATGGGATGGTGGTTGGGGGTACAGGGGTGGAGTGGAGGGTGAGAAAACTGGGACTGAATGTAAAAGCTTGTTTCAAATTTAAATTTTTAAAAAGGAATAAAAAAGAACACACACTTGTAACATAAGCAAGAATAGACGCAGCAGACATGCCAATGTTCTTACCTTGTAGTCAAGGTCTTAATTACTATGTAGTAGAGCTTGAATTGGGAAGCTGGGTGGTAGGAGGGGGCTCGGTATGGCTTGATGACAGTTTGAGTGTACCCTCAAAGGATTCATGAACTAAGATCTTGGGCTTGATGTGCTTGTGTTCATAGGTGATGTGGAATGATATTAGAGGACTCTAATAGATGGTCATCATGTTACTTTGGGTGCTGACCTCAGAAAGATTTTATATAATTCTTGGAGTATTTTATTGATTTAAATCCTACAAAGGTAATTAATTTTATCTTTAAGAAACTCTGAACTTCAATCTCTGAAAGCATAAGATATATAAACTTTTTTTCTTCATAAAATACACAACAGTCTCTTGTATCTTACTATAGCAATACAAATTTTTCTGTTCTAGGAAACAAACAGCAGAGGTATTTCCTCTCTCTCTCTCTCTCTCTCTCTCTCTCTCTCTCTCTCTCTCTCTCTCTCTCATTTCTTTCTACCTTTGTGCTTCCCCCAATATCTGTCTCAGGACAGTGGAATTTCTTACATGACTGTTGATTTCCAAAAGAAAATAATCTCAGATGAGTAAGATAAATCAAACATTAAATTTTTAAGATACAATTTAGAATCAAGGGACAGTACTTCCAATTTAGAAGACATCATAAAAGGTTGGCCAAGTTCAAGGAAAGAAGTCTGGAAAATACTCCTTCATGGAAGAATAATAATAGTAAGGTTAGGTTTTAAAATTTCCACATCATACTATATAAAACAAGTTAAAAATATCAGCAAACCCTACTGTACTCTTTTTATTTTTATTTATCTACTCTCTCTCCTTAATTTACACATTATTAGAAAGTACTTCTCTTCCACATTCATTGGTTTCTCAACTTTTCTCCACTTTTTTTCATCAGATAGCTTCACAGTGAACTCAGAAAGTTCAAATATGAGGGACACCATTAACTGAGACCACTGTACCTCCAAGTAAGCATGCATCTCTTTTATCATGCTTTGACTGGTGTTTATCTCATCTCTCTCTTGTCCTCATTATTTCTCTTTACTGTTCAGATCTAATGCTTCAGCGAACTGCTGGGATGTCTAAAACACACAGCAAGTGTCAGTAAACAAGGACTCGGGGATTCATTTTGAGGAGATTTCTAGTGGTAAAGGATTAGAGAGGAGAAAAGGGGGAGTTTTCTTCTATGGAACAAGAAAGAGCATTGCAAGTGCAGTGAGCACATTTCATTTAGATCAGCAGTCAAAACTAGCCTAAACAAGAGAATCAAGGAAATAGTTCATCACTGAGCAATCGATCTCATTGCCAAGCAATGATCATTGCTCTTGGTTGTCAACTTCTTTGGCCTGAGATCAACTTAGAGATGTGCAGCTGGATAGGTTTGTGAGGGCAGCATTTCCTTGATGAACCAATAGACAGACAGAGACCCTTCCACACATGGGCTGTACCTTTCAGTGGTGGCCCAATGTAAAGTATCTGAAAAAAAATCAGAGTGTGTCTCACCTGCCTTTCTTTGCTCTCTGATGGTAGATGCCTATGCCCTATTGCTGTTCCTATTACTATCATCAGAACCCAGATTCTTCTGGCTTCCAACATGGACTGAAAAAAAAAATCTATGCCTCTCCAAGCACCACACAGCCCTCCTTCTTAAGATTGGGATGTTGGACACATACACATTCATTGATTCAACAGCTTCTGGACCAAAGTTAGATTACAAAGCCTGTATTCTGTAAGTCAAGGAAAAAATTCCCTTTGCAATATGTATGTGTGTGTGTATATATATATATATATATATATATATATATATATATATATATACTAGCAGTTCTGCTCCTCCAGAGAATACTTACTAATGCAAAAGGCCTTGCATTCAATGGCTACCTGATCTTTTTGAGATGTTAAAACCTGTTCAATATCCTGGATTTTAGACAGAGAGTGTCAGTCTTAAAAGAAACATGGGGATGCTTGGACAAATAGTATAGTAAGTTAGCCTTGCTTGCAAGTTCCTTCCTCTGCATCTCTATTTTTCCAGTTTTATACATTCATTGTTCACTTTTAAAGAAAATGTAATTTTCTTCTGTTGATTGCATGTCATCTCCAGAGGAAGAAAATGTATAAAATCCCACCAATGCCTTTCATCCAGAACTGACCAGAAACATACCTGTAGTTAGAAAACTTGGGATTGTATATCTTGCAATGAGGGGATACACATTCCCTGAACAATCTTGTTACTTTATATTAATGTAGTTTGGAAAAACTAATTATAGACTTAAGGGTATGCTGATAAGGCTTGAGCAAAGTTTTAGATGTGAGGCTTGGCTCTGCTTAGGTGCTTTATGGATGGTGTGAATGGCATGATCACTTATATTGGAAACTCTTATCGAAAAAGAAGGAATGGCAGGTCATGGATGGCTAACCTTGTAATAGAGAAGCATAAGCAGTCATTGGTGAGGATCATGGATACTTTGGTCATGATTAGAATGGCTAACATCCATTTGGATGTTTGAGACCACCAAAACTCACACGGATGGTGAGCAATAGGTACTTTTCCTTATTGATGGTAGAAATTCAAAGTGGTACAGCCACTTTCAAAGACATCTGGGCAATTTCTTACAATTTCTTACAAAACCATTTTCTTATCACAAGCCATTCTGGTCCATTGGTAGCTATCCAAAGGACTTCAAAACATAAATTCATACAAACACTTACATATGCATTGCATAACAGCTTTATTTGTGTTTGTTAAAACTTGGGAGGCAGCCAAAATGCCAGGAAGCAAACAAGCAGAGCACAGACTTAAGAAGGAAAAGAATTAGCTTCAGGTCCTTGTGCTTCCATGGATCCCATATTCCAATTTAACTCAAATCACCATCTTTTCACAAAATAACATTACTATCATCATTTAAAATAGTCATATAATTAACATAAGCTACTTCCTTTTAGCATACAAAGTGGCAGCATCCTTAAGATACTTTCATATTGGAAATTGTCTGCGGCCTTGCCCACTCATTCCTATACCCATCCCTTTGCCTCTCGTCTCCCCTTACATGCTTCTACCCTACTTTCCCTCCCAGTTAAATGTACTTACATGTATTATATTCCCTCCTTGTTTACCTCCCTTGAAGCCTACTTTCCTCTTTAATGATCCCTTTCCTAGTTTACTGTTCTCTATACACACTCACCCCCCACACATATATGAATATGTAAAAATTAAAAACTATTATTTACATATTAGAGAGGCTATCCTTTATATAATTCTGAGCCTTTACTCTCCTACCAATATCATGATTTTGTTATTCTTCATACTGACTACAATCCCCTCATGTATATATGCCACATTTTCATTATCCATTTCTCCACTGGAAGACATCTAAGTTGATTCCATTTTGCTGCTATGATAAACAGAACTTCAATAATCATGGATGTGTAGAGAGAACTTGGTTGCTAAATAGAGTTTACTTTGCAAGTATAAGGACCTGAGTTTGCAATCCCAGAACCTTTATGAAGCTAAATGGTAGGATACATCTTCAATTTCAGACCTCCTATGTTGTGATGTGAGTAAAAGCAGCACAAGAGTCCTCACAAACTTGAAGACCTCTGAACTGTCATAATCAGCAAGGGGCGCTCTTCCAAACAAAGTAGAAAGTAATGACTGACACCTGAGGCTGTCCTCTCATCTTTACATACGCATTGTGGGACATGCGTACTTCTCCATGACACATCCACACACTGAAAAACTAACTTTAAAGCCATAAAGTAGAAGTAATAACAATAAAGGAATATGATTACATGTATATTTCTCTTGAAGAAGGAATAGAATTCTTGAGACATATGCCCAGCAGTGATATAGGCCAAATGGTAGTTGTGTTTTGGGTTTATTCAGACACCTTTATACTGATTTCTGTGGTAGCTTTCTGTCTCTTGTTAGAAAACAAATAAGCTCCCAAGGCATAATAATAAAATAAAATATAACAAAATAAAGCAAAAACTAACATGACAGAATAGGACAGAGAAAACAAACAGAAGGAAAAAAAATTCCATGAAAAAATACAAGAAGCAGATATAGACCCAGAAACCCATTCTTTTGCACACTCAGGAATCCTGTAAAAACACTTAACTGGAAGTGGCAATACATGTACAAAAAACTTGTAATGTAAAAGGAACAATATTATATATTTATAGCATGTTACATATAATAAAAATTCAAACCATAAGAGAACTTAAAGAAGAAGCCCTGACAGGACACGCCATTCTTTCTTCAATAAAGCATCCCTTTAGAAAATGACAATAAGGGAGTGGGGAAGGTGGATTTAAATTACCATTCCCTCTCTAAACTGTATTTGCATTTTGATTATTTACTTTTTATATTTCTGTTGATGGGATTTTAGGAATCAGCAAAAGGAAATAATACTTTGGACACAGAGATGTTTCCTTGGCAACACTAACACCATAGAATACAGATCCATGCTGATGAGATGGCACTTCTTCTCCTGGGTGATGCAAAGAGGCCTCCAGTGCTTTCAAGCCTGTGCCTAACTGTGGCATGTCATTGCAACATGATTGCCCCGTTACTTGACTAAGATATGCTAAGCATGAATATCAGTCTCAGAAGGCACGTCTGTGAAGTACAAGCTCTACCTTCAAGGAGGCCTGGGTAAGAAAAGCAAATGGGTAATTATGTGAGATATGATAGTATGTCGAGAAATAGCCACAGGAAACCCAAAAGTTTCTAGTTGACCAGAGTTCCAATTTAGACTGGCAGGGCATCTCATAAAAAAAAAAAAAACCCACCCCAGAAGACAAGAGAAATGGTTAAGAAAGGAAGGTAGACACCTAAACAGTGAAATGTAAGACATGGTAGAACAGAAAGCAAACTGTAGGAAGGTAGTAATCTGTGTCCCTCTGAAAATCAGATAGAGAATAGTAGCAAGTAAAGAAAGATTTAGTCTGAGATGGATATGAAGGCAATGCAGAGTAATTGGAGGGCAGAACCCTCATCTAGAAAAGGGAGTAGCACCATGAGACCAGTTGAGGGGAATTAGCCTACCCAACTGTTAGGTCTTCCATATGGCTGAATGTCTGAAGCTCTTACAAGAGAACCTCAGAGTCAGGGACAACAATGCCCATTGCAGTGGTGATTCCATTTCAAAATACCTTGATGGTATACAAAGAAAGAAAAGTTAAATAGACTCATTAATAAATTTGAAAAGGAATACATTATTCAGTGGAAGGGATACCTTAGAACAAGAGATTAAATGAATTTTAAAAATACTAATTATAGGCCCTGCAAGGTGCATCAGATGATAAAGGCTCTTGAGCCAAGCCTGATGACCTCAGCTGATGGCTGGGACCCACACAATAGACAGAGACAAGTGACTCCCTAATGTTGTCCTCTGACCTCCACACATCAAACATAGCATGTGTAAATAAATAAGAAATAAATAAATAAATAAATAAATAAATAAATAAATAAATAAATGAAAACAAAATTTATTATGAAAATAATGTGAAGTCTGGAAACTTCCTTAAGTTATATACTACATGTGTGTATCTGCATGTATACATGATTTTATATAACATGAACATATAAACTGCAAATCACAATAGGATTATTTTATGTAAAAGAAAAAGAAAACATAAGGACTGTTATTGTACTACAATATTTAATTCCATTTAAAATATAATTTTGAATGTCAAAATGTAAAATTATATGTTAATAACCTGATATAACATTGTTTTATTATTTTCAAACTTTATATATATATAAATGTCATGATCATTAAATTATTCTGAAAATTACATATTGATTCAAAGCAAAGTTTCCAAGATTTATCTTTCTTGATGTTTTCTTAATTTGCTGTTTTCTTCCCTATGTTTAAAATATTTCATATTGATACTTTTGCAAGAAAGCAAAGGAATTAGGTAAGGAAATGCATAATAATCAGAAATAATTTAAGTCTAAAAAATGATCTGAGGGTTGAGTCTGAGTTTGCTCTAATGATTCATATAATTAATTCAATTTCTATTTGTCCTGAGGACAGATCCACAGGCTGGCCTTATAAACAGATTTCCATTTCATAATGTTGTCCCTAAAGCTATGTGGGATTCAAAGGCCCTAGCACAAATCTGACATAAAAACAGTGTTATATTTTCCAAGTCACCACATTTTTTGGACCCAAGGAAGGAACAGCTCCTTTGGGAATCCCTCACATTTCCATGAACATATACATATATAATTTTAACATTACATATATGCATATTTCATATATCATACACACACACACACACACACACACACACACACACATATATATATATATATATATATATATATATATATATATATATGATCCTTTTCTTAACATCTGATATATGGCTTTCTCTACTTTTGTGGGCCAAGAAGTTAGGCTTTGATGCTCCATCACAGAGTCAGAAAGGGATAGTAATAACACTTCCAGTAGGAAGAACATCCAGTCAGGAAACCATAGAGCGGTTGACGGAACAACAGTGGCAGTCTTGAGATCTATTAGAATGTTGGAAGTAGTATCTGAATTAGTATGATGAACTGTCCTTCGTGCAGCCATTGTCTAAGGCTCTCCTATTTAAGTGTGGAGACTGCAATGTTTCTACACAGAAAATAGAGTAAAAGCAAGAATAATAAGGGGAGTGTCCTAACTTCCATTAATGAAGGACATAAAAGTAAGCATATAATCAACCCTGAGGTTTATTAGTAGCCTTGTCTCTAGGAATTAAAAGTAACTAAAGAAAGATGCCCCCACTTCGCAGTGCACAGTGAAGTGTTGTACATTGCACATATACACATTGCACAATGTAATTAACACACCTCCTCCACTATTGAAACTTGCCCTAAGTTCATAAAGTATAAATATCTAAAACTCTTTTGATCCTAATACAGGTCTAAACAATCATTGATAAAATCTACACCAAAAACAACAGTGTCAACAACAACAAAAAAAATATAGAAAAAAAAAACTTTCTATACAAACTGGTCCTGGATAACAATTTTTAAGAGTTAATGTGGAATGACATCTGAGGACATAATGCAGTTTAATAATATTCCTTAACTAAAACAGGATAGCAACACACTAGTCTACCCAGCATTCGTCATCATAAACTAATCTAATAAAGCTTCTAACATCTACATGAACTTTCTATTTAGCATTATAAAGATGACTTTATGTCACATGTTTGGAATTACATGTATAATTTATTTGGCCAGTTCTTTTGAAAATCAGTATGTTTTCTACTTGTAACTAAGGAAACTATTTTCGATATTCCCTAGGGAATGCTGTGCTGAAGTCCTTCAAAGAAAGTCACTGTTAGAATACTGGATTATTTGAATGAATAAATAGATGAAAAGCCAGATAAAGGTGTCAATGTTGAAATGTGTCCAGAGTTTCAGGACAGCTTAGAAACAGCTGACATCATTACTGAGGCAAAGCTTCACCCACACTGAAGACAATTAGGAAAAAAACTAGTTGTTACCTGATTTGTCTATGTAATTAGTAGAAAAAAATCTTGAGAATTTTGGGTTAATTATTTTAAGGATTACCTAGGAGGAATAGAGAGAGCTTACACCCTTTAAGATAGCTAACTCTAAAGAATGGAGAGCTGTTTCAGTGATTAAGGCCACATAAAACATTTTCAGAGGACCAGTTCCTGGGGCTGATTTCAGGCAGCTCACTACTGCCTGTAACTCTCACCAGAGGGAATCCAGTACCTCTTCTGTGATGCCCCCGCTTCCACATAATTAAGATAAATTATTTGTAAAATATAGTCTTGTCTAGGTATATTGAATTTAGTACTTAGAAAATAATGTCTAACATAAATTAGTAATCAATAGGTACTTGATATGCAAACATTTTATGTTTTGATATTTCAGCATCACATTAATTTTTATTGCCTTGAATGCCATAAGATTATCATCAAGCTTGCAAATAAAATGCAGAATCTGCTATGAGAGAAGGAACTAAAATTGCATTACTTTTAAAACATATTCAACTTCTTGATATCTGGGTGAATTAGCTCTTTCATGACATTCAAGTGCTAACCAGTAGTTTTCAATGAAATAGATGAACAAGTTGGCTTATTTATAATTCACTTAATCGTTTTTCTTTTGTATTTTTTTGTTTTGTTTTGTGTGTGTGTGTGTGTGTGTGTGTGTGTGTGTGTGTGTGTGTGTGTGTGTGTGATTTGAGACAGATCTATTATGTAGCTCTGGCTTTCCTGTAACTCTCTGCGTACATCATGCTGCCATCTAACTCAAAGAGATCCACCTGCCTCTACAGCATTAAGATTAAAGGCATGCACTTTCACACCTGGCCTTCTTATTTAACTTTTAATAATGAAATGCTCCTTGAGGTCAGCGGTCATGAGTCCTAATTCTTATCAAGGCATCTATCGTTAAGGAGGACACAAGCTACAGATACCTTGTAAGGAACCTCTTTTGAGAAAACTGCCTCCATCAGATTGTCTATGGGCGAGTCTGCATTGCATTTTCTGGATGAATAGTTGGTGTAGGATGGTCCAGCCCATTGTCAGCCATGCTGTCCAGGGTAGGTGGTCATGAATTGTATAACAATGTAGGCTAAGCAAGCCAATGGGAACAATCCAATAAGCACGGTCCCTCCATGGCCTCTGCTTCAATTCCTGCCTCCAAGTTACTCCCCAGAGATTCTGCTCTGATTTCCCTCATTGATGCAGTACATCTGATGAAACAACCCCTTTTGAATACAAGTTCTCTTGGTTATGGTGTGTCATCACAGCATTGAAAATTTTAAGGTAACATTAACAAAGTAACTAATGCCATTCTGTAAACCTGTTCACAATTTCATTGAAATAATGTCTCTTGCCTGCTTTTTTTAACATCTGATGTGATGAGTGTGTGTGAACATGAATGCTGCGTGTGCCACAACGCACATGTGGAGGTAAGAGGACAACCTTAGGGATTGTTGCTCACCTCAAAACAAGGTCTCAGTATTGCTTTGGTGCTGTACACATGAGGCTACGTGGCCTGAAGACTGTCAGGAGGTCTATGTCTCTGCCTCCCATCTTCCTTGTAGATCTGGGATTATAGACTCTTGCATTATTTGCATGGGTTTTGCATGGATTCTGGGGAAATTACACTTAGACTCTGGTCCACACAGATTTACATGGCAAGTGCTTCCCCATCACACCTCTCCTCAACTCCTTAGCACCTTACCCATACAGCTCTTCCAAATACCTAATTGGAGTTCATTCCACTTTCCTCCAACTAGGTATTGACAGAAGCACCCATTCTTGTCTGCACTGTGACACATGATCCTTTTGAAACAGCACTTTCCCCTAGCTTATTAGAGCCAACCACTCCCCAAATTTTTGCTTCATTATTTTTATGTTTGACCAAGGCATGCCTGTATAAAAATTATCTTTTATCACAGTTACCTCCAATCGCCTTCTCTCATCGTTCCCCCCATGAAACCCTTTCCTCTTCGCAGCTCGTCTGCATCGTGCTTCCATGTCTCTTTTCTTTTCTGTTTTGGATTCTCAATGTTAAGAAAATAAATAATCCTGATTCAAAAAGTTTCCTTTGAAAACATGTATATCTCTTCTGTTTATTCTCATTACACCAAGTACTCACTTAGGAGGTAAAATTATTTTTCTTTTAAAGATTTATTTACTTTTATTTTGTGTGCATGGGTGTTTTGCTGCATGTTTGTCTAGACACATGTGTGCCTGGTGCCCAAGGAAGCTTAAAATTGGCATCGGATCCCCCGGGACTGGCGTTACAGTGGGTTATGAGAAGCTGTGTGGGTGCTGGGAACTGAACCTTGATTATCAGCAAAAAGAACAAGTAATCTTAATTGCGGTGTCATCTCTCCAACCCCAATGTGGTGTTAAGTTTTTCCTTAAAAAAATAAAAAACCTCTATGTCTTATCAGAGTGGTACCCTGCTCACATCCACTCTTTTCTCTCTGTCATTAATCAGCTGGAAACTGAAAGATTTTCTTCCTACCGGAAAAGAAGTAAATTGTGTGGGTCTCAAAAGCTTTCAGCAGGCATGTGATGGTATGCTCAGTTTTGCTGAAGTGACGTTTTCTAGCATAAGCATTTTATTTCATGGGCATTGGTGTATTTCCTGTTTGTTGATGCTGCCTGTCTTGTTTCTTTAGACCTGATAAAGCAACGGCAGTTCAGATCTTCAGATTCTGCCAATGGCAAAACTCTGATCTTTTATAGCTTTCCTTATTTGTGAAATGGCTTCAATTCATTTCACATGTCTTTTATTGTTGCCTTTTTAAATGAATAAAATATTCTTTCAGCAAAACTATACTAAAAGGCATAATGTTTGGAACATCCCAAAAGAGTGCTCGTGTGTCGAAGCAGTGTGGGCTCCTTCCAGCCTCCCTGAGGCAGCTTCTTCTGTACCAGGTACCTTACAAGATGCCTGGTCTCAGAAGAACTTACCTAGAGAAGCAGCAGACTAAGTTTTGCTCTCACCACTTTCATCTGCTGCATAGCTAATTTTTCTTGCTAGTGTGGGTGACTGCAGACATGTAAAGGAATACCAAACAGAGAATTTATGTAGATGTGGTTGAGGTACAATGTAGATAGATTAAGGGCAGGGAAACATCCAACCAAACAGACTGGTAAGAATTCAAGGCAGATCCCAAGTAAAGACACGACTTTTTCTGTATCTTTCAGAAACATATCAAAAACTCCTCCATGCACTGAAGGAAATTATGCCCTTTCAAATATTAAATGTCACCCATAGAAATGCCAGGCACCATTAAATATGGAGAGAGAAAATTGGAAAAGATTGCCAAGTTTTATTATTCTCTCTCTCTCTCTTATTTGCCAGTCACTTGTGCATGCATCTTCCTTTAAAAAGAACCCCCCTTCCTCCCCGCCTGTATGCACGAGTCATTCTCGGTACAGCTGTTGTAGAGATATGACAGGCCTGGATGTAGTGTTGATTGAAGAGTGGGATTTTAGTGCTGTTTGATTTGTTTGTGCTTTGGACTGTGTGGTTAGTGGTTTTATAGAGGATGTTCCAGTTCTCTGAATATTGTCCAGCAAGCTGCAGTGCAATGCATCTTTAAAACTCTATTTGCCTAGAAATAAATAGCATGCTGGGACTTCTACTAGGGCCCAGTGCAAAAATGTTTTGTGATGAGGTTTCTGATTGTAGCTTCACAGAACATAAAGAGAAAGAAGTTGTGTTGTGAAAAACAGTTGTCAGGTTGAGTGTTTCCAGTGGAGGAGGCAAGAGAGAGGAGGCTACATCTTCACTGTTTACTGCAGATTGTGAGAATTAATAATGGATAGCCTGATGATACATTATTCACCAGGCCTGACCTCAATAGTACAAAACTGCAGAGGTCACCAAAGCTATCTTTTATTTAAACCCCTGTGTCTGACATCTAGGAAGCAAGGAACGAAGCCAGCTAACTGCATGCTAAGTAAGAAAGATCCTGTTTCTGAGGTCAAGTTTTTCTTGGCTAGAAGTACCATTACGTCTTCTTCCAGGGAATAGCGTAGGAATGCAAAACGGTACATTATAGGCTGGTGAGACGACTCAGTGGGGAAAGGTAATGGTTGAACAAGCCTTGCAACCTGAGTTTGATCCCTGGAAACACAGAAAAGAGGAAGAACACTACTTATTCACAGAATTGTTATCTGGCCTCTACACGCATGCTCTGGCATGTTTCACTTACATTGTGTATATACCTACACAATAAATAAACAAAAATTTTAATAGAATTGGTTTTAATAGCCTCTCTAGTTTAGGAGACTACTACTTGAGATAAACACCTGGTGGGGGGTTTTAGCATTTGGTATCAGTAGATTATGTAATTTCCAAAGGGAACATTTTGGAGTTCCATATGTCAGTCATCAACAAATAATTTAATACCAACTTGCAGAGGTGGTCTCCCTGCTGTTACATGTGCCTGTTTGACTTTTCTCAGATTTGGAAGATCTTTGGGTAGAGAGAATAAGTCAAATTGAGTTCTTTCTCCAAGGCTACTTGTTTTCAGGGGAACATATTTCATTTTAGTCAATGGTCTTTTAAATTTATTTAAGTTCCTTCTGCCATTGCTACAGTCTTGCTAATTTGAGGGCTGGCCAATATATTTAACTTCTCTCTGTTTCCTAGGAACCTTCCATCACATAGCATTTTGTGTAACAATGTAATATAAAGTAAGTCAAAAATTGTAAACGGGGGGCTGGGGAGAGACCCCATGGCTAAGAGCTTTCACTATACACTGGGAGGGATCCTAAGTTCAGTTCTCAGCCTCTACAAGGGACAACTTAGAACTTCCTGCAGTTCCAACTTTGGGAAATTCAATCTTCTCTTTTGTCCTCTCTAAGCTCTGCACACATATGCAAACTCTCACACAGGTTCTCTCTCTCTCTCTCTCTCTCTCTCTCTCTCTCTCTCTCTCTCTCTCTCTCTCTCTTTTCCCTTTCTCCCTCTCTCCCTCCCTCCCTCTCCTCTCTCCCCCTCTCCTCTCTCTCTATCTTGCTCTCAAAATTAATGAAAGAATAAAGATTAAAATAGAAGCATGTGTTGAGATGAAATGATGTTATACAAACAAATTTGAAGATTTGCTAAATTATGTCTTGAAAGATGGTCTTTATATTAATGAGTTTTCTTATTTATTTGATCAAAGATCCGACAATAAGCAATTTAACAGATGGCCGGTTAACTTTGTCCCATATTCGGAGAACGTAGTCTACTCCAATGTGCTAGACATGGTATCAGAAACCTGGGGTGGCAGTTCATTGGTATCTTCAGTCACGAATCAGAGAGATGGATATTATTTTTGTTTGCAGCAGCTTTACTATTTTCTCTCTTCATCCATCCTCAGAAGCCAGTCAAAACAATGGTGCACCTATATTTGGGGTAGCCTTCTTGTCTCAATCCTGTCTTAAGACACAGACAGGTTCAGAGATGACTATACTAGATAATTCAAATACAGCCAGTTTGGCAGTAAAGATTGTCCACCACAGTCCTCACTTTTATGTATTTTAATTTTCAGAATCATAGAAGGTTCTAGTGAAAAACACGTTATATTTACTAGAATTTTTTTTCTCAATAACCTAAGTTGAGTACTAACGTCAAGCTTTGTAGATGATGCATTTGCCTATGTTGTTTACATGGTTCAATGTTCTTGACTGTTGTCAATGTGTTATCATTTGCCAAGCTGAAATTTTCTTGTCACATAAGACACAAATTACATATATAATCCAAATATACTCAGGACTGCCTTCCCTGGGGTAGCATCACCCACAGTGGGCTTGGCCTTCCTGACACAACCATTAATAATAAACAAAAAAAAAAAAAAACCAAACAAACAAACAAAGAAAACACTACAGACTTACTATTACTACAGACAATCTGGTAAAGATGTTTCCTCAAAAGAGGTTCTTCTCAGGATACTCTAGCTTGTGTCAAGTTGACAAAAACCAAACAAACAAGTATATTGACCCCTGGTCAATACAACACACCATTACAACACTATTAAACAATAACTTTTCCTATTTTGCCTGCCCCTAAGACATCACATTAATATCAATATCACAATATGAAACAGCTCAACCTTTAAAAGTCCTACAGTCTTGAAAACTTCATTTTAAAACTTTCAAGTCTCTCAAATGAAAGCGCCTATAAAACAAAAATACACATTACATACATACTTTAAGAGAGAAGAACTTGGGCACATTTACAGTTAAACCAAGGCAAAACTGAAGTCCAACAACGTTCAGCTCAGTGTAAGAGTTCTGAAAGTCAGTGTTTTATGCTGTAAAGAGGAAACAGCTCCATCTGGCTCTAAACTCAGATCCTTTCATAGGCTGGTCGGCTTCACAGCTGTCGCTGTCCTTGGTACTCATCCTGTGGCGTGCCTCCAAAATGCTCAGGTCCCTGTTGCAACTATGCTGGACCTTCACTTAGAGCCTGTTATAGGGACTGTGACCATGCTATGTGATTCCAAGCCTCGAATTCTACTGCTACTGAGGCTGCACCTTCACTGATGGACTCCCCTAGCATCTCACAGTGCCAAGCCTTAGCCACTCTTCATGATCCCCTCATGCTTCCAAAACCCACATCACCTGGGAGACTCTTTCACATACCCAAGTTCAGTTGGCAGCACAAGGTATAGTCTTAGTTCATTCTAGACCATAACTTCTGTGTGCTGGCCCTGAGGAAATACTTCTCTGAAGATTCTGCCTCAATGGTGCTTTTCTCTTCACAATCACAGCTGATTCTTTAGCCCCAGATGATCAGTAAACATTGTGCCAACAGAGCAAATGTATCAGTTCAGCGGCTCTTGTTTCTTTTTAAGCACAGTTGATTCTTCAGTTCCTGTTAGCCAGAGCCACAGGCTCTTAATTCAAAATGTATAATGGCCCTCAAAAAACCTTTAAGGCACTCTGAAACTTCCCCTTGACACTTTACAAACCAGGTCCCCATTATCCACACTACTCTCTGTATTATCTTCTAAGTTCCCACAACAGTTCGTTAAGCTCTGAACACATTTCTAGCCTCAGGTTTCAAAGTTCTTCCACAATACCCCCAAACATAGTCAGGTCTGTCACAGTAGTACCCCACGCACATGGTACCAAGTCATGCCTCAGTCATTGCACTGATAAAACACCACAATCATAATCCTCATGAGGAATGATAGTTCACTTTATTGTACAAATCTCTGGTCATATTTCATCACCTACAAATATCAGGGCAAGAATTCAAGGCAGATACCATCATGCTTCCCAAAGCTAGTTCAGCCTTATTTCTAAGGTCATCTAGGATCATCTGGCCAGGGTGGCCCCACCTATAGTAGGCTGCCCACCCTATCAGTAACTAAACAGTAAAATGTTTTCCAGACTTGTCTAGAGGCAACCTAACAGAAATACTTTCTCAATTGAGGTTTCTCTTCCAAGATAACTCAAGAATGTGTCAAAACCATCCAGAGCAGAATATAAAAATGTTTTTAATTGTACTCTCTTTTAAACTTCTCAATGAAACGTATTATTTTGTATTGACCTGTTGTTGGGAGAATATGATAGTATCTCATGAAGTCTTCACAGAAAAAGTTATTACCATCAAGTTAACATGAACTATATAATTTCTCTTTTTTGTAAAATAACTGTTTTTTATTAATTTATTTTTTATTTTTATTTTACATATTGATTCCAGTTTCCTCTCCCTCTCTCCCACCTTCCCTCTTTCCCTCTCTCCCTCCCTCTCATGCCTCCCAAACACCCCACCATTCCCCCCTCCTCCACAGGGAGGTATCAACAAAATCTGTGAAGTCATTTGGAGTATGGACTAACCCCTCCATCCTGCCTCTAGGTTAGGGGAGTATCCCTCCATGTGGGATGTGCTCTCAAAGTCCTTTTGTGTATCAGGGATATATCCTGGTCCCACTGTCAGTGGTTCCTAAGACTGCCCAGGCCTACTAAATGAGACCCATGTTTACGGGGTCTGAGTTTGTACAATGCTAGTTTCCCAAGTCTCAGTCTGGGAGTCTATTAGCTCCTCCTTGTTCAGGTCAGCTGTCTCTGTGGGTTTCTGTAGCCTGGTCTTGTCCTCACTCTCTGCATCTGGATTCCAAGTTCAGCTCAGTGTTTATCTGTGGGTGTCTGCTTCTGTTCCCATCAGCTACTAGATGAGGGCTGTATGATGTCAGATAAGTTAGTCATCAATCTCATTATCAGGGAAGGTCACTTAAGGTAGCCTTTCCACTGTTGCTCAAATTGTTAGTTGGTTTCAGTCTTGTAGGTCTATGAACATTTCTCTAGAGTCAGTTTTTTCTTCAAACCTATAATGGCTCCCTCGTTTGTCCTACTGTTAAACTCAGTGTTGCAGACCAGACTTGGGAAGCACTGCTATAAACTGTGAAAGTAACTATAAGTCAAGCATTTCTAGCCCAAGCATTTCAGAATAGAAAACTTATCACAAGAAGGATTGATGGGCAGCAGATTGTGATCTGCTCACAAGTACTTAAAATTTGATTACATGCTATCCCAATTTTTTTTTTTTAAGAAAATAGCCAACACACATGATCTACATATTTTGGTAATGTCCAAGGGTGTTGCTGGTACACATTTTATTATATATATTTTGTAGGTTATAGAGCTTTATTGTTGCAATAAATTAACTTTGCCTGTATTTTATATAAAAAGTAGCAGGGGATTTGGAGATTTGGTGGGTCTCCCTAACATCCGGGAGACCTGTTCAATGATAAAGCAGAGGTGTGGATGAATTGAGGAAACAGGTACTGAAAGCAGAAGGTCCCACATCCTCATATGGGAATGTGGCTTCAGAGCAGTCTTTATAACTTTTCCCCCTTCTTTGAAATTTGAGACTCCTCTTGAGCAGCCTGAATTCTGCTGTTCTGCCAGCCTCCCTATGGACTTTTCATACTCAGATAAAACTATGTAATAGATGCAGTTGTTGAAACATAGTTAACCACCTGAATCAGATGCAGAAATCAAAAGAATAAAGGCTGATTTTTTTGAGCCATAACTTGGAGCTCTGGGACTCAGAATAGGACTTGGGAGTCTCTCTTCAGCTAAAGGCCTGTGGTCAGGTACAGGTGCAAGGATTTTCTATACACATCTCAAAGTGAGGTCTGTGGTGTTTGCATAGATAAGTCTTCATTTTAACAGGTTCTAAATGAAGTTTAATGTTCTAGAGTTATGACTCTAAATTTAGGATTAGTTTTTCCCCTTAAAGGTCATTTGAAAATATGTAGAGATATTTGGGATTGTCTCAACTTAGATGGACATTGCAGATATTGGGTAGTTAGAAGCCAGGGATGCACTAAGAGCCCAAATGGCAATGTGAACACTCTTCTTCAGTTATCTGTCCCGAAGTGTTAATTGTGAACCTTTGTTCTATAATTCAAGTTCATGATATGCAAAATACCATAACATGAGAAAACCACTTCTCAGAGACTTTGGCCAAGTAGGTCCAGGATGTGGAAATAGAATCTCTATTTCTTTCAAATTCTTAAGTTTCTAATACTGTTCATCTATTGAGTCATGGTTGCCGTGGATCTGGGGCTTAACTATCAAGTTGCATCTAATTTTTCCAATGCTATTTCCCAGAAATAACGTTTATTATGAGCCCTGAATTATTTTGTGGCTGTACAATCATGGCTACTGTTTCCCATATCTCTGAATTTAGGCTTTTTGAAATATCTCTGGTTTCTGATGAGCTTCCACATGTGGGATGTAATAAGTGACCACCATTTCAAATCTTTCATGAAACTCCATAGGACATATGAAATAGCATTTACATGTTTGGCAGATAATTCTTAGCAAAATTGTAGTACAAAATCTTTTCTGTGCTTTTTTAATTCATTGAAAATAACTTTTTCATACAGTATATTCTGATCAGAGTTTATCCCCCATATCCTCCTAGATTTTCCCCAACTCTTCACCCATCCATCTCCACCTCTCTCTCTCTCTCTCTCTCTCTCTCTCTCTCTCTCTCTCTCTCTCTCTCTCTCTCTCTCTGTGTGTGTGTGTGTGTGTATGTGTGTGTGTGTGTAACAACAGGCAAAATAAGAAAAACATGAAGCACAGTGAACACAATTTTAAGACATTCTCAATTATATTTAGATGTTAGTGGAGAATGTATTCAGCAATTGAAGAACCAGCCTGCAGTGATGTTTAATAGTGGCTGTCTATCTGACTGGATACGGGAACAACTACAAGACACACCTCTGGGCAGACCCCAGAGCATGTACTTGAAGATTTATCTGAAGAGGGATGAGTCTCCTCCAAAAAGTGGGCAGGATTTCCAAAAGAAACACAGTTATAAAAAAGGTCAAGGAACAAAAATGGTTGATTTATCCTGCCCACCTCTCCTCCTTGCTTCTGAGTGTATCCACTCAATTGATGACATCGCTACTGAATGTCTTTGCTTACACCAGAATCTAGCTTTTTCAGCAAATCAACATAAACTGAAGACTAGCTGCACTCCAGCAATTCTCCAGCCTATATGGAATTACTGAAGTATCCAGTCCTCTACACTGAGAATTCACTGGGCTTTTAGCCTTACAATGTGTAGACAGATATTATTGGAATACTTAACTTGTGTGATGCAATCATAAATAAAAAATTATCCATTATAATAAATGCACACATATACATATATGTAAGTATGTATGTTTGTCTGTCTATATGTATGTATATATATACATGTCTTAGTGTTCACTATTGCTGTCAGAAGACATTGAGACCACAACTCTTACAAAGAAAGTATTTTATTGAGGTGACTTTCTTACAGTTTATGGGTTTGGTCCATCATGACTGGGAGCATAGCAGTAGCAATGCTCCTTTCAAACCATCACAATATTATAGCTTATGTTCCCCTAGAAAACATGAATGCAATTAACATATGAAAATCCTTGTGTTCAATCCTCAGCACCCCAAATACTTTAACCAGAAATAAATAAAGGAATAAAGTGCTATTGAAAAGAGATAGGAAACAGGCCCCTACCAGGGGTGCCCAGTCCTTATCTAACCTACTGCTCATTATTGTAGTAAGTACTAAAGTTCACTTTAGGAAAAACTCAGCCAATCCCAAATGTCTTTGATATATTGGGAAGAATAATTATCCTATGCCAATAACATTTTCATGCACATACCTCACTTACAAGTTAGATAGTTTAAGTTACACACTTAGCTAACAGAACAGGTGCAGATTATTTTAGAACACCTTTGAGACTAGCTTACCCTAATTTTCTTCCCTAAAGTCATTTCTTTTCATGATCATTATAATCAACAGTACCAGCCACGTACACAAAATGTTAACATTTCTGAATAGAGATTCAAAGTGTTTTCATCAGGCCCTCAGTCACTGCTCACTCCATTAGAACCATCAATATCAGGAGAGGCAAAAATTATAAACCAGTAGCTAGGCAACAGAAACAAAGCTAACAAACATTAGGCCAGGGACTCTAGCCTTTATAAATGAAATTCAAATATCACCTTGGCTGAATATAGCTTTCCAGTTTATTGCTATTTTGACACAAATAGAGCCAAGATATATTTTCCTTACTTTGTTTATTTTTTTGCCTTTTCCTTCTAGTTTATGCCCAACATTATTAATTTGTAGAAAGAAACAGAGTGGATGAAAGAAGCCTATAAATCAGAAACAAGCTATTTTTATGGTTAACACTTCTACTTGCTTATCCTGTCTTCTATAATGTGAGTAATAAGCAGGTTTTCACAACAATCCTTGGGGCCTCCCTTATTTGTGGCATTGCAATGTACGATTAAAAGTTTATTTGTAAGGTTAGCTGGGAAAAGTTTTGAATAAAAATGAGTATCTTGACAAAAATCAAGTGCCAAGCTTTGGAACTAAACATATAATCTCGTGGCTCCTTTATCTCCTTTCAAAACAGAGAACAAAACGTCCTGGAAATGGTGATGAATGCATTCTGTTTATATAATGCAACAAGTTCACTTCAGCCTCTACTGGTTTAGATTTTATTAAATGTAGTTTGATAAAGCAAAATCCTATCAAAATGGAAAGCCAAAACACAACACCAACTTTTCTCTGTTATTTTCTCTTAAGAGCTTCAGGTTGAATGGTGGACATATTAAATTACTATTTGTCTTAGTGAGTTTCTATTGTTCTGAAAAGACACCATGACCGTGGCAACTCTTTTAAAGGAAAAAGAGTTAATTTGAGTGGCTTACATTTTCTGAGGTTTAGTCAATTATCATCATGGTGAGACATAGTGGAGTACAGGCAAAGATGGTGCCCAAGAAGGAGATAAAATCGTATATCTTGACCCACAGGTAACATGAAGTAGTCTAAGTGTCACACTGAGCAAAGTGTGAGAAAAGGAAGCCTCCATGCCCACCCGTGCAGTGACATACTTCTTCCAACCATGCCACACCGACTCCAACCAAGTAACAACTCTTAATAATGCACTCCCTATGAGCTTGTGGGTGGCAATTACATTTGAATTATCACACTCTCCTAAAATGCACAAATATAAGAAGCCAATAGAATTTGTGGGGTTTGTTTAGAATTACAACTATGTTCAGTTGTTTCTATTTTTTTTTAAATTTAAAACAGTGTTTCTCAACCTATGGATTGAGACCTCTTCTGGGGCCAAAAGACCCTTTCACGGGGCAACATATTAGATATCCTGCATATCAGATATTTACATTGTGATTTGTGACAGTAACAAAATTACAGTTACAAAGTAGCAATGAAAACCAATGTTTGGTTGGGGGGATCCCACAACCTGAAGAACTGTGTTAAAGGAACTGTATTCAATGAAAGTTGAGAATCAACAGGTTAGCGGAATCACTACAGATACATTCTATCAGAATTTGTAGACAATGGTATGTCCATTCCCATCCACTGATTTCCAGCTCAGAGGATGCAGAGCTTGTGACTCTACTCAGGGGAATCAAAAAGGAAAACACTGGCACTAACTCCTCGTACAGTGCTTCAGCAGGAACACAGATTCCATTCAGTCTTTATTCCAGGAACACATTGATTCTTGGTAGAAAATATTGCCACTTAAGCTCCTATTTAGTCTCTGATTCTTGACTGTGGACTGTTACGGCAGGTTTTTCCTCCCTGCCGGCCTCCCGGTCCTGCCGCCATGGTCCCGCTGCCACGTGAGCCCCAAATAACATTCAGAGACTCTGTATTTGATACAATCCTGTTGGCCAATTACCATTATTGTTAATGGGCTAGCTCTGTCTTAATTATTAACCCATTTCTACTTATCTAAGTATTTCCACGTGGCTCATCTTATCTGAAAGCCGCCTCTGGCGTCTTGCTTCCTCCATG
The DNA here is from genome assembly GCA_030556225.1 of Cricetiscus sungorus. Taxonomy (NCBI): domain Eukaryota; kingdom Metazoa; phylum Chordata; class Mammalia; order Rodentia; family Cricetidae; genus Cricetiscus; species Cricetiscus sungorus. Next base: position 6,602,372 of record JANBXA010000202.1, on the reverse strand, counting down.
CTCTACATCTTGACTCCTCCCAACTACTTCCTCCTTCCTCCTTCCTCCTAGTTTCTTAGTCCCTCCTATCTTCCTTTTCTATTGGCCAACAGGGCTTTATTAATTAACAAGTATGAAAAACATATTTACAGAATAACATCTCCCATCAGTGGACACCATGTCATTGGCTATCTCATGGTCCTGTTGCTATGGCTTTCCCTATTCTGATGAACAGGATCACCAATATAAACCTTTAAGTTGCTTAAGTAAAATAATGAATATAAAATGACAACACAAAGAAAGCCAGTCAACATACAAAGAACAGTGACAGAGAGTTCTTAACCTACATATTTACTAACTAAGGATTAGTATGAAAGTGTCTAATGGAAGTCTTTGTGGCAAGACGCCTTAACCTTAAAGCATGGGTAATTATGTTTTCTGGTAGGATGTCAATAATTACAATAATTTTCACAAATACAACTAAGACACTCAGATACAAATAAGTGCTGATGAGGGAAGTTGGAATTCCAACACTTGAATCTTACAACAAAATGGTAGAGCCAACAAACACTTTTTAAAATCGTCAAAGGCTAATTGACAATAAACATTAATTACAGTGTCATTTACCAGATTCAAATTTCTATTCACCAATCACATGTAATGTATATTCCCTTTGTATTTGTTAGTTTTGTGTCAGATTGAATAGGGAATGTAGATTGAGAAAACACCAATGAATACAGCCAGAGTGTTTTTTTGTTTGTTTGTTTGTTTGATTTGATTTGATTTTTGATACTTTGTTTTTCGTGGGGGTTTTTTGTTTTGTTTTGTTTTTGTTTTTGTTTTCGGTAAAGGATGAGACAAAGTTAGAACAACCAAGGAAGTAGACACTTAAGGAATTCCTATGTACATTGAGGTTTGTTAGAAATTCAAAGGAGGGAAATGAAATTAAAAAAAAAGTCAAATATTCTTTAATGTGAGCTGAACAAGGATGTCAGCAATTGCTACCTCTTAATGGATGGAAAAAAATTCCATGATGCCTCAACCTTACACATAGAAATGTAGGCAACTTAGGGAAACTGGGAGAAGGATAGGTGTCCTTCACAGGGAAGAGCATATCAGATGGTTGTGTACTATTGAATGATCAACCCTGAAAGCTTTCATATAAGTGATACTATATAGGCTCAACTTGTTATATTTTGGAATATGTGCGTGCGTGTGTGTGTGTGTGTGTGTGTGTGTGTGTGTGTGTGTGTGTCTGTGTGTGTGTGTGCAATAACAACTATTGCTAAAAGAGGATATGAATTGTAAGAGACTAAGGAGGGGAATATAGGGGGGTTTGGAAGAAGGAATAAGTGATGCAATTATATTATAATCTCAAAAATAATATTTAAAAAAATTATAATGCATTTTAAAATATTATTTTTTACAGGATATATAGACACATAAACATATATATTAATATGAAGTTTTTATTGTGAAATTTTAACATCTATATACATGCAATACTGATTAAGTCACAGTAATAATACTTAATTTCTTTCCAGCTATCAAACTGGAGTCCATGAGCTCCCCCTTGTTCAGCTCAACAGTTTGTGTGGGTTTCTCCAGCCTGGTTTTGACCCCTTTGCTCATAACTCCTCCCTCTCTACAACTGGATTCCTGGAGTTCTACTCAGTGTTTAGCTGTGTGTGTCTGCTTATGCTTCTGTCAATTACTAGATGTTCTAGGATGACATAATAAGGTAACCATCAATCTCATTATCAGAAAATGGCATTTAAGGTAGCCTCTCCACTAATGCTTAGATTGTTAGTTGGGATCATCCTTGTAGATCTCTGGACATTTCTCTAGTTCCATATGATCCCCCAGAGACAGGGAAAGGGACAAGCTTTCCCAAGCAAATTGGGAGCATGAAGGGAGGGGAGAAGGAGTTAGGAAAAAAAGGAGGGGGTCATGAGGAAGCAGGAAGATTGAGTCAGGGAAAGAATAGAGGAAAACAAGAAAGGAGATACCATAATACTTACATTCTCTTTGATCTTATTTTGACATCTTCACCAAGTCCATATTAACCCACTATAAGTAGCTGCCAACCCACTGTAGTGTGAAACATCAGCACATACTTCTTACACCTCTCTGTGTCTGGCCTTCGTTATGCAAACCCCAGTAACAGCTGTTCCATCTTCAACTCCAGTTATTCTTAGAACCACTTAAAAAGAAATTGTGTTGGGTTATGAAAAATGCACATGTTGTAATATGTATTATGAACAATATCCTCATGGGCTCATATATTTGAGTACTGGGTCTTGGCCAATGGTGCTATTTTGTAAGGTTGTAGAAACTCTAACAGGTGGAACCTTGCTGAAGGAAGTGGGTAATTCCAGAAAGGATGCCATAACCCAGAAGTACTTTCTACTCCCTCCCTGCCTTTGATCTCAGGATGCAAAATGACCAGCACCCTCCTATTTCCCACTTACTGATCCCATGTTATGCTTTCCATGCTACAATGGACTGTGTCCTCTCAAACTGGAACCCAAGCAAATGTAAAGGTGCTTCTTATCAGATGTTTTGTCACAGCAATGAGAAAAGTACTTAATACATAAGATATTTACCTTCTTGTTACTCTGCTATTTCATTGAATATAATGCTGTACAATTCGACATATTTTCTTGCAATTATATTATGCTATTCATTTTTATGTCTAAGTAGTTCTACATTGTGTACACATGTACAATAATTTCTTCATCCCTTCATCTTTTGACAAAACCTTTTTTAACCTATATCTTTATATTTAAATCACCACTGACCACACAAAAGAAAACAAAACTCACAAGAAATTGTATGCCTTTTGTATGTGGACTTCCTTTGAATAGTATTGGTGAAGTGAAATGGGTAACCATACAGTAGATCTAACATAGGTTTTTAAGAACATCCATATTGTTCCATAAAGGCTGTACTAATTTATATAGCAACCAATAATGTCTAAAAATGCCTGTTTTTCACATCTTTGCCATTATTTAATTTAGTCATTTGTTACTAGTATGATATGACCAACAGATATCATGAAGCAGGAATGTTCCTCCTTTACCTGACTTCATGACAATTAAAACAGGCAAAATTGTTAATAACATAGTGATAACTATATATCCTGATGATAATGTTGGTTCTAATATTCTCTTAATTGAAAGGAAAGAAGAAAAAATCAAATGACTTCTTACACAAGTTTCAATAAACTACTTGGATATTCTCTGTATTTCACCAAGTAGAATATAGATGGAATATGATCCTTTCTCGGTCTGTTGATGCTATTTCTATGTTTAGGCACTTCTTAATATCTATCTGGAAAAAGTCACCTAAAACAAATATTATATTCCATTAAGTTATTGTGTCCTGCTGCAAAAAGCACCCCCAACTGCAATTCAGTAGTTGCAGAAAGACAAGGACAAGATGTGTTTCATCACTGTGTCCTAAAGATAGTGACAGTGAGTGTGAGATGATGGGAGTGAGGCAGCTTGTAAATGTATAAGAACTCTGAATGAGAGGAAGCATAACAGTGAGCACAGGAGAATCGTGCATATGTAATGCAAAGTTACATAACATTACAAATTACAGTGTAAGGAAGGGAATATGTGTGCTAAGCTGAAAAATAAATGAGTGCTTAGAAAAGATTTCATTTATGAAGTAACATTTCAGTTCCCAAGGAGAAGTAACTAGCTATTTCAAAGGAGCATTGCAGGCAGAGGATCATGAATTACCAGAAGCAGTCTAGTGAGTGAATCAGAAACCATGAAAATAATTCTCTTACGGTAACTAGCGAGGTAAAAATTACCAGACTTGAAGGTCATTAAGTACAGACTGCTCCTTCAATCAGACTTTTGTGCCCCAGCTCCTTTGCTTCTGAAAGCATACTAATTGTGAGGAAAAGGCACTATCACAATTGCCTCTCCTTAAAATATGAAATCCTACCTGAATTCACCAGTAATGAATGGTTGATAAGACACTATGTTGAAGAGAACAGGAACTTCCCTTTACCAGGCTAGGCTAAAGACCTATGATAAAGAAAAAAAAATCTCATTTCATTGCCTCAAGAGAACATTCTGAAATTCAAGAGATAAAGGAAATAGGGTACCTGTTAAGAAGATGGAAGGGTGACCAGAGAGGTTGGTCTCCAGCACCCAGAATCTATGTTTGAAAGCTCGCTACCACCTACAGTTCCAGTTTCAGGTGATCAAATGCAATCTACTGGCCACATGTAGGTATACACACACATGCACACACACACTTACACACACTCACGCCTGCACACACACACACACTCACACACACTCACACACACACACACACTCACACTCATGCACGCACCCACACACACACACTGGCTCACATATATATATACGTAGAAATAATTTTTAAATATTTTAGTGGAAGAAATTGCTACCTCTTTAATGGAATATACTCATACACTCTAAAGCAACTCCCTTGATGCAGTTGTGGTAAGGCCTTGGATCCAGGGTAAGAAGTCCCCTCCCAAGAAAAGCAAGAGATTTCACATATTTATGAGAGTTTAACTCACTATTAATATATCTTCTGCTAAAGAAAAAAAGGACAGAAACTCACTTTCTTTTCCTGGCTTTTGTCTAACTTTAAATAATCTGTTATTAAATTCTGTTTCCTAAGTTTGCATATCTGTGTGTGTGCGTGTGTCTGTGTGTGTGTGTGTGTGTGTGCATGCGTGCGTGCGTGCGTGCATGCATGTGTGTGTGTGTGTGTGTCTAACTAAGGAAATGATGGGTTTATAGACCTATTTCCATAGAGCCGTGTGTCACGTGATGTCCAGCTAATTTCATCTCAAACAATGGACTGGACAAGATCCTAAGAAGAAAAGTGAAGTATAAATTAATAAAAGCATGAGGAAAAGATAGGATACAGTCTATGGAAAGGAAGTCAGCTGCTGCAAACACTTACCTCGAGGGCCACGTCTTCAGGGTTTGTTTTTATGAGTTCAGAGGTATAAAGAGCTGAACCTCTGGCACAGAAAGTGAATGGATCCTATCCTGATTGACAGTTGAGCTGTTATGTGACTTTAAATGGACTTCCGTGATCATGGCTCATAATTTTAAGCATATATATATGCCCTGTCTCACATACATATGAGATGATAAGTAAGTTGTTTCTCTGGACAGGTCACTTCAAGAACAGATTGACATTTACTGAACTTGTACACAGCACCCATCTAAATTGAGCCTGTTCTCTCTTTCACAATGATGTGCTGAACCACAACCACCAGACCATGTAGGTGAGGAATGGAAGAGACATCCAAGAAGAGGTTCCTTAGGTTGCTGGGTTGTTCCTGTACTTACCTGTATTCACCCAGGAATAATATGATTTGGGGATTCAAACATAATGGGAAGGCCCTGAAAATTTTTTCACCAGGAATGGAGAGATGCAATTTATCCCATAGTGTTATTCTGGCTAATATATAGAGTTCAGTGCAAAGAGACAATCCTGAACACAGTCTATGACTGGAAATTAGAATGAGGACCTACACTCTTCTTCTATAGTCTGAGGACCTACACTCTTCTTCTATAGTCTGAATTAATGCCATGTTACTCCGGGTACAGGGAAATGTTTTCAAACTGTATTTTAGTACAAATATTTAAAAGGCTACTTTTGTTGCAATAAAATTACATAGTGACTATCTGTCCTTTTTATTGCTTACCTGACTAATGTGCCAGAAGCAATGGACTTTAATCTGTTACATGGCCATATGTTTTTCCTTTATACAGCAAGCAAAAACCAATGCCTTGAGCTGACACCACAACGATGTAAACACTCTTCTCCCGTGTCTCTTTCTTTATGTAGGTAAGACTCATAGATCCAGAAATATCTAAAAGGATCCTTCTATCTTCTTCATGTCATCATGGACAATTACATGCTCCAAAAGGGGACATAAGGGATGAATTCTTGTGCAACTACAACTATAGCCCTCACTCGTATACTGTTTGTTAGTTATTTTAGTAAGAAGAGACTTAGTGATACTGACAAAACTATGTTATGCTGTCCTATATGTACACCAAGGCCTCAAACCAACCTGCAACTGCCACTCCAATAGACACACACGTTTAGCACAATTGCACCAATAATATAGAACTTATTATTAACAATTGCATTTTCCCCAACACAGCTACTTACCTCCAAAGAGCAAATGGTTTGCAGTTGTGTATGAAGTAAAGGAGGGCACTATCTGAAATCTCTACTAAAATTTCCCAGGAGTTTTCAATCTTGCTTCCAATCATGCCACTATGAGGTCTCAACTCCTACTTAGTTGAAATTCAGCCAAAACTTAAGGAAAGAGACAAACAGAAAATATGTGAAATCTGTTTCCTTGGTAATGCTTTTATTTCCAAAAGACAAGTTGTCAGTTAAAGGTGAATATCTGAGAAGTACTAGTTCACAAAAGGAGAAAATCAAATGTAATGTGTTGTTTGATGATACATAGAAGATCTTAAGATACTTAGGTCAAATTATCGTTTTAATAACTATGTTTTGGAGCCAGCAAGATGGTTCAGTAAGTATATGTGCCTGCTACCAAGTCAGATGACCTGAGTTTGATTTCAGGAACTATTGTAATAGAAAGAGACAGCCAACTTCCCCTGGGTATCCTCTCATATTCACATGATGTGAACAATGCTACACACACACACACACACACACACACACACACACACACACACACACCAGAATTATTAAATAAATAAATGTAATTTAAATTAAAAATAGCTATGATTTTGTAACAGAAAAGTATATGTATATGCAATACTATCAGAGGTCATTATTGCAAATAGTTTACTTTATTTAAGGTTTTCAGAATTTAAGTTACAAATGTCTATGTAGTGCTAGAATTCCCCAAAGGTGAAATAGGCCAGGGAGGTGAAAGTCCTAAGATTCATAAGAGCCCAGCATGAAGATGTCACATGGGTTTCCTTCTCTGTGTTTTGGGGATCAGATATGTTCATTTGACAGAAGAAATTTGTTACTGAACTATGAATTCCTCAGGAGAGCTGTAAAAAAGAAAGAGCTTGCCATAATGGTTAAGTGTTATCAGCAGTTTCTGCCACCTAGTCCCACAGCCACATTAGCCCCAAAACAATACCCTGAGACTCTATTAGTTATAAATCTGTTGGCCAATGGTTAGAGCTTCTTATTGGCTAGTTCCGTCTTAGCTATTAACTCATTTCTATCAATCTAAGTTTTTCCACGTTGTCTTACTGGAGAGAGGGTCTGGACCTCTAATCCTCTCGTGGCCTACATCTTGACTTATCTCTACTACATCTTCCAGAATCCTCCTTGTCTCTTAGTCCCACCATTGCTTCCCTATTGGCCAACAGGGCTTTATTCATTAACCAATAAGAGAAACATAGGTACAGAATGATATTTCCCATCATCTCTTCTTTTCTGTCTAAAATAAAAAGAAGGGCTTTAACTTTAACATAGTAAAATATACAACAAAACAGTAATTAAGAAAGAACTATAATTACAATATTTAGTCCATTAACATTATCAAGAATTAAAAAAATATTCTATCATCTATTTTATCTTTGTGAGGTTAAAGTTTTATATGTAACTTACCTTTGTTCCTAACTAAGAAAAACTATAACCATAACTATCTGTCTTCAACTCCATCAAAGACAACAGAAGGATATTATATAAACTCTAGAAATGACAGAGACAAGTCACCTGGTCAATCACCCGAAGTTCTTCTGTAATGTTCCGTCTTCATCCCATAGGCCATGCAGACTCCTCAGCAAAGCAGGAAAATTTAAACTGTCCACATGTATTGGCACTTTGTCAGTCACTTTTCTCTGTGTCCTGCAAAATGTCTGGCAGACTCTTCCCCATGAAGCAGGAATCCTGTAGCACTGTCCATCTTGTATCAGCAGTCACTTTCCTGTAGGTCCTGCATGTCCTGCATAAAGTCAAACAGTCTAGGCAAGAGCAGTATCTTGCAGAAATGGTTAGTCTTGCTATAACAAAATCAAACTCTACAAGTTTCTTCTATGCCCATCTTCCTCTCAAAAGTAAGTGGTTTTGCCAGGAGCAGTTGTGCCTCACTGTTAAGAAAAACTCTAAACCATTTTAAATGCCATTTTCTGAAGGTCTTTGTGAAGTTTGAAGATTATATATCCATCTCAAATACATCTCTGTATATCTAGAAATCCTAACTAATATAACTATGTTTTGACTATTGCAGGTGATTATATACTATCTGTGTTTAATTATGCATTACATTTTAAAAGATCTGTACAAACAAAACACATAACAAGAGGAAAATTTACATATCACAAAAATGACCTTTAACTTGTATCAAAAAAATGAAAATCCTTACCAATGCAAATCATTAATTCCTATATCATTTCCACCTTTTTCCTTTAAAAAGACACTGACTGTGATCATTAGCATTTATAACCAACCCCATATAAATGAAAACAAACATTTATAAACAATATTTGTGAATATGGGCATTGTGCTCTCCAAACTACTTTCTGCTGTTAGGGGGCACTGTCTTTGGGATCCTAAGGAAACCCAGAAATCCTGCCTATAGTGGTCTGAAAGTCTGCCTTGTCCAAGCTGTTTTAAGGGTTGGATCACCTGGGCCACTGCTTTAGGGGGTCTTGCTTCATCAAACCATATTAATCTGGAAGGAATACACAGGTTTTCATTTTCTGTGGAGACACAAATAAAATCTCTTTTCCAAAAACTTAAATTTTGAAGTCAAGGCATTTTAAAAATAAATAAATTGGATTAATTCAACAGCATTGAGAATCAAGTATATTTTAGCAATTGTTGTTCCTTCCTTAGCAATTCAAAGACAACACAATAGCATACAGTATCCAGACTCTGTATTTTCCATCTTTACATGGCTTTTTAATTACTCTATTTTACTTCCAGTTTTTCCTTTTTTTGAGACAGGGTTTTTCTGTGTAACACTGGCTGCATTTGAACTCACTCTGTATACCAGAGTGGCCTTGAAAACACAGAGATCTGCTTGTCTCTGCATTCTAAGTGCTGGCATTAAAGGTTCACACAGCTACTCTCTTTCTTTTTCTTTTTTTTTTTTTCCTTTTCTTATTCTTTCCTTTTTTTCTTTTTTGTTTTTTTTTTTTTTTTTAAATCACTTTATCCTGTTCTTTTTCTCTCCAAGTCTATGTAATAATTTAAAATACACTGTTAACCTTTAGAGGTTTATCTTTATCTTAATCTGTCTTTACTGTAAATCTTTATGTTTTTCTGGCCACCAGTCTTTTATCTGCTAAACAACAACATTGCTTTCTAATATGCAAGAGGTACATTTACCAGCATCAACGAGAGCTGTGCTCACTGCCTTGGTCTATGCTGCCATGAAGCAGCATGCAGCTGGTTTGGAGATGAGGTCACTGCCACTGCCAGCTGCTTGTACACACCGTTTAATTGTTAGCAGGGCCTCTTAAAAGAGACGTGCAGTTTTTGCTGTTTATTCTCTGTTAGGAAACCTCCCTTAAAAGAGTCAAACAAGTCTCTGCTTGTCTCTAGCAAAACAGAGCCCTCTTGAGAAAAATGATGCTGTCAGGAAAACTTGCTTGTCTCTGTTCTTTTGTTTCTAAAATACCGTTTTAAGCTTTTGCCAAGTTTTAAGTGGAAGTTCTTAGTACCCACATTGAAGGTGCCATTTTGTTAAGTTGTGTGCCAATTTGTTACATGCACTTTCCTGCCAGCCTGGTCCCACAGCAATGTCAGCCCAAAAATAACACCCAGAGACTCTGTTGGTTATAAAGCTGTTGGCCAATGGCTAGAGCTTCTTTTGGCTAGCTCTGCTTAGCTATTAACTCATTTCTATCTCCTACTGGAGAGAGAGTACAGACCTTATATCCTTTCATGTCCTACATCTTGATTTCTCTCTACTACATCTCCCAGAATCCTCCTTGTCTCCTAGTCCTGCCTATCTTGCTTTCCTATTGGCCAATGGTGCTTTACTCATTAACCAATAAGAGAAACATATTTATAGAATGACATCACCCATAAATTAAGTGTCAGTTTTCCAGACCTGGGAGATGTCATATGATGCAAAGGGAAGAGAAAGCAAAAGAATGATAGGCACTTAGGATGAGAAGCTAAGAAAGCACCAAAGGTAGAGAGATATGGTAACATTACAGTGCAAGAGCTGAAGGTCCAACATCTTCATGGCTGGTCTCTGGTGACTGCTTTAAAAATTACAAGTGTAAACATGGGCTATATATTACTACTTTTTCCAGAAATGATACTTGTTTTGAGAAAAAAAAAAAAAACAGAAAATCAACTGGATCACATATATATATATATATATATATATATATATATATATATATATATATCAAGGTTTTTTGTTAGCCAGCCTGAGATGTTTAAACCCCTCTCATTCCTAAGAAATGTCTCTTTCTATGATTAAGCCTTAGGTGATATCAAAACACTGATTTCAGGTGTCCTGTGTGGTGAGATATTTTTAAGCCTTCTTGGCGTTTCTGTCGCTGGGAACTGCTCAGAAAACTGTCTTCTCTGAATGCTGGAGCAACAGTCAAGGAAGTCAGACACATCATTCTCATTTCCATTTGTGACTGACTTCACAATCAAGGCATGGATAGATACTAGAAGAGTCTTCTTTACCTTCCACAGTCTGCGTGTATTGTTAGACATTATTTCTATGAAAATAAAATACTTTCTGAGTAACCCTGAAAGTCACTTAGCCCTTGATGATCTTGTTTCTTGGGATTTATACATTCACTTCCTACAACACTGTGGAGCTGCATGTTACTTTTAATAAATCTCATATCCAGAACTACTGAGACATGTCCATTTATATCATTCAAAGACATAAGCCCTATAAATTACATTATCTAGATTCATTTGTTTTGTTATTTGATGTTAAGATTAACTGATATGAAACAACCTCCAAAAAGTTGAGGAAGAAAGGGCAACAAATCCTCCTACTTGTTCTCTAGAAAAGACCTAGCCTTCTAGAATAGCTATATTCTATAGTTCCTTTATGACAGGTGAAATTACAGTACCAGAGTATTGTGAGTTCAAAGACATCACACAACATTTCCTGAAGTAGCAATGACAACAAATTCCACTAAAATCTTTTGAAATGGTAGCCAAACTGGAATCTATGAGCTCCCTCTTATTTGGGTCAGCAGTTTCTGTGGATTTCTACAGCCTGGTCTTGACCCCTTTTCTCATCACACCTCCCTCTTTGCAACTGGATTCCGGGAGTTCTACTCAGTGTTTAGCTGTGGGTGTCTACTTTTGCTTCCATTACTAGATGAAGGCATAGAGTGGCATTTAAGGTAGTCATCAATCTCATTATCAGGTAATGGCATTTAAGATAGCCTCTCCAGTATTGCATAGATTGTTAGTTGGGGTTATCCTTGTAGATCTCTGGGTATTTCCCTAGTGCCACACTCCTCTTAAAACCTATAATGGCTCCCTCTATTATAGAATCTCTTCCTGCTCCCTCATGTTCACCTCTCCCCTCCTCCCTCCTAACTTCCTCTCTCCTACTCCATGCTCCTAATTTTCTTGGGAGATAGTCTCCCTTTTCCCTTCCCCAGCAAACCATGTATGTCTCTCTAAGGGTCCTCCTGGTTTTCTAGATTTTCTGGCAGTGTGGATTGTAGGCTGATAATCCTTTGTTCTATGTCTAAAAACCATATATGAGGAGTACATACCATGCTTGTCTTTTTTGTGACTGCATTACTGCACTCATTATGGATTCTTCTAGTTCTATCCATTTGCCTGTGAATTTCAAAATTCCATTATTTAGTTTCTGCTTAGTAGTACTACATTGCATAAATGTACCACGTTTTCTTCATCCATTCTTCAGTTGAGGGGCATTTTTAGGTTGCTTCCAGGTTCTGACTGTTATACATAATGTGACTATGAACATAGTTCAACAGATATCCTTGTTCTAAGAATGTGGATCTTTTAGGTATATGCCTAAGAGTGGAATTACTGGCTCTTTGGGTAGACTAAATCCAATTTTCCTGAGGAACCACCATAATGATTTCCAAAGTGGCTGTACAAATTTCTCTCCAACCAGCAATGAAGGAGTGTACCCCTTTCTCCACATCCTCTCTAGCATTAAACTGTCATTGATGTTTTTAATTTTAGCAATTTTGACAGGAGTAAGATGGTTTCTCAGGTTGTTTTGATTTGTATTTTCCTGATGAATAAGGATGTTGAGCACTATCTTAAGTGTCTTTCTGCCATTTTAGATTCCTCCATTGAGAATTCTCTATTTAGTCTGTACCCCACTTTTTAATTAGATTATCAGCTGGGAAAGCATCATAGGACTGAAGCAGACTCCCTGAAAGTGGAGGTTAGTTAGGAGGACTGGGCAGTCTATGGTGCCTCTGATAATGGATTAGTATTTATACCTAGTATACAAATGGACTTTGGGAGCCCATTCCACATAGAGGGATACTCTCTCAGCCTAGACACATGGAGGAGGGCGTAGGCTCCAAATGATATGACAGAATTTGAAGACTTGCCATGGAAGTCTGCTCTCTGTGGAGAAGAAAGAGGATAGGATGAGGGTTAGTGGGGGAAACAGAGGATGACTGACAGGTGAGCGAACTGGGACTGACATGTTAAACAAGCTTGTTTCAAAGTTAAATTAAAAAATTATCAAAAACTGCTAGCCAGATATGATTGATATTTTCTACCAGCCAGGAATCTAGTTAAGAGGTGTGTACTCTAAGTAGGTTTACTTTTCAAATTTATAAACAATAAATTATATTAACAAACATGAAAGAATAACCAAATCCATCACTTCATAAATTTCTGAAATTTCTTTAATAAGTTGAGCACAGCCAAATATTTTTTGCTTAATTTTCTGTACTTTTCTAAGTTGAACTTTCATAAAGGCTTTTTGGGCTAACCTAAGAATAACATGTCAATTATTATGACTTCATGCAGAGCTGGGAGGGGGAACTATCAAAGCTACAATCAAAGCTACAATGAGAACTAATGTCTACCTAACCTGTTCTGAGGCTAATGGTTTCCTCTGTGATACATGCCCCTGGGATCCCTATATACCAGCCAGTTCTTATAACCTCAGTTAGAGGAAAAAGAATTGGTCATAGTCACAGTAGGAACTAAATTTATATCCAAAAGTGTGGCAACAGAAAGAGTGTCATGCGGGTGATAGAAAAGTAGGAAATCTTACAGCCCAAGAGCCTGCTTCCTGGCAGGAGTTTAAAACCAGAAAATACCACCCCAGAGGAATCCAAATCAGCTACCAATAGAGCCACAGTGCTAAGGCAGGAAAACAAGTGAGGGAAGTAAATATGCCAAACTCTCACCCAGTCCTACAGCATATTGCCAGTACCTCCCACTGTCCCAGACTATCTAAAGCCAGGTGAAAAGGGTATCTCAATTCAAGCTCTCCAAAGAACACAGCAAGGAAGAAACTGGATTTGATCAGGGACGTGGGAGAACAGCCAGCAGGGTGTGATCAGAACCTTCTATAGGACAAGTAGAAACCAGTTTTAGTCCCGTTGCATGAGGGCATGGAGAACTGAGACTTTAATGTAAATCTGTGCCTTTTGAAAACAGAGTTTGATGCTAAGGATGTTTGCCAAGTATTATATAATACACTAAGTACTAGATAGTAGCTGCTCTAGTTTCTTTTCTGTTGTGATAAAAATGCTCTGAATGAAAGCTTCTCGGGGAAGAAAGAGTTGGTTCCATCTTACACTTCCAGGTCACAGCTCATCACTGAGAAAAGTCAGGGCAGGGACTTAAGGAAGAGACCTGAAAGGAAGGCTGCTTACTATTCCATGCATCATCACTTACAACTAGGAAATGCACTCACAGTGAAGGAAATATAGCTGGAACCATGGAGGAAGATGCTTGCTAGTTGGCCTACTCATTGACTAACTCCTAGGTTTATGGTTATTTGGCTCATATACACAGCTCAGGACAATCTGCCTAGGTACTGTGCTCCTCACAGAGGGCCCTCCTTCTTCAACTGGTAATCAATACAGTCTCCCGAAGACATGCCCACAGGCAAATCTTATCTAGGTAATTCCTCAAACATAGCTTTCTTCTCAGGACACTCCAGGCTATGTCCCATTGAAAACATACTGCAACCTAGGACATGAGACATTAATAAAAACTTGTGAAAGAGACACTCTTTGTATGGTCTACTGCGGTGCTGGAAGGAATCAGCACTGCCAATAGGTCTCAGAATTCATCTTCAATCCTGATTTCACTATTTCATCGTACTTACCTTGTGCACTCACTGACCATACAACCTCTTTACCTTTTATTCTAGAAAAAAAAATTCTCTTTTGCCTACTTCAAACATCTATGCATTAAATGCCTCTATGTTTTGAGTTTTACTGACAAACAGCTACTGGTTTGAAAATTATTAGTTTCCCCAAAGATAAGACCTTTGATCACTTAAGCCAGATCCAGCTGTGGAAATGTGTGTTTCTTTGCCCCGTTCTAAATTTCGTTTTCTTAATTAGGGCAAGAGAGACTGCCTTGAAAGTTAGGTCTTCACCTGCACACCTAATGCTTATGCTGACTTTCTGCTTTATTACGTTCTCTGAGAAGGCTCCTAGAGAGATATGTGGAAAGAGTTGGTTTTGAGGCAATTACAAAAAAATAAATAAAGCACTCCTCAATTTAAAAAGGTGTTGATTCAGTTCCCCTCTTTCTTAAATCCTAACAGCCCCTAAAACTCAGGCTATAAACAATATTATTCAATAAATTAGCTCATGGTCAAAGGCAATGTGAAGACATACTGCTCTCCCTTACCCTCTCTGGGCTGATTTCAGGCTCACTCTGTAAGCCAGTAGTATACTGATATGCAATGTAACTGGAGCACCTTCACAGACAAAATGTCCAAGCATTAGTAAAGAGTACTGCCAGATTTCTATGGAAGTAACTGGTAAGACTGGACTTTTCAGAAGGAGACAATGAAGCTGTGCTTCAAGTTGTATTTGATTACAGCAAGTAAGCAGTGCGAAAAATGTGAGGAGATGGACAAACCAAACTCCTGAATAGTGGAACTTGACACTGGACAACACAGTTCGACTGACTCCACATCCTTTGATATTAGCATAAAAATGAAGATTGAGACTGTGTATTCTTTGAGTCTGCCCCTCACACAACTTCAAAAGAAAGATGAATAAAGTCACCACCATTTCAAATGCTCTCTCCCTGCCAGCCCAATTTCAAAAGTCTAGGGGCTGCCAACATGAACCTCATCTTCCCTCCCATTTTCATTGGATCATAGCTATCTACCAAATTAAAAACAAACAAACAAAAAACAAAAACAAAGAACCGATCTGAAACAGTAAGCCATTTTACCAAAAAACAAAGTTAGAGTCTTTTGAAACAGTCTGTTGTCTTGAACAATATGAAGAAAGATTATGTGGCTAGAAATATGGCTCAACCACTAAAGCCTCTTTCCATCCGTACTTTTCCATCCATAGAATAAGTTGGTTCTTCACCCTCCTTGTCTAATTCCTATTGCCTTTGAAACTATAGTGAGGAAAAGAAGCCTGTGCGTTTTTTTTTTTTTCTATGTTACGTTTACTTTTTAACCATTGTCTATTTCATGTGAGCCAAAGGGGGACTTTATAAAGATGACTGGATCCTAAAATCATGGTGTTTTATTCTCAAAAGATACATTTTCTTTCCACACTCTTGTCTTTAAAGGCTAATGGGACACAGTGCTCTGTTGGAAGCCAGAGTTAGGTAGGTGGAGAAATCACAACAATTATTTCTAATTGCCACAGAAATTTTGCAACTGTGGCAGAAGAAAAAAGCAGGTTTAGTTGACAGAAGTGTATATCTGCTAAATAGGGGAAATGCAATTAGTGTTTAGCTGATAGGTGGAGAAAAGGTTTTACTTTCTAAATTGGAAGGAAATGTAAGTTAAGCAAGACAAGTTAAGCTAGCTCGGGACTGTCAAAGGCTGTCACAGTCGCCAGAGGAATATATTTTTCAAAACATATCTCAAAGACAAATGAGATTTATTTATGTATTATAAAATGTACTTGTTCATTAAGTACACGGAAGCGGCAGTTTTTAAATTAGGAATCTCAAGGTGTCAGTTATATGTTATATGACTTTCAACATGTTGTTAACATTTAAATTCCATTGCCTTCCAAAACTAAACAACTAAAAGTGTATTCAACACTTGTTATAAATTTTAGAGGAGATCATTAGTTTTAAAATATCTGTTTTATTTATTCCATTCACACTATAAAAGAGGTTCTTATTAGTGTCAGGATATTAAAGCATTTATTTAAATCACCATCTGTAAAATGGATACAAGAGATTTTAAATCCATTGGAATTAAACAGATAATTTTATTTTGAGCATAGGTGTTTAGCATATAGTGAATGTCTATTCACGGTTCCTGTTTCATCTCTAACAGCCTCTCTCTCCCTCTCCCCCTTCTTTCCTTTGCATTTCTGCTTTCCTTAACTGCTTTGAAATAGCTTTAAAATGTAGGGAAAATAGTAACTTGACTGTATCTATTTGAAATTTCTCATCAGCCTAGTGCCTCTCATTTTCTCCTACTTGCAGAATTGGCATATATAAATCAACAATTTCATGTCTGAAATTTAAAAAGGTAAAAATTCTCATTTTTTATGTGAGCCTATGGCCATATTTTTGTCAGAATTTTAATAAAACAGGAAACCATGGAGATTCTCTTTTATCTTCTGTTTTTACCTTTTAAAGTAAAGAACCACTTTGATTTATTAAAGACCAAAAAAAAACCAAAACAAAAACAAAAACAATGTAAATTTTATTAAATCTAGAAGGTTATCTTGGAAGTAACCTCCTAGGAATAAAGGTGGTATCAAACAGGGAGATAAGTGTATAGTTAGAAGAAGTGCTATATCTGTAACTGGGATGGTATTATACATTTCTTGACCCAAAGAAGAAGACAAAGAAGAAGGAGGAGGGGGAAGAGAAGGAGAAGGAGCAGGAAGAGGAGAAGAAGGAGGAGGAGGAAGAGGAGGAGGAGGAGAAGAAAAAGAAGGAAGAAGAAGAAGAAGAAGGAGAAGGAGGAGGAGGAGGAGGAGGAGGAGGAGGAGGAGGAGGAGGAGGAGGAGAAGAAGAAGAAGAAGAAGAAGAAGAAGAAGAAGAAGAAGAAGAAGAAGAAGAAGAAGAAGAAGAAGAAGAAGAAGAAGGAGAAGAGGGAGAAGAAGGGGGACAGAGATTAAAAAACAAAATAATATTATGGGCACTCTTACTGTAAATAAAATAAAATTATATGTCAAGATCCTTAAAAATTCTTATAATCTTAGGGCAGGAGATGAGACAGAAAATCCCTGAGGTTGATTTTCCAAACTAGTTTAAGCATGAAGGTCCTTTGATTCTCTGTCTGAAAACACAAGGTGATGGATCTTAAGAAATGACACCAGTAGTTCGCCTTCCCCCTATACACATACGCTCATACACAGCACACTCCCCCATATATTTGTGTGTGTGTCATGTCCACTTTTAAGTCACTTGCCTGTATGAACAAACACACTCTTGATAACATGTACTGGCACACACATTTGCAATCATCAAAACATATACCACATGCATCCACAGAGCACAAACAATGATTTGAAAACAAAAATTTAACATTTAAAAATCTTTGAATCTGTGTGCATTTGTGTATTCATATCTTTCAGAATCCAAGGAGATAGGACAAGATGATCATGGGTTTAATTACAGCCTGTGCTACAGAAAGAAACGTTACTTTTGAAAGTCCAAACTAAAAAAGAAATACTTAAAATTTTAATAGTGACTAATGTATAAATTCTTAAAATAGTTATTTCAATTTTAATATAAATTTCTTAGAAGTAGTTAAGATTCCAGGTGATTAAGAAATATCTCATTTGCTGCTTTTGCTATAATATATGATTTAATGGCCTTATTTTATACATGCAAAACTGAGTTTCATAGAACCTGGACAGTTTGTTTAAGGGTAAGAAGAATTGATATCTAGAGACCTAGTGCCAGGGAAACTCCCTGGAATCCACAAATATTGCCCCAGCTTAGATTCCTAGCAATAGCAGGAAAGGTGCCTGTACTGACCACTATTGTAATCAGATTGGTGACTACCCTAATTGTAATCAGAGAGCCTTTACCCAGTAATTGATGGAAGCAGATACAGAGATCCAAAGCCAAGCACTGGGCAGGGTTCTGGAAGTCCTCGGGAAGAAAAGAAGGAGGGATTGTATGAGCCAGAGGGGTCAAAGTCATGATGGAGGAACCCACAGAGACAGCTGACCTTAGCTCATGGGAGCATATGGACTTGGAACCAACAGTTAAGGAGCCCACGTGGGATGACTTGGTTCTTCTTCATGTGTGACAGCTGTGTAGCTTGGTCTATTTGTAAGGCTCTTAGCAGTGAAATTGGGGTGGCTGGCTTTTGGGATCCTGCTCCCCAATGTGAGTTACCTTCCTCAGCCTTGATACAGGGGGAGGAGCTTGGTCTTACCTCAAATTGATGTGTCATGCTTTGTTCAAGTGTCTTCCCCTTACTGAACAGAGACAGAGGAGAAGTGGACGAAGGAGGGGGTAGATGAGAGTCAGGGTAGGGAAACTGTGGTCACTATGTAAAATAAACGGAAAAGATGTTAATTAGATAAAATATGATTTTTTTTTAAAAAAAAGAAATTGATGTCTAGGTCAACTCAACTCTAAAACCAGAACTTTTCAGGTAAATTATATCAATTATGCAAAAAGGAAACACAAAAGCAACTATTAAAATATAATATTTTATAATTATAAACATTAGGTATGTAGAAAAAGCACTTTTCTTATCATTTTATATATTTTAAACTTGCTCCAACTTGTATGACTATTTTATTTTAATTTCTTTTGAAAATGGGGTCTCAATTATACTAGATTATTACCAAATTTCTTATGGAGGCAAGTGTGATGATTTAAATAAGAAACAGACATATAGTCTCTGGCATTCAAACACCAGGTACCCAGTTGGTGTTGCTATTTGGTGAGATTTAAGTGGTACAGGGTGCTAGAGGACTAGCTTTGAGATGAGAAGCCCTGCTTCATTTCAATTCAGTCACTCGACTTCCTTGCTTGTATTTGATTATGGGGACCTCGAATTTCCTGTTCTTGCTGAAACACCGGCTGTCTGTGGGCTATCATCTCTTGCCATCCCTGTTGTACAACATGGTGTTACACTCAGAACCATAAGCCCAAGCAGACTATTTCTTCTAGAAATTGTTCCTGGTCATGATATTTTGTCATGGAACCAGAAACATAACTGATATGCCAAGTATTATCTTAACATTCTAATCCTCCCTCACCCAGGCCTGAGTACTAACAGCATAGATGCATGCCAATGCACCTAGTTTTCCATAGTAATTATTACAGAACCCATGGTGTTGTGCACGCTAGGCAAGTGGTCTACCAAATGAACTCTGAACTATGTTCCACTCCCATTAGAAAATATGTGCAGCCCCACTTCATACAAGACACACGGTCAAAATATCAGTACAGCCACCCTCATTTGTCTTCAGAGTTCCACTTACCTGCCCTGTGAGAAGCCACCATGGTCTGGGTGTCCACATGGAGAGCATTGATTAGAGCCCAGATGCCACACTGTGCTTATGTCATCCTCAGTGTTTAACCCTCCTGCTCACTTTAGAATTTAATGCCTAATTCTGTATAATCTGAATTTACCCATTCCTCTCCTTCTTTACTCTATCTTGACGTCACCAGATCAGGGATTGTCTGGAAATCTGCAGACATTTCCTAATGTATTTGCCTAATTTCCCTATGATGCATTTTTCACATAGCAGCCTTACTGAATTTACCTATAATGTGGATCTAATGAAGGCACTCTGACACATGGAAATCCCCAAATAGGATTTCAGACGTCTAGCCATACCCTTTATTACTTGCTTCTACAAGTTCAGCACATCTAAGGCTCTCCCGCTTTGATGGAATCAAGACCTCTCTCTCCTTCCGTCCCAATGTGGCCTGCCATACATAGATTCCGTCCTCTTCAAACAACACCCTTCACATTTTTCTGCCCTGCAACATTTTCATTGATTCATACAGTCTGAACAACACCCAACTGAATTTCCTTCTTAACATAAAGCTACTTGATATTGTACTTTCAGCCTTTATTTTCTTTCTTCTACTTTTGTCTCCTAGAGCAGCATGTGATTCTATTGGAGTCTGAGCCTCCTCTGTTTCCACCAGTGCCGCTCTCTTCTTCGCGGTGTCTAGGATACCGTACAGCTGTTGCCATATCAATACCTGTTTACCCAGCAAGTGAACCCGAAAGTAAATAAATAAAAGTAACCTGCAAACTGTAGCTATTTTAACCCATTTAATTTGTTTGAAGAAAGTGAAGTTTAGTCAGAATTTGAAGATCAGCATGAAAACACAGGTATGCCAGTGATTCAAATAACCACAAATATTTTTGTCTAGTTTAAAACGGGCCAAGAACAATCCTAATCCTGTTACCTGGAGATCTGTAGTGGTTATGTTAAAAAACAAAATGCTTCAATGTCAGAACAAAGGTGTGAGTGAGAACATCTCTGTATATTTATGGTTCTGGCAGAGAGAGTGTTTCTTTATTGAGATGACAAAAATAAATTTTTCTGTATGCTTTTGGAATGCTAATAAATTTAAAGGAGAAATACTCCATATATATGACTCAAAGCAACTGTACTGCTTAGTTACTTTGTTTGCTGGATTTGGGTTTTTTGTTTGTTTGTTTGTTTGTTTGTTTTTGTTAACTTGGCATGAGCTGCAGTGAGCAGAGAAAAAAGAACCTTTTACTGAGGAATTTCCTCCATCATATTGGTCCATAGGCTTATCTGTGGGGCATTCTCTTGATTGCTGATTGATGTGGGAAGTTCAGCTCAGTAAGGGTGGTGCCACGCCAGGGAAGGTGGTAGTGGATGGTGTATAAAAGCAAGCCAGGAAGTACCGTTCCTCCTGGGTCTCTGCTTCAGCCCCTGCCACCAATGCATACCTTGTGATCCTACCTTGACTTCTCTCAACAATGGACTGTAGGTTTTAAGGTAAAACCTACCTTGCTTTTGTTGTTGTTGTTGCTTTTGTTTTTCAAACAGGATATAACTCATGTTTTGAGACAAAGCTCAGAACTACCTTTATAGACAGGGAGCCTTGAATGTATAGAAATCCACCTCCTTCTGCCTCCTGAGTGCTGGAATTAAAGGCATGTGTCACCCTGCCCAGATTCCAAGTCACTTTTGCTCATAGTGGTTATCACAGCACTAGAAACCCAACTGTACAATCATTTCCTTGTGCCTTTAGCTTTTCCACCATAGTTATCTATATATTTTGTAGTTCGGAGATGAAATGTCTCCCACCATCCACTTGGTCCCCAGCTGGTAAGTAGTCTTATTTGGGACGATAATAGAATCTTTTTGAAGTAGATGCTTGCAGACAAAACACATCACATGCGTTTTGAGGGACTTTTAGCATAACACTTTTGTGTTTGTGCAGATAAAATATGATTGCTCAGCTTCCTTACTGCCAGACTGGCCTCACACTTCTGCTTCTATGACTTCCTTTTAATGATGAACTGTATCCGCTCTGGAACTATAAGTCACAATAAGTTTTTTTTTCCAAAAATGACTTTTTATAAGGGTATTCGATATGTCAACACAGCAGAAAATTAACCAATACCACATTTTCAGAGACTTGTTTAAACATAATTGATCTATTATGACAAGAGGCGAATCAAAATGCATTTGTTTATATACATTTTTAGTATGTAAACCGGGCATGTAACTAACTCATCAACATACTTGAATTCCCTCTCCATGGCAACAGCACACACACGTCTAAGAATTAACTATGTAATCCTTGTCCTCAAATAGCTTTGTGTATAATAGGACAGCTCTACTTTTAAGCAAAGAAGCCCGAATAACAAGAAAGAACATCTGTGTGATTTCATTTGTGAGTGTGAAAACATGGAAAAAAGCACACCGCTAGGGAAAGTATCAAAAATTGTGCATGACTAGCAGAGAGGTAAATTTAACTTAGCTAGGTAAATGTGGTAAGGAAGCCTAAGATAAAAGAAAATGTACATGTGTAAACATGTATGTCCATAAGTGTGTACACATTTGCTTAGCTATGCACACATTACGCTATTGTACTATTGCATGTAACAAAGATAAAGTCCATGTAAGTGTCTATCTTTCTCCATTGGGATTTTTTCAATGTAGACCTCACCTCTCTGATAGTGACAAACAATTGTTTCCCCAAATCCATCATGGCAGCAACTCATACCAATCTTGATAGCGCTTCTTTCATAAGCAAAAAAAAAAAAATCAGTATCAGCTTCCCCCCTCCCTTCTGCTTCTATTGATTGCCATTCAGCTCAGAGAGGAGAATGGAAGCCACTTTTGTTCATTTCACATAATAGCCAATTGAAGTTAGAAATCATGTCCATTTCCTGCTTTGGTTACCTGTTTCACGAGCTCTGCACACTTCCAATTTTATGAAACCAGTAAGAATACTCAGAGAAATTGGGCATCGTATATTTTATATCGTGAGACTGCCATGCTCATCAGGAAGACAATGCCTGGCTGATTCCAGTTGTCAGGCACCTTTCATAGTATGATAGATCTGATGACACTTAACCAACCTTGAACTCAGATTCATCATCAATATGAGGACGCCTTATATAGTCAGTGTATATCCATTGTTAGACATAAAGAAGAAATCAGACACACTGACACTAACAGTGAGAACTGAGCATATATACCAGAATACTTTCAATTAATGCATAACATAGAAGTATGCATGTCTGATTCTCAACTACTTTTTAAAATATGTATTTGGAGTAGCTTAGAAAAAAGTTGGGGCCAGCAAAATGCTCACTGAATAATGACATTAGCAGTGGATGTCTGACAACCTGAGCTTCAAGAGTCCAAACTCACGGAGAGGTGAAAGGAAGAAAGCAGCTTCACAATGTCATCTTCTGATCTCCACGAGATGTCATGTATGGCATCCCGTGTGCTCACACACATTGTACGTACACACATTCACATGCACTCATACACAAATTAATAGAGATAATGTAAAAGTTAGAGAAAGTGAAAAAGCTACACAAAAGTCACTTTTCTGCTTCCAATCTTATGTCTGACAGGTAAACATTGGCCATAAGGTTATGCTATTTGTAACTACTGGGTTTAGAAATTAACAATGGGAGTTAACTAGGTCATGGCCATAGCAGCTGTATTTCTCTTCCACTTCAAAAAATGAAAAGAGTAACGAAAAGAAGTACAAAGCTTGGTATGATGGAACACAATTTTAATACCAACATTCAAGAGGCAAGAGGCAGAAGGACCTCTATGATTTCAAGGCCACAATGGTTTGCACAACAAATTCCACACAGGCATGCCTGTGTAGTGAGACCCTGTTTCAGAGGGGGAAAATGTTTTCTGCATAAAATACCATATAAGATAAAGAGACTTTCTTTGTTAAAATGTTTCACTTCCATTTGTGTGTTTTTGTGTGTGTGTGCACGCATATATACATATACATATATATATATGTATATGTATATATGCGTGCACATATATACTACTACATGTATGTTGGCAGAGGGGATTGGATCCCCTGGAGTTGGAATGGCCAGAAGTTTTGAACTGCCCAATGAAGTTTCTGGCAACTGAACTCAGGTCCTCTGCAAAGGCAGCAAGTGCTCTTAACCACTGAGCCCGCCTTTCAACCTCAGCTAAAGAGACTATCTAACAAAAGGCCTAGAAGAGATTGGCACAACGTGATAATATTAACAAACTATAAGTTGAACACACTTGTTTTGAGGGAAAATTGGGTATTTTCAACATACAAGTTCTGCCTAGTTTGCCAATAATTAAATCGCACTACTGTACACACAAACATTTTGCTCATTGGTATTCCTTCAGTGTAGGTGACTCTGTGGAATTAATTCCCTCTTATTTGTTCCTAATAGCTACAAAGTGATTAAGAAATAGCACCGCTTCATGTTGACAGATAAAATCAGGTTGTTATATTTCTAATTAGGGAAAACTCCTTTAAACTCAGTTTAAAATTTGAAGGCATTAGAGACAATTCTGAAACATTTCTTTGTTCAAAAGCTGTAAGCAAGAAGTGGCTAGGGAAATACCACTGTCCTGGAAAGACTATGTTCAGCTCTATTCAAGATACAGTTGCCTGTGGGCAAGTCTGAAGAGCATTTTCTTGATAGATGTTTGATATAGGTGGCTCCAGCATACTGAAGAGAGTATGCGGACTCATGGTGCTGGGAGGTATAAGAACACAGGCTGAGCAAGTCAGGAGGAGTAAGTACTTCTTCATGGTCTCTGCTTCTATCCCTGCTTCTAGATCCCTACCTTGAGTTCATTCTTTGGTTTCCCTCAGAGATGTACTATGTGATTAGGATATGCCAGACAAATAACTCCTTTCCTCCTCAAGTTTCTGATAGTAATGCTTTATCACAGCAATGAGAAGTATGACATTAATTAGTTTCTCTCCTCCATATGTATTTTTCTGCTGTGGGCAGTATGCAACTGAAAACCTGAAATTTCATATAAATAGAATTTTCTTCTGCCTAAAAGCATTAGAATATTTTGTTCACATGTACAAAAACTTGGTTTTTATTTCAACATTTCTTAACACTGTATTTAAGAAGGCGGGTACAACATGACTGGTGAATGGCAAGTAATTTTCCATGGGATGTATAAAACTTCACTGGGTCATTGAGATGTGACAAGGAGGAACTGAGAGATTCAGGGCCTCATTAACATCATGATAAAAAGAGATGAGAGGACGATTAGCTAGCCTTGCATTCCCAATGGTTTTGGCACATTGTAATGTAAGGATATAGACCCAGACATGGATAGCAGCATAGGCTGGAGACTAAAACAAAAGCAAAGGACTAATAAACAGATACATATCAAACACCTTATCAAAGATAATCTATTGTATTAACAAAACATGATAACATCTACATTCAGAAATCTCTCCATATAATCAGGTGTAGATGTGCGTGCTTACATTCTCAACACTCAGGTAGTTAAGGCAGGAATATTATGAGTTCAAAACATAGTGGAGTTAGTCAGCCTAGACTAAGCAACGGGACATCAGGAGGAGAGACTGATGGAGACAAGAGTTTATAAAAATCAAGATATGAAGTCATTCATAACTGATTGATGCCAGGCCCTGTCTTGAGCAAGAGCAGTGTTGGTAACTACAGTTTCTGTGAGTCTGTGATGGCAATACCTAAAGGACAGAATTTCCCAGTTCTCCTCCCTGAACTTTACCTTTTTACATTCTTACCACTTTTTCTTCTATGATGCTCCCTGAACCTTAGACAGAGTGGTATAAATATCTTATTTAGGGGTAAGCACTGAGATGTCAGTTATTTTTAGCATTCTAGGTAAATATCAGTCTCCACATTCATCAGAAAAGCATGTAAGACTACTGTTGAGAGTAATCCTTGTCTATGGGTGTAAACAAAAATATTAGGAAGGCAGTTTGGCCACATGTCCATTTTGCAAAAATACAAAAGCAAGATGTCACCTATCCCAGTGTCTTTGTCCTGTCCAGCAGAGACACTATCAGTAAAAGACAATACAATGAAAAGACAATACAATGGAAGAAAATATTTTTAAAAACCAAAGAACCCAGAAATTTTTATTAATGAAATATCTGTACTGTACTAATGAAATGTTGTACTATCAATTAAACAAATGATACAAAAATAATGGGGGAATTATCATTCATGAAAACAATGAGTGTCTTGAAAGAGCTGTAACATAGATAATCTCTGAAAATTTGCTAAGTGAAAAATGCCAGGCTCCAGCAACTACTGATACTTCCTTTTGGAAGGAGTAGCCAGTGGAAAACTTTAAAAATTGAAAGTAGATCCATGGTTTCCAAAGGCAAGCAAGGAAAGATGAGAAATGGTTGCTCACACCTACGCTTTCTTTCTCAGACAAACTTGTTCTGAAATTAGAGATTCTTCAATTTTACAATCTCATTATTCAAAGAATTGTAGAATTTAAAAGGGTGGATGTCATGGCTTTTGAGTTATGACTTAGAAATCTCAAAAGAGAAATAAACAAAGATAAAACAATTTTAAACTTTTTGTGTTTCTGGTTAGTACACACAAAATGTATTCTTGGAATTTTCATTTTTCTAGTAAATGCTTTAGCTATATAGATTTCTATAAAGAGGCAGTATTATTTTATTAAATAAATTCAAACTTTATGTTTTCAATTATCTAAAAATTTTATTAAATATTACATTTCTTTCTTGTAAATTTAAGGTGTCTGTGGTAATATAACTAAAAAATTCTAGTTTGTCTTATAAATTGACAGACCATAAGCCTATATGTTTACAATGTTATGGTCCATGAATATTTTTCTAGTTAAATTCCTCTGGTTATTATAAATACTATGATCTAAAGACACCTTAGGAGGAAAGGGGTTATTTGTCTTACAGTGTAGAGCCAGCATTTAAAGAAGCCAGAACAGGAAATTAGGCAGGAACCTGGAGGCAGCAACAGAAGCAGGGACCACAGATGGATGCTATTTACCGTCTTGTGTCTTTTGTTCCATGACTTGTCAAACTAGCTTTTTTGTACACCTTAGGCTTGTATTCTTAGGGATGGTACTGCTTGAAGTAGGCTGTACACCAATACATTTATTAAGCAATTAAGAAAATTCCTCTCAGACATGGCTACTATC
This sequence comes from Cricetiscus sungorus, assembly GCA_030556225.1. Classification (NCBI taxonomy): domain Eukaryota; kingdom Metazoa; phylum Chordata; class Mammalia; order Rodentia; family Cricetidae; genus Cricetiscus; species Cricetiscus sungorus. The sequence continues at coordinate 6,575,616 of JANBXA010000202.1, read as the reverse complement.
TGAAGAAAGCAGTACCTCTGTTGAGTTTTCCTCTTCCAAGGCATGTCAAGTTGACAACTAAAACTAAAACAAATATAGTTAAGAATAATGATATAAATAATTCTGATTCCAGAGATGTAAATATTTACCTCTGATTTTAATTAAACCATTCAGGTGCCACAGCCCAGTCAGCCACAAATAACACACAGAGATAAAGAGATAATTTATTAGTTATGAAATTGTTGCCCATTGGCTATGCTTTCTCTCTCTCTCTCTCTCTCTCTCTCTCTCTCTCTCTCTCTCTCCATCTCTCTCTCTCTCTCCATCTCTCTCTCTCTGTCTGCCTGTCTTTCTCTCTCTCCATCTCTCTCTCTCTCTCTCTCTGTCTCTTTCTTTTCACACTGTGTATATTTATTTATTTATTTATTTATTTATTTATTTATTTATTAGTTTACATATCTATCCCAATCCTGTACAATAAAGGAGGCATCGCCATCCCTGACTTCAAGCTCAACTATAGAGCTATCATCCTGAAAACAGCTTGGTATTGACACAAAAATAGACAGGTAATCCAATGGAATTGAATCAAAAATCGTGATACTAAGCCACACACCTATGAACACCTGATTTTTGACAAAATATCTAAAAGTATACAATGGAAGGAGGAAAGCATCTTCAACAAGTGGTGCTGGAAAAACTGGATGATGGTATGGAGAAGACTGCAGATAGACCCATATCTATCACCATGCACAAAACTCAAGTCAAAATGTATCAAAGTCCTCAACATGAATCCAGCCACACTAGACCTCTTAGAAGAGAAAGTAGGAGGTACCCTTGAACAAATTGGTACAGGAGATCTCTTCCTGAACATAACTCCAGTAGCACAGACACTGAGATCAACAATTAATAAATGGGACCTCCTCAAACTGAGAAGTTTCTGTAAGGCAAAGGACATGGTCAAAAAGACAAAACAGCCGCCCACAGACTGGGAAAAGATCTTCACCAACCCCACATCGGACAGAGGGCTGATTTCCAAAATATACAAAGAACTCAAGAAACTAGTCACCAAATCACCAAATAATCTAATTAAAAAGTGGGGTACAGAATTGAATAAAGAATTCTCAATAGAGGAATCCAAAATGGCTGAAAGACACTTAAGAAAGTGCTCAACATCCTTAACCACCAGGGAAATGCAAATCAAATCAACTCTAAGATATCATCTTACTCCTGCCAGGATGGCTAAAATTAGAAACATCAATGACAACTTACGCTGGAGAGGATATGGATGCTGGAGAGGATATGGAGAGAGGGGAACACTCCTCCACTGCTCATAGGAGTACAAACTTGTACAGCCACTTTGGAGATTAGTATGATCATTCCTGAAGAAAATGGGAATCAGTCTACCACAGGACCCAGCAATTTCAGTCTTAGGCATATACCCAAAAGATCCACATCCATCCAACAAAGACATTTGTTTAACTATGTTCATAGCGGCATTATTTGTAATATCAGGCACCTGGAAGCAGCCTAAATGCCCCTCAACTGATGAATGGATAAAGAAGATGTGGTACATTTACACAATGGAATACTCTTCAGTGGGGGGGGGGATTGAATCTTGAAATTTGCAGTCAAATCTATGGAACTTGAAGAAACCATCCTAAGTGAGGTAACCTAGTCACAAAAGAGGAATATGGTATGTACTCACTCATATATGGATTTTAGATATAGAACAAAGGATCACAATTCACACCAGAGAAGCTAAGATACAAGGAGGACCTTAAGAGGGTCATACAAGGTCCCCACAGAAGGAGAAAGGAACAAGATCACCTGGGCATATTAGGAGTTTGGGGGAGACAGTGAGTAGAGAGGGAGTTAGGAGAAAGAGAAGGGGAGAAGAGGAGGGGAGAGGAGAATTTGAAGGACCAGACAGACTGAGTATGGGAAAAATAGTCACTAGCAAGAAAAGAGATACCATAATAGAGGGGGCCATCATAGGTTTGAAGACAAAACTGACATTAAAGAAATGCCAGAAACCTACAAGGATGACCCCAACTAACAATTTGAGCAATAGTGGAGAGGCTACCTTAAATGCCCTTCCCAGATAATGAGATTGATAACCACCTTAGATGCCATCCTAGAGCCCTCGCCTAGTAGATGATGGAAGCAGAAACAGACACCCACATCTAAACACTGAGCCAAACTCCTGGAATTAAGTTGCAGAGAGGGAGGAGTGATGAGAAAAGGGGTAAAGACCAGACTACAGAAACCCACAGAGACAGCTGACTGTACAAGGGGGAGCTCATGAACCCCAAACTGATAGCCAGGAAACCAGCATAGGACTGATTCAGACTCCCTGAATGTGGGTCTCAATAAGAAGGCCTGAGCAGTGTAAGGGTCAGTGGACCCAGGATGTATCCCTGGTGCACGTAACGACTTTGAGATGAGAGCACATTTCCCATGGCTAAGGTGTTTTATTGGCTAATTCTGTCTTAACTACGAACCAATTTCTATCAATCTTAGTATTATCTAACCAAAGAAAGGGTCTGGACCTCTTACTTCTCCCATGGTCTACATCTTGACTCTTCTTTTCTACATCTCCAAAAATCCTCCTTGTCTCCTAGTCCCGCCTATCTTGCCTTCCTTTTGGCCAACAGTGGTTTATTCATTAACCAATAAGAACAACATATTTATAGAATGACATCTCCCATCACCCCCTTGTGCTGTGTGCTAGATAATTTTAAAATATATCCCGTCATGTAGCAGAGGCTCTCTCTATCTAATAGTGCCTTAGACTCTGCTCATGAGAATCCCCTGCTCTCAGTCCAGGAGTATGGCTGATGCCATAAACTAGAAACTGTGATGGGCTGCAAGCATCTCTTCAACATTCTGACTGCCAAAGTTTTGGATAAATAGCTACCAATAGAATTGTTGGATCACGTGATATTCTCATTGCCGTTTTGTTCTAGTTGTTTGTTTTTGTTTTTTGAGGAATATCCATGATGTTCCCCCACTTACATTACTAGCAACAGTGTGTCAGACTTTCCTTTTTCCATGGGAATTTATATAGTATGACATCTAAAATAAAATCCATCTCAGTTTTGAGTGTGGCTATACCAATAACACGGGATTCACATTGTTCCAATTATATATATATATATATACATATATATATATATATATATATATACATATATATATGCCAGTTTCTAAACATTCTGGGGCATTATAATTTAAAATGTGTTCAAATCCTCAAGCTTCTACTGAACACAAATAATTTATGGAATGCTATGTAGTATGCATATTAGTTTCATCTCTGCTGTGTAGCATGCTTTCCCACACAGACCATATTAGTAACTTAATTCAGCCCAAATCACTTCTTAAATTTCTAAGGCTTTTCTTTATTTTCAGTCCTCTCTCTAAATCTCTGCTTTGCACTTCATCTTCCAAAATCATATATAGAATATTGAATTCCCACCACTGCACCACTGGACAGGAGTACAGGGAAGTGGGAGTGCGTCTCTTTGCTTCATAGTCAAGCATACAGTGACTGATGATGGCAACTTGATACACGATTGCCCCTACTGTTCTCAAAGTGTTGAAGAACTAAACTCTCAGGCTTGACATTGTTATATCTCAAGTTAAGGTTTTGCATTATTTTTGGGTTTTGTTGTTGTTGTTGTTGTTGTTTTGTTTTTGTACTTTTTTTCTTAGCTTAAGAACTACTGATTAGTTACAGTTAAAAATCTTCCTGGAACTAGAAATTTGCTTCCAAGAAAATTTACATGTCCAGCGTACCTATTTTGGGTTCTGAAGGATTAATTCAATTCTTGTTCAAACTCCAATTATAGAACACATGTGTACAGATTTGTTGCACATTTGGTCACTACTCTTAGCCTTTCTCCTTCAGTCTCACTGTCCTTAAGTTTATGTTAAACATGTACTTGTATGTGTATATGATTCATTTACATATATGCATACATACATATACACATGTATGTTAATGTCCCCTGAAACCATGAGAGAGCATCAGATCCTGTGGGTCCTGAAGTTATGTGTGCTTGTGAGCTGCCCAACTTGAATGTTGGGAATTGAACTCTGGTCCTCAAAAAATCAGCAAGTACTTTTAACTGCTAATTTATCATTCCAGACCCACAAATTTAATTAAAATATTATAAAACACCTTATCAGACTTCTTATTGCCTCCATGTTTGTAATGAAATATTCCCCATGCAATCATTACATAATAATTTACCTTTTGCTATACCTTCAATTTTTCCACGCAACTTAGAAATTCAGCCTTCACTCCCACAATCAGGAATCTCATCACAACTTGCGGCAACCAATCCTCATTATCAGAAACATGATAAGACATTTTAAAACTATTTTAGGAGCAGATGATCTCATTGTTATGTATCTGTGGTCATCAGTCAGATTGAACTGTAGAATCTTGACAAATCATTTTGCCAATTTGTGGTATTTCAGTGTTCTCTGAAAATGACAATCATAAATCATAATAATAAAAATCTATCTTCTCATGTGAATATAGCCGAGAAATCCATATGAGATTTTAACAACTTAATCATGCAAATATGGCTTAGATAAGAAATATATTCATATTATCAAAATATTGAAATATCAAAATGAAACAACAAAGTAGCATTGGTGTAACTCAAATAACTTTTCCAAGTTGAGAAAATATGTTTTAGACTATAAACTATGCTGTCTTATTTAACTTATCCAATAATAAATAAGATTATTTTATCTGGTAGTCTCATCTCCTTTTTTGCAAGCTGATGTTAAATAAAATTTTCAGGATTGTTTTCCTTTTACAATGGCATTATGATTGGTTTAATATGCATTATGGTTTTGGGGCTTTTCATTTCTATCAGGCATAAAACTGACTTTCTTGAATGTATATTTGATCACATATTAAATATCACATTTTATAAACAGAAGAACTAAAGAGACTCCTAATACTTTCTAACTACCTTTGAAATCCAATCTGTTACTTTTGTATCCAATCTGTTAGCCTGTCTCTTTTTATAGGTGAACTGAGACCATTTTTATTAATGAATATTAATGACCAGTGACTGCTAGTTCCTGTTATTTTTGTTTTTGTTTTTGGTGATGGCATTTTCTGTTTCATTCCGTTTTTTAGGGTTTGCTGCTGTAACCTCATCTATTCCCTGCATTCTTGTGGACATAGGTGATTTGCTTATATTGGCGTTTTCCTTCTAGTACTTTCTATAGGGCCGGTTTTGTGGACAGGTATTTGGTTTTGACATAAAATATCTCTTGTTCTCCATCTACGGTTATTGAAAGCTTTGCTGGGTAAAGTAGTCTGGGCTGGCAACCATGGTCACTTATTGTGAGCATGACCTCTGACTAGGACCTTCTGGCTTTCATTGTTTACTCTGAGAAGTCAGGTACAATTATGATCAGTATACCTTTATATGTTCATTGGCCTTCTCCTTTGCAGCTCCTAATATTCACCCTTTATCCTATGTTTATTGTTTTGATTATTATGTGATGAGAAAACTTTTATTTTTTTTTGGTCCAGTCTATTTGGTGTTCTGTAAAACTCTTGTATTTCCACAGGGATGTCTTTCTTCAGGTTTGGGAAGTTTTCTTCTATGATTTTTGTTGAATATATTGTTTGTGCCTTTGAGTTAGTTAGACTTCTTCTCCTTCTATCCCTATTATTCTTAGGTTAGATCTTTTCATAGTGTCCCAGATTTCCTGCATATTTTTTGTTAAGGATTTTTTGAACTTACCTTGAATGCCTGGAATTCTCTCTTCTATCTCTTGTATTTTGTTGTTTATGCTTGCATTTGTGATTCCTGATCATTTACCCAAATTTTCTATTTCCAGAATTTCCTCAGTTTGTGGTATTTTTATTGCCTCTATTTCAGATTTCATATTTTGAATCATTGTCTTCACTTGTTTATTTTTTTTCTTGGTTTTCTTTAAGGGATTTGTTGCTATCTTCCTTTTTGTTTGTTTTGTTTCTCTTTTGTTTGTCTTTCCTACATTTCTTTTAAGAGAAATTTTTTCTTTAAGAGAATTTTTAATTTCCTCTTTAAGGGCCTTAATCATCCCCATAAATTTATTTTTCCATGTCATTTTCTTCTACTTCATATGTCCAGGTCTTGCTTTTGCAGAACCACTAGTTTCTAGTGGTGCCTTATTGCTCTTTCTATTGTTGAGTGTGTTCTTACCTTGCTGTCTACGCATCTCTTCCTCAAATTGGTTTAGGTGAAGCTTGTGCTTCCAGGGTTTTCTCTTTCTCCAATTAATATAGTTGGGGGCTGTAGCTCCCTTGACCTCTCCTTCAGGCACAGGTAGATCAGAGCGGTGAAGGCTCCTTCTGGTGGAAGTGTGCCCAATGCTCAGGAGGTCACTTCTTGAGGTACAGGTGGGTTATAGCTCTGGTGAACACTCCTCCCATTGGAGGTGTGGATGGGGCTGACTCTATGTAGTAATGGGGTATCTCCCTCAGAGAAATGGCATTGGATTCTGGCTGGGACACAGGCAATCTTTCCCAGAGGAATTCTTTGCAATGGTTTCTGGAAGCTACTGTTGGAAATTGCTGCTGTTGCTTCACTCCTTGTCCTGAGGCTGAGGCTAGACTCTCCCTCTAACACTGCTCCCATTTCTGAGGCTTGTGGCTTCCTTGACAATGCTATGGGCCTGAAGCTTGGCCCTTTCTCTGATGCTGTTTCTGGGCTGGGATTTGGGCCTCTCACTGGCCAAAATATAATATTCTTATATCAATTCCTACATCAATGTTTCCATCTTCCATGCACCCTGCAAATTCCTTCTTCTTTATAATCACAAAATGGTTCTCAAATGCTTGTTTCTTTCAGGTGTACACTGCATTATGAAAATTGATCAATACAGGGTAAATGTCTTTGGTGTTATATTTTTATGATAGTAATAAATAAATTCGTGAATGATGGATTGGTAGATTGCTTTGGAATCAATATGATAACTTCTTTTGAATTATAACATTCCTTACTGCATGTGTTCCACATAAAAGAGAAAAATGTTTTAACAAAGTGTGGTGATTTGAATGAAAATTGTCTGCCTTAGGCAAATGTGTTTAGTGCTGCTCCTTTCTTGGTGACACTGTTTTGGGAGGTTATAAAACAGAATATGCAGTCTTTATATATACATATATGTGTGTGTGTGTGTGTGTGTGTGTGTGTGTGTGTATGTACATATATGTGTGTGTATATATATATGTATATACATAATTTGTTATTTAAATTTGAAACAAGCCTGTTTTATGTGTCAATTCCAGTTGTCTCACCCTTCCATTCTCCCCTGCCCCCCCACCAACTCCCATCCCATTCCCTTTCTGCTCCCCAGTGAGGGTGATGCCTTCCATGGGGGATCTTCAAATACTGTCATATCATTTGGAGCAGGCCTAGACCCTCCCCCATGTGTATAGACTGAGAGAGTATCCCTCTATGTGGAATGGGCTCCCAAAGTCCATTCTTATACTAGGGACAAATACTGACCCACTACCAGAGGCCCCATAGACTTCCAAGTCCTGCTAACTAACACCCACATTGAGGGGTTCTGGGTTGGCCCTATGCTGGTTTCCCATCTACTAGACTTGGGTCCATAAGGCCCCCCCCTTGTTCAGGTCAGCAGTTTCTGTGGGTTTTTCCAGCATGGTCTTGAAAGACAGTATATGCTGGAGAGGGTGTAGAGAAAGGGTAACACTCCTCCACTGCTGGTGGGAGTACAAACTCATACAGCCATTTTGGAAATCAGTATGATGGTTCCTCAGGAACATGGGAATTAGTCTACCTCAAGATCCAACAATTCCTCTCTTAGTCATATACCCAAAAGATGCACATGCATACAACAAGGACATCTGTTCAACGATGTTCATTCAGAGCATCATTATTTGTAATAACTAGAACCTGGAAGCAACCTAAATGCCCATCAACTGAGGAATGGATGGAAAAAATGTGGTACCTTTACACAATGGAGTATTACTCAGTGGGAAAAAACAATGGAATCTTGAAACTTGTAGAACATGCAGCCTTGCAGGAGGAAGTACCTTGCTGGAGCTGGGCTTGAGAATTTACAGGCTTGGATCACATCTGTTCTCTCTCTCTCTCTCTCTCTCTCTCTCTCTCTCTCTCTCTCTCTCTCTCTCTCTCTCTCTCTCTCTCTGCTTCTTGTATAAGGGCAGAAATAGGGTCTTCCAGTTCCTAGTTCAGCCACCTGCTGTCATGATTTCATTATCATGAGCTCTTAACCCTCTATGTCCATAAGGCAAAATAAAATCTTCCATAAATAGCTTCTGCCCAAGGCATTATATCACAGCACTAGAAAAGTAACTAGTACAAAATAAATACATTAAGTCACCATTATTTTGGCATCAACTGAACATTCAAATTTTGTTTATTCTCAAATTCAAAGGAAGAGCCTAAGATTTAATGTAAATAATATGGTAATTAAAGGTAATTTGTGTTTGTTTGTTTGTTTGTTTGGTTGGTTGGTTGGTTTTCTTTGAGACGGGGTCTCTCTGTGTAGCTTTGGAAGCTTTGGTGACTGTCCTGGAACTTGCTTTGCAGACCAGTCTAGATAGCCTCAAACTCACAGAGATCTGCCTACCTCTGCCTCCTGAGTGCTGGAATTAAAGGCATGTGCCACCACCACCAGGCTAAAAGTATATCTTTCAATTGACTGTGAAATTTAAATAATTTTTCCATTAGTTAATTTGTAAGATTACATACTATAGTGGTTTATAAATAATGTAATATGCATTATAAAGACTACAAAAACATATATATATATATATATATATATATATATATATGAAACTGAATTACCTAGTACTTCTGTTTAATGCTTTAGCATGAAAAGTAGGAAGTTGAAAGACAGATATGTTGTAGTACAGGCTTTAAGTTACTTTTTAGTTGCCATCTTTCTTTAAGAAAGAATAATTTATTTTATGTATGTATGTATGTATGGTTTTTTTTTGCTTTTTGTTTTTGTTTTTGTTTTGCCTGTGATTATGTCTGGATAGCATGTGTATACCCAGCATCCACCTAGGCTGGAAGGAAATTTTGGGTTCTCAGGAACTAAAATTATAAAGTAATTTGAACTACTGTGTGGATATTAGGAATCAAAACCAGGGCCTTTGCAAGAGCATCCTGTCCTTCTTACCTTTAAGCTGTAACTCCAGCCCCTATTTCTCCATTCTTATCCAAGCGATTCTATTACCTATAACAAATATATAAGGCAGACAGTATTATTACTATTCCTTGTCAAATAAATTAACTGATAGCAAGATTAAATAATTGAATCAATATCATATTTTAAGCAAACTCTGGTTCTATTTATTGAACCCTAGTAACATAACTATAATGGCTGTCCACTTTGAACATTTAAAAAATAAACACAAGTTTTCATCTTGAAACAACAATATCACTCTGCTGTGTGTAGAATACATTGACACTGAAAAGCATGTCCATTCAAAGGGAAGGTGAGGTGGTCCTCAGAAGACTGCACCTGATTAGTAGAGTTTCATTAACTATGAACTGGGTTATAAGCAGAAGTTCCTTATATGTAATGTTGTCAACTTTTAGTAGTGTGTTTGTATCTACACACAAATGTTAAAGTTTTACTTTCAATCTAAAATTAAAAACACAATAAAATAAATAGAAGTATCCATCTCACCAGTTTTGTAAGCCACATGAGAAATGAGAAGAAAGCAGTTGTCAATTGCAGAGATGGATTAGAGTGGAAAGGCATTTTGTCAAAGCAATTATGAAAGCATCTAAGGTGAATACTTAAACTCAATCATTGGCAAGAACACAAGTAATGGCTGACAGAATTGAAAAAGTGAAGGATAGGAACCAGACTTTCAAAGCCTGAGTAACTTGTATTTCCCTCAGGTTAGAGAGAGGTGCCCAATCAACAACGTAATTGTTGTGCAGCAAAGTTACTGCACTGTATTTTGATAAACAAAAGTAAATGAACAGACCTTGGCTCAAAAGTTCTCTCCACTTGGATCCAGCACACAGCCTCTGTTTTGCATGATATCAAAAGAGAAGCCAGCTAGAAGGTTGGATGCTCCAGTGTACAGGGCAGAGACGTAAGATATGCCTTTAGCATAATTTGAGAAATAAATGCATAATGAATAATTGTATTAGTATGACAATAGCCTTATAAAGAAAACATGGGGTACCTGTTAGGTTAGATAAAAAAGAAATTGTGTTTGTGTGTGTGTGTGTGTGTGTGTGTGTGTGTGTGTGTGTGTGTGTCTGTGTGATGTTTTGTGCTGTGGAGATAGATGCCTATAGTAGCGTGTGTGTTGAGGTCCAATGTCAGCTTTAAGGTGTTCCCTCTTTTCACTTTTATGTGGGTCCCGATGATCTAACTCAGGTCATCAATCTTGAATGGCAAGAGTCTTCACTTGATAAGCCATATCACCATTTCAGAAATGTTTGTTTTGCAGAGACCGGTGATAACATTTTATGAACAAGTTTAAGTTTTATGGACCGAGAGAGATGGCCTTGTGGTTAAGAGCATATACTGCTCTTGTACAGGATGCAAATTTAGTTCTTAACACCCACATCGGGTTGGTGCAAACAACTCCAGTGGCTCTGATATTCACTTCTGGCCTCTTCAAGTCCCTACATATATATCAACAGACAGACACATTGACATATATACACAATCCAAAATTAAATACATATTTAAAAGAATATTTAAGGTTCAAAAAATATCTTAAGGTCTTGTTCTTGATTTTTTTTCCTGATAGTAACTAACATCAATATGTTATAAACCTAAAAGTACTGAGAATTTGAATAACTAAACTGGGTAATTACAAGATACAGTGATGTTAGTATCCAAATATTACAATATTATTCATTTGTGTACAGTCCACAAAAGGTCAAGAAGTTATTGAACAGCAAATTTTGAAGAGAGCTCATATGTAGTAGTCTTTATTTGAATAACATATACTCATATACTCTTCATAAAAAGCTAAAGCATACCATTATATAAAACAAACATTACACAATAGTAACTATACGTTTAGTTACCATTAATACGTAAAAATGCCTGTGGCATTAAAGAGGCTTGCCAAAGATAAATAAAAACATTTAAAGTAGTAGCACTATGTCATCTTTAATCTTTGCACTCTTACAGTGCAATGAATAATTAGTGAACTGACTCAATGGATGACAAAACCCAAAGGAAACATAAGCAAATATTACACGTGTTAGGATTTAGAAAGTTCAGTGATACAAGAGTACATGTATTTCTTTACTAAGTTAATTTGCCTTCTGGTGAAAATCTTGCCCAAGTATGTCTGGAATAATTATTGAAATACTTTCTCTCAAAATAACGTTTCATGATATAGCAGAAAGCCTTAGTAGGATATTTTCATTTCAGTTGAGATGATGTGCAATGATGATATAAAGTGTCTATAACAAACTATTCTCTTGGCCACCACATTCCAAATAATGATTTAAACTAACCTGCTGATATTAATCTACATTCTGCTCCTGACTGTCACCTCTCCTCCTTCGCTTCCTCTTTCTGTGTGTCTTCTGGAATCCCCTGTGTGCTTCAATTATCTCCTCTTCCTCTCTCCACCCAGAATTCCCAATGAATCTCTCCTAGCTGTTGGCCATTAAGTATTTTATTACAACAATCATAGCAACACATCTTTTCACACAGTGTACACATATTCTGCAACACTCCCTCAATTGTTCTAAATGAAAATAAAAGGTTTTAACTCACACTGTAAAACTCTATACAATAACAATTATTATATGAAAATTACATTTGCAATGTCCAGTCCAATTTGGACAATTCAGATAAAATACTCCATTTTCTATCCTCTCTCAGTGAGTCCAAAGTATTATCCCTGATTGAGTTTCTGTCATAACTTGTATTACCAACCTAAAAACATCTTCTAACCCTTAACACATCTTCTCAACTTAAACGTTCATGTTTGTTGGCCTTTATAAACTTTATATCTCTTATGTGAGTTTCTTTTCTGAATTTGTTAACAAGGAAAACTAGAACTATCTCATCTTTAACATCAAAAATCTGGGAAGGGCACATTACTTGAGTAAAGAGGTTGTATAGAGTAAGCAATTCTTAAAGTTATAGAAAGGACAGAGATAGCTGACTGCCTGGAAAACCACCCTAGTTTCCTCTGCAACATTGGAGCATCATTCTGCAGCTTACCGTCCTAGAATATCTGACAGACTTTTCTATGAAGCAAGCAGACATTTTTTGAAGAACTGTCCTACATTATCTTTGCAAAGTTTGACACTCACTTTCTTTTGTTTCCTACTAGTCCATTTTGGACTGTATACTGTCAGCAGCCAAGGCAAGGGAAGTTTCTTGCTCAGTGGATAACTTTGCCACAATAAAAGCAAACTACATATGGAGGTTCTCTAATGCCCATCATGCTTTTTTTTTTGTAAATTCACAAATTCACACACACACACACACACACACACACACAGAGAGAGAGAGAGAGAGAGAGAGAGAGAGAGAGAGAGAGAGAGAGAGAGAGAATTAAATATTGGTATCAATATACAAAAATTCATACATTATAAAATATTTGAGATTAATAGTTCTTTTTAGTTTAAAGTACATTTTAAAGTCTACTTTAGCCTATCATTTCTATTTTAAAGATAGATTTAATAATTAACCCTTACTTATATCCCTTCTTTTTTCTTTTCAGAATCTAATCACTTTTGCTTAGTTTCCTTCCCAACTATGACAAACAACAACTTGAAACCAGGCCCCAAACAGTGATAGTCATCCCATAAAACACTGAATAACCAACAACCACCTACCCCACCTCATAGGAATGTGGGCATTGTGCTTTCTAGCTGCTTCCTGTTCTCTCTGTTGTCTGGGAATGGTAGCAGACCTAGGAGACTGAGAAAATTGGGACAATGGTCAAGTCTTGAGAAAGCTAACTGTATTATCTGTTGTTCAGTCTTTGTTCGATGTGTTACACAATCAGACCCAGAGGCTGATACTGGGGTTCAAATTGTAAGCTGAAGGTTAGGAAAGAAAGCCACCAGCCACTAATCCTTACCTCTACCCCAGGCTGAAAGGGCTGACACAAGAGCTCTCCTCAGTGTGGCTGCAGAATCCTGAGACTGACGGCCTTCCTCTCCTCCTTGGTACTGAACCTTCTTATCTTCAGTGTGGCTGGAGAGTCAATGCCTCCTCGAAACTGTTCTGAGAAATGTCTGTGAGACTGGGTCATCTCCACTGGCTACCTCAAAATTATTCTGAGCAGTGTCTGTGAGATTGGATCTTCTACCTCCTCAAAATTGTTCTGAGCAGTGTGTAGTCCTGAGCCAATCTTTAGTTGGTATTGTTCAGTTTAATAATGTTATCATGGTCCTGGTGAAACTGTTGTGGAGTTCCAGTTTCTTTTTCTTTCTTTCTTTCTTTCATGTTTTTTGATTTTGTTTTTGTTTTGAGGTTTTTTTTTTGTTTTTTTTTGTTTTTTTTTTATTTGAGACAGGTTTTCTCTGTCTGGGTTAACAGGTTTAACAGTCCTGGCTCTCCTGAAACTCACTGTTCTTTCTGCCTTTCAAGTGGCGGATTAAATGTGTGTGTGTCCCCCTACCCAGTTTGGATTCAATCTCCTTTTTGGAGACTTCAGAGATTGCATTAGGGCTAATTATTCCTTTTCTTGGTAATATTTTCTGAGTATTTCTCCCTTCTTCTTTGGATGCTTATTTGTCCAAAAGTCTTAAATTTCTCAAGATGTTTGCTTTTATTTTCCTCAAAAGCCAAAAGACAAAACCCTTCCCCAACCCTAACTTTGCGGAGGTTCCTAATCTACTCCTTATCAATTTTGATCTATGGTTTCTCCTGAATTTTTTATTTTTAGATTCCAAAACTCTTCTGGCATCCAGAACAGCAATGCGAAAGTGTAGGGCTTATCTGAAGTCCTGGCTGGAGTAGTGTGTGAGGCTGGATTATCTCAGACAGTTTTAAAGATGTTCTAGATGTAGAATTTTGAGGAAATTTTAACAGGGGCATTCTGAGAGGCTGAACAACCTGGGATACTTGTGTCTACCAGTGTCTGGTCTCTTTTTTTCTGAAGACACACAAACTTTTAAAAGTAATGTATATAGCTATATTAACACAAGTTTGGAATGTGCATCATGCACAAGTCAGCTAAAGATGATTTTTTGGGGTTTTATATTTGAGCAGGGAAAATGCATCTGTTAACTTTATAAGTTCATTTTGGACTGCATGGCCAAACCTCTATCCTTGCCATATGAAGGGACGTCATGTAATAATAAGTCATGTGGATCTATCACCAACAAGGTTTATGATGTCTCATCCTGTTTCAGAGCTGCTCCCTTGTCTACATAAACACTTTAGTCTTTCTTGGGGTTTTGCCTTTATTTCTATATCCAAGATTTCAGGAGGTCTCCCCCAGTCAAACCTGATCTTCATTCATTTTAAAGGAATCCATAGCTTTTCATTTCTTATGCAAAAAAAAAAAATATAAACTCTCCCCGACCCAACATATTTTCTGACTTGCATTCTGAAGTTAAGACATTCTTAAAATATATAGGTTGGTTTAATTTAGCAGTTTCCATAGTCCAATGTCTCTCAGCAGCTAATGTTTTTTGTTAATTGGCATTTAAAAAATTTTAAGTCCGCAAAACATCGTAAAGGATCCAGATGCCCTGTGTATTTCCCATCCTTACTTGGCTTAATATATATTGTATGTGTGTATGTATTATTTTACTCTTTCTTTAAAGACTTTATTATTTTAAAACTATTTAATTTTATAACTATTTATACCCATTTTCTTACTGTATCTGTTTGCTCAGCTTAGCTTACTGTATTGCATGCCTGCAGCCTTCCCTGACCCCATCAGCCAAGCCTTACACATGCTACATGCTGCTATACATGGTGCTGGCTGACTCAAGCTAGCAAGCAGTGAAAGAGAGCTGCTTTTCTATATGCTGTGACCTGCCTGAGAGACTGTGGGACTAGGAAGTCATATCTGGCTCCATGTTTGTGTTTGAAACTTTATTTAAAGATTGTCTCAGATCCTATGTGGAAATACATATGTAGCAATCTTGTAGCAATCTTTTTCATAGGCTACCAGCTCCCAAAGACTTATGAAAGCTTATGAAACCTTCACCTATAGCTTAGGCTTGTTTATAACCAGATATTAGAAGCTAAATTAACCCATCGGTATTATTCTCTGTGTACCAAGGGGCTCATGACTGTTACCTCTTCATCTTCATATCCTACTTGCTCTGTGTCTCCTGTTATCTCCTGCATGCCCTAATTATCTCCTTTTCCTCTTGCTGACCAGAAGTCCTGCCTGTCTCTCCTGCCTGACTATTGACCATTAACTTTATATTACATCAATCACTGCAACACATCATCACACAGTGCACAAATATTCCACAAGTGTCTATTTAATTTAACGACATATGTTAAACTACATTAAAATTATAATTTTATCTCTACAACCTATAGAGTCATATGGTGTAGAGTATAAGTTAACTCATTTGAGTTGAAGGGAGTATCCTGACTTATGCAAGCAGATTATAAGATAAACTGCATGTTTGTGATAAGGGTATCATGAAAAAATGGCCTCACAGTGTAACAAGAAGTTCCTAATAAGAAATGTGCTTTTTATTTATCTATGTATCTATCTATCTACTTATTTATCTGCAATGAATGAGACTTATTATGATGTGGGGAAAAGCAAAAGACATCTCTGCAGTGCACCTTCATCGTGTTAATTCAGCAAAGCACTATTGCTTTCTCTTTTTCTCAGGGAAGAATTTGTCAATCATGGGCCTGTGAGAAGGATCAATTCTCATTGTCTTTATGCTCCCTGTCAGGATGTATAGGCAGAATGAACTTAACTAAAAACATCAGCCCTCTCTCAGAAGTGAAACTTAATTTGAACTCCTCTGTGCTTTTGTATTATCCAGGGTAGGCCAGGTTAACAGGACTGGAACACCCATGGACTCTGGCTAATGGGAAGGACATCACTCACTACTGGAGGTTGCTGTAGCAGAGGAGAAATGGAAGGCAGGGAAATGTTTCCTTCATTGGGAATTAAGTATCCTCTCTCAGAAAGGACCTGGGTCACATCCACTTACAACTCTTGTACTCATTCAACCAGTAACATATCAAGAAATACAGAATTAGCATACATCTAGAAAATGCATCGTCAGAAATAGCTAGAAATTGCAAAAATAACTACCATAGTATGATGGGAGATGTTATTCTGTAAATATGTTTCTCATACTGGTTAATTAATAAAGCCCTGTTGGCCAATAGGAAGCAAGATAGGCGGGGCTAGGAGACAAGGAGGAAAGAGGAAGTAGTTAGGAGGAGTCAGCATGGAGAGCCGAAAGAGATCAGATGCGGCCCTCTGCTCTCCGGTAAGATGAGCCACGTGGAAATACTTAGATAAGTAGAAATGGGTTAATCATTAAGACAGAGTTAGCCCATAAACAATAATGGTAACTGGCCAACAGGATTGTATCAAATACAGAGTCTCTGTGTGTTATTTGGGGCCTGCACGCCAAACTGGTGGCGGGCTGGCTGGCAGAAAACAACATGCTACCATAGTATGACTTAAAATCATATTTGCCATGAAGATATGTCAAGTGGCTGAGGTACATATATGCTTGTAACTGAGTCACTTGGCGGGTAGGTGGACAATGAGTTCAAAATCAGCCTCTGCTACACAGGGCTCAAGGTCCAACTAGGAAACATAAAACTCTCTTAACAAAAATATTATTATTAATAAAATGATAGTAAACACATACATAGAAAACTTATTTTATATACTTGCCTTCAAATTTGATTCAAGTTTTCAAATTGCCAAGCATCAGGACAAATTAAAAGTAAAACAAAACAAAACAACAACAACAACAAAAAAAACAGAAAACATCAATAAGAAGATAAGAAGTCAATTGAAGTTAAATGCAATCATTTTGAAATAATTTTTTCTCCGTTATTGGGGAGTTCAATCTAAGCTAATTAGTAAACTGGCACTCCACAAAAAATGATGAACAGGGGTGTGTGGTATGAGAGCATGGAAACTTAACACTGCTTTGAAATGTCTGCTAGACATCTAAAGTCTTGTTATATGTCAACCATCTATAGAATATTCACATACTTGTAACCCAAGATTGTACAGTAACAATGGATCAGTGTCCACTTTTTATATCATAATTAATAGGAGAAAATATAACAAAAAGAGCAAAATTGATGAGTTAGGATGCAATGCTCGGAAATAACACAAGACCAAAAGAATAATTGTCAATATTAAATGCTAGAAACTTTTCTGGCTAAGTATTTAAAAATAAACCCCCCCCAGAAAAAAACCCATATCTAATCTATCCACAGCACATAACAATTTTCATAATATATGTATCAAATTCAAATTTAATAAAACCTGCATTGTGTCATTTAGCAGCGTTCATTTAATACCTCATGCTCCGCTACTTCCCAATTTTCACAAGGTTTTATGAAGCTGGAAAGATTTCGCCACTCATTTTAAAAGTGTGTGATGTTTAAAGTGAGCCAATAACTGAGCTGATAAATATAAAACACAATCCTATTGCTATCTTTAATGTATCATCTCAAAGCTACTAACCACTACGCAATTCTTTATTTGGCTTCCTTCAACATATTTCATGTCAATTTTGAAGATGAGCAAGTTATATGTTTTAAACGTTCAACACTTGTCTTAGGAGAGAAAGCAGTCATGAGACCCTGTGGTAACATGATTGTTATTTCTGAATCCATCTTATGAAAGTCCTGTCACCATTCATTTTGTGTGTGTCAATTTACTCATTTCGGAAGTGGAAATAAATGCCATGGCTAATTAGTAATAGGTCATTACAAAAGCAGCTCCTACATGGAAGGCATGCAATAAATGTTCAACCATTAAAAATACATATAATGTGTCTCGTTGTTGGCAGAAGGCTGTTATTCCAGGTAGGAAGAATGAAAACTTTTAAAAGATGAAAATGAATCTAAAAAGAAAAAAAAAGTACTCAAAGTGCACCATGCCCATTACCTTTCAGAAACATACCTGATATGTTTGGAACATAAGAAGTATTTTAAAATGTATTAGTCATGGAAATAGAAAGAAGAATCAGCAGTTAATAGCTGAGTTAATAGACTAATAGTTAATAGACTAATTCAAGGAAGATGGGCTTATGGAAAAAGCAAGATGGGCTTATGGAAAAAGAATAAATGTTTAATTTTCTTTAGGGAAATCAGTACCCTCAATATATTTGACTCAATTTCCTGTTCTGAATCAATCAAGGATCATTTCCAACTCATGTATTGACAAATATCCACAATCAAGTAACCTTTAGGCAAGAGACTTCCATTTGAAAGAAAGCATTAATGAAGACATAGAATGACAAAGAGTTACAAATTTCCACAGTTTGAAATTATGCTAAAAAATACATAGAAGTTATTCATTAAGAACACAAATTGGAATTTAGCTATTTCCTATTTTGATCAGAGAAGCTTCATCTTGCAGTAGATAGTGGTTAATTCAGTCCCCTAACTAGTCACACTACTGGGTATAAATATCTGAGTGCTCAGCTGTGGGCGAGTCATCTGTACCTGCCTCCCACTATCCAAGGTTCAGGGAGCTTCACAGACAGGAAGAATAAAGAAGATCTTGCACAGGGAGACAAGTGTTCTGAGATGCCACCTTCTGGAAATGGCACATCTGTTGTATTCATCAGCTCATAGTAGATGTAGTTGTTGGCAAAGGATTGAGCCAATTAAAATTGCTGCACGGATGGAAAGGGGCTTCTAAGATACAACCCTTATTGGATTGGAAGTTGGTGGTTGCTAGGGGAGAGAAAAGTCATTGGTCTTTTAGGATGTAAACTCTGATGGGATGCCCATGCCCCAGTGGATGGTCCCCTCACCCATATACGTAGGAATATATTCATAACACTATCTCGCCTCAGAGTTATTAACAACAACACAAAGAACAAAAGAAAAGAAAAACACATGAAAATGGGTGGGAATGGGTTACTAGGGGATGTAGAAGGGAGGTAACATTGGATAGATATGATCAATAAAGTTGTGTAAATATATGGAACTTTCATAGAAATATTTTTAAAATAGAAATATGTTTTTTTTCTATTAGTGCCTTTCTAAGTGAGTGCAGTGCAACACAAATACAATAGTAGGACAGCACTTCAGGAGCATCAATATATGTGATCTATTACACAGTGCAAACTGCTTCCATTTAATTAATATCACCCCTCATTCAGTGCAAAGTCAATAAAACAAGCAGTTTCCCAAATCTTCACCAGTTGTGACAGAAATCAATGTTCATACTCTAATTATTTAGTGGATTCAACCTTAAGATCCCTGACAGGAAGAGAGAGTACAGTGAAAGTTGGGTTAATAATAACAGGCCCATGTGTCAGCAGCTTTCATGAAAATACCTATTGCCAATAGAATTTGAATGCTCAAATAAAACACAAAGTGCTTTCCAAATTACTTTATTAATGCCTAAGTGAGTAGGTTTTATTTATTTATGACGTCTTCAAAACTGTTCTGCTAGTAGCTCCAGCTTTGACCCCTTTTCATTGATATCTCAGATCCACAATTTCACCTGGATTCCCAGTCTGCTCTAGGTTGAAAGTCAAAGTCAAATGCTTCAGGTTATCAGTAGCCCCACAGGGGCTACCATGATCATTGGATTTATCAATTCATAAGTGCATAGTCTGGAACCAATGAGTGATCCCGGGTACCCTGGCTTACTTAGATAAAACTTCTATGTAATGCACCCATGTCATTTTTAGCACACAATCAATGTGGACTGAATAATGATGTTTGAATGTAGTTCATGACTCTCAATGACACTGAGATGCTTTTCTCAGTTCATGTGACACTTAGTCCCTAACGTTCATCAAAGCTAAATATAGCAGTCAATCCTATCTATTCTGCTTCTCATACACCTGTCATATTTCTGTTAGGTAATGTTGAAAAATCATGCCTACATTATGCCGACTGTTTGCATCTAGGATTAGAGGATTGTACCTTTCTCACACTATGTCTTATCAGAAGAAAAGTATCTTTAGTCACATGCTCAAGTAGAACCCAGAAAGTCATCCTTCAGTGTCTTGACACTGAAGATAATAACCTGACGCTCACAGTCAGTGAGTGCCTAGCTGAAGAGGAAGACTGCCATGATTGATTATCGGAATGGTCACACTGCAAAGCTCATGTTAATTCTTCTCTTTGGTGAGAGGCGGACAGCAGTGAAATCATCCATAGGTGAAATGGAGGGAAGTTAGGAAAGGCTCTGAAAACCAGACAGGAAAGTTTTCACTTTATCTCATGCTTCGTAAGTTTCTGAGTTTGAGATGATCAAGTCAAAGAAGTATCTTAGCATAGTGGCCAGAGCCTGGCTTACTCTCACATAAACAGGCTTGTACAAATAGCATTGCTATAATCTTTAATAACTTCTTTTTACACTAAATAAATTATCCATTTCAATGAAAGAAATATTGTCAGTCTTATGTTTAGCTTAATTAGATGCATGTCCATTGTCCAAAATGACATAGTAACAATTTTTGAATACAAAAAAAATACAAAACAATGAATATTAATCCGTTGTCTACAATTTCTTGGTCAAGAACACGGGATTTTGTCTCACATTGACTTAAGGGTATCTATAGAGATGGTAGGTCACTAGAGTTTACACAGAAATAGAGATATTTGGTTGTGATTTCCATTGATGACTTCCTATAGTTCCTCAACTTGTTGCTAGTTTTTCTTATAATGATGTTTACCTAATATTGAAACTTGTATTTATCTGTAATGCATTCATTTTGTTTTCCTTTACTCATTCTACCGGAATTTGCATATTCTAAAGGAAAGGGAGAAGAGAATAAAGTGTGCATCTATCCATTGACTGCTGATATCCATTGAAGAATTAAACTTCTTTGATCATGGCTTAGAGTGGCCCAGGTCTATGGGCATAAATATAATTGTTTAGACAGAGTTTGACCATATATATATATATATATATATATATATATATATATATATATATGTTCAGCAAATGGCAACAATAGGTTCTACCTGAGGGTTTATGAACTCCCCAGACTTGGACATTACTGCAGGTGCTAGCTCCTCCTATGAAGGTCTGAAATCCAATTAGAAAACTGTTAGTTACCCCACAACTGAGAAACTCCTCCTTATAAACCACAGCAAAAAGAAAAAGCTGGAAAACTGAGTTGCAAGAATTTGAAAAGTATTTGGAATATAGCACACTTCTAAATGCTGAGATGAAGATTGAATCCGTAGTGGGAAAATGATAGCCATACAAAACAAAACAAAACAAAACAAAAACATCCAATATTTGAAGAAACACTGCTATGGTTGATCAAAATGAAGCTATACTAATGTCAATTAAGCAACTTCATTATAATGTCTCCTGGATAAGGACAAACATGTCAGTTTAACATGATAATGATATACATCTATGAAAACATCATCATAAAAACTATTGCTCTGTATAATTAATATATGCTAAAAATAATGTAACAATTTCAGCTGAATAAGAACATTGCGTAATAGTTTTTAAATCCCTGTTGTAAAACTTTACAAGGCTATCAGGATTAATCATAATGTACATTAAGTCCTATGTAATAGAGAATTCAGTACTTATCTCTTGAAGTAGTGCAAATAGAGACAGTAAATCAGAAAGCATTTCAAAAGCATTTAGAGAAATAACCAACGTTTGCCATCTTCCTATTCTTTTCCTAGAGCATTACAAACCACAACAGGAGCAAATTCAGCAACTTCTTCAAGTGCACATGACACATCAAAATACATTATAGTGTAGGTGGTAACAATATCAGTAGGGCTAAGAGATGGGTCAGCGGTCAAGAGCACTGGCTGCTCTTCCAGAGATCCTGAGTTCAATTTCCAGCAGCTACGGGGTAGCTCACAGCCATCTGTAGTAAGATCTGATGCCCTCCTAGTACACAGGCATACACGAAGGCAAAACACACTGCATATATAATAAATAAATAAATCATAAAAGAAGAATAACATTGGTAAGTCTAAAGTGATTTGATCAATACAAACTGTGTTTCCTGATCAAAAAGCAAATAATTCAGAAATAAGTAATACGCATCCTCCCCCCACCCCCATCCATCGATGCCTGAGGCAGGTGGGGGAGCTGGCCTTGAGGTCTGGCACCCACTACAATACTGTAGCATTGTAGTTGGGAGAGCAGGCCCTACATCCCACATGGGCAGCAAAATTGAGCCAATCCCATTGGCAGAGTTGTGGTTGAGTCTGCCCCAAAGTTGTGAGCATGGGACAGCTGTCCCTATTACCCTCCCTGCCCCAGCCATCAATACCTTAGGCAGATGGAAGCAGGAGCACTGGCCCTGCCCCCCATCAGCTGCAGCACTCAGGAGAGTGGCCGCTATACCACACCTGGCCAACACACTAGAGCTGACCATGAAAGCAGGTGTGGGAGATCCCAACCCTGAGCTCATGAAAGCAGAACTGGCCCTGCCCTTGCCCATCCCTGCAAGGCATGAGCTTGCCAAGACAGTGTAGGAAAGTTCACCCTGGTGGCGAGGACAAAGGAGAGCTGGCAGGCTGACCAACCCTGCAACGACCCAACCCCAGAACCAGGGTTTTGTTGGCCCCTCCGACATCCAACCTGTCTGTCATCTGCTGGAGCACGTGAAGGGACCGGTCCTGCAGAACCAACGCTACAGAATTTTCACAAAACAGTACAACAGAGAGACAACCAAGAGAAGTTCCGGTGAGGACCCGTTGCTGATAGTGTAGCAGAAACCAGAGGCCTCCAAACAGACCAATGGCTCACTGCAATGAACACTTATAATGGAAGATATATGGTTTAAAAAAAAGAAAGGAAATAAGTAACAAAAAAAAATCAAGTATCCACAAAGACGTGGAAATTAAAGCAATCCTCAATGATGACGATGATGACGATGATGATGATGATGATGATGATGATGATGATGATGATGATGATGATAATGACGACGACTAATACAAGCTCAGGGGACAAGAACACCTGCTCCTTTGGCAGAGGAATGAACTTGTGTTCCCAGTAGCCATATAGGGAACTGTCTTTAACTTCAGCTTTCCTGGATCTGACACCTTCTTCTCTCTTCTGCAGGCACTTATACATATCATCACACACACACACGCATTTTTAATGTTAACTAAAAGAAGTTGTATAATACATGACTAAGACATGATAAAAATAAATATCGTTAAGAACTGAGTAAAAATAAGTTTAAAACATACTAAAATTCATGTGCAATTATTTGCAGAACTTACTAGAAAACTTACATACGAATCTCTATAACAAGAAAAAGGAAGCAAGCTAAAGGATAGCCTCAGTGAAAATTAAATAAATAACCTACAAAACCAAACTGAAAAGCTGGAAACTAAAACCAAAAGAAAATAGAAACATTCAGGGAAAAAAAGCGGTTACAGGGAATTGGTAGAATTGTTGGGGTAGCATGTGCCTAGACAGAGGGAGAAAGACAAGGAGACAGAAGAGAAAGAAAAAAATAAAATGCCACTATATACTCTTAGAATCTTTAGAATATAAATTACCAACTAACTTAAATTTTGCCAAGCATATGTAGCCCTTAAAATCTCATCCTCTGGTCAAAGAAATGTAAATTTAAGCTACCATTTTCATGATTAGTTGACAGTTTCTGAAAATGTTAAACAACAGTGGGAGCTATTCAATTCACTCCTAGGTATTTACTTGACAAAAATAAACTATTTCTACATAGATTTCTACATGAATGTCCACAGACTCTTTAATTGGACTAGCCAAAATAAGACAGAACTCAAATGTTCTTCAACGGAAGAATAAAGCAGTTACTATGTATTTACATAATAGATTGCTGTTCAGCAACAAAATGACATGAGTTACTGATTCATATGGTCAAATAAATCTCAAAATAAATATGTTGTTGTGTGGTTATATAAAAAAGGCAGCAGAGTATGTACTGTACAGAACATTTACAGAAAATGTAGGAAATGGGAAAATGTATCACTCATTACATAGAGATCAAGAGAGGAAAATGATCCAGGATAAAATAGGTTTGAAAAAGGCATTGGTAAAACAGATAGGCACCTGGTTTGCACTCTGCTGACTTGCCTTGGTGAGTGGGTGCTTATTCTTTTTTTAATTTAAATTTGAAACAAGCTTGTTTTCCATGTCAATCCCAGTTCCCTCACCCTTCCCTCCTCCCGAACCCTCCTCCCAACCCCCATCCCATCCCCTTTCTGCTCCCCAGGGAGAGTGAGACCTTCCATGGGGATCTTCAAAGTCTGTCATATCATTAGAAGCAGGGCCTAGGCCCTCCCCCTTGTGTTTAGGCTGAGGGAACATCCCTCTATGTGGAATGGGCTCCCAAAGTCCATTCATATACTAGGGATAAATACTGATCCATTACCAGAGGCCCCATAGACTGCCCAGTCCTCCCAACTAACAGCACATTCAAGGAATCTGGGTCTGTCCTATGCTGGTTTGCCAGCTATCAGGCTGGAGAACATGAGCTCCCCTGAGTGAGTGTTTATATCCATTTGATGTCAAAAAAATACTGAATATTGTACTTTAAGTATCTTCAATTTGTTGTATTCTAAGTGTACTTCAATTATTTTGATTGTCCAATGCTACATTTAAATAAATGTTTTTCCTTAAAAAGAGGGTTGACAGCAAAAGGAACTGTAACACTATGAAATAGACTATAACATTTATATTCACCATCAACAGTAAAATGACATTAGAAGGGTAGGAGAGATAGCTTGACAATTTAGAGTATAAATTGTTCTTTCACAGAACTCCAGTTTGATTCCCAGTTCCCAGGTTGGGTGGTTCAGAAGTGCCTATAGCTCCAACATGAATGATTACAACTCTTTCTTGTGGATTCGATGACATTACTTGTCAGAAAACTTACAAACGGGAACACACACCTACACATAAATAAACAATAAAATACATCTTTAAAGAAAGCCTGAAGTTTTGAAAGTAGCATTAGAAACAATAAATAGAAAAATAGTCATGTCCATCATTTTCTTGAGAATAAGTTTGAGAAAATAAAAAGAGAAATACTGAGAGAGTATAATTCTTTCATTCAAATACTTTATTTTAAAAGTATACTTAGTATTTTGTTTATGTGTACCTGTGTGAGTTTAGGCTCATCATATGCAACTCTGAGATACCATCTTACTCCTGTCAGAATGGCTAAAATCAAAAACACCATGACAGTGTATGCTGGAGAGGATGTAGAGAAAGAGAAACACTCCTCCACTTCTGGGGGGAATACAAACTCCTACAGCCACTTTGGAAATCAGTATGGCAGTTCCTTAGGAAAATAGGAATCATTCTACCACAAAACCCAGAATTCCACTCTTATTCATGTACCCAGAAGATGCACATTCATGCAACAAAGACATCAGCTACATTCATAGCAGCATTATTTGTGATAGTGAGAACCTGGAAGCAACCTAGATGCACCTCAACTGAACAATGGACAAAGAAAATGTGGTATATTTACACAATGGAGTACTACTCAGCAGGAAAACAAAACAAAAACAAGCAAACAAAGACAATAGAATCTTGAAATTCACAGGGAAATGGATGGACCTAGAAGAAACCATCCTTAGTGAGGTAACCCCCTCACTAAAAGACAAACATGGTATGTACTCAATCATATATGGATTTTAGACATAAAGCAAAATATCACCAGCCCACAATCCACACCTCCAGAGAATCTAGGAAACAAGGAAGACCTTAAAAGAGATATACATGGTCCTCTGAAGAAGGGGAAAGGGACAAGCTCTCTTGAGCAAATTGGGAGCAGGGGGTTAGGGGGAGCAGGAGTTAGGAGAAAGAGAAGGGGAGAAGAGAAGGGGAGAGGAGAACATGAGGGAGCAGGATGGAATCGGGGGTCATTGGGGAGCATGGGAAGATGAGAGGGAGAGTGAATTGAGATCAATATGTAAAATAAGAAAAATATTAAATAAAAATAATAATTTGAAATAATCTCTATGAATGAATTTGAAGAAATAATTTATCAGTAAAAGAAATATATGAATTTATAGACCAAGAAATTTAATGAGATTTGGTTATGGAAACACGTACTGCTTTAAAAACTGAATGTGACAAGAACAAAGCTTAAAAGAAAGGATTTCTCTGTGTAAAGATGAAACAGTCAAACTAGATTTGATTTTCCAATGCCCTTACGTATAAGATAGTAGATATAATCATGTCCTGGAAGAACCTGTCCAGTTCACAGAATTGTAAATCCGTCCCATAAAAACAGAGAGAGGCCCTGTCCAACAGTCACCCAGTCAAAGAGGATATTTATGGTCTATTGAAATGAAAAGTTAGTAATTTTTTATAAGGACATGAGCATATATAATGCAATTCTTCCTTTTACTTTATCCAGCAGAGTCAGCCTAGAAATGTTTACCAAAATTCAAAATTGGAGATATTGTACTTCCTGGGCCAAGACATTCGAGGATTACAGGCTGCCTATAGGAAAGTGTTGAGCATTTCAGGATGGCTTTGAAGGGACTACACACCTAGTTTCTGATTGACTTTAAAAACCTTACTGCTCTCTGCCACCAATGTGTGTGTGTGTGTGTGTGTGTGTGTGTGTGTGTGTGTGTGTTAAACATAAGGCTGTGCGCAGTGATGTAGAAGCCAGGAATAAATGTGGGGTATTTTCCTCAATTTTTCCCCACCTTAGTTTTAAGTCAGGGTATCTCATCGAACTTGGCATACTGAATAGCAATTCCCAGTCATTGTCCTCTCCATTTCTCCAGGGCTTGGCTACAAGGACTACCACATTCATTCACTATTTTAAGTGAAGCCAGATGTTCAGGTCCTCATGCTTACACAGAAAATGCTTTACTAAGCAGGCTCTCTCCTCAGCCCCTCTTCCTTGTTATCTAACCATGTCCCTCCATTCCCATTTCCACAATAAAACCATTTCCGAGTTATTTGTATTTTGCTGGAACTGCTCTTTTCCAAAGGAGCACATTCCATACTGGCCCTTTCTATGGCTCGTTTGAACGATTTCTATAGTGTGAGTTCTAATTTGTTTTAATAATAAAATCCTAGAGTCAGATATTAGGGGGTGAAATTTGAAAGACCAGAGAAGCAGAGCAGCCACACACTAAAGCTCTTACCTCTACAAAATTCTTAGACAGAAAAGGGTTTGCGCTCCTTTCTCCTTCCACCTTATATTCGCCTCTCTGCCCAGGCATCTCATTTCCTGTCTGTCTGTACAGACCGCCAGATCTCTAGTGTTAGCTGGTGAAGCAGGACATTCTGAGGGGCTGTCTTACCTTTGCAAATTTTGGCAGTCCTTACTTTTATGCTCTACTTGTCCAGTTTGGACAGCACACTGTCACCAGTCAAGGCACTTCCTTGCCCAGTGGCTAACTTTTGCCACAAAGAAACCAAATTTATGTGGAGTTTCTGCAGTGCCCATCATCTTCTCTGAAGCAGATTGGGCCTGCCAGGAGCAGACATGTCTCATTGTCAGAAAATAAGGAAAGAACCTATGTTATTAAGACATCTTAAATGTCCTATTCGGCAGATATCTGAAGTAGTTGAAGATGATGTGTCTATCTAAATTATACCTAATATGACTAAAAGTTCAATTGTAATAAGTGGCTAATTGCTAGCCTGCATTTCTTTATTACCCTAAATTGTTGGTAATAGTAACTTTTAAGGCTTAAAAATTTGCATTATATTGTTTAATGAGTTGCATAAGTACCATACCTTGAACAAGATTAGAAATGTATGTATAGTATATTCTAACAAATATATTCTTAAATTTCTACCAATATATATCAATCCGTATTAGTGTAAAATATTTAAAACTGGCAGGTGCTTTTTCAACTCGTAGGTGGATTCAATAGTCTACATTTTTATCCTATTTCTTTATACCTCCCTTATTTCTCTTCAGAGTAGACTCAATAATCTACCCTTGAATTCTGTCATATCTTATCTCCTTTTTTGTCTTTTTCTTTTTTTATAAATTAAGAACTTTGAATCTAATCTTGTTTCAACTTGTTTTCCTCACCATTTCAGAAAACAACTGGTAAACATTCCCCTAAATAATGGCAAACATCCATAACCCAAATGAAAGACAAAAACCACTGACCCTATCTCTCGGGAATGTGAGCATCCTGTTTTTAAAGTTATTTCTTGCTGTCTGGGGGTGTCAGCATCTTTAGGGGATCCCCAAAAAAGGAAAAATGGGTTAATTGGGAAGTCCTGGGAGAAGTAACTCTATCTTTTTTGTCCAGTCTTTGCATAATGGGAAAGTTCAGGGCTAGTCTCACGTCCTGGCTAGAGTAGTCTGTGAGGCTGGATCATTTCAGCTAGCCTCCTCGAAATTGTCCTGAGCACTGGCTACGGCACTGGATCATCTCGGCTAGCCAGGTTGAACAAGACTTCAGGTTTGAGTCTCTATCGGTTTTCTGCTGTGAGCCAAGAGCATTCCTAGCAGCTGTGTTTGAAGTCTCCAAAGGCTGGATATAGCCCCACATTGACAACTCCACCAGGACTATGACAACACTAACTAAAGATAAGCTTTGGAGTACAAACTGCTCAGAACAATTTTAAGGTGGCTACAGTATGGTTGTTTAAAGAACAAGCCAGGCATTTCCTTATAATTTCTGTGGCTTGTTGCCAAGTGACTGAACAATCTGGTTTCAAACCTTTGTTATTGACATAATGGCTTTTATGAAATTCTGAGGGTTCCAACAGATTTTGGTCAATTTCATCA
Organism: Cricetiscus sungorus; assembly: GCA_030556225.1. Lineage (NCBI taxonomy): Eukaryota > Metazoa > Chordata > Mammalia > Rodentia > Cricetidae > Cricetiscus > Cricetiscus sungorus. The sequence goes on along the minus strand of JANBXA010000202.1, from coordinate 6,546,757 downwards.
TTACTTTGTGCTAGGGAGGCTGACATGTCTGTATGGGATCAGATATGCAATATGATGATTTCTATCCCTGATTATTTCTTGTAACTATTCTAAGGATGGAAATAAGAATTTTAGTATATATTATGGGAAAATAGCATTCCACCCATAACTGAGGTCAAAGAAATATTTAGAAAGTCCTAATATCTAGATATGAACATTATCAGGGCCTGAGGATTCAAATAAATCATCCAGATGTTTCTTATCTTGTCTTCTTTATATTGGGGGAAAAAGGCGCTGAGCATAAAAAGCAAGGCACAATTTCCCTGATACCACTGGGATGAGAAAACAGAAAAAAAAGGTTTTTCCAGCCTCATAAAATTCGGCAGTAGGTACTGATGTATTCCTTTTACTAAGATATTCCTAACTAATAACACTATGTGTGGTTTTTTTGTGTGTTAATGTGGAGGTCATCTCCTTAATTAGCCTTAGGTAAATGCAAATTTAGTTTGAACCACTAGCCAGACTGGGTAGAAATAAAAAAGTGAATTTCTTAAGCTAAATCTCAACACCACATTTTAGGTGAGACCTCAACTCTAGTCTTTTACTTTGGAGTGTTTTAGTCATCAGTCAATTTTTATTTTAAATAAAAGTGTATTGACAGCAGTGCTCTGAAGTGTCATCTGATGGGTAATGTCAGGCTCTGGGATGGGCTTGTTCTCTCAATGAAGAGCCATCCTGCAATCCATCAAAGAGCAACTCTTTCTATACATATTTAAAACCCATTCTTCATGAGAAATGGTGGGGTTGCAAAATCGTTTTCACATTGCAAGACAAGATATTAATGGTCCCTGCTGCCTTTCCCTGAGTCAACTGCAGAAGACACCATGAATCAAACAGGAATAAGAATTGAAACAAAAATTCAAGACTGACAAAGGGACAGTAAAGCTAGAAAATTTTCTTTTTCATTTTTTGAAAGACTATTAATTAGGACACAGCATAAATTCCAAAGTAACAGTATTATTCTATATTCATTGAAATATTCTTCAATGAGTATTTTTTCAGGATGTAACAAATATTTTAGCATGAATGAGAATCAGATTACAGTGTTGCTTTAATAAAAATGAAATTTACCCTGAACACTAATACACTGTAATATCCAACTTATTACTTTATTATATGTATGTATGTATGTATGTATACATATACAAATATATATATTTTTTTTCTGTCCTCAGTTGTCCTTCCCTCCTCTTCTTCCAATCCCTTTCCCTGACCCTCCCCCCATTCCTTCCTCTTTCATTTCTGTTTAGGAGAGGTTAAGTCTCCCATGAGCAGCAACAAAACATGACACTGATGGGAGATGTTATTCTGTAAATATGTTTCTCATACTGGTTAATGAATCAAGCACTGTTGGCCAATAGGGAAGGAAGACAGGATGAGCTAGGAGACAAGGAGGAAAGAAGAAGTAATAAGTAAGGGCCAGCATGTAGAGACTGGAGACTACAGAGGTCCGGGCCCTCTCTCCAGTAAGATGAGACCACGTGGAAACACTTAGATTAATAGAAATGGGTTAATCATTAAGACAGAGCTAGCCAATAAGAAACTAGTAACTGGCCAACAGAATTACATCAAATATTTGTGTGTTATTGGGGGCTGGCGTGGCAGTGGGACTGACTGTCAGGGAAAACATACTCGTTACAAAATACCTCCCTGTATGTTGGGAAAGGCAACCCAGTATTGGGAGTAGTGTCCAAAAATGCCAGCAAAAGAGTCAGAGACAGCCCCTGTTCCCATAAGAGAACCAAGCTACACAAATGTAACATATAAAGAGTGCCTAAGTCTGTCCTATGCGGGTTCCCTGTTTGTTGGTTGGTTCAATCTGTGTGAGCCCCTATGAGCCCAGGTTACCAGATTCTGTGAAATTTCTTATGGTGACCTTGACCCCTCTATCTTCTATAATCTTTCTTCCCCTCTTCTGCAGGATTCCCCGAAATCAGCATAATGTTTGCAGTGGATCTTCATCTGTTTCCATCAGTTCCTGGGTAAAGTCTTTGTGATAACAATTGGGCTAGGCACCAATCTGGTCCCAGGAGATGGCAAGTTCAGTTGTCCCAATAATGCATCTGTTATTGCTAGGAGTCTAAACTGGGATATAGAAAGATTCTTGAGAGATTTTGTGTCAGGTTTTACATGACACCAAATGCTTCCTGTCTCTTTTCAGTAGTCTCTTTCAGTATTCTCTCTCTCTGTCCCCTTCCCTCCTGAAAAAAATCAAGTGGAGTAGCAAGAATATTTATAAGTTAGAATATACCAGTCTTCCAGGAAGTAAATTTCACATGTGTAAATTTAACAGAAGTTCTGTGTGTGTGTGTTTGTGTGTGTATACATATATGTATGTGTGTATGTATATATGTATTACATGTATGTATGTGTGTGTGTATGTAACAATAATTGGGAAAAAAGTACGAGCAAGGAGGCATACATGGCAGGGCTTGAAGAGAAAAGTGAAGGGAAAAACTGTTTAATTGCATATAATCTAAAAAGACAAAAGATAATTCTAAAAAGTATACCAATTATTAGTACAAATAGAAAAGTGACCTGCATCCCCTCTACCACCATCATCTCCATGGCAACATCTGAGTCCAGGAGAGCTACTGTCTCTCTCAAGTGACACTCAAGCATTTTTTTACAACATCTGGGGTGCAAGATCTAATAGCTCTGTTTTCTTATTTTAAGTAAAATACAATATTTCTCACATTTAAGGATTAAAGGGATCAAAGAACATAGAGGGATATCAGGCCCTGACTACCTGACCATGAGGAATGTATTATTGATGCAGTCTATACCCATGGACCATGCTTATTTACTTTAGCCTACACCTGCTAAGCAGTTTTATGTATCAGAATTCCAATCAACATATTAAGTCTATAAAATTCTCAGTTGATTATTATTTGTGTGTTTTACTTCAATGTAGCCCAGGATATAGAGATATTTGAAAATTTGCAATAATGTGTTGACCCCTCCCTTCTTTAAATGTAGACTTTAGGAATATTCCAATATCATCATAAATACCAAAATCAGGTCAATATTATCATAACACTAAAATGATCTCAAGATATTATATACTGTTCAGGATAGTCCCTCCTAGGGGATGAAAAAATCTATTTACAAAAAATAGTCTCCATTTCTCCAATAAATAAATAAATGCTCAAGACAATATATTGAGATATTAAACACAGCAAAATCTGTATCTCACAATGATACAGGATTGTTACCTGTGTTTCATATGGGGCTCTCTGTAGTACGATGTACATGGGGTATTCATGGATTTCATGGTAGAAATAAAACAAAGTGGGCCAACCAAAATATCTCTCTCCTAGCTTCATCTGAACAGTGACATCTCAACTTTGATGCCAACTCTAACAAGAAAAAAACAAGGATAAATAACCTTGAGTAGGTTGATATCATGAGAAGAATAATATGTATTTTGACAGTTAATGGTTGAAATCTATTAAAATGATTAAATATTATTTTAATGCAATGAAACCAAAACTTGAAACAAGATTTTAGTAAATAACATTCTTGGAGCATTTTTTAATAATTTTATTTATGATTATTATGTGTGTGTTAGTTTAGGTGCAGCAGGTGCCTGCACAGTCAGAGACATTTGAGCTCATAGAACTAGAGTTAGAAGATTTTGTGAGCCAACAAGTAGCTGCTGAGATGAAAACCTTAGTCCGTTGGAAGACCAGCAAGCACTCTAATCACTATTTATCTCTCTATTGTTTCTATTGAACTGGGATAGGAATGTAGCCCAGTTGGTAGAGCTTAAACAGAACATACATAGAGCCTTTGGTTCTGTCCCAGCACAACAAAAACCCAGAGTGATCCCAGAGTGATGCTGCACTACTGTAATTAGTGAGTAGTCTTTGGATACATAGACAGTTGCAGGCTAGCCTAGATATAAAGCCACGGGTTTTGTTGTTGTTGTTTGTTTTGTTTTGATTTTTAAAGAAAACTGTTGAAAGAGATATAAAAAAAGAAATAATCACTACTGTTTATAAAAATTTAAGGGACATTCGTATATTTTTATTATTTGGCATGGCCTTTGATCCAATGACTGGGCTTGTTCTTGTAGCCTAAGTTGACTTTTTGTTACCAAAAGCAACTTGGGAAGGAAAGAGATTATTTCACTCCCAGTTCATCATCAAAAACAGTGAGGACAGGAACTCACACCCAGCAGGATCAAGGAAGTAGGAGTGGATGCAGAGTCCATAGAGGGATGCTGTTTACTAGCTTGGTTCTTATGGTTTGCTCAGCCTCTTTTTCTTATAGAACCCAGGACCACCTGCCTGGGGGTTGCCCCACCTGCAATAGGCTGCACTTTCCCACATCAATCACTGACTAAGGAAATGCCCCATAGGCTTGCATCCTACTGAAGCATTTTCTCAATTAAGATCCTTCTTCTCCAAAGACTCTAGCTTGTGTTAAGTTGACATAAAACTTGCCAGCACAGTGTGTGTGGCCTGTGTGTGTGTGTGTGTGTGTGTGTGTGTGTGTGTGTGTGTGTGTGTGTTATGCATGTATGGATACAAACAGAGCCATATCCCTTGGAGCTGCACTTACAGGCAATTTTGAGCCCCCTAACCTGGATGCAAGTGCTAGAAGCCAAACGTGGGTCCCCTGGAAGAGGAACATGTACCCATAACTGATGAGCTATCGCTGGATTGTCTTCTGAAGTAGAAATGTTCTACTATACATGAAAGACCAGTAAGTGAGGCTTTACAATTGAAAACAACAAGGGAAATGGGTGTGGCAATGTAATTTAAAGAGTTTTAACAGCAGTAACCATTGAAAATTGGTTCAAATCACAATTTAAGAAAATTGAGTCTCTTAATTTTCTTCATAATTAAAGTTGATCACAAAGTCTATTTTGGAATATTAGGAGAAATCACTTTCTCTTCAAGATGCAGTTAGTGTGAGCTCCCCACACCAGTGGATGGTACTAACTGCATTCAAGAAGGTAATAATGATAAAAAAAAAAGCATAAAGTACATGAAGTTGAGAGGAGAACATTAATAGGAATTGAAGGAGTTGGTAGATGAATATAAGATGTTGTATAAATGTATATATGTCTATATACACGTGTATGTGTATATGAACCTTTCAAAAAATAAATAAAAAATATTATTGAAAAGGAGAAGGGTTGTCCTAAAAACTCACAAGTGAAAGTCTTTATTTACTAAGCAGACATACGGACTACCTTCCCTCCTTCCACCACTCCCTGTGCAACCTCAGCTCAATGGCTTACATCACTCTCACTGATACCTTTCTCAGAAGTACCGTGAATTTGGGTCTTAGTTTGTACTGCCCACAGAGACAATGATGTGGGGTGCCTAGACCTCACAGTGTGAAAGCAAATGTGTTCATGCCTGGCTGCTATGAATACTAGAAAAATGGGCATTCTGAGTTCTGTTCCCAGCACCCACATGATATTTCATGACTGCCTGCATCTCTAGTTCTAGGGAATCTGAGAAGCTTTTCTTTGTTCTTTTGTTTTTGTTTGGGTTTTGGCTCTACAGGCGTAAAGAATGCCCATTGCATCCTTGGATGCATGCAGATATTCACACATACACAGACAAATAAATAATAAATAAATAAATAAATAAATAAATAAATAAATAAATAAATAAATAAATAATGACAATACCACAATGAAATGTCCTGCTTGTAGAATATCACTGACTTATTATAAACTCCCTTTGCTGGTAAAATACATTGTTCCCAGGGAGAGCAAAAATATACCAATATTGTCTCAGTGGATGGCCTCTGAAAGAGTATACTTGTAGTAGGCCCAGTGACAAGATACTTTTGAAAAAATAGATAAATAGCTTTATCAACCAAAAACAGTTTTAGCCAGTTTCTTTCTGAAGCCTTATTTAATTCTGATATTGATGATGTCATTACCTTCTCACTGCTCTTGCAGAACATATAGATTTAATGGTTGATTTGTGACTGTGTAGTCATCACCAACACCTCCCAACATGCACACATACACACACACACACACACACACACACACACACACACACACACACAAATCTGTCACAAAATTAGCCCAGTTCCACCTCCCCAGTATGTCTGGAATCTAACACTTTGTCATCATCTTCTTGTCATGACACCTGCATATCATTATTATCTTTTACATGGATACCTGCTAACCTTGGCTTCCATTTCAGCAATTATTTATCATGATCAATTAACAAGGGATGATTTTGTCCACAGATGGATTTGAGCCAAACACTTTTACTTAGTCTCAAGCTAGTTATAAAATTCTTCTTCCCCTGGTTCCCGCCTGACCCCTGACTGTACTCCAACACTGTTTGTGGGATTTCTGTTTCTACCATGCATGTATTACCTTTCCTGCTCCTTGGTAATTGAAATCGCTGTACCTTCCCAATGAACTCTCTCATTCGTCTTTCACAATGAGCCCTTTTCCATCTGTAGAAATCTATTCAAGGTTACTTCCTCAGCAAAACTCCCTGGAATGTTGCTATCCAAGCTGACTTCTCTTAATTCTTTGTTCTCTCGCCATCCTTCCTGTTTCCTATATATGAGTGTCAGAATTAGGAGGAATCTGATTTATTACCAGGCCTGGAGAAATGAAGCAATCTGTAAAATGCTTGCTGTGTCAGCATAAGGACCTGAATTTGATCTCCAGCACCCATGGGGAAAAAAAAAACCTAGCCCTGTGGTGCACCTGCAGTTTCATAGCTGGGGAGAGGGAGCCAGTCTCTGGGCAAGCTAAACACACACACACACACACACACACACACACACACACACAGTCACATACACACACACAGTCACATACACACACACACAGAGTCACATACACAAAATACATGCTCATATACACACAAACACACACACAAACACACACACACAAACACACACACACAAACACACACACACACAAACACAGAGTCACATACAGACTTTATTATCTATATATTTTCTCTAACCACATAGAGCAAAATCTGCATCCGGTCAATTCCCAATATCTTCATATAGCAGATAATTTGCAACAAGTAACTATTCAATGTTTGTGGAACAAACTAATCTATGACTGAACATGCAATAGGGACAGGAACCACTGAGCATCTCAAAAGAAAAGGAGAACAGAACTAAGAGTCAGAGAACTAAGAAAAGAAATTCCAGCAAAGCCCTCATTTTGCTGATCTTTGACATACTACAACATGTGCCTCTGTGTGTTGAGCCAGTGCATGGAGCAGGCAGAGAGGAATGGAGAGACCTGATATGATGCATGAGAGATAAATCCTCTATCTCCCTCTAAAAACAAATATCTGGTAAGATTCCACTTGTTCCTGATGTAGTCCCAAGAGCTCACCTCATTCTAAGATAAGGAGAAACATCAACAGTCATATAAAAGTTGTAGAATGTTGCTTGAGTGGCCTGATTCCAGCTGTGTTTTCATACAACAAATCACATGGCGTTGTTGTGCGCACCAGAGACATGAGTCAGGATGCACACAGAGTTGACAAGTGGACTTTGGACTAGACACCTACTGTTATTTAACTCTTCCCTTTCCTCCCTCTTACTATCATGAATTCATGTTAAACCCTTCCCCACAAACACTAAGAACATCATCAACCCTTGATCCATGTTAATAGTGTGGATCACTTTTACAATATATAACACAGCTCATATACATACATATTATATAAATATAACATATAATAATATAACTCATTTTTTTTCTGAGTTCAATTGTTAACTGACTGCAATGTATTACTGCCCCTGTATTTTATATATTAACCCAATCACTTTACATGACAACACTGAGCCTAGCACCCATCATCTCCAGTTCCTACTTGGCACAAAGGATTTGCATCCGTCAGATGTTGTAGACATTGCTTCGTGTGGTATTACTGGTGATGGAATTAGGATTTGCACACTGGCAGCTTCATAGATTTTCTTTCCCTGAAGCTGGATGAAAGCATCAGTTCAGTCTGCTGTGATGCAGGGCATCAGAAGTCCACCTAAAATTTCTGTGTAATTTTTGCCTTAACCAGACTAAATCTCTTTACAATTTTACCTTAACCAGGTTGAACTCTTCTCTCTCCTTATCAAAGTCCTGCTAGATTATGTTTTATAGGCACATATGGACAAAGGATAAAACCTATTTATTTAGACTCTTCAGGTTAAAATTAAAGCCTCTCTTTTCTTGTCAACTTCAGGTGTTACCTACCTGTTTTGGACCAGCTGGCCAGGTGGTTCAAGCATTCCTGGGAGCTACACATGTGAGCCTGTACTACTTACACTAAATGGAGGCACTGCCAAAGACCTGAATGAAAAGGTATGATTATATGTATCTCTGATGACTCAATAGAGGTAAAATGGACACATAATTGCATTATCTGTGAGGCCATATGAATAAGCAAAAATGGGGTTTCCATCCTAGAAATTAGTAATAATTTTGCTGGGGACAATACTCAATGGTTTAAGACATGCTTGGTATGTTCAAAGCACTGAGTTTATTTACAGGTCTGCAGATAAACAGCACATAAATGCATGCATGCATACATATGAATTTTATCACAATAGCAAAACTTTAGCCATGCTGTCTCAGCAGTGGCCTCGTCTTAAAATTATCACCTCTGTGATGAAAAGTCCTGAGATAAATTGTTCTAGTTGACTTTTTTTTTCGTTGCTACATGAACTGTGTGTATCACCCCGTTTCTAGCACCCAGCTCCACAGGCTTCTCCTGGAGCACCTGAAGAGGGAGTTGATGTCTCCCTGCGTACTTCTCTTTCCTGTCTGCAACATCATTCCTGTATTCTGTCATCAATCACACACTGTGAAACAGCAGACAGAGAGGAAGGACGTGGGAGAAGGAGAGAGGGGGTGAGAGAGAAGTAGAGGGAGGGGGAGATTTTCCATTTAGGTATTTGGAAAGGACATATGTCCAAGTCTAGTAAATGAGACTATCCATGTCAGGAAAGAAATTCTAGAAGTAGAGACATTGTTTTCTTGCCATGAAGATGACATCCCTGAAAATTTTGATGACTTCATTTAAAATAAATGAAATAAGTAATTTAAAATAAATGAAATAAAATAAATAATTTTTTTCAAAGGCATAAGAGTGGGAAGTAATCAGAATTCCAAAGAGTCCTTTGGCCTTTCTGAAATCATCCATGCTGTGCCCCAATGCTGCTCAGCAGCCCGCCCTGCTGCAGTTGCTTCCCTTGGGAAGAACTCAGAATGTCTGCCACTGAGAGTCGTGTCAGTGCTTAGAATGAATGGCACGTCCCTTCAGTTGCAGTGCAATACATGTATAGAGAAGTCATAATGCTCATGTGTTGAATGGTGCTAAAGCCAATCTTCACTGGAATTGTTTCAAGCCCCATAACTGCTTATATCAGAGAACAAAGAGGCTCGAGGAGGGGACATAGGCATCATGTCTAGGGGAGTACTCTAACGTCTTACTAACCACACATAATACTATGTATCTTTCTTGGCACAGTATAGGGGCAGCATATCATCTCTGCACATAGAATCCGTACTAGTAACTGGCAATTAGAATCTATCTGCTTTCATTTTGTAATAATATATGAGTCCCTTATAATGTAATGAAGGCCAGTCCACATTTTGAAAGGTCATTTTAAAGTCTTCTAAAACCTCAGATTAATTATTTTAAAGCAAAAGAAAGTTAAGATAATCTGCCTAGTGAATGACTGTTTTCCTGTTTTCATACAAAGAAAGCCAAGGCAGGCATAAGAAGTAGGGCAGCTTAACTGGCAACTGTGAATATGCAACGTCAAAAATACTGTTCACTGGGAAGATGGTACCTTGGGCATTATGCTGAAATGGCCTGCAAATGTAGCTGGCAACATGGGTCTCAAATCTGATTCCACATGGTGGGTGATCATAGGTACATTAAGAAACCATTGGTCTATGAGAAGTAGAAAATTAGGAGTGAAACTGTTTCACCAACATACTAAATACCAAGGTAAGGACCAAATCAAGATGATATAAAGATATAACAGAATCCTAGCTTGTCTTCTGGCCTCAGAAATCCATAACATGTATATATACATACATGGAAACATACATATACATGCAAAATGTTTTTTAATTAAAAATAGATTTTTTTCATACCATATATTCCTATTACAATTTACCTTCCCCTTACTCATCCCATCTTCTCTGTATCACAGCATTCCTTACTCTCTTTCATTAGAAAACAGTTTAAAAAATATTGATCCTTTAATAATACTAGAAACCCCTTCATTTTATGTCTCATGCAGAAAAGAGTTGAGGTCCTGGAAAGATAGCTCAGCTATTAAAAGAGCTTACTGCTCTTTCAAAGGTTACAAATTTGGTGCTCAACTCTCAGCACTGAGCATAACAAAACTGTCAATAACTATAGCGCCAATGGATCCAAAATCTCTGGCCTCAGGAAGCACATGTATATCACACACACACACACTTTAAAATAAATCTTTTTTAAAGAAACGATTACATAATTAGAAACAAAATATGTTAAATGTCTTATTGCCATTTTCACAGAATTCACAATCACTTTGAGGCCGACAGGGAAAGTTTTTGTTTGGATGACTAATATGCTACCCAGAAACCCTGGACTTCTTGGAATTCTCAATTAAAAAGTCCAAGCTCTTAGAAATGCCTTTCAAGCGCATAATCTCTACCATCAAATAGAGGGTAGGTAAGCACTTGTGCTGAGCTTGTTCTCGCTTTGACTATGGGAGAGTATGAATAGAGGAGGCCACATTATTATCCCTTCACAAGAGGAAAATATTTGGAGGGAAAAATTGCAAGGGTCAACTTGATGCAATAAACCAAGCAATCGCTTTGGCTGGGGTAAACAGTGGTTATCACATTTCAAAGACTGGGGTTTGTTTTTAAATTTTAGTTTAAATGTATTTAAATGTGATGCTCCACATTTCCATCACCTACATTTCTACTTTATGCAGAGATAAATGTTGACATGCACCAAGTGCAGATTTTCTTAGACAGACAACCAGAGTCATATGGGAACCTGGAGGTGTAAAGATGATGTCAGAGGACCCAGCCGCTGCCAACTCACTAATAAGCAAGGAAAATAGGAAAGGTCCATGGGCCAATCCCTCCTCCCCAAAATAAAACCACTGTGACATGTAGCATAAAAGGAAATTTAGCAAAAAAAAAAAAAAAAATACCCTGTGAGCGGGAGAGCCAGGTGTTCATTCGCATCTGAACAGAACCACCTCCACTTGCAGCAGCACCAAGAAGTGTGATCTGAAATAGAAAGGATTAGCATTATACGTTCTGTAGCCAACCAAATCATGTAAGAGTAACACCATTTTATGGCATGCTGTTGCAATTTATTGGACTATGGTCTTTCAGTGAGTACTGAGTGCAACAGTCATAAACATAGGCTTACTGTTTTGAAATCAAACCATCTAGATCTTAACTCTACCCGGATGATGTTAATAATGTCACCTGACTTCAGTAGCTTTCAGTTTACTGCTTTTGTTGTTATTTTCACGTGAGTTTATGAACTTGTGTGTGTGTGTGTGTGTGAGTGTGTGCAGATGCCTGTGAAGGCCATAGGCAATGACCTGGGTGCTGGGAACCTACCTAGTATCATATGGGAATGCAGTATGTGCTCTTAACTTCTAAACCATCTCCCCAAGCCCTATATCCAGCTTTTTACATGGCTTCTAGGTAACTGAATTCAAGCCGCCCATCAATGTCATAAACTGTTTACTAACTGAGCTATATCCCCTCGATGTCTTTCATATTTAAACAGCCATACTTACTATCTTAACAGAGTTTGGAGACTTCAGTGAATTGATGAAGAGAAAGGAAGACCTAGGCAATAATTTTAGTATGGTGTTACATTTTAAATACTCAAAAATAGTATTCCATAGAAGCACTGAGGTAACAGAATACATGCACTGAGGTCCAGAAAACTGATAATTTGCAAGGTCAAAGACTGATGGCAGCTGATCTCTCAAATCGATCGACATTGTCCATCTTGGCTTATGCTGCTGAATAGAGCTTCATGATAAAGGTCATCTTCAAATTTCAATTATTTAATGTTTCAATATGATCAGAACAACATTGGCCTCTACAATCATCAACTTACCTTTTCGACAAATCAGAGGGAAAATGAAGCAAATAAATAAAGACAAGCAATCAGATGTCACTAAAGAAGCCATTATCCAAGTCCAGTTAGCTAACGGGGCTCTCAATTTGCCAGCGAATTTATTTTCTGAGCTTTTTCTGCAAGTGACAAACCTCCCTCATCACCAGTCGTTGCTTTTGAGTTTGCAATTTTGCTGTCAATTTCAATTTTGTTTGCATTTCAGTGAAAACAAAAACATGCCAAAATAGCTTGTCTGAAATAAGGAGAAATAGATCAGAGAAAGGACATAAACCTTCCATTTAAGCATCATAAACACACAAGCATTCATTCTCTGAGTGAGTGGCTAACAGAGTCGGAGGTGGAAAAAGTGCAGTCTGAACGTCTCTCTGCCTCAGCTGGCTGTTCCCAGGGCCCTTCCTGCCATGATTTTTTTTTTTGGAGCATTGGAGGGGAAAGCACATGCGTTGCTGGAAGGGAAATGAAAACGTTGTATATGGCAGGTTGATTATGTAAGCAGGCTGCAGACATGAAGTTTGGAGACATGTGCAATAAAGTTAATAATATTATATAGGTGAAATATGATAGAATAATGACCCCCCAAACACTTACACCCCAATGTGGAATTTCTGAACATTCCACCTTTCTATAGCAAAATGTATTTTGTGGACATGTTCGAAGTTATAAGCACTGATATGGAGAGATGGCTCACGACTACTAGGATAGGCACAGTCTGATTTTAGGAGTTATTAAAAGCAAGTGGCTTTCTCTGGCTAGAAAAGGGATAAGACAGGGAGGGAAATGAAGCTATCCAGAGCATAAAGGAGGGGAGCGTCCACTAGCTGTGGAAAGACCCATGAACCTTCAGCCAGCTGGGAAATGAGGACTTCAGTGCTCAGCCATAGAGAAATTAACTCTGCCAATCATCTATAGGAGATTGGGCTCAAGGTTTCTGGATGGTTGCAAGGAGGAACAAGCAAGACCTTGACTTTGAAAAAGAGAAATCAGGTGAAGCTACTTGGCTTTTGACAAAGAACTGAGTTATAATTTTTTTTTTAAAAGACAGCTGATGAATTTTGATGAATTTGGCTGGCTCTGGGAATAAAGATGAAGATTTAGAAGACAATCGGATGTGTCTATTTAGCAAAACAACAGTAGCATCGTCTTCCCTATGGCCTCTGACCTGCCTTGACCACTTGAACATTGTCCTAATTTCATTGAACCTTTTGTCATTTTCCTTCTCTTACTACTCCGGAGATTCTATAATCTATTTCTAGTATATTGCTACTTTACATTTCAGGGCCTAAAGGAATTTAGCTTTCCTCTTAACGTCAACATTTTTATTGTTCTGGTAGCATCATTGATTTTTCTATTTCTTCTCCCTCTCCTTTGCTTTCACATATATAAGGTCTATACACACAGTCATCTCTATTTGTGTGACATCCACTTTTGCTGCCTTAGATCTTCATATTTGAAAGCATGTATCACTTTTGCTTGATATAAGTCAGTTCATTCACGGTGAAGCATATATTGGCTGTTTTGTCCATCATTCACCACTGTTTCACTGGTAACTCACCTGGGAATCCATCCTTAGGACTCCAACAGAAAATATTGGTTGATGAAGCACTATGTATGCTTCTCTGGAAAGGTATTTATATCACTGTCATTAACAAAAGTCTTTTGGCAGGTAAACAATTCTAGATTGACAAGAGAATTTTCTTGATGTATAACAACATCATTTTTTGTTATCTGACTCCTATAATTTGTATTAAGTAGGAAACACTGTAATTTTTGCACTTTTGAAGTTTTCTGTCTATTTTGCTTGTTTTAAATATATTTGTTCTGTGCACTATGTGAAATTATATTTCTTATAGTTATTTTTATTTGTCTTAATTGAAAGTTTCTTTCCTGAATCCATAAAGTTGATACATTTTGTAAATTCACATAATTTCTTATTATGTGGGGATGGCTTGGTAGCTCAGTAGATAAAGTATTTGCTGTATAAGCATGTGGACTTGAGTTCAGGTCCTGAAGACCCACATAAAAGCTGTGCATTACAACATAAGTCTATATCCACAATGCTAGATGGCAGAGCAGGCAAATCCCATGATACACGATGACCAGTCAGTCTAGCTGAAATGGTAAGCTCCAGGCTCAGTGAAAGATTCTATTTTAAAATAATAATAATCAATAATAACAATACACAGTAAAGAAGCAATTGAGGAAGGCATTTATTACCCACCTCTGACTTCCACACATGCTGAAAGGGCAAGCAAACCTGTATACACAAGTGAGTACACTAGTATTTCACACACAGACACAGAGGTTCCTGGTGTGATCCATTACCCCTGCCTCACAAGTTCATAGACGGAACCTCCAAGTCTCACTGGCATTGTATATAGGGAGGAAGAATGTGAAAAGCAATCTGGTTTAAGTGAGGTCATGGAGATAGGAGATACCAGAGAAGCATGTTTTCTCTGTGTCCCACACTGCTCTGTATTTATCTTTGTCTCTCTATCCACCGCATAAGAACACAGTGAGAAGTGAGCTATTTGAAAGTCAAGGGAGAACTGTCATCCTACACCAAATTTGTTGGCTCTGTGATTTGGGACATCCCCCAACCAGAACTGGTGGAGCAAATGTCTGATGTTTTAGCCACCATGTGAGAAGGTGAAATAATTTTCAATTCTTTTTTTCATATAATTTACTATATTTTCTCTTTAGCCATTTATACATATTTTTCTCTCAGACTGACATGATTCCCAATTTTTATCAATGTGTCACTCATTTATACTTTTCCAGTCCTTTGTAAGTTTTAGATTTGTATTCTTTGGCGTCTTGTTCTTTACTTGGCCATTCCTCAGTGTTAATTACTGATGGTTGCATGGATGCCCATGGATAACCCAATGTGAGCATGTTGAGGATGAGTTTAGGTTTCTTATATAAACTTGGGACACTGTTTACACAAAAATTATTCACATCCTTCTATGTGCTTTTTTCCCTCTAATACATTATATCCCCATATCAGTTTCCCCTCGTCTCCACCCCTCCTTATCCCTCCCTACACCTCCCCTCTTCCCTAGGCCTTCTAGGGATATCTATCTAACATGTTGTATCAAATTACACTATGACTAGGCACAAACCTCATATCAAGGCTGAATGAAGCAACCCAATAGGAGAAAATGGGTTCCAAGTGCAAGCAAAAGGGTCAGAGGTACCCCTGACTCCCACTGTTGGGAGTCGCACAATAATACCAAGCAATATCACCATAAGATATATGCAGATGTCTTAGTTCAACTCATACAGGGTCCATATTTTTCACATTAGTCTCGTGAACCTCTATGAGTCCACCTTAGTTGATTCTTTGGGTCATGTTCCCACAGTGTCCTCAACCCCTCTGGCTTCTATAATCTGTCCTCTCCCTCTTCTGTTGGTTTCAAACCTTGTGTTTGGCCGTGGGTCTCTGCATCTGCTGAATGATGTCCCCTTTGATGACAACCTGCTATATCCATGAGTATAGTAGAGTACCATTAGCAATCACTTCATTTACTTTTTTCCCCCAGTCCTGTTTGGTTCTATCCTGAGTCTTCGAGCTCTCCTGTCTCTAGTTCCTGGCAATCCAGGCAGGATGGGTTTCAAGTTGGACCATCATTGGATAGTCACTGCCACAAGTTCTGTGCCACCCCTGCACATCTAAAAGATAGGACAGATTGTAGGTCAAAGGTTTTGTGGCTGGGTTGACATCCAAGTCATCCAGGGCTAGGGACCTTTCCTGGTTCTATTATATCCAGTTCAGGCTCCATAGCCTCCATGACTAAGAGACTTCAAGGGGGCCTCTCTTTCATAGATTCCCCAGAGTTTCCACTGTACTTTTTCTCCAGTTTACTTATCCCTAACAAAACGTATCAGCTATATAAATAGTGATGCTACTATAGTTAGATTATTTAGATTATAATGAAAAGGACAATATCCACACATATTCAGTACAGACTCGGTATTTAAATTATACACCTCTGATGTATAATTGGATATAAAATCCATGAATATACTGAGACAAGAACATGGCCTTATTTTTTTTTACATTAATGCCCTTAATAAATCATGTCATTTTTCACCATGACAATTATAATATGTTCAGGTGTATGTGCATGATTTGGCTGTCTTTTCTATTTGTTGGGTTGGTGATTATTCTTCTCTTGTGTTTTATTGTGCCTTTTTTGAATGAAAGAGTTACAGATCTTAAAATTAGTCTATGAAAAAAAAAAAAAAACTTCCCTTCCCAGTTGAGGAGGACTTCTCCAAAGAAGACCAGTTTCCTTCTCTAATGGATATGAAGGCACTAATGAGACACTTTTCTTTTAGTGTTTGAAAGGCCCTTTATAGAACAGTGCTATGCAAGCGAAGATGTTATGCTCAGGTGAAATTTAGCTCATGGTCATGAATAACTTCTGAGAAAACTTTCTCATCCTTGCTCAGGGCCCTGCTTTGGTTTAAATCATGCCTTTGTGGTTTTCTGACATTTTTCTTTCACTTTCCCTTGAAAATTTTAACAAATGTCTTCCCACTCCTTAAAGAGCACAGAGGACAGACCAAACAGATGACTCTAACCACATCTAGATTCATTTAGTCATGTGATTATTGGGGGATGTTCACAGGAACACAGAAGGGTTATGGAGCACAAGTGACTCAAAAACAGCTGCATCATTAAAAGATGCACTATGGGTAATAACTCACGGAAGCCCAATCCCTGGAGTTTCTTACCCAATTCAGACAACTCCACTGAGGGTGACCACCTCTTACCATCAATGCTTCTTTGGTAGAGCAGGAAAGGACTCAAAAATTTCTGAACCCTGAACCTTTTTTTTTTTTTTTTGCTATAAGTTTCATGAGCTGATTAAGTCCCAGGAGTTTCCTACCTCCTTCTATAGAGGAATATTTCAGTTCAAAGGAAACCAGCAAACTTATTCCATCTTTACATGAAAGGCACCAGATGGAGGGCCAAAATCGTGTAGAGTGTAGATTTGCTTCTGATGGAGTCCTGAGTTTGTTTTAGTCAGTGTATTATGGCTGTGAAGAAACACCATAACCAAGAGAACTCATATTAAAGGAAGTATTTAAGGGGGCCTTACTTATAGTTCATAGACTCAGTCCATTACCATCACAGTGCAGAACATTACAACGGCAGGCATGTTGCTGGAGAAGTAGCTGTGATCCTATCCTGATCCACAGTAGAGGGAAAGACAGAGACTTGGCTTGGCATGGGTTTTGGAAGCCTAAAAGCTTACCCACAGGCCTTCTACTGTTTAAATAGTGCTGCTCCCTGGTGAATGGGCATTCAAATACATGAGCCCATGGAGGTAATTCTTATTTAAACCATGACAGGTTTCTTTCATTTGAAGGCTGAAGGTCGCTAAAGCCAACGCTCTGAGAGCCCTTTCAGTTTGGACACTTGACACCAGAGAAAAATTGTCAAAATCCTACTTAGTTCTCTTCCTGATTCTTTCTTTACTCACCTCTGACCTTGAAAGATTCACTAGTAAGTAGCTTGAAAATGGTTTTTTTTTCTGATTGTCTGTTATGCTTATGATATGATTTTTTGAGAGGCTTTTCTACTTAACCCTATAAATATTAAACAAAAACAGTTGAGTTTCTTCCAAAACTAATACTCAGCTACAAAATGATGGATTCTCACTTGCATTTGTGAGTTATGTAAGTGTCATTACTCCAATGCCTCTCCTTCCATCTATGTTATTTGTGCATCATTCTTTTCAGAGAAATATGCAAGTGTACACAGACATATTCATAGATCAGCAAGTTAACTCATCAAGGAAAGGTGCTTGCAGCTAAGCCTGGCAGTGTGATTTCAGTTCCCAGGACCTGTATGGCGAAGGAAGAGAACTGACTTCCAGGAGATGTCTTTCGTGGTCACATTTTGTTTATGACCTAATAAAGCTTACCTGGAGATCAGAGTACAAGGCCAGCCACAGCCACAGAGGGCGGGCAATAGTGGCACACACCTTTAATCCCAGCCCTCGGGAGACAGAGGCAGATGGATTTCTGATAGTTCAAGGCCACCCTGGGCTACATGAGAGTGAATCGGTTTAAAGGAAAAAGCATCGCTCACACCTTTGATCACACACTTGGGATCCCACACTTTTAATCCCAGCACTAGGGAGGTGCAGATGGGAGTGGTATGACTGGGTTGGAGAGAGGAAGATAAGGCAGGTGGAGACAGGAACACAGTGTAAGAGCAGTGTGCCTGAGGCTCTGCGGATCACCCCTTCAGCCTGAGCATTGGCAGAGGTGAGAAAGCTTTGAGAAGCAGCTTTGCTTCTCTGATCTTGAGCTTTAAACCCCGATATCTGTCTCTGGGTTTTTATTATCTGTGCTACAGTCATTTGTTCTCTACATGTGTACTGTGGCGTGTGTGTGTGTGTGTGTGTGTGTGTGTGTGTGTGTGTGTGTGTGTGTGTACACTCCCCACTCTAGGCGTCTGGTATGGACCTGTAATGGTGGCCACACCCCTTTGGGTGTGATGTCAGGTGGATGGAGCCGAAAGAGGGGAGCTTGAAGCAGCGCTTTTCTTCATGTGCTCTTTCTGGTGGGTCAGTGGGTCCAGTAGGAAGAACACGGAAACGCTCCAGCGGATCTTTGTATTTTTCTGTGTGACTGTTCCCCAATAAACACCCATTTGTCATTCATCTTGGGTCTAGTGATATAATTACATCCTTACCTTCACACCTCCCTCCACACACAGACAGGCAAAGCACATGCGCATGGCTCAGATTAGAATAAGCACAAATGAAAATCATTTGCTAACTGGCTATAGTGGTAGTGATGGTCACCTCGAGTGGAAGTTTAGTCTCTAAATTAAAAGACACGAAGGAGAGATCGTTGTACACATAAGGCACAGACAAATGTGATCTAACACGTTTTTCCCCCTTGACATGAAATAAGTGTTTATTTATATAAGGAAATAAAGGGATAATTATATATTATCCCCAAATAT
Source organism: Cricetiscus sungorus (assembly GCA_030556225.1). NCBI lineage: Eukaryota > Metazoa > Chordata > Mammalia > Rodentia > Cricetidae > Cricetiscus > Cricetiscus sungorus. Next base: position 6,527,596 of record JANBXA010000202.1, on the reverse strand, counting down.
TTAATCATTTTTGTCAAGCTAATACAAATCATAGAATATACTTAAAACATCTGAATGTTTTGCTTTTAAAATAATAGTTTATGCTTTGGGACACAAGAATGTGGTCTCAATAGGTAAGTAAAGTCTGTCACATCATTTAGGGCAGGACCTTGCCCTTCTCCAATGTATCTAGGATGAGAGAGTAACCCTCCATAGGGGATGGGCTCCCAAAGCCCATTCATACATTAGGGATAAATACTGGTTTCACTGCCAGTGACCCCATAGACTTCCCAAGCCCATAAATGACATCTACATTCAGGAGGCCTGGTTCAGTCTTACGCTAGTTCCCCCGCTGTCAGAATGGAGTCTGTGAGCTCCCACTTTCTCAGGTCAACTGAAACAGCAACCTTTTGCATTTAACTTGTTTGGGATTCAATCATTTTCTTCAAATATGTATTTTATATTTTTCTGAAAATTAAGGAAGTTCTTTTTCAAAAGAATTTTCAGGCTGAAAGTCCCCATACCTTCTTTATTTTACTATGACACCTATGATTTTTAATTTGTATTTTTAAATAAATGTATTTAATTATCTTACATCCCAGCTGCAGTTCCCCCTTCCCCATCTCCTCTCCTCCCAGTCCTTCCACCTCCATCCCCCTATTCCCATCCCCCAATCCACTCCTCCTCCATTTCTATTTAGAAAGGTTGGGTCCCCCATGGATATCAACAAAGCATGGCATATAAGGGTGCAGAAAGACTAAGCCACAAGAAAACTCATAGTCAACTAACCTGGGCTCATTGGGGTTCACAGAGACTGCAGTGACAATCAGGGAGCCTGCATAGGTCTGACTTAAGCCCTCTGCATGTATGTTATAGTTATGTAGTTTGGTCCTCTTGTAGGACTCCTAACAGTGGGAATAAGGGCTGTCTCTGACTCTTTTGCCTGCTTTTGGGACACTATTCCTCATACTATGTCACCTTGTCCAGTCTTAAGAGATGTACGTTTTGTTTCTTATTGTCCCCAAAACACTTTCTTTTTCATCCATGCTTGTTTATTTCTTCTATCTCCCAAGTCACTGCTGTTTCATTCTGCTACTCTATCTACGAAGATGTCTGTTGAGGTTATCATGTTTCCTAGTTTTAAATTTCCTTGTATTTTCACTATACCTTATACGTCATGTTACTGTCACATCAGGATAAATTCTAAAACTTCCCCCATGGTCTCTATTAGTACTCCCAGGTGAGCAACAGTGTCCAGCAGCAATGAGCCTCCTACCCTTTGGTACCGCCAAAACCTAAACTTAAAGCCTCATTGTGTGAACCTTCAGAACTCACTCAACACTTGCTTCCAGGGTGGCTGGAGAGGCCATAGTGCTTGATTAAGATGTATTATTTTATTTTTAATCATATGCAGGCATGCATTTTTGTGTACACATATGTGTACATAAGTGTAGTTTCCCCAAATACCAAAAGAGGACATCAGATTCCCCAGAGCTGGACTTCAGGTGCTTGTAATCATCCTGATGTAGGTGCTTTGAACTGAACTTGGGTCCTCTGCAAGAGCAACACATGTTCTTAACCACTAAACCATCACACATCACACCAGTCCAAATTATAGCTTTTTCTGTGGCACTTGTCTCAGATAGTAGAGTGAATAAAAATGTTCTGTGTTATCAAGTTGCTAGTTCTATACTGTTTTCTAGAATCTCCAGGTGTGTGTGTGTGTGTGTGTGTGTGTGTGTGAGAGAGAGAGAGAGAGAGAGAGAGAGAGACAGAGACAGAGACAGAGACAGAGACAGAGTCCACTGATTTCTACTTTGCTGCATTCTTCCACCTCGAGTCTATGTTATATGAACTTTGGAGGAGGAGGAAGAGATGCTAACTTAGGAAAATAATAGTGAGGACTGTATCTACTCAATGTCCCCAGTGATTCAAAATGTGGGTTTTCTACTTCTATTTTTCTATTTTTATTTTGATTTATTTCTGAGTTTCAGTTACACATACCACAGCATAGGGTTCACATTATAAATATTCAGAAAATCACGATCTCTTTAAATAGTATTGCATACATTTTACATGTGGAAGATCTGATTGACAGTTGACTTTAATTTCCTCCATCCCTTCCTTGGCTCTATTAATGCAATACATTTTATCTTTTTGCATAGTCTATAAATTTAACACTTATTGATACTCTCTTTATTTTATACAATTATTTTTTAGAGTTAAAGGTTTACAAGTAAGGTTGTATTCACCTTTAGTCATGTCACTTGAAACACACCTGGATTTCTTTGTATAAATAAAAGCTTATGTGTAGAAGCTTCTTTTAGCATCTTGCATAACACCAGTGCTTAAGGTGAAGTTGGTGTACTATTTTTCATCTGAATCATATATGTCAAACTTATTTGAGATGCACACAGGATTTTAGTAAGCAAGTTTCCTCCAACTCATTTTTCATTTGTTTTCTTAATGTAAGGTGTTAAAATAAAATCTTGCCTTCTGATTTACAAGATCCTTTGGCTAAAAGCATGCCATCCTTATAAAGAATTTTGTTTCTCCATATGAGACTGCATCTCTGGTCCCCTTTAATTATCTTCCTGTATCTTTAATTCTAAATATTATTGTTAGGTTATATTTAGAGTGAGTACAAGGGAATGTCTGTGTGTGTGTGTGTGTGTGTGTGTGTGTGTGAGAGAGAGAGAGAGAGAGAGAGAGAGAGAGAGAGGGAGAGAGAGAGAGAGAGAACATGGTATGGCTTATTAATACTTGCATGAGATTTTGCATACACAGTTTGAGGTAGTTTGAATGTAATCGACTCCCATAATCTCATAGGGAGTGGCATTGTTAAGAGATGTGTCTATCTTGGAGTGGGTATGGCCTTGTTGGAGGAATTGTGTTACGGTGGGGGTGGGCTTTGAAGTCTTTTTACCTGAAGCTTTTCTCAGTGAGACTGTCAGTTGACTTTGTGCTGTCTGGAAAGCATAGCACTCTTAGCTCCAGTACCACATCTGCCTATACCCCACCATGTTCCCCGTCATGTCGATAATGGACTGAACCTCTGAAACAGTAAGCAAGCCACCCCAACTAAACGCTTTTTTTACAAGGGCTGCCATGATTGTAAGACTCCCCATAGTAACAAAACGCAAACTGAGGCAGAGGTTGACACCAGGGAGTGGGGTATCGCTGGGATAGGACAGACCATGTTTGTTTGGAGGCATTTTGACTTTGCCACTTTGGGAAATGAAAGCAGCAGACTCCTTTAAGTACTACTGATTGTGCCACACTAGTAGGAGCATGGATAACAGAGGTGTTAAAAGTCGTTTGCCTGCCTGCTGGGGCCTCGCTCAAGGGGTTTAGAGAAGAGTTTTAATACTCTGCCTAGTGATCATTCTTGTGACATGTTGGTGGAGGAAGGGGCGCTCTTTACCGGAAGAGTCAGCTTGAGGTGAAAGTGAAAAGCCTTGAAGAAATCTCAAATAGCATAGACTGTGCCCTATGGTTCTTAGTAGTAACGCTAATGAATATTTATAAAGAAAGGGAGTAAAGTGAGCAGGGTAAATTACAAAAAGTAAAATTTGAGGACAAAAAAGGAACACCAGGAGGAGAAATAGAACTAAGTCTGTGCTCAAAGAGATAGGTGGATTACAAAATGGAATAAAGGGAGGGGAGGCCTCAGGGCACAACCTCACCCACTTAAGTTTCCAACTTATAGAAAGAAACTAAAGGAAATCTTACAGCTGGATGTGGTGGCACAGGCCTTTTATCCCAGCACTGGGAAGGCAGAGGCTGGAAAATCTCTGAGGTTGAGAGTTTGAGGCTAGCCTGATCTACAGAGCACATTTCAAGACAGTCAAGCTTAGGCAGTGAAGGACAGATAGCTGGTGAAGTTGTTCTTGACTGAGTTGACCATGTTAAAGCTGCAGCAGAATACGTCAGGTTTAGAGGTAATGATAGATGAAATGGGTTATGGGATTTGCTTTCACACCTAAAGAAAGCTGCTGAGGCCAGGCATGTGTCCTGGTGTTCATGAATGGAAGCCTAGCAGAAAGCTCATTGTAGTGCACAAATGGGTTTTGGAAGCCCATTCCCTATAGAGGGATACTCTCTCAGCCTAGATACACGCAGGGGGAGGGGGAGGTCCTGCCCCAAATAGTGTGACAGACTTTGATAATCTCCTATGGGAGGCCTCACCCTCCCTGAGGAGTGTATGGGGGTGGGATGGGGAGATAATGGGAGGAATGGGAGGACAGAAGGTAGAGGGAAATGGAATTGGTATGTAAGATTGTTTTTAATTTAAATGAAAATTAATTGAAACAGCAAAATGGACATAAAAATGCATCTAAAAGTTTTTAAAAACAATTTTAAAAAAATGCCCTTGTGTGAAGCTGTGCAAATGAAGGCTGGATTGCCTTGGAGAATTCAAGATATTATAGATGCCCGAGTCATGGGACACCTGCCAGGGAGAGCCGCTAACGGGGTGGAACCAGCCCAAGAGAAAGGAGTGTGCTACAGTGAGCAAAGCTGAGCAGAGCTGGAAATTTGAAGAGGGTTTTGAGATCAAACTTGGCATTTCAGACTTTGCAGTTTGCCCATCTCGTTTTTAGTCTTGCGTTGGCCAGTACTTCCTCACTCTGCCTACTGCCCCACATTTAGGGATGGTACTGTATATCCTGTGTCATTATGTGTTGGAAGTATGTGGTATGCTTTCTGATTTTGATTGGTGATTGCAGTCAAGAGATTGAATGAATTTCAGAAGAGACTTTGAAGTTTGGACTTTGGAACATTGTTGATCCTGTGACAGACTATGGGGACTTTTGAAGTTGGACTAAATGTGTTTTGTGCTATAATATTGTTATAAGCTTATGGGGCCCAGATAATGGAATGTGCTAGCTTGAATGTAACTCATAGGGAGTTACACTATCAGGAGGTACAGCTTTATTGGAGTGGGTGTGGCCTTGTTGGAGGAAGTATGTCTCTGGGGGTGGGCTTTGAAGTCTCTTTTGCTCAAGCCTCCCTAAGTGTGACTGTTAACCAACTTCCTATTGCCTAGAAGATGTAGCACTCCTAGCTAGCTCAGCACTAGGTCTGCCTGCATGTCACTATGTTCCCTGTCATGATGACAATGAACGAACCTCTGAAACTGTGAGACACACCAAATATGCTTTCTTTATAAAAGTTGCCATGGTCATGGTGTACTGTGGAATAATCCTTCTGTGCTCTGTGTGAACATATGTTGCTATCATTGGTTTAATATTTAAGCTGACTTGCCAGTAGCTGAACAGATAAAGTTAGGCAGGAAAGCCAAACTCAGAATGGAGAGCAGGGTCAGTAGTCACCAGCAGACACAGTGAGAGGCAAGATGGACATAGCATACTCAGAAAAGGTACCAAGCCACTTGGCAAAACATAGATGAAAAATACGGGTTAATATGAATGTAAGAGTTAGGTAGTAATGAGCTGAAGTTATTGGTCAGAATTTGTAAATTATATACGTCTCGGTGTCCATTTATTTGGGAATAAAAACGTCTACCTAGAGTGATGTTTCTTCACAGCAGCAAAAAACTGAAGCTAAGTCACTGATGCCTTTCATTATTTTCAGGGAGGTATGTCCTCATGGTATCTAAACAACTTTCATCTATTCTCTCTTTCCATTTTTCTTTTGAAATGACGAATACTTACTTGGAAGAATAAATCAGACTACTTCACAATGCTAAGATTCCTGATATAATTTACATGACAACTATTTAACTAGAATAACATTCACTCAGATTCTTAACTTTCAGGTCTATTGATAAGGTCATTAATTCATTCTTCATCTGCTGGTCTGTTTTTGCTTCCATCTTTTCTATTTTTGTACTTAATAAAATTTCTTTTTTTTTTTAAATAGACAACCTTTCCCTTAGAAAATTTTCCATGTTAATTGTTTATATATCTAGTCTGATTCTTTCTATATCAGTGCCATATTTAATTCAATTCTGGTGATAATTTTCTTTGGATAGCAGTTTTGTGGTCTTGTTTATTTGTATATTTTATAGTTTTGTCTTAAAGACAAACCAATCATGGACAATGTTGCCATGTTTTACTTACTCTTAGACAAAGGCTTGATTTTCTATAGTTCTTTATAGGGAGAATTGAGTAAACTCCAGTAAATATTGAGATATGTTTGTGTTTTGATACATTTTTACTCAATGAATTAGCATCCTTGAAAGTCTTACAGCAATACAAGTGATTAGAATAGAAGTAAAAGGATTTGTTTTAGATAATTTTCAAATTATTCTTTGTTAAAGTAACCTTTTTGCCTGTATCACCAAGTAAACATTTTTTGTTGGGGGATTTCTGCCCCTTTCTAAGAAACATCTTGAATTTTTTCTTATGGTTTTCCTCTTGCTTGACAATTATGGGATATGAAGGAGATAATGAAACTCTTTTATTTTACTTTAGCCTCACTCTTGGGCAAATGCTATGTTCCTGACTCTTGAGACTTCATCCTTTTCTTCAGTGATCATGACCTCATCTCCAGGCATAGTGAATGTTTGTTCATCTGGCTCAGTGGTGGCTTTCTCATTTGTCTAGAATAAGAGTGATTTCTTTGTTTCTGTTCCTCGCTTGGATAAGTATTTATATTTATAGTCAGTGATTAGTTTTGCTGTTTGTTTTCAGTTACTTTTCTATTGCTGTGTAGAGGTACCATGGCCAAGGCAAATTATAGAAGACAGAGTTTATTGGGTTTCTTGTGTTGTCAGAGGGTAAGCCCATGACCATGATGGCAAGAAACATGGCAGTAGGCAGGAAGGCGTGGTGCTGAAGAAGAAGCTGAGAACTCACATCTTGAGGCAACAATTGAAAGGCAAGGCTGAGGAGAAGGAAAGAGAAGAGAGATAACACCTCCAACAAGTCCACACCTCCTAATCCTCTTCACACAGTTTCTTTAACTATTGATCAAGCGTTTAACTGTATGAGCTACAGGGTTCACTCAATCCACCATACTGCCTATCTGTCAATTCTCTAAGATTTTTCTTTGATCCGCGTATCTGAGAAGTATTTTATGCTTTCTTCAAAGCAGCTACTGTCCTTGTATTTGGGATCTTGCCATGGGTGGTGTTCCCTCTTTATTCTCGCTCTGAATCCAGCACCTCTCATGATTATTTAGGGATGGTATGCAAACAGTCTGAGTTAGAATTAATAACAATATAATGTGTAGGAATTTTTTTTACATTCTTGCTATCTCACTATTAACCTTTAAAAATAATCATATTTGCTAAAAATTAATTTTAGTGGCTTATACATTAATGTATGTCTTCCTTAGCGATTGCTCAAAAAACTCATAGGTTGGGTTATTTGGGTTCTCAGTGAGTTCAACTCTTCAATGTGCTCAAAAAGTTTGTTCTTTTATAGTTCCCAGCTTTGGCTTGCTTTGAGCATGAACATGATGGGTTTCTATTTTCTGTATTTTCTGTATGCCAACACAAAGTTGGATTTAGCAGTGACCTTTCAAAGTAAATGCTATATCTCCAAAATACAGGAGAGTATGATAATTAGTCCTCAATGTCACCTTGACTGGGTTTGCAATCACACAAGACATCTAATAGCTGCATACTTCTGTGAGGGTACTTTCAGCAGGTCTTAACTGAGGAGGGGAGACCTCCTCAGTTAAATGTGAGTGGTACTATTGTAAACACTGTTATTGTGGAATAGACAAAAAGAGAAATTCAGTCACAGCAGATGCCCCATTCTCTGTTTTCTTATCCACGTAGGCATGGGAGAGCTCCTATCATCACATCCATGACTTCTTCCCACTGCTAATCTGTCCCTGCCATGAGGGACTCTGTCTTCTAAAGGCACGTGCCAAAGTCAATACTCACCATCTTGAGATGTTTATTGTCAGAATTAGATCACAGCAATGAGTAACATAACTAGTATTCTCCAGCAAAATTTAGAATTACTAAGCAACTTAACATGAAGGTAAAAATAATTCAGGTTTCATATTAGTTGAAAGAGCTTAATGAACATTAAATGGTAATCATTAGTTGACTCCAAAATAACCACGTAAGTCTCTTTGCATTAAAAGAAGATTATACATATTAAAGATTTAAGACAGACCTAAGAGAAGAAACTTAACATTCTAAATCATGACCAGGCCTTCCCATTACTTTTGAAGAACAAGGAAAGAGGTATTCAGCAGTTATTGAAAGCTAAATTGCTGTGGTTAAAAGAAAGCCATTCAAGTACTTTACAGACCTAAAAGATGAAACTTTCTAGAATCTTTTTTACTGAAGAGATTAATTCACAATTGTTAGAAAATACTCTCATCAACTTTAGGACCAGGAAAATATATATATATATTTTATATATATATATACATATATATATGTATGTATGTATGTATGTGTGTATGTATATATGTATATATGTATATATGTATATATGTATATATGTATATATGTATATATGTATATATGTATATATGTATATATGTATATATGTATAGATATGTGATATGTGTGTATGTATAGATATGTGATATGTGTGTATGTATATATATGTGATATGTGTGTATGTATATATATACATATATACATACATATACATACATATATACATACACACACATATCATAATTTTATTATTTTAATGTGTGGGGGGTGTGCAGGTATCCTTAGAAGACATACAGGAGAGGGAATTGAATTCCTCAGAACTAGAGTTACAGGCAATGCAGTTGTGAGCCACCAGACAGGGTGCTAGGAGCCTCTGCAAAAGAAATACACAAACTTAAACTTCTGAGGCATTTCTCTAACACCTTCATTTCTATTCTTCCAAAAGAGATAACATTTAGTCTATGTGTTCAAATATTTCAGTGAACAGATGGTTATTTAATGGTTACATTCTAATGAAGCACTGGATAGTGGTAGATTTTAAGTGAAAGTGAGTGTTGTATATTTGCATGTACATGTATGATCAGACTCGACTGCTTTGAGCTCTTGGCATTAGCACTATCTGAGGATAAGAAGGAAAGCCAGAAGTTGAGGAAAGAGCTGTAGCCTTGACTTTTATTTTGCCTTAACTTTGAGAGAAGCAGTTATTTTTATCTTGCTGATTTATTGATGAGACATAAGAAAGAAGCCTCTAGTGGAACACTTCTCTGAGCTGGATATAAGTAACAAGAAAAGCCAAAATGATGCTTTGCCTAAAATCAGAACAGACCCAATTGGTTCCCTGATTGTGAATTGGGGCTTCTCAGGCTGGTGTTGTTGTTTCAGAAGGATTTCCTTTCTTGATTAGCTTTCATCCTCACCTGTTCTACACTGCTAGATCCCTGCTGAGCTGACCCAGAGAATAAAGGTGTTTTTGTGAAATTTTCAATTCTGTTTCTTGACACTTGGAGTTCAAAGTTTGTCTGAACCTCATTGTGCTTTTGTGATTCACATGCAACTCATGGGCTTTTGAAATTTTCTGGGGAAAAAAAGAGGAACAAGGTTTATGGCCCATATTAGATGGAAATCCTAAGACAATTGTGAGATCTTGAAAAATCTACTGTATGCGGCATATATCACAGATGGAACGTGAAGAACACTACCTGGCATCTGTGACCCTTGCACATTGCTGAGTTCTCAATACATAACGCACTCAGAAAAAAATTCTTCCTCTTATTTTATGCCTTTTCCTGTGCATATGTCTTTAAATGGCTCGGTATTCCATGGTAGAATGGGTTTCATTTATTTCCAGTAAAGAAATCTAGCACATTTCAAGATGTAAATAGTAAAATTAGGTTGGTAGGGTATAGGCAGAGACATCTTCTCTTCCTAATGTTAATGAAGACACGTGGGTTATGACTAATACCTGAAAAAGACACAGAACAATGGATCTGGAGAAGAAATATGTGGAGATGCTCGCGGTACCTGGATGAAGAGGAAGTTGTAATGTCAGAGTTCAGGGTTTTTTTTTTTTTTTTTACTATATATTGTTCTACAAAAGCTCCATTCCTGTGGCCTGTAAACTCTCCAATCTCATCTGCTAAGAATGGATTCTAGACATGGGAGGTGAAGGAAAGAAAAGAAGACTTACAGGGAATAAAGCATCCATAGTTGATAGAGAACTGGGGCTTCAGGGGTTCTGCTTTATTTCATGCTTACTTCTTTGATTGAGAAATTGAGGCTGTACCTGGCAGCTGATAATTGATGCTGATGTTCAGAGTCAAAAGGAGTGTCCATTTAGACTCACATCTTCTAAAAGATGTATCATTGAAATCACACGAGTCAAATAAGAAACTTACTAGGTAGGCTCCCAGCTCCTAAGGCAATGGGAGATAGCTTTGAGACTTTATATTTTTAATTATTTATATATTTAATTATTATATTTAATAATTATTTAATTATATGTTTAATTATTGTAATTGTTAATTAACAAACATTAAAACTCCTCACTCCTTGCCCCTCCCCCTACACAGTTCATGAACAAAGGGAATTAAAGAGATTGCAATGTCTCAGTCCTAGAGGTCAATGATATTTAAACGACCTGATTTGATTACTAAAATTCTGAAGTAACAATTCCCTTTCTTTCTCTGCAATTGGTGTGAAAGTACTTTATTAGGAAGTAGAAGGCTTATTGCTTGAACAGACAACTGAAGCCTGAAAAAATACCAGTATCCACTGCATGAGTTTTACAAGCAAGAAATTAATCATTGTTGTTTTAAGCCAAAGTCCCGAACAACACCTCTGTGTATACTCGTATTGAGGCTGAATGTAGAGATGCCTTAAATTAGTTGTTTGATTAAATTAATCTGCCTTAGGCTTAAGGGGCCTTTTTTCTTGAAGATTTGCAAGACTTCTTTGAGGCTTTTATTGTTTGTGCAATGCATCACTTATAGATGCTGAACGCCCCCTCACCAGAAAAACAATTACAATAATCTAAAGCTTAGATCAAATCTTAGGTCAGTGGTGTCTAAATAGAGGGCCATTTGATTCTCCTTAGCTATGTCTTATTATCGAGTGAACATTTACCAAACGTGAAGTAGGGCTTTATTTCCTGTATTTTAATACTTAACAGGAGGAATGAGAAGTATAAAATTTTAGTTAGTTCAGCATAAGCCTGGCTATTTCAATTTGACAACTTGGCACACATAAACTGAATACATTGACGCTCGTGGTAGAAAATAAATGTGGAAAGATTCTCGTTGGTTATAGAATGCCACAGTTGGAAAAGACCTTTTTCACAACTTAGTCCCTAATGTTATGGTATATTCATGGCTATTTTAGTTTAGTTTTGTTTTTATTCTTAGCTTAGGTTTAGCTTGGGTTTCTCTGAAGCAGGCTCTGATTAGACAGACCAGACTTCTTGTAAATTTCTGGTTGCCTACTTGTGCATGCTGAGTACTGGGAACACAGGTACACTGCCAAGGCACTTACAGCAATGTGAAGTAATACGAGTGAGTCACATGTACTTATTCAATTAAGCATGGGAATTTTTAATGTCAATATTTCTTACGATGGAGTTTTTTTTTCCAGTATGGTTTAGGTAATGCTCTTTTAAAACATGGTATCTTGGCCTTTGAAAACACAACAAAAACAAGGTCACTGTCACGTCCTTCTGGTTCCAGTAAGTCATTCTTTCATCTTCTCCTGCCTTTCTCCTCTGAAACATGTCATAGATCTTCCTGAGGGAATGCTTATCTGTCTTGTAGTGTAGGCCTGGACTTTACCAAACACTTTCTATTAGCACTCTGATGACAGCCAAAAGACAAACTTCTAAAAAAAATTACCTAGTCTTCATGTTTCCAGAACCCACCCCCCTCTTCATTTAGGATTATAGATTACATTTTTAGTTTCTTCTTCAAATTCTTGTAAATGGTACCCATGTCCAGAGCCACTGCCACATGCTCAAGTGCCATATAGAAATACTCAGCTTGTCTCAAGAAGTTTTCTTAGTTCATGGTATATCATTATAATTAATTATCCAAAGCTAAATGCATGATAAGAAGGAGGAATCATTTGTGATTCCCACTTGTGGAGGGAGTTAAGCACAGGAGCATGGCATCAGTGCCTGGTGAGGGCATCCAGCCTCTGTGGAAGTTAATAATTTGTAACTTAACCAGAATTGGAAGTCTCGGGACAACAAGGAACATGCAGGTGAAAAGACAATCTAGGGAGACACTGCTTTATACCAACAATCTGTCATGGTAACTAATCTAATTTCAGAACTTAATCTGCTTCTGTGCAATGGACATTAACTTCTCCTAAGACAAGCCCCCTCCCACTAGTGCTCATTCCTAGAGAACACCTCACATGCTTTTGGATACTGTTATAGTGAGGACCATCTTCCAGCACATGAGTTTCAAGGGAACAAGTGAAAGCCATGGCATCGCCTTTCATGCAATTATATCTAAAGACACAATGAGACAGGAGAATTTGTGCCACGCCACAGTGGTACTCCGCACAGCATATGACCATTGGGTCAAATCTATCCAATTACACAACTCCACAATTCCATCAAACCCAGTGTAAAACTGCAAAGATCTGTTCAGTACTGTGGGCCTTTGGTTTTCTAATAATGACTTATGCATATTGTCATTTGATGTTGGGGCTCCAGCTATGACCTAATAAGAGCTAGAAAATGTATTTATTTTCACCTAACTATTATAGTAAATATATCATCAATCTGTCCTAAAATATGAATGCACTACATGCAATGAAGCACTTTTTCTTTAAAATTCATTTTGTAATTTCAGGATTCACAAATTCTGGTTTTACATTAACTAAAATGTACTTAAATTGACCGTACTCAATTATTGTCTGTAATATTTCACTGGAAAAACAAACCTCAATTATTGACACTGTACTATGAACAAACAAGCAAATACTCTCCAGAAATGAGGACCAGCCAGTACAATAATCGTTCAGTTGAAATGATTTTGGGTTTTGGTGCAGTAGAATTCTCTGAGCAGAACAATTGTCTTGCCAATGTTCTCTCATGTGAAGAAAAATGAGAGTACCCGCCAACACTGGTCTGAAAACGAAATTAGAGTTGAATGTTGACTAAAAAGAATCCCTCACTTGCACTTCCCAAGTAAAATAAGATTATAAATATGAACTAACATCTGGAAAATAAAACACCGATAAAGGCCTTGTACCCACCAAAGCAAGAAATATAAGTGTTAGTTCATCTATATTTACAATATAGTGCTAGAGCTCACATCCTAACGAGCAATTATGTTACTTGAAAATTATCAATAAAACAAAAATAGCAACCATTAATGCTTTCAGTTTTTATTTAATTAAAATATTTTGTTTTAGTGTTTATGTATATGAATAGTCTGCTTGCCCTTATGTATGTTTGCTACATGGATACCCGATGCCCTGAGATGGCAAAAGGTCACAAATCTGCTAGAACTTGGGTATTGGATGGTTTTGAGCCACTGTGTGACTTCTGGGAACCAAAACTTGAGTCCTCTAAAAGAGCAACAAGTGCCTTAACTGCTGAGCCAACTCTCCAGTCCTTTATTTACTTTCTCCAATTTTATTTTATGCCTATGGGTATTCTGCCTTATCATAGGTCTGTGCACCATTGGCATGCCTATTGTTCAGAGAAGGCAGAAAGGGTGTAGCATCCCTTGGAACTGGAGCTAGAGATGGCTGTGGGCTTGAAATTGTACTTGAATCTTACAAAAGATAAGTTAAGGCCATTGCTCTTAACTGCTGAGCCATCTCTCCAACTTACAAAGCTTTCAGTTCCAATAAAATAACAAACACCCCGAGGCATAATTTTTCTTTTCCATAATCATGTCAAAATTGTATCATATACTTTATCCATCATGTTAAAAAATTTTAACTTTGGAAAATGCAAAGATGATAATTCAGACCGTGAACACTTATTAAGGGTTGGCTTTTTGTGGGAATCAACAAAATAAAGCAGGAATAAATAGGAAAGGGGAGAGAGAAAATCAAAAAGGACAGTATAGAAAAGAGGGTGCATCTAAAGTAAAATATTGGATAGAAAAACTAAACTTGGTGAAAAATACAGGTACACTGATTTAATACACACTGTCTGGAAAAAATCTGTATTTAAAAGAAAAAATGCATTAACTACAAGAAAGAATGGACAAATTTTAACTTTGATACCTCTGATGTCAAACAAAGGAAAAGCATCTCCCAGTACTAAACAGATTGAGACTTTTCCTCAAGTGCAACAGAGCTGAAGCTCAATAAATAGCCTTCACAGAATAAGTGAAATGCTATTTGGCAGGAATTTCGTGTATAAACTCCTAATGATATCCCTCTATCACATTTTGGTACCTAGCACAATTGTCATCAGAGGGGCCTCATCCAGCAGTTGAAGGGAGCAGATACAGAGACCCATAGACAACCATTTGACAGAACTCAAGGAACCCCACAGAAGAGGGAGAGGAAGGATTGTTAGAGCCAGAGGTATTGAGGGCCCACAGAATCAACTAGCAGGGCTCATATGGCCCTCAGAGACTGAAAGGACAGTCATGGAGTCTGCATGTATGTTATGGGTATGATGTTTGTCCTCTTTGTGAAACCAGTAACAGTGGGAGAGGGCAGTGACTCTAACTCTTTGGCCTCTTCTTGGAACCCCTTTTCTCCTACTTCGATGACTCGTGCTGCCATGATAAGATGATCTGAGCTTGGTCTTTTGTAACTTGTTAAGCTGTATTCAGTTGATATCCCTGGAAGGCCTGATCTTTTCTGAAGGGAGACAGAGGAGTGGAACTAAGGGAGAGGGAGGATAGAGGAGGAAATGGAAGGAGGAGAGGACCTGCAGCCAGGAAGTAATGTATGAGAGAATAAAAAGTTTTCAAGAAGCTCTCAGACATCATCTGACTGACATCAGGCCTGAGAAGGAAAAGATCTTTCTACAAGTATCCAATACAATTGAGCTACAAACTGTGGCCCTAAGCCATAGAGAAATCGATAGAAATAGGATTTGGATACTATTTGTATTTTATTTATTTGTTTGTTCGTTCGACACCCTTCCCTTCTCTCCTCCTGGTCCCTACCCAACCACCTGAATCCTGTCCCAACTCCTCAATCAGCTCTTCCACTATTTCTGCTTAGGAAAGGATAGGTCTCTCATGAGTATCAACAAAACAAGGCATATCAAATTTAAGTAAGAGTAAGCGCCTCCCCATGTATTAAGGCTGGGAAAGGTGACCCCAGTATGAATCAGGTCCAAAACATCAGCCAAAGAATCAGACAGCCCCTGCTCCCACAGTTAGGAATCCCACAGAAATAAAAAAGCTACACAACTGTAACATGTATGCATAATGCCTAGGTCAGTCCCATGCGGGCTCCCTGATTGTTGCTTCAGTCTCTGTGAGCTCCTATGAACCAGGTTAATTGATTCTATGGGTTTGTGTGTGTGTGTGTGTGTGTGTGTGTGTGTGTGTGTGTGTGTGTGTGTGTGTGATCCTTAACCCTTATGACTCCTAAAATCATTTCTTCCCCTCTTCTGCAGGATTCCCTGAGCTCCAGCTAATGTTTGGCTGTGGGTCTGCATCTGTTTTCATCAGTTGCTGGATGAAACCTATCTGATGACAATTGGCCTAGGCACCAATGAACAAGTATAGCAGAATATTATTATTGAGCATCATTGCATTAACATTTCTTTTCTCCACTTGTGTTTGTTTCTAGTCTAGGTCTCTGGGTCATCTTGTCTGTGTATTCTGGTGTTCTAGGCAGTATCAGGGATGGGATTACTCTCCTGGCATGAGTTTAAGACTAGATCAGTCATTTGTTGGACATTCCCTCAATATCTAGACCACCCTTACCCCAGCATACCCCATAGGCAGGACAGACTATAGGTTGAAGGTTATGTGGCTGAGTTGGTGTCCAATTCCTCCACTTAAAGTCTTGCCTGGTTACAGGAGATGGCCAGTTCATACTACGCATCTGCTGTTATTAGGAATTTTAGCTGGGGCCATCCTTGCAGATTCCTGGGAGATTATCCTGTGCCAGATTTCTACCTGAAGCCCAAATGCTTCCCTTTTTTGGTAGTACTTTTCAGTACACTCCTGGTCGATTCCTCCCTGCCAACCTGATTGCTCTTGTTCACAGCCCCACATGCACACAATCCACTTAGGAAATGTATTTCCCCTTCCCAGGGAGAGCCCCCTTGGAACCATCTGTGTTAACTACCCTTTCTGGATCTGTTTATTATAGCTTGGCTATCCTTTCCTTTACAGCTAATATCCATTTATGAGTGAATACATACGTGTTTGTCTTTCAAAGTCAGGGTTACCTCACTCAGGAAGGAATGGGAACTATTAACGGCTAATAACTATTCAGGACCCATGATGACTCCACACAATGCTTAGTAACTGAGTGATAAGATAGAAAGCTATACATTACCTAGAACACACCTTTGACGACTACCTGTTCCTGATTTTGGTCATTGGTATTTATTGTCAACTTGATTGCACTCAGAATCATCATGGAAATGCCTCACTGCTTGTGTCTATAAAGGTACTGCCAGAGAGCTTTACCTGAAGAGAAAGGCCCACTCTGAACATTGGTGACAATAGTGATGGGATAAGATCTTAGACTGGACAGAAAGGAGAAGGCAAGCTGAATATCATCATTCATGTCTCTTTGCAAATGCACTGTGACCAGGTATTTCACATTCTTATCACTCTTCCTTCACTGCCATGAAGAACAAGACCTCAAACTGATCCACAATAAATTTTATTTTTTCCTTAAGCTGCTCTGTCAAACACTCACAGAAATGAGAAAAGTAACTAATATAATGCTTTAAGGCTCTAAGTTACAGATCTCTGGATAAGGGCATTCTTGGGAATAGGCATGTAAAATGTTTACAGCACAGCCCCAGTTGCTTACCATGGTGGGAATATATAACTGGTCTCCATTTATATGCAATTTTTGTGGATTTGCCATGTACAATAAGAAGTAAATCTTTTTTTGTTTCCTTATACATTGATTATAATATCCAACTCATTAATCCTCTCATTCAAATAATGAGATCAATGGTCTTGTAAGAGCGGTACATATTTTTTTCTATATGGATATTTGCTTATTTTTCACTTTAATTAGTGTAAAAAGATAGAACATAGGCATCTTCTCTAAGCCCATCACTTGCAGATGGATAATGTGAATACCAGCTGACTGTTGTAGAGA
Source organism: Cricetiscus sungorus (assembly GCA_030556225.1). NCBI lineage: Eukaryota > Metazoa > Chordata > Mammalia > Rodentia > Cricetidae > Cricetiscus > Cricetiscus sungorus. The sequence goes on along the minus strand of JANBXA010000202.1, from coordinate 6,510,477 downwards.
ATTCCATATCTAGTGACAAATTTGATAGCTAACCAAGTTATTTTCCCCAGGTCACAGCCAGGTGGGTAAATTCAGGCATCCCTACAACAGTGTGCTTGGATAGAGACCAGGGAACCTTCCCATCCTTTCATCACTGAAGTAAATCTTCCATGGTAGGATGTAATTCATTTATATAGAAACTTAGCTCCATGGGTAGAGTAGAGAAAATGGCAAGACCCGAGAATTAACTGACAGCCTGGGAGTCACTGGAAGCTAATAATTATGCTAGCTTCTCCTCCTGATTCCAAAGTGCAAACATGCTTTAAACAGATTGCCAGTTCCCCCAGGGAAGAGAGAAGGAAATGGCTGGATTAAAGTCAGAAAGCAGAGAGCCAAAAAAAAAAGTCTTGTATTCATTACCATCCCCATCAATGAATATTTATCGAGCTCCCACAGAGAACCCAGTATCAAGGCTCAGGAATTCTGAGAAGTAAATACAATTTAGGGCAGTAAAAGTTCTATCCAAGCCTGGCACATGGCAGGGGGGACGAACCCTGGATGCCAAAGGAAACAAAGTGGGGAGCAAGAAATATGCACATCTTCCTCTCAGAAATCAGTCAACCCTACCCCAGTGAAGGGCTGAGTTTCGATTTTGCCTCATTATATAAAACTAAACTTTAAATTAATCTTAAACAACAATATTAAAAAATCACCAAACTGACTGTAGAATCTTCTAGAAACTTGCAAGTCTTCAGTCAGTGTAGTGGCACTTTAGCCTATAATGGAACAATAATAAAACTCATTGTTATGAAAGGTCTTTGCCCACCAAGAAAAGAAAATATTGCCCGGTAGCACCCAACAGTCATACCTAAGCAAAAGGATGTGTCTGTTGACACTTAGACGCAAGTTTTGTCTCTACACTATAAGAATACGCTTGCTTTTACCATTACAATCAGATGTGACCATTTGATTACTTTGTATGGAAATGCCCATAAAAAAACATATATAATGTTGATAAGACTATCAGTTATTTCATAAGGGAGGAGCCTGGGTAGTCTTTCTCCAGGAATGCCCAATACCGTAAGGTAAATTCAGGTAGCTGTAATCTGACAGCTAGTGTCACAAAGCAAATAGTGCTCTCAAAGATGGAATCTTTGTGTAGATGGCCATATATCATTGTTGACCTAGCTGGGCAGGTTAATGCCTTAGCCAAAGGACCACGCCTTAGAAAGGGACCTGAAGAACACCCCAAGGAAGGCAGTGTACCTCCAGATAACATACTTTTCCTTTCTAGCATTCCCATGATGCTTCGAAACTCACTTTTGCTCAGTGTTTCTTTTTTTCTAAGCATACTTTCCTCAATGCATTGGGCTTTACTCTTTCTCTGATGTTCCCCTTCTTGTCATATGCCTGCTTATTGTGGCTGAACTCCAAGCCAGATTATCTCAAATGCTTTGTTTTTTTTATTTTCTTCCCCATTCACCTCTTTTGGGCAGATACACAGATATATATATATATATATATATATATATATATATATATATATATATATAGCATGCCTGCCCTCTGGGTTTTCATTTAAAAGCTAATATAATTGTTTCCATTTGAGCCTGCTCTTCAATTCACTCATTAATGAAACTAAAAACCAAAAAAGTAGATCCTGATTTCCACAGTACCAAATGGTACACCACATCAGGACTTTTTACCAGACACATGCTTGTAACACCCTTCTTCTCCAGGCTTCTTTATTGTCAATCCTGACTCGGCTAACTCTTGCTAGAACTGGAAAATTTTTATTCTTTGATCCCCTACACTTGCACTTGAACACAAAAAGGCCAGCGGAAAACTGAAGTTCACCTTCGTAGTAATTCATGCTTGGCATCCCTATGTTCTCAGCAGGAGGATACAATCACATGGGGGATGAATAACTCAGCACTTGTGGCACGTTTAGAGCTAGAGCTAGAACTAGGGAGTGGAAATTAAAACATTATTCATTGGGTAGGTTCTCCAGGAATGCTGTCCCAAGATGAAATATGCATACTTGGAGCTAGCTCATTTTTAAATTTAGAAATGAAGAAATAAAGAACATATTGCCATTGTCTGGCTTGCACTGTCTTCCTATCCACTCTGCTCCCCTGATTCTAATGGATCTATTAGCAAACCTGGGAGTCACACTCTGTGCCCTAAGCCCTGTTTAGCCACTCAATATTGATAAACCGATTTTTTTAAAACTCAGCATTGCTAGTGAAAAGTACAAAATAAAGATTTATTCAACGTGTCCATCTTGGGAATAGGCACAAAGAAATCCAAAATCCAAAAAGAAAAAAATATATATACCCCTAAAGTCTGTCATTAGGATCTTAAGCGAGATTACAGCTTACACAGAGGGCCAAGGATGTTAGTATCTAAAGCAGTCCCAATCAAAGTGTGGTCCACACAACACTGAACTATCATTGTCTTGGGTTCAGTATCATCCTGTAACATATTGTTTGAACAGAAGGAAACCTCTTTCCAGAATACAAGTCCCCCTCTGGCTGGGACCTTTTCTTCCTCCAGCATAAGAGTCAAGGGGGATTACCATTTCTTTGGGGTCCATTGTTTAAGTATTTCAAGACTGAGAGACAGAAGTGTGTAGGCAGAGTTTTTCCTCAGAGTTCCCATCCTCTGTCCCTACTAGCCAGCTCCCAAATAACTACACAGAGACTTAATATAAATTATAAATGCTTAGGTTTGTTACTAACTAGCTCTTACAATTTAAATTAACCCATATTTTATCTGTGTTCTACCACATAGCTTAGCTTGGTAACTTAATCTCAGTATGCCAAGTACATCTCCTGCTTCCTCTGTGTCTGGCTTGTGACTCCTGAGACCCAGTCCTTCTTACCAGTACATCTCTGCCCTGAAAATCCTGCCTAACCATTGACTAGTCAGCTCTTTATTAACCAATAAGAGTAATACATATTTACAATGTACACAGATTATTCTACTGCACATGTATCTCTTGAGAATATTTTCATCTCTGTCTAGCCAGTTACTCATCCATGCTATTGTATGCATTCTTTCTCTAAGCCAAGGTTTCTTTGTTACCAGAGACATTAAGGGGACCTTATGTTGGATGCCCTATGTTACTTGAGAAATTGGGGTTTCCTTTGTGAGTACTTAATATTTTTTTAATTTATTTTTTCATTTTTATTTTATATATTGATCCTAGTTCCCTCTCACTTCCTCCCTTCCTTTCTCCGTCCTTCCCTCCCTCCTTCCCTCCCTTCCTCCCTCTCATGCCTCCCCTCCCCCCTCCACTCCACTTGTAGGATGATGCCCTCCATGAGGGGTCAACTAAATCTCTCAAGTCATTTGGAGTAAGGATTAGGCCCTCCCTCCTGCCTCTAGGTTAAGGGAGTATCCCTCCATGGGGAATGTGCTCCCAAAGTCCTTTTGTGCACCAGGAATTTATCCTGGTTCCTCTGTCTGAGGTCCCTTAGACTGCCCAGGTCTTCTAACTGAGACCCATGTTCAGGGGGTCTGAGTCAGTCCCATGCTGGATTTTCAGCTATCAGTCTGGGGGCCCATTATTTCTTCCTTGTTCAGGTCAGCTGTCTGTGTGTTTCTGCAGCCTGGTCTTGTCCTCTCTGCATCTGGATTCTAGTTCAACTTAGTGTTTAGTTGTGGTTGTTTGCTTCTGTTTCCATCAACTACTAGGTGAGGGCTCCATGATGGTGGATAAGTTAGTCGTCAATCTCATTATCAGGGAAGGACATTTATGGTAGCCTTTCCACTGTTTCTCAGATTGTTAGTTGGGGTCAGTCTTGTAGGTCTCATTTCTCTAGGTTCAGTTTTCTCTTCAATCCTATAATGGTTCCTTATTTTATGTTTTCTCTCTCTCTCTCTCTCTCTCTCTCTCTCTCTCTCTCTCTCTCTCTCACTCTTTCTCTCTCATCACATCTATTCCTCCCCTGACTCACTCTTCCTAGTCCCACCTGCTTTCCTCTCCTCCTTTTCTCTTTCTCCTTCTTTCCTCTCCACTCACTGCCCCCACTCCACTCCCAATGTGCTCTAGAGATCTTGTCCCTTTCCCCTTCTATGAGGGACCTTATATGAATCTCTTAGAATCCTCCTTGTATCCTAGTTTCTCTGGCGATGTGAATTATAGGCTAGTGATCCTTTGTTCTATGTATAAAATCCATATATGAGTGAGTACATACCATGTTCCTCTTTTTGTGACTGGGTTACCTCATTCGAGATGGTTTCTTCAAGTTCCATCCACTTGCCTGTGAATTTCAAGATTCTATTGTTTTCTTTTCTGCAGAGTAGTATTCCATTGTGTAGATGTGCCACATCTTCTTTATCCATTCTTCAGTTGAGGGACATCTAGGATGCTTCCACATTCGTGCTATTACAAATAATGCTGTTATGAACATAGTGAGCACAAGTATTTTCAAATGGGGCCACAGGAAGATTGAGAATAGCCTTATTAAAGTTTGAGAGAATAATAACAGGGCAACCATGTGGTAAACCTTGGTAAGTGCATGCATGGGGCAGGTAGAGAAGGCATAGGTGGAAGAAAACAGACAAGTGTAGTAAGTAGCTATGGAGTGAAAGGAGGCTTGGACCTTCAGAGAAGCTGAGTGAGGAAGTGGTGTCTGCTAAAACCTGCCAGATGCAAAAGAAAAATATGCAAAGAAGGAAAAATGTAAGACAGACTTTTCTGACTTAGAAATGTGGGCAAGCCCGCAGCACTGCTTACTCTGAAAGTGGCAAAATCTCTTTACTGAGAGGTTTCTGGAAAAAACGGTTCAATATCTACTTTCCCTCCTGAGAAAGGAGGTGTGTTTTTAGGAGTCAGGAAAAGTTGCTCCAAGTTTTACTGCTCTGTGCTCCTGGCTAGATGATTGGCAGGCCAGATGGATTAATTCTTAGGAGGAGATAAGAGTTTTGGGTTAGTTTGAAATCTTAGATCTCCACCCAGGGATTGATGCAGAATTTAACATCTACTTTTTTTTTTTTCTTTTTGAAAAGGAAGTAGCTTTGCCTTAATAAACCAATAAACTTCAATAAAGCCCAGATACCTCCACCTTTTATATGGTCATTTCAATCTTAAGAGAGCCCTTGTCTTCCCAGCAAGGAAAGAGAGGTCTACCTTATTTGCCTCCAAGCCCGCTAATATCTAACTAGCTACTAATCATCTTTGCCATCTACTCTGTCAGGTGAGCTATAGTCATCCATCAGGTGATATCTGCTGTGAGTTATAGGATGTTGACAACAGTTCTAGTTTGTACTCAATAGAAACCAATTGTGCCCTTCAAGCTGTGCCAGCCCCCACAGATTGTCCAATTCATCCTGGTAAGGTGGGGGAGGAATAAGGCCTCCACCAGATAAATATCTCTAATCAAACCTGTACCTTTCTTCTCTAATCTCAGCATAATTACCTGTAGGATCAGTTCTAGATTAGTTCATTATTTTAGGCAACAATTTTCATAAGTTTAGACTGTATACATGTCATTTCTTTTTAAACTTCTATTTTTACCCAGGTTTTAAGCTTACTATGATTAAGGAAGGAAATTTACTAGCTAATTTACATAGTAATCCTGCTTAGGAAGGGGAGGGCCTGGCAACATCAATTTAGGTGTGGGGAACTAACTTTCCAGTTTCACAGATCAATCACTCATCTAAAGGATCATCCCCTGAGTAAGGCAGATTTGCCTTAATTCTTGATGAAGAGATAGGAATAACTATCCCGTTGATGAAAGAATGTATATTTTCTTCCCCAAAACCCCAGCCCCTTGTAGAGTTGTTTTCAAGGCTACAGCGCACTTCATGAGTTGCCCAGAAATGTGTACCTTTTCTTTCCTTCTTTCTCTTTCCTAAGCATGCTTTACATGATACTCGGGGCTTCACTCTTTCTGAAAATGTCCTCTCTTTACAATGTGACCACTTGTGTATCTTGTGGCTCACCCCCGTGGCTAATTCAAACAACATGGCTTTGACTCTTCCTGAGCTCTTCTCTCCCCCAAGGACAGCTATCAAGATCTACAGCTTGTCTGTTGTGGAGACTTCTTCTTAAACTCTAGTAAAATTATCCTTCATTGTCTGCTTAAGTCTTGTCTTTGCCAGGTCTCCAAATAATAAATAAATAAATAAATAAATAAATAAATAAATAAATAAATAAATAAATCCCAGGACAAGGATAACTAAATACCTGTGGCTCCTCCCAGTACTTCTCACCCCACCTGATACCCTAAACCTCTGCAACGTAACGACTGAACTTCATACCCCTTCTGCTAGCTTTCTGATTCCTGTATAATCCAGCCTTTTAGGCCATATGCCTTCTTAGGTTCTTGGTCCTTGGCTCCTCTCTTAGTCTGCTTGACACCCCCCCCCCACCCCGTCCTCTCCTCTCCTCTCCTCTCCTTTCCTCTCCTCTCCTCTCCTCTCAGTTTGGTTCAGTCTAGTCTCTTCCAGATACCTCTAGCTGTTCTCTCTAGCTACAAAAGAAGAACAAGAAGGAGGAGGAGAAGGAGAAGAAGGAAAGAAAAGCATCTTTTCCTCAAACACACTTGGTGGAACCATCATGTCCTCATTTCATTCATTCTTAAATTCTTTATTAACACTTAAGATTCCCTGGTGGGAAAAAAAAAGTACCTTAGTGATGGAAACTGTTCCAGTTGTGTGGATGTCTCTTTTCCTTGAATAGCTACAGACTTCCTTTAGCATTCAAGAAAACAATCAGGAAGTATTGAGAGCAGAAATTACAAAATCAAATGCTTTCAGCAGATTGTCATGAAGTAACTAGAAGTGGCTAGATACACGAATGGTTTCAAGTCTATAGGAAATTTGGAATGGATGAAGGACAAATGCAAAAACGGGTCAAATTCAGCCACTTGGAATACTGTCTGTGTCTTGGATTCAACCAAATAGGCCTAAAGAGCAGAGGAGTATAGCTCATACCTACAGTTTCCAATTTTTAAGATTACAGGTGCAATGGAAGGCTCTCATAATTCTCAGCCAGTTATAGACAGTAGAAAGCTTTTGGAATCTTTGAACTAATGTGTCTCAATGCATATGAAGTGCCACTGAAACTCATTAAGAATTGTGGTGCCTCCTAGATAGGTTTAATGAATTACCTTATCCAGGTGTTTTGCTTTATTGAGTTCTTGTTCTAGTCAAATGTAGCCTCCCAACTAGAAGGTAAGACTGACAGGATATGATAGTGAGTTGCGAAAGGGCTGAGAAAGAAATAAAAAATTGAAGACCTACCTGTGCTTCTACCTTCTAGGCTCTCAGGTCTTAGGATAAAGGCTTAGAGATGCCCCATTGGGGCTAGAGTTGGAGATACCTTCCCTGGTCTTTCAGTGCCATTATGTTAGGTTATCTGTCTCTGGTACTGTGTGTGTTACTTGCTGAATGCAAGCCATTAAATGTTCCAATCTTTGTTCTTTATAAACTATGCAAACTTAGGAAGCTATTAATGAAGTTAATACAAAAACCCAGGGGTCCTAGCTCCAAGCTGTTATTTGGTTTGGTAGTTTAACCCAAGTAAAATACCAACACTAAGTTTGCAACCCAAATATTTATTTGTAACAAATAAGAATGATAGAATGCTATGGTTTTAAATATCCATCAGTAGAATTATAGGAATAAAACAGCAGTACGGTATAAAGGAAGAGTTTATAAAGATGAATTATTACCATCTTTCAAGTATGCCACTATGTATGTGTTTTAGTTTATTTTTGTCACATGCAAAATTAGGGAAACATGATTTTCAAGGGTTTAAAAAAATTCCATGAGAAACCAACCAAATGTTTTCTCCTCTGCTTGTCTTTAAAACCAAGAACCAGTTCTTCAGTTCTCTCAGGGTTAAAAGTTTTAAATGTATTTCTGCTGGGAATATAGCTCAGTTGGGAGAGTGGTGCCCTAGCATGCATTGAGGTATATGAGGCCAGCCACATTCAGGAGATCCCAGTTTGATTGAGGAACTCTGCCTCAGTGAATAGAGTAAAAAATGTATTTGAGGGTGACTCATAACATGAACCATGGACCATCAAACTTTGCTTACTCCATAAACATCCAAAAGTACCTATACACATGAAAAATATGCATACACCTCCCTATGTACAGCAGACACACACACACACACACACACACACACACACACACACCGAACACGAACACAAAAATGGAAAAGTAAATGAAATGAAGGAAGGAAGGAAGGACTTCATTTCAAGAACGTCTTCAACATGTGGTGTGTAGTTTCCAAAGGATGATCACTAATATTTAGGGGAACTCACTGAAGTCAGAATATAATGTCCTACTATGGGGGGCTAAGATATGAAACAGCAAAATCCAGTTAGGATTAAAAAGTACACATTTTATTCATGATGATACAGCCAAGAAGTCAAGGTTATTTCAGAATTACATACAAACAGGATCAGAGAATGGTATAGACATTCAAAGAGTGAGCACAAGAAAAAAAACCCAAACAAAACCAACGGCTAAAGCCTCCAGTCAAATATAATCATTGGAGAAGATCTTCTAGACGAAGGTTTGGTGGTGTAAGCCTAAAGAATTTTATAAAATCACTGGAGAAAGGTCAATAAAGGCTTAGTTATTACTACTCAAGTTCTCAGATGCTTTCAGACATCTGGGATAGATATAGAGGCAAGAAAATTGGGTAGAAATTCAATGGAATTTGAATAGGTAATTGGGATTAAGCAGTTCAGGTGCCATCAAACAATTCCAGCCAAGATTTTGCAAGTTCACGGTAGTCATCAAGGATCAATCACAGTTCTTAGAGGTTGTTTATCAATTGTTAGTAGCTTGAGAATATTTCTGAACTTGGAGATGGTCCTCTTCCCAATTATTTCTTTTTTCAAAGCAAGTTTTATGAGTATGAATATGGAATCAAAGATGGACAATTAATATTCAAGCCAGGTCTGCCATTATAAGCCTTCCTATTCTGGGGGCTTTGTATCAGCCTGGCCAGATAGTACCTCCAAACACATCTTCCTTCTTTCCTTTCCACCTTCCTTCTCTTTCATGATCACACGTATTTGTTACCTTAAGACTTTTCTTGACTAAAACTAATCCTCACCCCATTATGACCAAACAGAGTTCTTGTATCACTAAACACAGAATTCTGTCTTCATGTACTTCTTGAAAGTACAAAGGGATTCATCAACTTGTTTACAAAACTACTGAACACAGGCTGAGTAAATGTGTAAGTGTGTTTAATTTGGAGAGAAATCTGTATACCCCAATTCTCCCAGAAGCCTTGAGGCTATGGGATTGATGCATCCAGAGCAATGTATAGGAACTAACAACACTGATCCACAGAGAGCTTCTGAGAGATTTAATTTCTCTTTCTTTAGAAGAAAGGAAACATTCTGATCTATATATGAGTAATCTCTGTAGATTCAGTTTAGAGAGTGTCATCCAGACATACAAGGGAACTGGCAACACGTCTATAATTCTTGTTTTGTCATGTACAGTTTTCTTAGTTATTAATCATTGCTGTGAAGAGAAACCATGACCACCGAAACTCTTATGAAAGACAGTATTTATTTGGGGGCTTTTTTACAGTTTCAGAAACTTGGTCCATTATCATCATGGTGGGGAGGAGAGCACATGGAAGGCATAGTACTGCAAAAGTAGTTGAAAGCTATATCCTGATTCACGGGCAGGGAGAGAGAGAGAAAGAATGAGGGGGGACGGGGCACCTGGACCTGGCTATGGCTTTTGAAACTTAAAAGCCTACTCCAAGTGACACACTTCCTCCAGCAAGGCCAACCCTGCCATTCCTTCTAATCTTTTCAAAGAGTTCCACAACCTTTTGAATAAGCATTCAAATATATGAATGGCTTGGGGGTCATTCTTTTCAAACCAATACAACAAGTAAGACAGTTCTAGTTACAGATATCTTTGCTAACACCTTTCTATTAATTTCTTCCAATTCTATTTTTCTAGTGGTTAATGCTGACTTAATGTAATATAGAAAAACTTACAGAGGAAAGAAACTCTATTTGCCATATGAAAGAATATTTGAAACTACAAATGATAAAATCAAAATATAATCATTATAACATTTTCTGAAGGTCCTGTAGATAACGTATCAGATACAATTAAATAGAGTTGACAGAGTTACTGAACAAATATATTTGCAGCATGGGTGCTCATAATTGATAGTAAACTAAGATATTGGATACTTATCACATGAGTTGGATAAGAAAAACTTTTAATGGAATCTTTATTCAGACTTGAAATTGAATCTCAGAAGCAAAGGAAAAGACACACCATTGCCCTAGAAACACACCCAGGCAGCAAACCACAGTGGGTATTCTTGTGCAGTTTGATAGATTTAAGCAACCATTTGACATGCCATAATGAGGGCTATTTCCAGGGCTTTCTCAAGAACACCCTCACGCTTGTTCTACATATTATTACCCTACTCTTCAGTCCAGTATAACACTAAAAAGATCTGAAGCTGTGAGCACAGGCTTTCCTTCCCTATATCCTAAGAATAACATCATCACCAACAACGAAACAAACAAAAGAGAATTCCTGACCTCTAAATTTAATTTTTTTTAAACAAAGCATGATGCTTCCTGCCCCTGTGGACAGTAATTCTAACTGATATATTAATCGCGATACTATAATTAAGATCAAAGAAGCACTGGGGAAATGTTTCATTTGACAAGAGATTTTTGGACAAATGTGGAGGCCTGAATTTGATTCCCAGTAACCACTTAAAAATCCTAATGTAGATTTCCTCACCTTCAACCCCAGAATTGTGAAAGATAGTGGCAGGAGGATGATTGAGTTGTGTTGGCTGCCTATCTAGCTAAGACAGCAAAGTCTAGGTTCAATGGAGGCCCTGTTTTATGGGAGTAATCCAGAGAGTATTAAAAGAAGATACCTAATATCCTCCTCTGCCCTATGCTTATGTGGACATACACCGAACACACTTACAGTACACATAAAGTAAATTTGTGATTGCATACTCAAAATGAGAGCCTACTATAATCTATAAATCATGGTATTTCTTGAAAGAAAAAGATAAGTGTATAAGTCAGGGTTACATATAGTAGCAGAAATATATATATATATATATAGGAATTTCTTAGAATGACTTACTGGCTATAGTCCAACTAATCAATAATAGCTAGTCATGACCAGCAAGTCCGAGAATCTAGAAGTTGCTCATTCCACAAAACTGGGTGTCTCAACTGGTCTTCAGTAGATCCAGGAATCCCAAATAAGTAGATCCCAAATAAGTAGATTCTAATGCCAGTGAAAGAATGGACTTGCTAGCAAGGCAAGAACAATCAGGTAAAGAGCAAAAGCATCCTCCTTCCACATCTTTGTATAGGCTTCTAGAAAAAAAAATCTCAGAGGTGTTCTCTCCATTCCAGAGGTACTCAAATTGACAACCAAGAGTGGCCACCACAGTGTGCCATTAATTACTATGCTGAACAAACAAACAAAGTAATGACAAACAAAAAAATTGAACCACACAAAGAAGCTGGCCAGAGTATAGATCATAACCAGACTCTCTCAATTGCAATTTTTTTCCTTAAATACAAGGTATTTTCTGTTGAGTGCTTGAGGATTCTATGGCTGGAAGTCTCCCCATAAAATATGAGATGAGCAAGCATGAGTGCACAACTAGAGCCCCTCTAGAAAGACAGAAAAGCACCATTACTCTGTGAGCCCTGTGAGAAAACGCAACATATAAATTACGCCGTGTGAGACAAAGAGATATGTAGTCAGTGGGGGACAACAACGTCAAAAAGCCTATCAGGAAATTCAATATGATAAAATTCAGCTCCTGATTACCTTTCTCCTCTAGGCACAGGGCTAGTAAGAACTGTATCTTTGGGCAAGCCTAAAGGTGCCCTAGCTGAGAAAGCCAATGTGATCATCTTTTCTTCAGAAGAGAGAAACATCTGTCCACTACATATATGCAAATATAGAGAGATTTGCTGTGTGCTGTGCCATTTGAAATTTAACATTAGTACTTAAGATGGGTGATCAAAGAGACTGCATTGTCCTCTCTTGGGCCAGATTACCAGATAGGTGGGTTTATCTCGCAAGTCATCCTCACTGAAAGCATTGAAACTTTTGCACTTGCTGATATTCAATAAATTATGACACTGAAAAGACACAGCCCATGATCATCCCGGTTCATGTCCCAGCATGTTTGAGACATACAATTCTGTGGGAATAAATATAATCCTTTTACAAATTAAGAGTCAGCCTTATTTAATTGACTAACTTGTAAAGAAAAGGAGTCATTTTCTTCAAGTGTGTGTGTGTGTGTGTGTGTGTGTGTGTGTGTGTGTGTGTATGATGTGGGTGTACTTCTAAAATCAAATTTACACAAAATCAATTTTTACATTCAAGGGCTTATTTCACCTGTTTGAAAATTACTTCTATGAGTTAGTGATATTATTTCTATTCAATGTGTGAGTTAATATGAGCCTATGGCCCTTAGCAAAAATGCACAACAAGCACACACACACACACACACACACACACACACACACACACACACACACACGAAAGAGAGAGAGGCATACACAGAAAAACTACTTCTGTGTTTGACATCAACTTTTCTGTCAAGAAAGCCTTTGCTATTTAAACACATGAAATAGATAAGCAGCATTTTCTATCTGTGACTCCTAACACAACCAGCGTCAGGTTTTGATGAAGACTGTGTGTTGATGAAACCTCTCTAACAATGAATCAGATGAGAGGGTGAAGGATGGAGGATTTTATTTTGGGCCCATCTGTGCCTGCACTGGGATTTCTGTACTGAGCAGTTTCTTTCTGGAGGCCGCCGATTTGCAATGACAGAACTTTATCAGGACGGTATCACAGACTCCTTTGTTGTACCCAATCTTATTTCCTCTCTTTTATTGTTTTCTACAGGCATTAATCTCCAATGAGCCTCATGCACTCTCACTCCACCCCAACTTAGGTTCCTACAGTCCCACATAAAACATAATAACCGTCTCACAAAGTCTCAGTGCCTTATGCCAGAGACCATTAGTTCTTACCTGATAATTATTTGAACATGACATATCTTCCTCAGCAAACACCCCCTGATTATGTGTTACATAGAATTTCTTAAGCCCTCTTGGGGGAAGTCAGAGGTGGTGTCTCTGCAGAGAATTGTATAAAAGCTACAGACCATATAAATAGGTACAGCTATACAACACAGAATTAAGAAACTACACATAAAACAACAACAACAACAAAATGCACATCTTGGCAAGAAAGTCTCACCTTGTGCTTGTTTGAATCATGCATGGGCTGAACACTCCTCTGACACTGTCTTCAGGCTCTAAACTGCCGTTTGTTTCTGTTTAATAGGGAGTTTGTTGCTCAAAAAAGTTCAGTAGCTCCTGGTTATACACATAGAGACAGACCTTCCTTTTTGTCAGCTCCAATTGACCATATATACACTGGCAACATGCCCTGACCCTCACACCCTCCAACCCTCGCATCCTCCGACCCTCAAACCCTTCAACTCTTGCACCCTCCAACCCTCCACACTGATCTTTTCCAGATCCCTTGGAATCCCTCGGCAGCCTCCTTGTATTCTGCATTCCCAGATTTGAAATTTTCAGCTTATATGGCTATTTCCTTGTGCAATATAGTTCAAAATAACCCCTCCCACATGTCTAACAAACACCCATTACTTTGCAACATCTAATGTAATCTCCCTCCTATGATTTACCAGGATTTACACATCAATCTTATATTTTTCTAGGTTAATTCTGTCTTTGTTTGTTAAAAACAAAAAAGAAAGAAAGAAAGAAAGAAAAAAGAAGAAGAAGCAGACCCCCACATTCAGCTCCACAGATGGGTTATATTGTATTTCTTTTTTTTTTTATTTTTCCAGTGTTTATTATTTTCACATTCCCTAGAGGCAGAAGTTCATGAAGAAGATATTGAAGACTATTAGCTTCTTAGCATCACAAAACAAATAAAAATAATTTCTGTTTCTTCTATTAGTTTTTCTCCCTGATATTTTTACCAGTAGTTTCAGCTGTGATATGATTTTTCTTAACAGAAACACCTCATGGAAAAATAATTTTATTATAATAGAGACCTTACCATGCATAAATGCCCATATAGTAGTTCATTTTGCCTCGTTGTGTTGGATTTTACCTGCAAGAAATTGATATTTACTTATAAAAAGGACATAATATCACTTTAAGTCTTTCCAATGCCACAAAAGAAGTTCTAAAAAGAAGCAACTTAGGCATGCTCAGATCCCTCCCCCCATAATAACCTCATAGGAATATTGCTTAAAACAAGCTCCATGTATTGAATATCCCATTCTAGGAGGGAAATTTGTGTAAGCAATATTCGAAACTCTGTGATAGTGAGATTATAGTGAGAGTATCATAAGCTCCTCTAAATACAGATTTAGGAAATGTTTAAAGCAAGGAGAAAAGCTAAAATATTAGATAAAGGAAACAGAGGGAGTAGAGAAAGGTAGAAAAGAAAGGGGAAAGGGATATAAAGAAAGAAAGGAAAGGAAATTTCTGGATACAAATGTAGAAAAAAGAAAATGAACAAAAGTACGGATCAATGTAAGTTATTTTCTGATGTTAATTTTAATATTGGTTTTCAATATAGAAAACATCACTATTATCTATCAATCCAATTCAAATTCTCAAAACAAAGTGCAAAGAAACACTTCTAAAAACAATGATCAGAACACACACACACACAGAGAGAGAGAGAGAGAGAGAGAGAGAGAGAGAGAGAGAGAGAGAGAGAGAGAGAGAGAAATTAGAGGTGACAGGGCCAGGGAGAAAGGACCACACATCAAGATCTGGATCAGAGAAGGCAAGAAAGGCAATTCTTTGTCTGAGTAATTGGAAAATGTGGAAGGAACACTGGTGATCATGAAACTCAGTTGTTAAATTAGCTTAGATAATTATATGGGTTAAAGAAACTATAGTTCAAGAGAGACTAATAAACACATTTAGTTTTCAGTGGGGCTAATGACAAAGGAGAATAATTCTGATTAGAGTGAACATGTTGTATAATCTTTATTCTATGAATCAATGATGAAGAGTTCCTTCTATATTCTTTCAAATATACCAAGGGAAATTACAATATATAGGACTGTTACGGCAGGTTTCCCCCGCCGGCTGCCGCTGGTTCTGCCGCCATTGTCCTGCAACCACGTGTGCCCCAAATAACACTCAGAGACTCTGTATTTGATACAATCCTGTTGGCCAATTACCATTATTGTTTATGGGCTAGCTCTGTCTTAATTATTAACCCATTTTTACTTATCTAAGTATTTCCACGTGGTCGTCTTATCGGGGAGCCGCGCGGCAGGCTTCCTGCTTCTTCCCGGGCTACATCTCGACTCCACCTACTACTTCCTCTTCCTCCTCCTAGTCTCCTAGCCCCACCTATCTAGTTTTCTATTGGCCACAGGGCTTTATTAACAGTATGAGAAACATATATACAGAATCACATCTCCCATCATCTCCTCTTTTCTGTCTAAAGTAAAAGAAGGGGTTTAACCTTAACATAGCAAAATATACCATACAACAGTTATCAAATAAGAATCACAGTTAACAATATTTAGTCCATTAACATTTTGTAAGACTTAAAGAAAATATCATCTATCCTATCTTTGTGAGTCTAAAGTCCTATATGTAACTTATCTTTAATCCTAACTAAGGAAAACTATAATCATAACTATCTGTCTTCAACTCCTTCAAAGACCACAGAAGGATAATATATAAACTCTAGAAATGACAGAGACAATGCATTGCCTGGTCAGTCACCCGAAGTTCTTCTGTAATGTTCCATCTTCAGCCCATAGGCCATAATGTGTGTCCAGACTCCTCAATAAGGCAGGAAACTTTTCTCTTGTGTCCTGTAGACTATCTGGCTGTCTGGCAGCCTCTTCCATGAAACAGGAATCCTGTAGCAATGTCCATCTTGCATCAGCAGTTACCTTTTTTGTGGGTCCTGCATGTCCAGTTTCTACAACATAAAGTCAAACAGTTCAGAAGAGCAGTACCTTGCCCAAATGGCTAGTCTTGCCATATTAGAAGCAAACTTCGTAACGAGTTTCTTCAATGTCCATCTTCCTTTCTTCTTCTTCGATGTCCATCTTCCTTTCTTCTGTAGGTGGTGTTACCAGGAGCAGTTGTGCCTCATTGTCAAGAAAAACCCTAAACCATTTTAAATGCCATATTCTGTAGGTCTTTGAAAGGTTTGAAGAATGCCTATTCATCTCAAATACATCTCTGCATATCTAGAAATCCTAATTAACTTAACTCCAAGTTTTGACTCTCATAGGTAACTCTCTATAATCTGTACTAAATTATACATTACATTTTTAAATGAGCTATATAAACACAATACCTAAACAAGAGGAGAAATATACATATCACAAAATTGACCTTAAATTGTATCAATAAAAAAAAATCCATTCCAAAGCAAAGTATTCATATCTATACCATAATTCCCTTTTTTACCTTTAAAAAGATTGCTTGTGGTTATAGCCATTTATAACCAAGTTCATTTAAATGAAAACAAACATTTATAAACAATATTTGGGAATTTGGGCGTCGTTCTTTCCAAACTACTTCCTGCTGATAGAGGGCGCTGTCATGGAGGTTCAAAGAAGACATAGAAATCTTGGCTGTAGTCTGCAAGGCTTTGTCTCAACTGCTTTGAATGTTGGATCACCTGGGGCATTGTTTCAGGGGGTCTGGCTTGATCAAACCACGTAAGTCTGGAAGAAATCCATAGCTTTTCATTTTCTGTGGAAACAAAAATAGAAATCCTTTTCCCCAGTAACTTGTCCTTAGTCTTAAAATTTGGAGTCAAAGCATTCTTAAAATATATAAATTGAATTAATCTAGCAGCATTTCTTTTATTAGTAGTTGTTATTTTCTCAGCAAGCAAATAATTTAAAGACAACAGAAGCACGTATAGTATCCAAAATTTCTCTGTGTTTTCCATCTTTACGTGGCTTTTTTATTATTCTATTTCTTCTACTTCTATTTTTGCATATTTTGAGACAGGGTTTCTCTGTGTAACTTTTATCTGTCCTGGAATTCACTGCATACCAGGTTTGCTTTGAAATCACAGAGATCTGCTTGCCTCTGTCTGCCCAGTGCTGGGATTAATGGTGTGCGCAACCATAACCATTCATTTTATTTTCTCTTTTCTTTTTTAAACCATTGTATCCTGTTTCTTTTTCTCTCCCAAGCCAGCGTATTTTTTTAAAACACAGTGTAAACCTTCATTGCAGCTTTTGTACACACCAATGAATTGTTAGCAGAGCTCTTTAAAAGCAAGGCGGTTTTTGCCGCTTATGCTAATTTTGGAAACCTCTCTTAAAGGAGCTGCGCAAATCTCTGTCTACAACAAAACAAATCCAACGGAGAAAATGCTGCTACTAAGAAGTCTTGCTAGTCTCTGTTCCTTTGTTTCTAAAAACTATTTTTTAAACTTTTGTTAAGTTTTAAGCGAAAGTTCTCAGTCCCGCTTCTGACACCATTATGTTACAGCAGGTTTCCCCGCCAGCTGCTGCTGATTCTGCTGCCATGGTCCTGCAACCACGTGTGCCCCAAATAACACTCAGAGACTCTGTATTTGATACAATCCTGTTGGCCAATTACCATTATTGTTAATGGGCTAGCTCTGCCTTAATCATTAACCCATTTCTACTTATCTAAGTATTTCCACGTGGTCGTCTTATCCGGGAGCCGTGCGGCAGGCTTCCTGCTTCTTCCCGGGCTACATCTCGACTCCACCTACTACTTCCTCTTCCTCCTCCTAGTCTCCTAGCCCCACCTATCTAGTTTTCTATTGGCCACAGGGCTTTATTAACAGTATGAGAAACATATATACAGAATCACATCTCCCATCATAGGACTATCTCAAACATGCCCACTTATGCATGCATGTCCCGGAAATGTGAGAAGAGGGACACAATGCTGTCTACAGGACTGATTTCTATAATAGACACAGTGTGATATCACTTCTCATCAAATCTTTGCAGCATCCCTACCTTGGTTGAATTTTTATTGCTGTGAAGAGAAACCATGACCGCAGCAACTCTTATAAATGAGCATTTCATTGGGGCTTCCTTACAGTTGCAAAGTATTAGTCCATTGTCATCATGGCAGGGAGCATCAGAGCACACAGGTAGACATGGTGCTTGGAGAAGTAGCCGAGAGGTCAACATCTAGATCTGCAGACATCAAGAAGAGCAAGACACTGTGCCTGGTATTGGTTTTTTAAACCTCAAAGCCCATCTCTAGTGGCAAACTTCCTTCATCAAGGCCATACTTTCGAATGCTTCTTAAGAGAGACCCTTTGGAGAAATTGAGGAACATCTGTCAGACTTAGTTTGAAGGATGGGAGAAGTGATGAGCAAAGGGATTAAGACCATGCCGGGGAAACCCACCAAAACAGCAGACCTGAACAAGTGGGGAGCTCATGGACCTCAGACTGACAGCTGGGAAACCAGCATAGGATGGAGCTAGGGCCCTTGCATGTGGGTGACAGTTAGGAGGGTTTGGCAGTCTATGGGGCCTCTGGTAATGGAACAGCATTTATACCTAGTTTACAAATTGACATTGGGAGCCCATTCCCCATAGAGGGCTACTCTCTCAGCCTAGACACATGGAGAAGGGCCTAGGCCCTGCCCCAAATGATATGACAGACTTTGATGATCCTCCATAGAAGGACTCACCCTTTCTATAGAGCAGAAGAGGGATTGGATAGGGATTGGTGGGGGGGGGCATGGGAGAATGGGAAGGAGAGGAAACTGGTAGTATTGATATATAAAATAAGATTGTTTCTAATTTAAATAAAAATAAAGAGTAGTATATTAAGAAAAAAGAAAGGATGGAAGAAAGAAAAAAAGAAAGAAAGAAGAAGGAAGGAAGGAAGGAAGGAAGGAAGGAAGGAAGGAAGGAAGGAAAGAAAGTCATTTCAAAGAATGTCCCATTGAGAAGAAAGTGGGTTTTTGTGTGTGTGTTTGGGTGAAATATTTTGTAGATATTTGTTAGGTCCATTTGGGTCATAATGTCTGTCAGGTCCCTGTTTCTGTTTAGTTTCTGTCTGAATAATCTGTTCATTGGTGAAAGGGAGGTGCTTAGTTTTACTGAAACTTCACTGCCATGTTTTACATGCTATAATTCATTGTAGCCATATCATAATACAAAAAAAATTGAGCCTTCCTTTCAGCTTCAAAATTCCCATAATCTATTGCATTCTGAACATGGTTTAAATGTCTAAATTTCAAAGTCTCTTCTGAGACTCATGGCAATGTTGCAAGTGTAAACCCCTGTAAAATAAAAATCAAAAAAAGCAGATCACACAATTCCAACGCACAACAGCACAGAATATGCATTACCACTCCTAAAGGAAGGAGAGGGAGAACAGTGAGGAAATATTGAACCAAAACTAGACAAAACACAGCAAGGCAATCTCCAAATTCTGTATCTCCACATCTGATGTCAAAGTGCTCTGCAGAACTCCAGATCCTTGTAACTTTGTTAAGAACACACTACTCTCTCTTGCTGGCGCCATACTTGGTAAGCAGCTCTTCTTGGCACACATCTCACAGCTTTGGCATCTTCAACATCTCGGGGTCTCCAATGGGATCCAGGCTTTACCTTCACAGCTTCACTCAGTGGCCAAGTTTCCTAACCCTTCTCAAGGAGTGTTACTGAGCGGTGATTAATCATTCAAATATATGGATGATGCTATGGAGTAGACATTCTTATTCAAACTACCACAATTCCTAAATTAAGGGAAAAAAAAGAAAAAGAAAGAAAGAAAAAGAAAGTCTGATCTAAGCTAAATGCCTACTACAGTCAAACTTAATTCTTACAGAAAGACACATTCAACATTTACTTGCATAATGTGTGTTTAGTTTTTAAAATCATGTTTAGTTATTTTTAGTGTGTGTGTGTGTGTGTGTGTGTGTGTGTGTGTGTGTGTACTTGCAGTATACACACATATGCATGCAGTTGTGCAGGCCCATTCACATGCTCAGAGACCATATGAGCACATTGGGTCCTCCTCTGTCAATCTTCTATCACCTCCCTAAGAACTGATGTGGAGTTCACTGTTTCTTTCAGCTACCTGACCAGATAGCAAACCCCATTCATCCTTCTCCTATCTTCACTAATCCACAGCAACTCTTACAGTTAACAGAAAGTGTGTTTGGCAACATCCAGCTTTTTGCATAAATATTTGGGATCAGAACCCTAGTCCTCATGTTTGGTTGGTAAACACTCTTACCCACTGAAGCATCCCTCCATCCAGCCTTTGTAACCTTTTTCAAAGGCACTACTTGCCAGGGGCTAATACATTATCAACTCCACTGCATTATTTTCTATGCCTCTATCACTACTACATGTCACAACCCCCATTATTTTAGTTTACACACACACACACACACACACACACACACACACACACACAACACATACACAGTATTATTTACATGTATATAACATGTTTATTATGAATTAAAATCAGGCAATGTTATTCAAAATATTTTACTTTCCTGTTTTAATTATTTTCTGTGCTTTATTTTATTGTTTCCATTTGTGAAGCAAACTTGTATACACATGAAAAATTATAATTAAAAAATTGTTTTTCATATATATTTATTCAGATAAAAAATTTAATCCTTATTTTTCCATTATCTTTTTTTCTTGATATTCTTGATTTTTTTTCTTTTTTACACATTGCAAGTACTTAATGCTAATGAGTGGTAATGAACCTTGCTAGGGTTTTGTTATTATATTTTTGTGTTCCATTTCTGTTGAAGTTCTTGAATATGGGATGTCATCATTGTAAATCTACCTCAATATGTGTTTCATGTTTGCTTTTTAAATGGTTTCTGCTGTTCAGCACTTGAGTTACACGTGCTGTTCTACTTGATTTTAACCTCATTGATATTACTAATATTTTCAAAGACATTTTACTTCTAGTGTTACATTGGTAAGTATACAATGCTGTGTTTAAATCCAACCTATCTGTTCATCAACTTAGATGTTGTAGTGTCATCTCTACAAATTCAAAATTATTTTGTTCTTTCTATTTATTGACTTGATTTTTATTAAGGAGTCAGATACAGTGATGATATATATATATATATATATATATATATATATATATATATAATCTGCTAATTCTAATGTCTGTGTCAGTTCCAGTATGGTTTCAACTGACTACCTTTTTCTGGTACTTCAGGCATATTTCCAGCTTCCTTAAACAACTCATAATTTTTATAGGGTGTTATCTCATAGGATCCTGGATAATTTTATATTTACATAAATATTTTTAACAGATTCTGGAATGCAGTTGATCTTCTTGTTTTTCCATTTTAAGAGCCATTGGGAGAGAGTCTAACCACAATAACCTGCTCTTAATTGAGTAGGTGAATACTCAAATGTCCATGATAAACCATGGACATTTATTTTCTTAAGGTAGGTTATTTGAAACACACAATATTCTTGCATTGTTTTTGTTTTTTCTGTTTTTTATTTATTTAAACTTGGGGAAAAATCTTATTTTATATATCAATCCCAGTTCTCTCTCCCTCCTATTCTCCCATGCCCCACACCAATCCCCATCCCATTCCTCTTCTGCTCTATAGAAAGGGTAAGGCCTTCTATGAGGGATTATCAAAGTCCGTCGCATCATTCTTGAATATTATGTGTTCTAGTTTCTGTCATTAGTTTGGGTGTTTGCTTGTCAAGCTTCATGTTGTTTCTATGCAATGTGCCCCATTAACACCTCCCTGGAGTCTCATTTACGGCTAGAGCTCAGAACGGCCATTGTGCTATGCTTGGAGAATTCTTTTCTCTCATATGAATTGCAGTTTCAAGAGAGAGAGAGAGAGTGATCTGTGGCAAATGAGAACCTCCCCTCATTTGATTCTCTTATTCTCTTCTATTACCTAATGCTTAGTATTTTGAAACTGGTTTTTTCTAACATAGAATCTCTAAGACTGTTTCATAAAAGAGTAAATCTTGTCTTTCCTCTTATGTCTCAGAAAAAAATAAATTTTCATTTACGACTGTCAACCTAGAGTTATAGAGGAGTAGGGAAATGACAATATTTTCAACAAATCATATTGCATTAATTTATATTTCTCATGCTTTTACCATATAAACAAATTAAATCTGGATTGATTGTAAATCTTAAAAAATCAAAGAAGAACCAAGTTTACAAAATATAACAGGAGAGAGAAATATTTATAAACTTGTAGCACGTTAACTGTTTTCAATGTTACACATAAACGTCAAACAATAAGGTAAAATAGTGACATTTCAACTTCTTTGAGATTAGAGTATTTTTCTTATAACTTTCTTTCAATGTTCACTTCTCTTTGAAATGTTCATGCTTGTCTACAATGTATCTTAATCATACCCCTTCCTCCCTTTTGTTAACATACTAAGTCAATTAGTATTTCCCATAGTCCCATAGTGGATCTGGAGTCATTCACTAGGGCTTTGTCAACCACAAGTAGCCACCCCATAAAACAGGAAAGTGACTCCTCCGTCCCTTCAACCCCATCAGTCATCAATTGCCAATGGTTTCTTAATTAGGAGGTAGTGTCTTGGGAGCAACTTGCCACTTCTTGCTTAATATTTTTACTGGCTTGATCTTCTAAAGATTGTCACAGATGCTGAGAGTTTACATTTTTGATAGCCTACAATTACCTGGGAATGGAGTCTCAATGAGTCATTATCTATACCTGGTTGGCTTGTGGGCTTTTCTCTGGGAGATTATCCGGATCCTTAATTGAGATGAGAAGGCTCACCCTACATGTAAGTAACATTATTTTATTGGCTCTGTCCTAAACTTTATAAAAGAAGATAAAGCCTGTTGAGTTTAAGTACAAGCCAGCAGGATGCCTGTGTTTATTTTTCCTCTTGTCTAGGAATATCTAACCTCCTGCCTTGACTTCCGCAAATTTGGAATGGGATGATGAAAAAATTCTCTCTCTCTCCTAAGGGCATATTTATGTATTTGTTTGTTTGCTTATTTATTTATTCAACACTGAATGACATTGTGCTTTTCACTGTAAATGGAGTTCTTAATTGGTCTAGATAATAAAAAGCTGGAGTCAGCTACAGAGGGAAATGCTGAGAGATCAGAGAGAAGGAGCAAGCCACAGCCACACCTTATCTCCTTAGCATCTCAGCAGACAATAGAGCAATTTACTGTTTCTGCCCACCTGCCTTACTTCCTGTCTGTCTGCACAGGCCTCCAGACCTCTATGGTTAGCTAGTGGCAAGCTCCATTCTCAGAAAGGCTTTATTTGTACAAGCAAGATATCACCACAGTTTACAATAACAGAAATGAAATAGGTAAAGAGGAAGCAGGCTTGTTGCTCTGATGAACTAGACCCTATTGAAATTTTTTTGGGAACGGGGAGCAGGAATGTAGAGAATGCAGACCTTTTAACTGGAAAAGCCATTGAATGCTGTTGGAAGAGATTAATAGGCCATCTCATAGACGCTTGGAAGTAAAGAATGCTAAGAGTAACATGAATAGTTCATGTCCAGGTCATGTTTCAGAGGACAAAATATCTTTTGTCTCAGTTTGGGTTTTTATTTCTGTGAAGAGACACCATGACTACTGTAACTAGTACTTAATTGAGGTACCTCACTTACAGTTTCAGGGGTTCATTACATCATCATCATCATCATCATCATCATCATCATCATGACAACAGGAACATGGTGCAAGCAGATGTGGTACTATAGTAGCTGAGAAATCTATATCTTGCAGGCAACAGGAAGTCTACTAACTGTCACATTGAGGGAAGATTGAACAAAAGAGACTTCAAAATCCACCCTCACAGGGACATGCGTCCTCCAAAAAGGCCACGCCTCCTAAAACTTCCCCTCCCTTTGGGAGTTTTTTTTCTTTCAAACCACCATATTCCACTCTCTGGCCCTAAAATAGCCATATCATAATAAAAAAAATGCATTCATTCCTACTTCAGAAGGACTCGCTTCCAAGTCTTAACTCTCTTCTAAGACACATGGAAATTTCTTAACTGTAAACTCCCCCTAGTATAAATGGAAATCAAAAACTAAATCACATATTTTGAATATATAATGGCACAAGGTATATATATACATTACCATTTCAAAATGCAGGGAAGGGAGCACAGTGAGGAAATACTGAACCAAAACAAAACTGAAAACCAACTGGGTAAACTCTGAACTATGTAGTTCCATGTTTGATGTCAAAATACTCTTCTGATCTCCAACTCTGTTCAGATTTGTTGACTACAACACACTTCTTTCCCTTGGGTTAGTTCCTCTTCCTGTTAGAAGCTTTCCTTGGCAGGTATCTCATAACTCTGGAATCTCTAACATAGAGGCTTCTCCAAAGCAATCCAAGATTCAACTTCACAGCTTCATACAATGTTCTTCTTGCTACTAGGCCTCCATTCAGGGACACTTCTGACATATGTCTGGCCTCAGCAGCTTTCTATAGGTTTGGAGGCAAATTTCATAACCTGAGTCTTCTATCCTTAACTCTAAAGCTAGAACCACATGGCCAAAGCTGCAAAGTTCTCATGCTTGTTGGGGCTGGAATATGCCCCCCCCATCAATTATAACTTCAACCCTTTCTGTCCTTCAATGACTAAACTTGGCTTTCCTGAAACTTGCTGTATATTCCAGGTGGGCCTCAAACTCTGAGATCCACCAGTCTCTGACTTCCCAGTGTTTGGATTAAAGGTATGCCCCACCACACCTGGCTCTAAGCTTTCCTTTAGTCAGTTTTCCCTAGTTGGAAGTTTAGCTAGATGGGAACTTGCTCTGATGTTACCACTCCACACCACACCTGGCTCTAAGCTTTCCTTTAGTCAGTTTTCCCTAGTTGGAAGTTTAGCTAGATGGGAACTTGCTCTGATGTTACCACTCCCTTTATTCAACAAATTAACCACTTATGTCCTTGAACACAAAATTTAGATCTTTTCATCCACTTCCTGGTGCTCCTTTTCTCCTCAAATTTTTTATTTTCTAATTTGTCCTGCTCATATTGTTCCTTTTCATTGTAAATCTTAATTAGAATTACCATGAAAAACCACATGACAAAGTCAATGCTAGGCTCTTTTGAGATTTCTTCTGCCAGTGAAACTAACTCAAAATTCTTCACTTTAGCCTCAGGCAGACACTTTGGACAAGGACAAAAAGACAGCTACTTTGTTTAACAAAATATCACAAGAATGATCTCTAGGCAACATAATATTCTTCTCTGTAACCTTTGAGCAAGCCCCCTCACAGTTCATCAAATCACATTCAGTACCACTATCTTCCATGGTCCTATTAGTATGGCTCATTACGCAGTTCTTAAAGAGTAGAACCCCATTCTGGACTTCTATCTTTAATTAAATAAATAAGAATCAAAAACATATTTTAAAATATTGGTATTTATTTGTGCGAGAATTACATATATGTATACAATGTATTTGATCATACTTTTGACATTTCCCTATTCCAGCTCTCCTGAGACCCATGCCAACAACAACACATTTCCTTCAAATTTCATGTTGTCATAATATTTTTATTAGTTTTTTGAGACATTTGTACACATGTGTAAAATATTTTAATTATATTCACCTCCCCTTCTCCACAATTCCTCCCAGATTTACAACACATGTCCAAACCCCCTCTTAGTCTCATGTACTTTTCAAAAAATGAGTATTATTTTTCATTGCACATATACACATGAATCGATACAACATGGTAATGGCCCCTATCTTAGGTTGTCTTCCCTAGAGCTCTTACCGGTTGTTGAGTACCATATATCTGGCTTTTGAGAATCTACTCCATGACCTGTCTTAGTTTCTCCCAATCTATCTAAGATCTTACCTGTTACTGGCCAAATGGTGTGTTGGGGAGGGACACTCAAAGGAGGATGGCAAACGTAGGAGGAGTTTGACTCCTGAGTAGTTAGCTGTGATAATGTACTTTGACCTGATGAAGTTTTACTGCCTTTAACCATTGGTGGGTGAATTATATAATCTTATTGAAAAGACGGGGCCAAACAGTAAGGAGAAGGAGAAGAAGGAGAAGAAGGAACGGTCCAAGTAGAGGGAGAAGGTAGAAAGCCATTTAAGCTTGTCCACAAGGTTGTCCTGGAGGTCCTGATACCTCTTTTCCAAGTCCTTCTGAAGCCTTTTGATTTTGTCACTGGATGAGATGACCATCACAGGTACCAGGAAAGACAGGAGCACCCACATTTTCAATCATCCCTGGGGGGAGAAACAGAGGCACAGTTCTCAGGGGTAGAACACTCCCTGGAAAGGTAACTCTCATCATCCCCTTGTTGGGGTAAATATTTGAGGTCTCTCAGAGGTACCCAGATGGGTCTCTTTTCATCTTGACAGAATCCTGCAGTGAGTAGGGGTTAGCATGAGCCTCAGCTAGGTGGGGTAGCAGGTTAACAACATAAAAGCTGTCAAAGGATAGGTTACATGGCTCTGGTGTCTGGTATGGTATCTAACACTGCAATGATAGCAAACAGCTCCTTGACCTGTGCAGATCCCTCCACTCTATGGGAGGTTGATTCTATAGGTAACAGCTCCTCACCCCACTTGAAAAGTGGGAAAATGATGGAATACCATAAGAAACTCGGGGTTGGGTTGAGGCAGAAAAAGCCTGGCGTGGGGACTTTTATTCCAGTATGGAGAAGGAGCTCATGCATTTGTGAGGGTCATAGTGATAGTCAACTTTGCCTAAGAACCCCTCAAAGTCCATGGTGATCCTGCTGTTGTTTCTTTGAAGCCAGGTAAAGTCTGTTGACCTAAGTAAAGTGCTTAATTGCCTAATTATAAAGCTAGGTTGAGGAGTGCTTGCCCCCACCCCTGACATTTATGTCAGCAGCTATAGAATGGGGTAAAATAGAGGCAGCTGAGATTGCTTCAGAGCCATTAACCCCTTCCATCTAAAGAGGCTGAAGTGGCCACACTTGTGAGCATCTGAGAACCTTTTGAGAAAAGGTAATGGCTCACACCTGGTCCCCATGCCTACCCCCAAGTATATACACCTAATCACAGCCCAAGGGCATAGAAGAAAAGTTAGATGCGGCCTGCTGCTCTCCGGTAAGATGAGCCACGTGGAAATACTTACAATAGTAGAAATGGGTTAATAATTAAGACAGAGCTAGCCCATAAACAATAATGGCAACTGGCCAACAGGATTGTATCAAATACAGAGTCTCTGAGTGTTATTTGGGGCCCTCACGCCAAGGCTGGCAGGCAGAAAACATACAAGCTACAGTAACTCTGAAAAGTGAGGTTCTCCTTAGGATGAGCCCCCAACAAGACCTTTTTGTTGGCAAGAAGCTCAAGTCTCTTGTGCTCCTGGGGGTTTTCCTTGGGGTGTTAGTCCTTGGGGGATTAACACTGATGTGAGAAGAGGTTAGTAGCTCCTCCCTTGTCTCATCTCCATAGTAGGGGGAAGGCATGGGGGAATCTGGGGGGTGGGGGTGTCTCCCCAGCAGGCCAGGGGACACTAGTGAAAGGATCCAGGTATGGATACAGGGGCTCAGGCTGGTATAAGGGACTGGGGTTTGGTTTTAAAAAAATTACCCCATAATTTCTGGGGGTACACTCATCCAAGGACCAATTGGCCCATCAGCATTCTTACATCTTAGAGAATTCCTCACACAGGGAACCAGTCTGCTGAGTCCTCCAGCAGGTAGAGTTGGGGAAGGGCCAGTCCCCCTTCCCTTCCCCCTCCCGCGCCCCCCCTCTCCTCCCAGGGCTGAGCTGGATATTGAGTGTCAATGACTCAGACCTCCCTCCTCTTTACCTGAGAGAATCACAAACTGAGCCAGGAGCCTGATGAAATAGGAGCTCCTTGTACTGCACCAGGCATGCTATCTTATATAGCATTGAGAAAGAGGGTGGGGACCTCATAAGGGCCAATAATCCTTACCACATTAGCAATAGCTGAGCAGAGGCAGTTTGCTGAGTCTCTCCTATGAGGAAAAGATAGGCCAAAGACATGGCACCAAACTCTAGCCAGGCTCAGGAAGTTCCACTAGGCCTTGTGTCTGGGCCTTTTTAGGTCCAACATGTAACAATTCTGAAATGGAAAGCATGTAAACAGAAGTAAAAAGTTAATTATGGAAAGAGAAAATGCTTTTTACCTTGAATGTGGTAGTTGAAATTTTACAGGCTTAGTAGAACTGGATTTTTAAATGGTGAATTAGTATGGTAAGGGATTATATAAATTAAAAAAAAAATAATGTTGCTTTTTGCTTTTCAAGGCAATCTTACTATTTAGCCGAGGCTAGCTTTAAAGTCATGACAGCTAACCATCCAGTATCAGCTTCCCACTTTTTGGCACTATAGACATGTGTTATGTTTTGCTGGTACAATGTATTGACAGACAGAAAGGAACAAGGAATTCAGGAAATTAAAGCTATAATTTATAAGTAATAATCGAGAATTGCAAACCTTAAGCTTTCATTAGCTTGGGAGTGGCAAAAGAAATATATACTTAATTAAAGCATAGGCACAGGTTAAAAATAACCTGAGATTAATCCATCAACTATGGTGAACTGAATGACAGCTTCATATTATCAAGGTTTGATCATTGACATAAATGTGTCTTCATCAGTCAGCTCAGTTTAGGAAAATCTGGTCATTAAGAATTACTTCAGGGAGCTTAAATTTATAACAGAAAAGAAACCTATAAATAATACGAAGGCCAGAGAATTTTAAGGCATTTCTGGCTAAATCCAGTTGAGAAGTAGAAATAAACAGTGTTTGGAGACTTGAGAGGAGCATTAATAGGATGGGCTGGAGTGGCCAGTGGAGATCCCTTCAATACGAAGATAGTCCATCATTGCTTTAAATGGTGTTTAACTCAGGGGAGGCCCTTGAGTACATCAACAAGAAGAGACCAATAGTGGGCTAAGTTGCTATAGATGAATTGCCCAGAGGGATAGAGATTGTAAACTGGGATATTGTGGTGATGAAGATGAGGCCAGGTCTCTGCTGTATTTCTATTCCGTTTTCCCACAGTATAGTACAGAATTTTAGGACGTGCTCCCTCCTGTGGACCTTCATGCTGTCATAGTAAGTGTTCTCTACATTCCTAAATAAATTATATTGGAAGCCACTCCATCCTTCCAAGTTTTAGTCACTTGTTTATCAACTATAAAAATGAGCATGGAGCAGAATCATTTTGTCCTAGATGCTGTCAGTTGTATTAACAGCTATACTTTTCTCATGTCATTAATGAATGTTTAAATGAATATCTGACGAACATTTTCTATGAGTTCAGGAAAATATAATGAATTTTAATGCCATATTTCACAAATACTTAAGTTCCTTTGCATATATGAAATCATATTTCAGTCTGTATTATCTGCAAAGATAGAAAAACTAATAAAAAGAATGTAGCTGCTCAACTGTAGGGAAATTGTTCTGTTAAGTGTGGTTTAATTACTTAATGTAGTCATATAATGATTATAATTATAATTAAATTATATTATTATTAATATATAATTATGCAGTCATTAAAAATCACATATTTGTAGACTGTATAACCACAGAGTCAAGAGCTCCAATTATTGAGTCAAAAGAATGGGTTAGAGTATAAAATTCTTTAATGTGTTATTTTAATGGTTTTTAAAACCTAGAATGTAAAATCACGTTCAGATCCCATCCAAGCAATAATTTTGTGTGCAATGTTATTATTTTTAATATTTTTGATAACAAATTGATTCTATGTTAAATTCCCACCCAAAAGATCTACCTAAAATGCAGTATTATTTTTGCAGGTAACATTGAATTAATTATATTAGTATTATATTAGTCCTCTGTATGTTCAGCCTAGTTTGTCAAACTTGCTCACGACTTTCATTTTTCATTGGCATATAGTCACTTAGTGCTGGAGTATATTTTAAGTTGCATATATAGGTGTTATTGTGCTATGAATAATGAAAGAATACATTCACTTAAGCAAAGAACAGGGCGTACCTGCGAAGTCTGCAGAGAACCATGTACTTATCTGAAATGGCACAAATAGCAGGTGTGTACACTTCGTTCTTTGATCTACCCTTTCAACTCACTAATTAGAATTCTCGCTGACATATGTTCTCACTGAGGGCCACATGTTCATTGTCAATAATCCCATGATGGATGGTTGAAAGAAGCTTTTTGTTTGCCATTCCAGTGTCAGAAGCAAGGGAACACTGCCTTCTGTATAATTTCCAGGTGTGTGTGATGAAAGTCAAAATTAGCCAACCAAATATAGGATAATTAGAGAAATTCAGGAAATAGCATCCTATAAGGGAGATGAGTCAAAAATACATTAATTAAAAATGGGATTCTGTTGACAGTTTTATCAAATATTTCTGCTTATATGTAAAATCCATGTATAAGGATTTAAAACATGCATTTGATATAAGAAATAAAAAGAGAGCAACATTGTTTTGGTTATTTCTTCTTTCCATTCGTCAAGCAGATGCTACCATGGTACAGAAAGATTAAGTGTTTCTAGTTATACTATGGCATTTATGAATGACTAGATTCTGTCTTTAATTCATTCATTTCATCACCTGCATATGTCAGTATTTCCTTATCTTGAAACCATGCTGCATAAATAATCATTAGGATATTTTTTAATATTTTTCTACAATCATAGAATTATCCTAAGTCACAAAGAAAATCTCGGGTATGACTCATTTCTTGATCAGCTGGTGATGTCTACGAATGATCACTGAAAGAGAAAAGACTCTAAATGGTTTGGGAAATATGAGGTTAGAAAATATTTAAACTGTTTTGAGTCTAGATGGCCTTAGAATTTTAACTAACATACACCTTGAAGTCCTACAAGAAAGTTATGACAAGCAAATGTTGTGTATGATTGATAACTTCAGTACAGGTTATCAATTTTATACTTCAGTTTTAATATTTGAAACAATATTGTACTTTCATTTGAAGTTTTAAGAATATTACATCATCTATCTATCTGTCTGTCTTCTTATTTTTTTTTGTGTATGTGTACATGCGTGCATGACTGCAAACCATGGCACATGTGTGGAGATCAGAAGACAACTTGCCGAAATCTGTTTTTCCCTCTACCATATAGCTTTCTAAGACTAGACTCGGGTCATCTGATTTGGTAACAAGTGCGTTTATTCTCTAGGCTATTGTGCCAGATCTTATTGAAGATTTGTGTGTGTGTGTGTGTGTGTGTGTGTGTGTGTGTGTGTGTGTGTGTCATAGTTTAGTATAGTGTATGTGTGTGCCAGTGTTTGAGTGTGAGCACAAGTGTATGAAGGTCCTTAAGCGGCTCCTGGTGTCTTTAATAATAGCTCTTCGCCACATTTTTTGAGATTGGCTCTCACTGAACTCTTAGATTTGGCTAGACTAGATGGCCAACAAGCCCTTAGGGACCTCCTGTCTGTGCTTCTGCTCTGGGGCTCCAGGCATGATCTCCCAGCCCTTCCTTTGACACAGGTGCCAGAGATCAGCACTCAGGTCTTCATGTCTATACAGGATGCTCTTCACTCACTGCGTGACCTCTCCACCCTTCCATGTAAGTTTTCACAAATGTAAACATCTGTATATGAGCTAGCAAAATGACATTAAATACAAGCATACATCTACATGTATCTTGAGCAAGTATTGTTTTTTTTTTTTTTTGTCACGAGTTTTAAGTTTTTTCTAGAATAAATTCCAAGTAGTCATCTTACAGTGTGCACTTTTTTTTATCAGAGTTTATTTACTCACAGTGTCATTTTACTGTTCCTTCCATATTTGTCTTTGTTAGTGGCTACTTTCTTCCTTTCTTTCTTTCTTTCTTTCTTTCTTTCTTTCTTTCTTTCTTTCTTTCTTTCTCTCTTTTTAAACTGAGTGATAATTCCTGGAATAGATATACCATGATATGTTTCTCTTATCACCGGCTGATGGACTTTGATCTTTTTGTCAGTCATGTAGTTGCTGTGTATATATTAGGACAACTTATATGAATATATAATCATTATTTTCTTAAGAAAATACCTGAAATTGTCACCTGGAGACATATAACAAATTTATCTTTGTATTAACAATAAATATTTCAAGTATTTTTCCAAAGTAGTTGTACATTTTCATGTTTCTACCAGGAAGTTTAATTCCATGTTCTCTATCTCTCTTCCTCTCTATCTCCCTCCCATCCTCCGTTTTTACTTCCCTTCCACCCTTATTATTATTGTGTGCCTGATATCTCTATGTGTGATGATACCTGGTATTTTTAATTTGCAACTACATAATGAAAAATAAAATTATCTTTAGAGAGTCTTATGAACATTTATTCATATTTTTGCAAAGATACATTAAATGTTTTGCTCAGTACCCTGCAAGTTTGAAGTCAGGTTGCATGTTTTAGAATTGAATCTGAATTGAATTTAGTATATTCTTTTATCTTTTTATTTTGGTTTATTTAAGGTATTTATTTTTCCTCATTTGTGTATGTGAGAGAGAGGGAGGATAAAGGTGCCTGTGGGGGTGGGTCTTGGGTTGCTGACCTCTCTCACTTCCTGTTTGTTTTCTTTGTTTAGTGTTGTGTTTGAAGATGTGATCTCTTAGCTTCCTACTCTGGCTACTTGGGGCCATGCCTTCCCTGTCATTATTGACTGTAATTATAAGTCCACAGGAAACTCCTCCTTCTCTTAGTTGCTTTTGGTCACAGCAACAGAAAAGCAGTCAATGAGATAATCACAACAAATGTGAGTTGATTTCTTTCTTTCTTTCTTTTTTTTTTTTTCTGTTTTGATTGCTAAAGTTTTCTGAGACTTACGCCTCCCCCCTGCATTGTGATGCTGGACAGAGATGGAAACTGCAAACACTCTGGATTTGATCTCACCTTGGAAAACGTACAATAACTTGCCATTATTTGTAATATTAGCCCTTAGTTTCTCACATGCACTGAGCTGGAGGTTGAGAGATTTCCTTTCAATACATAATTTACTGAAAGGACATTTGGGGGAGTTCTGTAAACGCATGGTAATAGTTGACTTTATGAAATCCTCTTTTGCGATCTAATGAGCTATCATGTTTATACTTTTCTGTGTTAATATCATGAATAATATTGTTTTCTAAATGTCAAGTCAACTTTGATTCTGAGGATAATCTCTGTTTGATCAAGCAGTGTTGCCCTTTTCATACATTGTTGGATTTACTTTGCTAATGTTCTTAAAGGATTGTTACATTTGTGTTTAGAAAAGATATTACCTTCAATATTCCCTTGAAATATCTTTGTTCGTTGTTAGCTCTAATGTAATATTGACCTCCTTCATAATTAGAGGATGGAAAATATTCTATTTTAAATAAATTTGCATAGTCTTGATATTATTCCTGTATTTATTAGATGCTTCAGGAAGTTGACCAGTGAAATCAGGTGGTGAGGACTTTTTTGTTTGTTTGAGATTGCTTTCTTTTGTAAACATTTTCTTCTAATGAAAATAGTAAATGTCAGTAAACATGAAACTGGATGAATTTAGCAATTTTCTACAATTCTAAGACTCTTAATTGAAATGAAGTTAACTATATCACCATTACTTCCACCAGATTCTTTACACCCATATCCCAGGCTCAAGTGACACCCTTGTCTATGACACCACTAATCTGATTTTCGTTACTATGTGTCTGCTTATTTTTCATCATAACTAGACCATACAGCATATTTGCTTCACCGGTTTTCTTATTTGTGTAATGACTTGAGGATTTACTTCAATTGTTGCATGTATCTTAATTTATTTATTTATATTAAAAAAAAAAAAACCATTACAATAACGCTTTGTTAGGGGCCACATGAAAGGGCACCAAGGCTTTTGGGGAGTGAAAAATTTACCAGAGTCACACCACACCTCAAAGTCCCCCTTGAGAGATTTATTAAATCAAAGCACAAAAAGGCTGCCTCCTAGCAGTAGCCAGATGCAGCAGCAACTCAACCAGGATTGTGGTTTACAAAAGGCCAGCAGGAGCATACATGCATGGAGGTAGAAAAGCACAGAGTCCCGGGGGCAGGAGGGCATGGGGACAGGACACTCCAGTTCCACAGTTAAGCAAATGTTGAGTTAAGCAAGTCTCCATCTGCCCAGCACCACATGTTTTGAAGAATACCAGACCTCCCTTATAGAAGTGTGTTTGTTTGGCACCTGGGTCCCTGATCACTGGGGTTGGGAACTGCTGATGCTCCACTTAGAGCTGACAGAAACGTGGGAAGTGAAAAGACATTCCAACATCCCCTACAGTATATACAGCACTACAGGCCGAAATGCTGACTAAATAAGGCAATCCAAATAGTGTAGAACTTTTAGTTGAGTTGTTATTGGTGCTCTTCCTGTTTCCTTGCCCCCTGGAATTGTCATTAGTACTCTTTCTGTTTTGCTAACACACATCTGGTGGGGAGGAGCTAAGCCTGTAAACCCTGTTATTTTCCACTGTGCTGAGTCAGTTTATAAGCACACTCCATTCTCTCATTTATGGGCATTAGGCATTCAGCATTCCACGGCATTCTGACATTGCTGTTGAACGAATTACAAGCTCCTATTTCAATCTCTAGGCCTTTGCCCTATTACTGGAGCAGATTTTAGTAGTGGATCTCAGTTTGCTTCCTAACACCCGCATCGGGAGATTCATATCTACCTTAACCCCAACTTCAGGGCATATAGCACCCTCTCTGGATTCTGCAAGTACTCATACTCATGTGCACCTATATACATTCAGACACATAACATAATAAAAATATAACTATAAGTGATCAGTGTTTTGCTAAATCAATAGCCATATTTCTAGAAAAACTAACTAAATTGTGAAATATTGACTCTCTATACATTTCTTTTTAAAAAGCTGTCTTTAAAGTAATTGGAACTGAAGAGCTGTCTTGCTTGTTAAATTTTTTAAATCTGTCCTATAGAAGTTATAATTCAATTGTGGATTTTAATTGATTCATTCAGCTTTTATTACAGACAACAACCTGGAAAGCAGCACTCTTCCACACATATGAACCCATACATTTATTTGAACTATGAAGCGAGCTATAGATCCTCACTGAATCTTGCCAGGATAACTGTAGTTTCTGCCCTAAAACCATGCTTTGTATTTTAAAATGAAAAGCAAAGCAAACAGTAATATCGGGAGACTTAAGTCTCTGCAGTCCACATGAGACCAATGACTGAACTTGCCCTTCCTTACAATTGGGTGCTTGAATATAATATTAACATTTCCCTTGACTAATATCATACTACCAAT
This sequence comes from Cricetiscus sungorus, assembly GCA_030556225.1. NCBI lineage: Eukaryota > Metazoa > Chordata > Mammalia > Rodentia > Cricetidae > Cricetiscus > Cricetiscus sungorus. The sequence continues at coordinate 6,475,199 of JANBXA010000202.1, read as the reverse complement.
ACAAATAAAAGTCTGTTCAGTTACTGATGAGAAAATTGGTTATTCTCCTTTGATGTTGAATGTGAGTACCATGTTTTAGGGGAAATGTCCTCATTTCTTTTGAATAAGTGATTACACGTTGACCTGGCTTATGTCTGTTTATCTGTTTAAATTTGTAGAGATCTATGAAATACCTAAGGGTATAAAAGTCACATTTACTCCCAATGCTGGGTGCCCATCATTAGCTCTGGTTGCATTATTACAATTGTGGCATCTCTTACAGATATGAAAAATATCTCATAATTTGAACTTGGATAGGACAAATGATCTGCATTTTTCTATGTGCTTAGAGTCTCCTCTGTGAAATGCTTTTTTATTTCTTCTTCCCTTTCTAATACTCGCCTAATTTTTCATTGAATTATATTTTTATGTAACAGAGTTAAAATCTGTTACCAAATAATATGTATTAGAAAGTTTTTTTTCTCTCATTTGGTGGCTTGAATTTGAGGTTTTTTTTTTTTAATTGTTTAATTGTTTTGTTTTTTTTGCCTTTTATCTTCTCATTTTTGGTGACTTTTTTCCCACTGTTAAGTTTGTTAAATCCCTTTTCTTAAATATCCTTTCTCTTCTTAAATTCATTCAGTAAATTTTATTGTAAATATAAAAATAATAACTTTTCAGTTGCAATATTTTGTTTTCTAATGTGTACTGTTTGCATTTTAAAACTAACAAAAAGTACATTTATTATAAGATTATTTTTATACCATGATGAGGATAGTTTTATACTCTGCCTTGAAATTCTTTCCTGAAAAATTCTAATGGATTCCTTAGCACCTCGATCTTTCTCTGAAAATGGTCAGAGCTCTTTATGTACATATTTTGGCACATTTATACTTGGTATATCATGTAGTTACATTGTATGTACTCTGGGTTCTGTTATATTTCTCTGAAACTTTCAGTGGTTGTTTTAACAGACAATTCACTTTATTTGACAGAAATTCTAACTTTCTTGCTGCTGGTGTGGAACATCTAAAATATAATTCGGTTCTTGATGCTGCTTTCCAGAGGGCTTTACTATGTTCTAGGGAACCATGATTCGGAGATAAACTAGGAAGCTGTACTGAGTTTATACTCAGATACAGGAGTCATCTTTGTCTTACTCTCCTCTCCTTTCTGGTGTTTCTTTACAGATCCTGCTTCAGTCAGTCTTTCCATCGGAGCAATGGCTGGCTGACAGTCTATGGCTGTTCTAAGAGCCTAGCTTGGGAGCTGTCCCATACTGGTCATCATCCAGACTCTCCTTTGTTCTTCTGAGAAGCACAATCAGAATTTATGAAAACAGTTTTGAGGAGCACCGACTCATTAGCCATTTGTATTCTATACTATTACAGAAGTTTCAAGTTAGTTACATCTTATTTAATTGCAGAAAGGCTACATTGATTTCCTTTACTCCTTAAAATTTTAGATAATATGTTTTTCAATGAATTTGATATAAATTTACTCTCAAAATCTTGTTTAAAATATACTTTTATTTTATTTATTCTGCTTTGTAGAGGTGGTTTTCAACTTGGGGTGATTTTGCCCCAGGAGATGTTGGCAGTGACTATAGGCCAAATTTGATTTTCAAGACTATGGGTTGCTACTGGCATCTAGTGGGTAGAAATCATGGCTGCTGTGAAGCCCTTTTCAGATGCCTGACACACAGAAATCATGACGGATGTAATGTTCTTTCACTGATTCCAACATTGATTTGTTCCTTTTATTTCTTACTGATCAATAGATCTAAAGATTCATCAATTATACTTCTCCTTTGGAAGAGACTACTACCATTTTATCATGCTTCTTTTCATTTTAATCATGCTTCTTTTCATCTTAATCATTTTTTGTTTGTTTGTTTGCTTGCTTGCTTGCTTGTTTTATATCAGTTTCTTTGGATAAAATGTGTTCTCTGTCTTTCTAAAGTAAAATCTTAGAGTATTATTTTTGAGGTATCTCCTTTTCTATCATTAATAGAGTCATAAATGTGTCTTTATGAATGCTGTAGCTACTGCACACACTTATTTTTCATGCATTCCAAAAAGGTGCAAAATTCCATGTGATTGTTTTGTTTTGTCCATGTATTGGGAAGTATGTGTTTACATTTTCAGGTAGTTTGTGATTTTCCTAGAAATTCTTATGATGCCTAAATAATAATATAACTTTCTGTGATTAGATGTCACAAAGCCTTTCAGCATTTTCTATATGTGACCTGCTGTGACCAGGAAAAATATATATGACCACAGGCCTAGAAGTATATAAAATAGTTATATAGTAAAATGTGTTTTAGAATAATATTCTAATATACACAATCTTTACCATTTATTAAGGTAATGAAAGCAATTTTCTATACTAGTAATATGATAATGCTTGTTCATATTTAGGTAAATTATTAAAGTAAATCTTGGCTGAACATTGAACACTAAGTACATAAAACATTGTCAGCATTTTTTAGTGCTGATTGATTTTTTGATTTTGTAATTGCTGTTACTAAGAATAATTCACATAAATACATAGTACAAAATGGCCTGTTAATCAAAGGTTGAGACATTCTGTACTAAACCCAAGCCAAAGTTAATTTAATGATCATTTCTGAAATGTATATGAACAACTTCATAATTAAATGTTATAACAATATAATTCCAAGTGTATAAATTTAGAACTATATAATGAGGAATGATAGGAAAATATTAAACATTGCTTTTGTATAATTAAAATATCATCATTATATAAGAGCAGAATGTTTTCTGTGTAAGAAAAAATACTGCAATCCATAATCTGCCATCATCCTGAATGTGAGCCAGGTTTGCTTCAGGGAGTAGCTATTGGCTTGTGTGATGTGATATCACACTGTGCATGCTTCAGAGTCAAGACTGTGGTGAAACCATGAGTAGCAACATGGAAGAGCCCCGCCAGAAATACCCCAGACTCTTTATCCATTGAATTTAAATTAAATTCTATTAAATTCTATCCGCTTAATTTAAATTAAATTTAAATCTTGTTGGTTACACAGTTAGACAACATTTATAGTTGACAAATTCTGGTTGGCCGCCAGATTCATTTACAGGACAAGTTATGTGCTATCACCTATTTTTGTATTATTTCTGTGTTTGTAATAATAACAGTTCCACCTATGAGTTGAGCTTTTATCAGTGGATTAAAAGCAATCTTATTCTGTTATCAGGTGGGTGGGCTGCTTCACCATTGTGGATCAAGATAGGGACTTGACAACCTCCCTCTGCTTTGGTAAATCTGTCTGGATTTTTTGTATCTTCTTGTCTCTTGGACACCAGCGTCATTTATTTTAAACAGTCTCTATACATGGAGTCTCCTGCATCTCTAAGTTTCTATTTTTCATTGTGCTTGTTTTGTTGTATGTATCTCCAAGCTTTGTAGTTGCGTAATGGAGTTGTCAGACACATTGTGTCTTCCTGTTGATATAATTCTTTTAATTCAGTTATGTTCCTGCTTCTGAGATTTTTCTAACAGTGAAGTTGAAGTTTGCATGTTATGCGATGTGAGAGTCTTTTCTTTATATGTTGCCCTTTTGATCATATTTGACACAATTGTCAGTCGTGTGTATAAAAATAGGTTGTTTTGTTTGTAGTTCTAAGTGTCCATATTTTTATTTTCATTTCCTTTATGCCTTCTTTGATCCTTTTCAAAAATCTCATCTATCTTTAACCAAGTAATTTCTTTTTTACTTATTTACTTATTTGTGTGTGTGTGTGTGTGTGTGTGTGTGTTTTATCTTAGTTTCTTTTCCTGTTCCTATGATAAAATATTGTGACAAACCAAAAAGGTACAGTACATAATGGTTCATAAATCCTAGCTGCAGGACCTTGAAGCAGCTAGTCAGATTATGTGCATAGATAGAAGAGGGCAGTAAACACATACAAACTTGGTTAACTTGCTTTCTTAATTTAATACAGCCAAGGATTGCCCACATCCAGGAAACAGTCCCTTCCACAGTTAAGATCTTCCCATATCTATTAATGTAATTAGGACAATCAAAAACAGACATTCCCACAGGTGAACTATCTACCCACAATACATCACCAGGGTACCTAGACCCTGCCTCCTACATATCTAGTTGACAACTGTCACAGTGATGCTTTACAAGGGGGAATTTGGATTTGTTTTCTGAGACCTGCTTGTACTGTTTTGATTTGTCTACCCCAGCCTTGTTTGTAATGAGATGATAGTTGTTCCACAATGCCTAGCAAGTAATGTTTACTGAATTGATTATAATTGCTGTTGACTTATTTATGAATGTGTATATAGTAGCTATGCATTTTCTTATATTCTTGAGCCTTAGCATGCCATAGTCTGTTAATAGTTAATGATATTATACCATTTTACATATGATAGACATCATAATAATGTGTTCCAACCCCTAATTCCAAGCCGTAATAATTAATTTAGATGTTTACAGTGGAGACAGAATTTCCCTTTGAAATTAAATCTCTGTGGACCAAGTGAATGCTCTCATATCACTTTTATATCCCCTTATTTATAAATGTGAATCTTTTTGACATACTTTTTAATTTATTATTCTAGTATTCAGTATTCTAGTATTTCAGAACCTACCATTTTATACTCTTAAGCTCAATTAAAGAAAGATTTGATAAATGTAGCTAGTGGCAATATGTTTACTTCCTTGTTTCTATTAAAAAATAATTAAATTTTGTCAAATACTTGAAAAATCTACTACACATAATTAGCATATGCTTTCATTTAAAGAGATTATATTGATAAAAGACGAACATCCAAGTTACTGTGTCTATAACATTACATCACATTGGCAAATGGCTTCACAGGTACTGGCCAACTAGACTGTGGAGCCACTATATATGCAGTGTGTTATGGAAATCATGTTTCCATGGCACAGACAGTATGAAAATGTGAACTTGACAGATGAATTTCTGACATGCTTTGTTCTGTGGCTGATGATTCCTAAATTGACAAGAATTTAAAATAGTCTATTTTAATTCTATTAACCTGGACCAGAGTTTAACTATATTAAGGATTGAGCACCTGGAAGCTAGAGAGATGGCTCTTGGGTTAAAAGCACTGCTACTCTTGCAGAAGACCCATGCTTTGTTCCCAACACACATTTCAAGTAGCTCATAACTGCCTATAACTCAAGACCCACCAGATCTGAAGCCTTCTTCTGATTTCCATGTAAATCTTCAGACACATGTTACATACAAGCATGGATGACACACCAAAAGGTATATAATTTAAAATAAAAATAAATCTTAAAGAATGAATCTAAAATCATGAATCTAGAAAAATCACAATGATTTCTATTATGTATTTAACACTTAAAAACAGTATTGGTATAAAACTATGTAAAATGGACATAGAATGAAGAAAGTATCAAGAGTTCTCACAATGATTCTAACAACGGCTGATGCCAATCACTTAGCAGTAGATATATAGCCCTGTTGAGGAAGCCAAATATTTAGTGTAAAATATATCTGACTTGTTGAATTCTGTTTCGTGGATTCTCAGCCATATGCTTAAAACAACTGTTTAATTCAGTAAAATAGTTCCATGTCCTATATCTAACATTTGCAATTCTGACCCATGACTGGAGAAAGTATATATGTATATGTATATACTTTGGAAATAGTAGAAATGACCATGTAGAAATTTCTTCTAGGGACTTACAGAAGAATGGGAGAAGTCTGTAAAGATAGAAGGGTCCAAGGCACCAAATGTATGGAAAGTGGCAACTGAGATCATGTCGTATCACAACTGTTTATAACTATTTCACTAATACCATGGCACATAGGTTTTTATGGTACCCCACTAAATGTGTGACTTGGTACTCATGCCAGTGAAAGAATAATTCATTGGTTTCTAGGCCACTACAATGCCCTTATAAAGTGCAGCAACAGAAGGAGAAGTGTGGAAGACCATAAGGACCTCACCTGGAATTCTGCCAACCTCCACTTCTCCCTGTCCCATGGCTGCCTGTGAAATTTGGAGCTGTTAGAGGATAAAGGATATAATAGGTTAATTGAAAACATAACTCCTGAATAAACTTTTTTTGAAGTGGTCACCCATGATGGGGTAGAATTTCTTATTGACACAGTTTTCTTTGGTCTTCCAAATGCCTGAAAATAATCCCTCATCCATGTTCCAGTAAGTTTACCCAATAAACTCACCAATTTGCCAAACTTGGCTTGGGTGGAATTGTTTCTTTGGTTGCCCCCCCAACTATGTGGGGTGAATAGACATTTGATAACATTTCTTGTGAAAGGTAATGTATTTTATATTTAAATAGTAGAAAAATGCCCTACCAAGCCCAGAACTTAGGTAAGGTAAATTATATCACATTGCTTAGAAAATGGTACCCCAGATATAAGCAAAGATTTTCCAGGTGTGTATAATTTTATCACATAAGCCCTTAGAAGCAGAAGAATTATACCTGCGAGAGTCTATCAGGGAGTGAGAAGAAGCTATAAACAGGGGAATAATCAGAGAACTATGATGTTGCTGGGTTAGAAAATATAAGAAAGGATGTGGGTAGTGCTATGGCTATGGCTGTCCCCTGGAAGCTACAAATGCCAAGGAAATGAGGGCCACTCTAGAGACTTCAGATTGCAATACATCCCAGAAACACCTTCTTTTTATTCCACTGAAATTCATTTTAGACTTCTGACTTCTGGTACTATCAGGCAGTAAATTATATCTTTCAAGTCAGTTAGTTCAAGGGAGTTTTATGAAAGAAATAATAATAATAACCTAACACAAGGTATTTACTGAAGAATGGCTGTAATTATGACACTCTGTGCAAAAAAATAGGGCTACCCAGGATTGAAATACAATAACCAAACCATGTTTGACCTTAGCCTGACAGCCAAGTGTCTGTGCCTGAGAATAATGACCACAAAATGAAAGGGTCTATCCAAATCTGTGGATTGTGAAGAGCACAAAGCTTAACACTCCAATTTTCACCCTCATTTTCAATGGGGTTGATGGGGTATCCTAGACATAGAGCAATGTTTGCAACTTAATTCATCAACCCGACAAGGGCCTATGAGACTAGGAAGCTGTATGGTTAGGGAGTTACATGGGAAATATACAAATCTCTATTGCATGACTGATATGTGAACACTCCTTTTCTATGACCGTATTGTGTGCACCCTCTAGATTGGTATTTTGTGAACAAAACATGCACTTCCTCAGCGTGGAATGTCTGAAGTCAGCTTCAACTCACTGAAGATGGTTGAACTGTATCTGAATTGATGCTAAGAGTCAGATTCAACAACTAATAAGGAACCACAAAATATATACATGCATTGCTAAAGGTGATTGCAAGTAATGGGATTTGTTTCAATTGCCCAAATCCAAGGCTCAAATAGTAAAACAGACACCTAAACTTCAAGTTAATCTTTTTATTTTATTTTTTTACTTAATTTAGAAACAATCTTATTTTAACTATCAATCCCAGTTCCCTCTCTCCCATTCTCCTATGCCCCCAACCGACCCCCCTATAACACACCCCATCCACTCCCCAGGGAGGCATTCCATGGGGGATCATCAAAGTCTGTCACATCATTTGGGTCAGGGCCTAGGTCCTCCCCTTTTTATCTAGGCTGAGAGAGTATCTCTCTGTGTGGAATGGGCTCCCAAAATCTATTTGTATACTAGGGATAATACTGATCAAGTACCAGAGGTTCCATAGACTGTCCAGTCCTCCTGAGCTCATGGACTCCAATCTGATAGCTGGGAAACCAGCACAGGACCGACCCAGATTCCCTGAATGTAGTGTTAGAAGATACTTCTTTTTTCCCATTGTATATTTTTAGCTTCTTTGTCAAAAATCAGGTGTTCATAGTGTAAGACCCTCAGAATGAGGAGTCTCCCTGTTTTGGTCAGTACCCCCAAGAACTCAAAGTCCAGTCCAGTTGATGCAACACACAAGAGGCTTTAATGAATGGAATACGTTTGCGCAAGTGGGCTTCCCTCAGCACACAGGCTAGAGAAGCAACAATTTTCTGGGTACAGGTAGTTTTAAAGGAAAAAACCACAAGCTTAGGGTGGGGCTGTGACTCCCTGTCTGCTGAGTACGTGACCTGGGCAAACTGGAGTTGTAGCATCACTGACAGGAGGGGCAGTGTGAATTCTTGGTATCCTGCTATCTTAGGGTCCTGTGTGGGAAGTTGCCAGTGGTTAGCAAATTCCAGATAACTGATAGTGGTCTGGGTTAGCCTTCCAGGTTGGACTGTCCTTTATCTTAAGTGAGGGGTTTCCTTAACTCTGCTTTTGGTCTTTCAATAGGTGTGTACATTAATATTAGAGTTTTCAATTCAATTCTGTTAGTCTACCTGTCTGTGTTTGTGCCGATACCAAGCTGTTTTCACTACTATACCTCTATAGTAGAGCTTGAAGTCAGGGATGGTGATGATTCTGGAAGTTTCTTTATTGTACAGGATTGTTTTGGCTATCCTGGGTCTTTTGTTTTTCCATATGAAGTTGAGTATTGTTCTTTCATGGTCTTTGAAGAATTGTACTGGGATTTTGATGGAGATTGCATTAAATCTGTAGATTGCTTTTGGCAAGATTGCCATTTTTACTATGTTGATCCTACTTATCCAAGAGCATGGGAGATCTTTCCATTTTCTGGTATCTTCTTTAATTTCTTTCTTTAAAGACTCAAAGTTCTTGTTATACAGATCTTTCACTTGTTTGGTTAGCATTACCCCAAGATATTTCACATTGTTTGTGGCTATTATAAAGGGTGATGTTTTTCTGGTTTCTTTCTCAGCCCATTTGTTGTCTTTATATAGAAGGGTTACTGATTTTTTTTTTTTTTTTGAGTTACTCTTGTATCCTGCCACTTTGCTGAAGGTGTTTATCAGCTGTAGGAGTTCCCTGGTAGAACTTTTGGATCACTTATATAAACTATCTTATCATCTGCAAATAGTGCTTTCTTTCCAATTTGTTTCCCCTTGATCTCCTTTTGTTGTCTTATAGCTCTAGCTAGTACTTCAAGTACAATATTGAGATATGGACAGAGTGGACAGCCTTGTCTTGTTCCTGATTTTAGAAGGATCGCATTGAGTTTCTCTCCATTTAGTTTGATGTTGGTTTGCAGTATATTGCCTTTAATATGTTTATGTATGTTCCTGTTATCCCTGATCTCTCTAAGATCTTTATAATCAAGGTCAAGTTAATCATTTTTTTAATTTAAATTTGAAATAAGATTGTTTTACATGTCAATCCCTGTTCCCTCACCCTCCCATCCTCCCCTATCATCCCAACCAAACCCCAGCCCCTCCCCTTTCTGCTCCCCAGGGAGGGTGAGAACTTCCATGGGGAGTCTTCAAAGTCTGTCATATCATTTGGGGCAGGGCCTAGGCCCTCCCCCATGTGTCTAGATTGAGAAAGTATCCCTCTATGTGCTATGGACTCCCAAAGTTCATCTGCATACTAGGTGTTAGTTATGAGGACTTGGCAGTCTATGGGACCTCTGGTAATGGGTCAAGTTAATCTTATACTACTACATGGAGGCCTATTGAAAATTATGATACTTTAGCCAATAGCCAAGAGGGTGAACTGTGTAAAATAATTAACATAATAAGCATTGGACCCCCTCATAAAATTACCATTGCTATCACGTCTAAATTGAGCTTTTCAACTATGCCTTAATTAATAAAAATCATTCCTTAACTATCTCTTGAGATATACAGGTTATTTGTATAAACAAGGTCGTTTATACTAACAATTACTCTCTTTCTGGGACTTTTACATTTTTTGATTGTTTGTGCTATGCAGAAACATTTACCTAAACATTCAAACAATTCTTACACTCTGTTAGGACTTGAGTGTTTGATGATTTCGACAGACTGGTGTCTTTGAACTCTTAGTCTCTACCTAGTGGCACTATAATGGACATTGTAGAACCTTGGGGAGACAGCCAGTCTGGCAGAAGTGGGTTTTTGAAAGGTAGACACTCAGGTTTATAGATCAGGCCTGATTTAGTACCGGATTCTTCCAGATGTGAGAAAAGTCATTTTTAATACTAGAGGAAGGTAAACTATTGATATGCCTTGTCACTGATAGGGAAAAAAAATCAAATCTCTATGATGTTATTTCTGTCTCCACCTGTCTGTTTTCCTTAATGCAGTCATACTCTCTTTGACAATAATAAACCTTAGCCACATGTCTTAGTTAGGGTTTCTATTGCTGGGAAGAGGCACCATGATCATGGCAATTCTTACAAAAGAACACATTTCATTGTGGCTGGTTTACAGTGACAGAGGGTTAGCTTAGTCCATTATCAGCACAGTGACATATACAGGCAGACATGGTGCTGGAGAAGGAGCTAAGAGTTCTACGTCTTGATCCACAGGCAGCCTTGAGAGAACTTGCTTGATCTTCTGAAACCTCAAAGCCCTCCCCCACAGTGACTCACTTCCTCCAACAAGGCCATATCAACACCAACAATAGTGCTACTCCTTATGGACCAAGAATTCAACACATGAGTCCCTGGGGACCATATCTAATCAAAAAACTGCATCCTACTCCCTGGCTCTAATAGGCTTGTACATATAACATAATGTACAAATGCATTCAGTCCAACCTCGAAAGTCACCGTATTCTATAACAGTCTCAATAGTTTAAGCCAGTGTGCCAAGCCTATTCTGAGATTCATGCAGTCTCTTAACTGCAATTCCCTATGAAATCAAAATTTAAAAAAACAGGTCACAAGATCACATACTTCCAACATGCAGCAGCCTAGGTTTTAAATTACCTTTCCAAAAATAAAAGAAGATAGCAAAGTAGGGAAATATTGGATAAAAGCAAGACCAGAAACCAGCTGGGCACCCTCCAAACTCTGAATTTCCATGTGGGATGTCAAAGCACTCTTCAGAGCTCCAACTCTGGTCATCTTTGATTACTGCAACAGACTTCTTTTCCTTGGTCTGGCTCCACTCCCTGTTAGTAACTTTCCTCAGCATGGATCCCATAGCTCTATCATCTTAAAAATCTTGGTATCTACAAGGCAATCCAGGCTTCAGCTCCATGCATTGACCTCTCTTGACCTCCATTCAGGGACACACCTGACACATGCCTGGCCTCAACAGCTTTCCCTAGTCATGGAGAAAGATTCCACAATTCCTTTCTTTTATCCTTAACTCTAAAGCCAGAACCAAAGCTGCCAAGTTCTGTTGCCTGCTGGGACCGAAACAATTACATCTTCACTGACTTTCTGTTTTTGATGGTTTCCTTTACTGCCTAAACTTGGCTGTTCTGGAATTTGCGCTCTAGATCAGGCTGGCCTTGAACTAAGAGATCTGCTTGACTCTGTCTCCTGAGTGCTAGAATCAAAAGTGTGTAACACCATGCCTGGACCTAAGAAGTTCTTTAATTCTCTTTTGAAATTGCAAGTTAAAAGTTCAAATGTTAAAGTTTGTCCTGAGGTCACCACTCCCTTTATTCCAATTAACATCAAAATTTCCTGTAATCTGTTTATCTCCTGGGCTCAAGGATTTAGCTCCACTCTGCTTCCTCATGTGCCCTTTCTCCTCAGTCTGTGCAATTTGTCCTCTTACTTACTCAGCTTACTCCTTTTCATTATAAATCTTCATAAGAGTGAATGCTAATAGCCATATGATCAAGTCTATACTAAACTATTTTGAGATTTCCTTTGCCAGCTCAATTAATCCAGAACTCTTCATTACAACCACAGGCAGTCATTTTGGATACGGGCAAAAAGCAGGCATATTCTGTGCTAAAATATCACACCACCAGTTTTTAGGTCACATATTAACATTTTTCTACTCTAAAGCCTCTTCAGCCTGGCCCGCACAATTAAAATCTCCCTCAGCACCACTGTCTTCTATGTACCTACTAGGATGGCCCTGTAATCAACACTTAACACATTCAACTACTTTTCTGACCCAAAGTCCCAGAGTCCACATTTCTCCAAAGAAAGGTCTTGCCAGGTCTATCAAACCCATACTCTAGTCCCTTGTGCTAACCCCCATCTGTCTTAGTAGGGGTCTTTGTTGTTGTGAAGAGACACCATGACCATGCCAATTCTTCTCAATTGTGGCTGGTTTGTACTTTCAGAGATTCAGTTCATTCTCAGCACAGTGGACACATGGCGGGATCTAGGCAAACATGGTTGATACTGGAGAAGGAGCTGAGAGTTCCACATCTTGATTTATAGGCAGCAGTGACAGAACTGACCTGAGCTTGGGAGACCTTAAAGCCTGCCCTACAGTGACACACTTCCTTCAACAAGGACACTCCTAACAGTGCCGCTTCCTATAGACCAAGTATTCACACATATGAGACTTTAGGGTCATTCCTAATAGAGCCACCATTCTATGGATGCAGCTGCAAGCAGAGACACAGAAAATTAGAGAATGAATGTGTGTGTGTGAGATACTCTTGGGAGCCAGAAGATGTCAGTTTGCTGCCTCTGGAGTTACAGGTAATTATGGTAAATCTGACATGGGCTCAAAGCAGCAAACTCTGGTTCTTTGCAAGAGCAGCAACCACTCTTAACACTGAGCCACCACACTAGCCCTGAGTTGAGAGTGTTAAGGTCTCCACTTTAGCCAGCATATGTAAATTTCCTTATACATAATGACAATAAAATCAAATAGACCATATGAGCTATGTGTGTATTAAAATGGAGGCAACAAATATACTTTATTATATTAACAATAACAGGCATATATGACTATGTAAAATGGTATATATGAATACATATGTAATATGTATATACATATATAAAAACATTGTAATAGTCAAGAGTATATAGGTTGCACAAATTGGACTTGAGAAAACGGTGTAAACAGTGTTGGATAAATTGGAAGAGTAGTGGATCTAGAAGGAGTTGGGAGAGAGGGGAATATGATCAAAACACTTTGTACAAAAATCTTAAAGAAAATAAATATGAGAAAGAGAAAACATACATAAGCATACATTTATGCACACTATATACATATTGTACCTGGTCAGAGCAGTTCAGCATCTAATATGTATTTATTTATTTTGGTCTTTTGAAACAGGGTTTCTCTCTATCACTTTGGAGCCTGTAGATTTCTCTGTAGATTGACTTAGATTATCTACTAACCTCTTACACAACATAGAAAAGTTAAATTATTCAGTGTTTCATTTTTAAGCAAAACTATTCTGACAAATTATTTTTAAAATTAGTAAATTTATTTTGTATTCATATGCAGGCCCCACACTGTGTCCCATAGTCTACACTAGTGAAAAAAAAATTACTTAAAGAATAATGTGCCATTGAATACATGCAAGGAAGAACTACAAGGATACATGTATGAAGATTGTGGGTCTGAATCATGTGTCTAATTCTACATATGAATCCCAGAAAGAAGGAAGATGTGAACAGCTTAGTTAAAGCCACTATCATTGTATTTGATAAGTTTTTGCCTCAGAGTACATTGGCAATGGTAACAATATCATTCTTCTCAGGTACTTTCTGTTCCTGGGGGCCCACTGCAAGGGATTAATCTTACCCAAACAAGCATCATTTATGAGTTTATTAGAGCTTCACCCCTCATCATCAGCTAGCTTCTTCAACTAACATTCCCTCAAGGCATCTCTTTCTCCTGTCATCATCTCAGCCACATTTACTTTACATCCTTTCTGAGGAGAAGCACTTACCAACACTACATTGGGTGCCTAAACATGTTTACGTCATCAGGGTTTTGAGCTGCTAGAATTTTCTGTGTATTCGTATGAATCAGCTTATAAAACATTTTAAAAACAGCAAAATTATTTACTGTTCCACATGGAGAAAAATAATTAGTGTGCCATAGAGAAGATCAGATACTGGAGAAGACAGAGTCATGCAGAAGCATCATAGATCTTATGCAGGAAATTAGTATATAAGCTTAGGATTTAAATCTCATGTACAACCTAGTGGTTACATGTGAAATGCATTTGCTTTAGTTATTAGCTCACAATTTACTTAAAATATTTTAAAATAATCATGTGCTGGTCTAGTGTCCTTGTAGGTACCAAAAACTATTTACTAGAAACGCATTATTGTTGATTCTCTGTAGTACTTTATTGGCACAGAAAGGGAAGACGTAGTTAGATTATGTAAGATGCGCTTTTTCCCCTGTTGGCTGAGCAGTGGGGTTGAGCTAAGGTTAGGGCAGAATAGCATATACAGCTTCCCTGTCCATAGACATCAATTTATAAAATCTGCAATCACACTTTTATCTCCCATAGAGTCATGCTATCTTAACAACTCAACTATCATCTCTCAGTTCATTCTCAAAAATCCTCTAAAATTAGAAAATTTCCCTTTTATCTATATTTCCCATCCCTTTACTGATCAGGCACAATCATCATGTGTTTATTATACACTTTGAAGAGATTGTTTTGAAGTGTCTGGCATAACCGGAATTAAAAAGTCACGAGTGTTTGGGTGGAGATATTATTTGACTCTAGTAAACAAAGAAGAAGGTGTTGGGAACCTGCTTTCTCCAGACCCTGTTGGGCCACGCCCAACCCCCACCTTTTTAATAACAATAAAAGGTGGGAATGTTGGGAGCCTGCAGTCTCCTGACTCCGCCTCTGATAATGGGCAGGATGCCCATGGCCATGTCATCACTACCTCAGTACATCAGGCTTTACCTGGCTGTTCAAGCCTTTAACTGGCTGCATAGGGGACCCAGTTACGCATGTGCAAGCCCCCCTTTTAAAGCAAGCGTGCCGAGCACACCTCTCTCTTACTCTCTCTCGCTCTCTCTTTCTCCGGGCCCCCCCTCTTTCTCTCTCTCTCTCCTCTATCAATAAACTCCACGTGGGCACTGAGTCTTGTGTTTGTGTTTCGTAGGCAATAGCTGCAGCAAAAGAACAACAGAAGAGAGGAGTTATTTCTAGCCTCTAAAATCATTGCTGTTTCTGTGCATATACTGAGAATTTCCTGGTTTGAAAACAAATGCAGTTAATACATTTTTTTTTCACTTTTTATTAGGTCTTTGGAATTTTCATAAGGTATATTTGTTTTATCATACTATTCTCCCTTCAAAACTACTCAGTCTCGGTTATATGTGTGTTTTATACCCATCAAGTTCAGTTTGTTATACTAGTATACTCTAATGTGTGTAGACATCTACTGGAACATGACAAACCTGCCATTACCTGGCTCTTACAGAAAACTGACACATCCTTGTCCAACGGTTATCAGTTACCAATAACTCCTCAGATCGGGATGGGACTTTGTGCCACCCACTGCTTTCCTTTGAGGTTATGTCTGGTTTGAGCCTTCATTGGTCTTATGTAAGATGTCATGACCTCTATAAGTTCATATGTATAGCTTCTCTGTTGTTTCCAGAAGATATTGTTTCCTTCCATTTCTACCTCTTCTCTTTCTTTCTCTCATCTGCCTCTGGCTCTTCCACTTTCCACTCCCTCTTCCTCATGAGTCCCTAAAGTTTGGGAAGAAGGGGATGGCCAAGTTATGGTCATCCATAAGCATTCCATAGTCTCTCATTCTCTCTACTTTAATTGGTCTCTGTGTTAATTGCCATCTTCTGCAAAAAGAAGCTCTTCTGGTAAAAGATATGACTTTAAAAAAACCTTAAAAGATTGTCTCTAGGAAAAAAAAAACAGTTAAGAAGATGATGGAGTCCTGAAGAACTCTGAACCCAAATTTTCCTTAGTTACATTTAACCAAAGTGATTCCTTTAGGATTGCCAGACTATGACAGGTGGCTACTTTTAAGTACAGCTGCTAAATGTCATACCTGCAGATGGTTCATCAGTAGAACATGTAAAAAACATCTTAATTATATATTATGAAGCCT
The DNA here is from genome assembly GCA_030556225.1 of Cricetiscus sungorus. Classification (NCBI taxonomy): domain Eukaryota; kingdom Metazoa; phylum Chordata; class Mammalia; order Rodentia; family Cricetidae; genus Cricetiscus; species Cricetiscus sungorus. The sequence continues at coordinate 6,459,364 of JANBXA010000202.1, read as the reverse complement.
TTTCATAAAAAATTAAAAGATAGCATTCATTATGCTTGTTTGAGTTAGATTGCTGAGTGCAGATGCTCATATGAGTTAGCTGGTGCTCTAATCAAAACAAGTATCAGTGGATCAATTTAATGATATGAGAAGTTCTGAATGCAGGTTGGAAATTTTCTGGCAATGTAAATTTCTTGCAGTTTCCTGATTTTTGCATCAAAAGCAGTGGGCTCTCCTCTATTTGCCTCTCACAGGTGCCTGGGGACAGAAAGAGACACTCAGCTGGTTATCCTCAAGAGCATCCCAGCTTTCACTGTTCCTGCTGGGAGATCACAGCATTCACACCTGAAAACTAAAGCTGGGAAGTTTAATTCCACACAGGGACTCTATGATCATGCAGCCCAACAGGAAATAACACGGCTGATTCATACATGCAGTTAATTTTTCTTTTGTTTAACATGATTGGCCAGACTTGCATGCAGTGATGAATCTATTACCAATCAAACATCAACCAAAGACAGAGATTTAATTCAATTTAGTTTTTTATTCCAAACTGTCTCTGATTTCCTTAAAGGCAATGCCCCCTATATTTTAAGTCCCAGAAAATCTTGATGGATTATGTTTGGCTTCAGGTGAGAGCCACGTTGTGTTTATTAAATGACTTTTTTCATTGTCTATTGGAGTAATATCTCACTTAATCTTCATGATACACCTGTGTCTAAAGATTACCCACTGTACAAGACCACATTCCCTAGGTTTGCTGCCATATCTAAAAAAGAATAAGGCATTAATGAACATCATGCTAGTGTATTTTAGGAAATTAAAAGTTCCTTACAGAATTCAAAGCATATTGTGATTGGTTCTGGCACAAAATCCAATTTATGAGATAGTCTGGTAATTCTAAGCAAGCAGATTTACTATCACATGTATCTAGGAATTTCTACAAGGAACATACTTTCTTTGTCTTTTTGTCCTTCTGTTTTCATTTTAATAGAAAAAAATTATCTTCAATTATGATAATTAAATTATATAAGGTAATGGATTTAAAACTAAAGCAGAGCAGGAACAAAGAATGGAAAGGAGCCATGCTCCAAACTGTATATCCCACCTTCTTGTAAGCCACTTCCCGTTATCCTTCTTGTAACTTTCTATGCAAAACGCACACATATATTTACATTTCTACACTTATAAGTGTAAATATAAAATTATGTATAGATATATAATTTATAATTTATACTTCTCTCCTTTATATATATCACACTCTTTGCCATGAAGAGGAATGACTGCCACAATGTAAATTTGTTGTTTTTCTTTTAATTTGGCAAGAAGAGTACCAGAATGTCACCTTAGAGGCATGAATTGATAATCACCTTGAAATCTCATGGAATACATAGATTGTGTAAGGAAATGGGGCAGAGTGAGACATGTAGACATTGGAGCTGCCCCATCACATTAGTAACCGTGGAAGAACATTGTGAGGTTGAATGCTTTGGAACCTGAACCAGCACACTTGTATATGGTCCAGCTTACAGCTGGACTTGTAAACTTGAAACAAATCAATAAGGCAATACTGACAGCAACATGGGGAAGGGCTGATTCTCAAAGTTAAGGGAGAATGATTGGTGTCCATGGCCAAGTCTTGCGGCTCTGAGAAGCATCTTGCAAAACCCATGTTCTTGTTTTCCATGGACAAGCTTTTCCTGTCACTCCCTGGTTGTGCAGCTGGAGAGTAGAATGGTAGCAAAGCAATCAACTCGTGCTGTCATTCCCTCTGAAGAGCATCAATTCAGGTCAGTTCTTGGACTCAGCGGGCCCAAGCAATACTAGAGCTTTAAGACAGTGATGTCATATACAAAGGCGCAAAAGCCCCTCAGAAGGGAACCCTGGGCTTAATTGCCACAGGTTATGTCCAAGATCATACATTTAACTGCTGAAAGCAATTTTCTCCTAGGGTAACTCATAAAGGGAACTTAATGAACTTTCACCAAAATGGGAACATGTGTATGTGAGATAATTCATACTCACCAAGAAACAGGTGGAGATGCCAATAGAAACCCCTGCCATTGAAAGCAGTGTGCTGAGGAGAAGGTAGATGACAATAATTTAAACATGAACCTCCAACAATCTGTCAAGTTGTTGACTTCTCTGGAAAAATCCAGCACCTTCTTCCAGGGGCATCTCCGTTGTTAGGAAATTGTTTATCACTTTTGACCTGCTCTTAATTACCTTTGGAGATTTTATATACCACAGTTGATCTCAAAATTAAAAATTCTGTACTCTGCCCATTTGAACAACAAATTTACTAGCCCTTTGCTTAGAAAATTGCAGAATACATTTCTCACACCAAATACCTCTAATATTCTTTCCTATAAGTACACACATATTTGTATGTGTCTAAGCCCAATGGCTGCATAAGAATTATGAAGATTTTGTTGCTGTTTGTGAGACAAAGTTTCACTTTGTAGCCTTGTCTTGCCTAGAACAAAACTATGTAAACTGGGCTTGCCTGAAACTCATAGAGATCTATCTGCATTTACCCCCCAGAGTGCTGGGATTATAGGTGTGCACCACCAAACTTGGCCAAAGTTTCTTTTTTTTTTCTCCCACAAACTATACCCTGATAATTTTTTCCTCCTCTTTCTGCTCCTCCCAATTCCTCTCCACTTCCCCTCGCATCCAGATCCACCCCATTTCTGTCATTTCACATTAGAAAACATACTGAATTCTGAAGTATAATTATGAAAAACAATAGCTTAAAACCAAATGTAATATATTGGAATAAGACAAAATAAACTAACAGCAAATCCTAAGAAAAGGCATGAGGAACAGTTGTAGATGCAGAGACCCACTCATTCACACACCAGGAATGCCATAAAAACACTAAACTAGAACACCCAAAGGACCTGTCAGGTAAGTGTGTGTGTGTGTGTGTGTGTGTGTGTGTGTGTGTGTGTGTGTGTGTGTGTGCTTATGAAACAAAATTAAAATTAAAAATAAGATAAAATTCAAAAAATTAAAAAGTAGTAACACAACCTGATGAGACAAGGAACCCTCCTACGATGCCATCAAGTTCATTTCCTGTTGACCATCTACTGATGGACATTCATCCTACCCCTATTAGCAGTTAATTTCCTACGTGAACCTCCCTTGGAGAAAACCAGGTTTTCATTTGCAACACTTCTCAGTTGTAGATGGCTTCTGGCTTAGGAGTGAGGTGGGTACACATTTCTTCTCTCAGCTCCAGGACTCTGTGTGGTACAAACACATGCAGGCAGGCCCTGTGTGTGCTGCCTCAGTCTCTGTGAATGCATAGAGTGTGGATGCTGTTGACTTAGAGAGCCTCATTTTCTTGGTTTCTTTCATCCCCTCTGGCTGTTATACTTTTTCTGCCTCCTATTCCACAGGGTTCCTTCATCCCTGAGGACAGTGATTTGATGGAGACATCCCATTTATGGATGAATGTTTTAAGATCTTTCATTCTCTACCTAACATCTGGCTGTAGGTCTCTGCGTTTGTTCCCATCTGCTTCCGGAGGAAGCTTCTCTTATGATGGTTGAGAAAGCTGGCCAAGATTCTTAATTAACTGACATTTGGGTTGTTGTTCTTTCAGTTCTTTGTGACTACAAATAATACTGCAGTGGTCATTTTGTGTTATTATAATCCACAGATCAAATTTCTAACAGTCATAATCTTGCTCAAAGTGGTAGTACAATTTCAATGTGATAATCATGCCAAAAATAGCACTCTAAATATTTGTATACATTTATACTCCCATGCATGAGGTATTAGAGTCCATTCATATGCTATCTTCTTGCTACTTAAGGTTGAAGCTACTAACCTCCAAACACATCATGAGCACTGCAGAGACAGCTCAGTAGTTAAGAAAAATTACTCTACTTGCAGAGGACCCAAGTACAGTTCCAAGAACCTACATCAGGTGATTCAAAACAATCTGTAACTTCAATTTCCAGGGATCTAACACCTCTTCTTCCCTACATAGATGTCTGCATACATGTGCACATAACCAAATATGGGCACATACACACATGTGCATTAATAAAACAATAAATAGTTAAAAAAAATACACTCCATTCTTACTCATCCAAAGCACTGATGCAGGTAGCTATTTCCCTGATTCAGAAGAAATTAAGGGGAAATTTTGATCCTCGGGCCCTTACTTCTGAGAGAGAAAATTGGCCAGCAGTATTTTTTTTCTTTATAAATGCTAAGTGCTTATTTTTTCTTTATAAAAGCAGCTGCCAGATTTTCCTGTAAGTGCCTCACGTTCATGGTGGTTTGTAGGCACAAATGTCAAGGAGGTGTGGAGTCCCCCACTGTCTCATGATCATCTTTGAGAGATTCACCTCCATTTCCCTGGCTCCCCGCCCTGCTTAACACATCCACACACAGATGTTACTCACACCTTCTCACTTATTACACCTCCAGTTCATTCATTTACTTACCACACCACCTGAGATATGGAAATCATCAGAAACCATGTTTCCTGGATCCCATAATCACACAGAGAGGATGGTGTCTGAATCCTCCCACAGACAAAATGTTTATTTTTCATGTCCTTTGGCCCAAGGAGCTACACTTACTTCAAAGTCTATACACATTCGGAGACTCTGAGCACAGTCCATGTTCTGGCCACTAGTTTTCTTCTTTGCCTGGAATCCTATTCTAGCATGCGATGATAATCAGAAGGACAGCTTCCGTTTCTGTCAAAGAACAGGGAAGGAAGTTTGAGAAAGGCCAGCTGTGCTTCTGATTAAAGGCCAATCTTTTATAAAAGAACTTTCCATCACCCTTCATTGACTCAGTTTTTCTCATTCTTGTAGTAATGTTGAACTTCTGCCACATTAAAAAATATCCTCTGGAATCTGATTGTAAGTGTTCATATTCCTTGTTCACTCTTATTGCATCTAGGAGCCTGGATGATTTTTTTTTAGGTGTGTGTGTGTGTGTGTGTGTGTGTGTGTGTGTGTGTGTGTGTTTACATGTAGACACACACCACAGTGCACATGTGAGGGTCAAACTTGTAGGAGTTGCTACTTTGTACACTATGTGAGTTCTGTGGTTAAACTCAGGCCACTGATTTAGACAGCAAGTGCCTTTAGCCTCTGAACCATCTTGCCAACTATAGTTGCTTATTTTTGGTCTAAAAATGTTGACTGAAAAGACACAGTTCTTGTTCATATGGAAATTATACTATATGCATGAAAACATAAAAGTAATGAACAATAGGAACTATCCTTCACAGAGATAAGAATACAAAGAAAATAAAATTGGATACTGTGACATGATGGAGAAAATTGGAGTGCCAGGTGGGCATCTTTGAAAAGATCTACTTTGATATGAAAGTGATGAAGTATGTACATACCTTTTATCATGAAGATGAAACAGCTCTACAAAAAAGGGGGAAGGATTTGTATATTGAAATTTCAACCACTAACACAACAATAATAACAATTCACCCTTTGGCCAGTGCAACTAACTATAGCATAGTGAAGATGAAAAAGAAGAAAAAATAGCAATGTAGAAGGTCAGAGAGATGAGACAGTGCAAATAAATAAATGAATAAATGAATAAATAAATAAATAAATAAATAAATAAATAAATATTAAAGGAGATAACTATTTATACTACTTATCTAGAGTGTAGACTTATAGCTATAGTATTATCTCCAACTGGAGTACTAGGTGGAAGCCTGCATTCTCCCTTATCCTGGAATATTTTCATACAACATTCTCTGTGATTGCCATGCAAAGATGTATGTCTTTACAGTTGATCTGACCTATTGATGCTGACAATATCATTTTATTTATGTGATATTTTAGGTCCAATATGGACACAGGAATTTAATCTATCAAATCTGTATATTCCAAGCATATTAATATGGAATAAAATATCACATGAATCTGTAAAACATTGAAAATTGGGAAGATAGCTCACAGGTTTTTTTTTTCTTTGAAGTGTGAGAAGAAGAATAAAATGTGGAATGTTCTCAGAGGAAAAGCTGTCCTAAGAAGTAATTATGGAATTAACTGAGAATAATAATAATTAATATGTAAGGTCATCAAATCCTGTAAGAACTATGATGTCAAACCAGTTTTTGTTTTCTACTGTTTTGAACCCTAGGACAACAGATTAATACATCGGAGGTACTATGTGAACATTTGCCTAAGACTCTCAACTGTACACATGACAAATCAACTTGCATATTTTATGTGTTGTCTTCCCCAGTCTAGGAAATAAGGTAGAGCCTCCCATTGCACTAATTTAAGGAAAATTAGTGATCTTAATGTATCAACAAACGAATTTTTAAACTCAAAATCTTTGCCTTAAGTTAGGAACAAAGATTTTGAAGAGTCTATGACATTGCTGGAATAATTTCTTGTTCCTCTCATGACTGCAAGCTGATTCTCCTGAAAGCCAAGGTCACTGAGTCATTCCAAGGGTTAATGAGTTACAACTCCAACTGAATGTAGAACATTGTCAGACCTTTTTGGTGAAAGATGAGATCCTGACTTTGTTTTGAAAGTTATGACCTCATATTTGTAATCAGAGTTCCCGGGAAGACCCAGAGGACCTCGGGATGCTTTCTCCACAGGGCTGCCTTGCTTGAGAAAGTCCTGACCCTCCTTTCATTACAGTTCACTTCATAACAAAGAATTTCATTCAAAATTGGCTACAGAGTAAAAAGCAGAGTCAAAGAGGTGTCCAGAATAACAGAAAGCATTTCACTAATTTTATTATTAAAAATAATGGAAGATAGATGGGATCGCTGTTTAATGAGGAGAATGCGATTTGAATTAGATTCAATTAACTATAGTATGTTAATTTATAAGGTATTCTCCATTAAATAAGGTCACTTACATATTTGACTTCCTTTTAACAAATGAATGAACAATGAATGCTTAACTTATGGTTGACCTCAATAAATAGTCTTTGAGCCCTAAAAATAATTTGGAGGGCTAATGCAGAGAAAAATACATAACTGCTTGGAAAATGAGAGTATTATGCTTGTGATTTCCCCTGATTCCTTCACCATGCTATGAGGCAGTATCCAGAGGGCCCATTTTTACTTTGTCATCAGAAAAATGGACATAAGAAAAGTAGTATGTAAATAATTTATGATATCAAGACTCTTGCTTTCAATCCCCAAATTCAGCAGACAGAGGCAGGCAGAACTCTGTGATTTTAAGCTGGCCTATATAGAAAAGTTTCAAGCCAGCCAATGGTTACACAGTGAGAACATGTTTAAAAGAAAGTCATTTACATTTTTTTTTCTGTTGGCCTGAATTATTGGCAAGAGTGTGTAAAAATAAAATACAGCAAATTTCCTCTGTGGAGGTGACAGCAGAAAGTATATAAAGTGGAGGTAACAGAAATTAAGTGTTAGAAAGGAGAGAGATCCAGCTGGGCGTTAGTGGCACACACCTTTAATCCCAGCACTCAGGAGGCAGAAGCAGGAGGATCTCTGTGAGTTCAAGGCCAGTCTGGTCTACAAGAGCTAACTCCAAGACAGGCTCTAAAGCAATACAGGGAAACCCTGTCTTGAAAAGCAAAAACAAGAACAGAAAGGAAAGAGATCCTTAAAGAGCATTTTGGGGACATTTTGATGGGTGATTATCCTGCTTGAGTACTGATAGAATCACATTGTGATCGCTATTTTTGGTTGTCAACTTGACTATATCTGGAATGAACTATAATCCAGAAGTAGAGGCATACTTGTGACCTGGATCTTGAGGCTAGAAGGCACACCTGTAATCTGAGCCCCGCCCATACTCATTATCCCAGTCTCCAATTGCAGAAGGCACTGACCCCATTCACACCCAATGTTCCCCAATCCTGTAAGCAAAATGAGTAGGCCAGCAACACAGGTGAATGAACTTAAGATCTTAATGCTTCCTCCTCTCTAAATCCAATCCCTTACTCTCATGCCCAGCTCTGTAGCAAGCTACCTGCTGTGGCCTTTCACTCTGTTCCTATTCCCAGGGGACTGAGCAGATCATGGTGGAATATTTTCTACCCCCTGTGGACTCCCTCTTCTAGCCCATCCCCATTCCTAAGTGTCAGTTCCCAATACCTCCGAATCATTTTACCCAGAACCTGCAGTGGCCAAAACTAGCAGAATCTCAGAACATTTCCTATCTGGCAACACACAGCCACTACAAAACTTGGAATGGAACACCCACCTAACAGAGAAAAGTAGATATCAACACCTAAAATTAACAATCATCCTGAACAAAAACACAATCAGGACAAAATTCCTTCCTCAGCCATCGTCAGAGAAGCTTCTTCCTGCAGCAGAGTGAAACGAAAGTAGAATCCCACAGCCAGACAAAGTGCAGAGGGTGAGAACCCTGGAACGCTCATCCCTAAATGGGACGGCACCATTACATCCCTCCCGGCTGGGCTCAGGGAACTCTGCTGAAGTGGAGGTGGAAAGAATGTCACATCCAGATGGGACAGAGAGCACTAAGAAATCCAGGACTTCTGAACACAGCATGACCAATGAACATATGAACTCATAGATGCTGAGGCAGCCTGTGTGGGTCTGCATAAGATGGGATCCTAGAGCTAAGAGAAGTGCGCTCATGCACACACACACACACACACACACACACACACACACACACTCCCTAACTCAGAACCACTTGCAAACAAAAATTTGGTTTTCTACAAGGCAGTCTCCTAAACAAATTACTCTTAAGGGTAGGCTGCATGGCCAACAGAAAGTGAAATCATGGCATCATGATATTCCTTAGATTTTCTTTGTTATGCCGTGGCTTTTCTTTTATTTCTTTTTATTTATTTATCTTTCTGGCTCTATTAGATTTCTATTGGGAGGTGCTTTTTTGAAGTTTTTTTTTTTCTTCTGCATTTTAAAACAGGGTTTCATTGTGTAGCCCTGGTTGTCCTAGAACCCTCTCTGTAGACCAGTCTTGTGTAGAACTCACAGGTCTAGTACTCCTAAGTTCTGGGAATAAAATTATGAGGCACTACATCCAACATCAAGCTCTGGATTTGTGTTTAAATGAGATTACCTGGAATGTGAAGCAGTGGGTCTCTGCATCTATATCTGTTTCTAGGGCCTTTTCTTTTATTGTTTGTTTTTTCCTATTTTGCTGTGTTTGTTTTTGCTATAGCTTATTATGTGTTAACTTATTATTCTTTAGATGTCTGTTTGTTTTCTAAGGAAAGAGAGAAAAGGCCATGGATCTAGATGGGAGTTGGGGAAGAGCTGAAAGAAGAAGAGGCAAGGGAACCCATAATCAGTATATATTTGTACAGGAGAGATGTATTTTCAATAAAAGTAAAAAAAGCTTAGTAAACTGAGCACCAACTAGTGCATATACAGAAGCACACATATTATTAGTACAAATTCACATTTTAAAAAAATTCCTTTCGGTGGAAGATATTTTTGAGCAAAATGATAGGTATAGATCTTATTCTGTTCTTATGCATGTGGACATGCAATTTTTCATGTACCTTTTGATGAAGATATCAGCTTCTTTCCGTTTCTATTTTTGGCGTGTTTGCCAAATATTAAATTTACAAAATTAACTGTGAAAACAAAAAAGAAATAGGTTTATTTGGCAGAAACTTGTCAATTGACTCACATGTAGCTAAACCATCAGAAATCATTAAAAAATAAAAGTAAATACAGCATACAAAAGCCTTAACTTGTTCATCTATAGCTTATTCATGATATAGCTCAGGCTATATCATTCACCTGATTTTGTGACCCAAATAAATCCACAGAAGAAATAATTGTTTATTGCTCAGAATCAATTATCCTTAATCAACATTACCATGTACATCCCCAATTGCTGAAATGGTATTTATTTTTTCACTTTCACTTGACCATGTGATGAGTTTGCCATCCAAAGACTCTTGTTCCTAAGCTTCTGAATAAAATGTGAGGGTCTGCCTATTCCAGTGAAAGATGGTCAAGTGAGATATTCTTTGTAATACAAAGAAAATATTCTTTCAAGAAAATGGGAAGGCTGCAGAAGCGTAGACGCAAATGATTTTAGAGGAAAAAAAATGTTAAACTGTAGATTTTGTTACAAATTAGCATAGATGTTTTCAAAAAATAAAATTTTATTTGCCTTGTGCATGGTCTTGGAAAACTACCCTCTCTTACTGATGCCTCTAGCTACTGGAGAATCAACAACAAGGAATGCTAATATTGGCCTCCATCAAAAGCAGTAACAATCCTGACAGTTATGTACAAGAACTTTATACCAGCAGATGTGCAATAGCTTATATATAGGAACTCGTACATGGCAAGGCAGTTTGTTTAGATACATTTTAGAGGTTTTTCTTTCATCATTATATTAAACCCTGCTCCCAGTAACTGGTTTTCATCAGTAAGCTGCTGTGATCACATAACCACTCCATAAAAGATATTGACTGTAACATTTGATAAATATTGGCTAAAAGAAATAAGCCCTTTCCCTTCTTAACCAAGAAAGCAGAGAGAGTTTTCCATTTTTATATCTTATATGGATTTGAGAAGTAAGATTTCTAGATGGGGGAAGCAGAGAAAGCAAAGGGGAATTTTGTATCTCATATGTCTAGTGTAGGGTAAGTGCATAGAGGCCTGGGAGCGAGACCTGGAGGACATCCATGATTGCTTGGAGTTGTTTGAGACCAAGACACGTTAAGGATGAACTGTCTTTATAAATTGCAAGGGATCAAAACAAGAAGTCAAACCTGCTGCCCAAATCCACGGGGGGGGGGGGGGGCATAACTGGGATTAGACAAGTAGTTCTAAATTGAAGGGAAAGCAAGATGTATGAATGAAGTATTGGGAATGTCTGTGCCATTCTGGGTGTCTGCGGAAATCTAAATTGAGTAGTTTATAACTTAATGGGAGAAACATACACACATATGGATCGTTATAACAACAAATTCATCGTAGAAAATGGGAAGTGGCATTATAGAAACAAAGTAGGAAGGTGGGGTGGAGGAAATGGTGTTTTCTGAAATAATAAAACTCACGCTGGGACTGTAATAATGCATAGCTTTTAGAAAATTAATAGATTTGAGTATACGCTGGAAGAAAACCTAAAATATCCGAGAGAATTAAGACACAGCAAGATAATATCTGGAGTAATTGGCAAATGATGCCACAGATTGGGGCACAGAGGACTCACGTGTTATGGCAAGAGAGGAAGGTGCTTCCTAAGCCCCATTGAAGGCAGTAGGTAATAACTCTCAGGAACTATCAGAACAAAGGCATGTGTACAGACATTCAGCAAGTCATTTCCTTTTATCTGGTTTCCCCTGAATTACGACCCCATCCCTGTATCCCCACTCATGTGTTGTTACTAGCCACTTAATATTATTTTTTACTTTTGTTTTGTTGTTGTTCTTTATAGTTTTTAAATTTTAAACAGGTTTTCTTACTATGAAGAGTCCTGGTTTTTGGAGCCCAGAGAGTTTGTTCAAAGCACTCACTGCTCTTCCAGAGAACATAGATTGGATTCTCAGCACTCACATGTCAGCTCAGAAATCCTTTGTAACTCCAGTTCCAGGAAATCCACTACCCTATTATAGTCTCTGTGGGCCTGAGGAATACACATGATACACAGATATGCATGCAGGTAGAATATCATACACATAAAATTTAAAAGAGGAAAAAGAACAGTGGGCTTCATTATAGCACATATTCCTCCTTGGTTCTGCTGTCTCTCCACCCTCCTCCCCACTCCTCACTCCCGCTCAGCTTCTTCTACTTCCTGAATAATCCTTCTTCTTTTCCCCTGCATATATGCACACTAAATATAGATGTGTCCTCTGAAAGATGACTATTGTAATTCTTATGCCCTCGTGCTCTCCCTCCCTTCACCCCTCACTTTAGATCTATCTCTCCTTCCACACAGCCCACTTCTTTTTGTCGTATATTTATCTATATTTAAACATGTATACATATTAGACAAGTAGGTCAAAGTTGAAGGGAAAGTGATGACTGCTTGTCAATATTTATCTTTCTGTGTGTGGCTTATCCTGCTGAACATGATTATTTCCTATTTATCCATTTTCTTGCAACAGATACGGTTTCACTCTTTTTTTGCGGCTGAATATATTCCACTCTGTGCATGTACCGCGCTTCCTTTATCCACTTGTGTGCTGATGGGTGCATGGGCTGCATTCATGTCCTGGCTTCATTGAGCCCATTAGCAGTAGTGGCACAATAAAAGTCTATGTGCAGGTATATTTGTGCTTGGTTAACTTAGATCCCAGGGGCAGTGGTATCTTCTGGGTCTCATGGTAGTTTTATTTTTTGTTAGTCAACGAAATTCCGTACTGATTTCTACTATAGAGTTTTCTAATTGCTCAGTCTGAAAGAAAACTGACCTGTTTTTTTTTAAAACTTCTATCCTAGACTGCCAGGCTTCTACAAAATGGCCTTCCAGTTCACTCATCTGTTGAGTAGTGAGCTTATAGGAACAGCTTTAATGACCGTTGGGCAGACTAGATCATTCAGCTTCACTGGTGACTGAAAACGGTTGCTTAACTTATGGAGGAGCATTGACTTCTCTGTTTTACTCCATGTATGAAGCTACACTCTGTTGTGTCATTTTCTATGTCATTTTCTAGTTAATTTTTCAGACAAGGTAGGGCAGAATAAAGTAGTACTCACTCATTGATGTCATAAAACACCCCTACACTCCCTTTTAAATCTATTTTTTTTTCTTTTGATAGCTGTGAGTGTACCTTTCTGAGTAAAGTCTGTTAAAAACAATTAACATCTTCCATTTTAGGTGAGGAGCATCGAGAAGGATGATAGTGTGTGAGGAAAGGGAAAAAAAGGTAGGTGTAAATGTGTAAAATAAAAATTCAAGACTAAACCAGTAAGCTTATGAAAGAGGAGGTGTGAGACCAGGAGATCCCCAAAATGGCTTATTTGAGAAGCAGTGAGTGTGTTCCCAAGAGTGAAAAGAAAATAGTTCTGAAATATTCTAGTGACTGAGAAGAACAACAGAGTAATTAGGACACGAAACAAAAGCATCTTTTAATTTACACAGGGAAAATGTCATCTCAGTTAGGAGGAGGAGCCATATGGAACAAGGTTGAGGAGGTGCCTCTGAATCAGGGAGGTGAATACTTTTTAAAAAGGAACAATTACCAATAATGTCAGTTTTCAATATCATTGTTAAACGACAGACTTCAAGCCAGCAATTTAATGTAATGGTTGCTACCTCAGTATTGGCATTATAGCTTTAATTTATGATTTAAAAGAGAAGTCCCCCCAAACATGGATTACTGTAGAAAAGAAACTCAAATGGATTAAAACTAAGAGATGTTTGTCTATTCCTAGGAGTAGTAAGGAAACTAAGAATAAACCCCCTACTCTGAATAAGGATACTTGCAGCCCTGTAGCTTACGAGCTTGCTGTGAAATATACGTGTGTGTGTGTGTGTGTGTGTGTGTGTGTGTGTGTGTGTGCATGAGGCTTCTACCATCAAGGACAATAATATACTTAACTAAACAAAATAAAATGTGGATATTTGTCTCATTCATGTTACCATTTCAAAATATCACACGGTGGGTAATTTAGAAAGAAGAGAAATGCATTTCCTATGGTGATTGAGGCTGGGAAGTGCAGGATCAGAGTAGTAGTGTTTTAGGAGGGTCTCATACTGGACAAGCAAAGAGAGGGACAGGAGACCAAGAGACTGAATTCCCATGTTCACACAATCACATCCTTAGAGAATGAGCAATAATCTATTCATGAAGGTGGAAGCCTCATAACTTGAACACAGCCCTTTATGATCCAACTTTAAAGCGGCATTGGGGAATGAGTGCCCAGTACATGACTAATGGTAGAGACACATTCAAATCACCACAGCATGCAGAGACAGACCAAAGTAGAAGCAGAACAAAGCAAGCAACAAGAGTGGGAGACAGATATAAGAGCTATGGCCCAAGTACTCCATGCAAAGATATCATTGCCTACATCAAATCAGTTCCAAAAGATCCATTTGGAAAATTTTATATTATGATTTTTAGAAATACATATGTATGTGTAATGCACGTATACACATAAGACAGAATTAACACTTACTCAGGCCTAATATATTCTAGTAAAGCAATGACAAAACAGGACAGGATACATCAAAATTAATGTATGGAGGGCTTCGACTCCAGCTTACAGAGGTTATAAACTTACCAGTCTATTTGTGGAATGGCACACTCTGGAAGATTATGTCTTTTCAGTTCTACTGGTCACACTTTATGCCTCCCGGCCACCATGAAGTCGGCAACTTTCATCCTGTCACATCCTTCTGCCATGATGTCTCTTACCTTACCGCAGACCTGAAAGCAATGGGGCCAGCATGCTATGTCCTGAAATCTCTAAACTTACAAGCCAAAATAAACCTTTCCTTCTCTAAGTCATTTACCACATGTGTTTTGGCATAGTGATGAAGAGGTGCCAATATCTGTCATCTATAAATCAGGCCTCATAGTCTCAACCTGAAAGCAAACACATTGGTGCTATTTAAAAAACAGTGACTACAGTTAGATACTACCGGCATTAGTAAAAGCCCGTGCAACACTAAACAGTACATTGTTAAGATGACAGTACCAGAGGTAAAGTTGTAAGACACAAAGAATCAGCTAAGTGGAAACACGAATAAGAGAAGGGTTTGGATGAGGCAGTGATTGCTGAGACACTTGTGGGATACAAGCAACACTTCTATTAAATACCATGATGGGTACACAGATGTACAGAAATGTTTTTCTTCTATGTTTTTTAGAGGTGCTGAGGATCAAGCCCAAGACCTGACACATTAGTCAAGTAGCTTTAATATTGTAATATCCCCAGCTCCAGTGTTTCTTATTTTTCTAAATTGTTTTTATATATTTCATATACACTTCATCATGTATTTCATAAGTTTTAGAAAATTGTCAAATAAATATAAATAAGATGCTAGCAGAGAGTTACTGCTTTGAAACATTCTTGAGATTATTAAAAGGAACTGTTACAGGAGAAGTCACAGTAAATGACACTTCTGAGCTTTGCAATCTGACAAATTAGCTTTTGCTACAAAGCAGAAATGTAAATGCAGTATTATTTCCCTGGCAATGCTGCGCTGGAAAGCCAGATCAGGAAGACTCCTTGGAGCCCAGAAACAAAACTGTAAGGGAACTGAAGTCCAGAGTATTAAAGCCAGAACAACTGTGTACCTAACACCAGAGCCACAGGGGGCAGGAAACAAATTCTTGCAACTTATTCATGGAGGATGGTGGGGCTAAAATGCATGCAAGCTGGAACACTGGAAAGGCATTATCTCCATGGAATGAGGGGAGAGAAAACAAAATGAAATATTCTGTCAAAAAGAAATCCTTTCTTTCCCTTTAGGCTATAGTGGAACAATTATGTTAAGGAATTTTATTTTAAAAGGAACAGAGATTGGTTTCAAACAAATCAATAAGCACTTTAAAAGGCAATGTTGACCTCTTCTTGGCTCAGATATTAGTAGATGGATCCTTTAGCCACACATATAACCTCAGCCTTAAGATCTCCAGTTGCAGGAAAACAGTAAGAAGTGAATGGTATAATATTCACAAATTTCTAGATGGAGAAAACTTTTATGGCTTTCACCATTTCCTTATAATTTTAAACTTCTCCAGTGTGGGAAGTGCGATAAGAATTCAAATACTTGTAATGTTAGATGACAAATCTTAAAACAATTGGAAGAAATTGAACAAAGCACTCATGCCTGTAATCTCAACCCACAGGGGGATAAAGAAGGAGGATTGCTATTCAGTTTGAGCCTAGCCTAGCCTACGAAATGAGTTCTAGGTCAGTTTGGGATACAGACTGAGACCCTGTTTGCAAAACCAACCCTAAACCTTACAAGCAAATAAAATCTAGTTGCTAGACCACATGTGCAGATATTTTTACTGAGCTGAAGAAAAGGAGAAGAAAGAGTAGGTGCCAGTAAGGAAAATCGAAAAGCATGGGGAAAGGAAGGTCATGAATCCCATCCCTAACTGATCCGTAGAAGGGATAGATGTGATTAGTTTTGAATAGTGTCAAAAGCTTCCCAGGAGTGTTTGGATTAATGGAGCCAAGAAGTGTTTGAGATGTTGAGGCAGAGTTGTGCAATCCCATAGTAAATCAATTTGCTTAACACGAGTTGAAGGTAATTTGTTCAAACAGCAGGACTATTCTTTGTTTGGCGCCCAGAGGATGCTACTTTCTGTGAAAACATCCCATGTCTATGTATGCAACAACTGCAGAAGTCCAACAGCTCAGAGTTGCAGGTGATTTAAAGCACTGTTTTACCTTTGCATTTATGATATGATTTTTGATTGTTCTGATTTTCATTAACATGTTCTTACACAAAGAATAAAAAGGCCCAGAGATTGATATTGGGGGGGGGGTCAAACTTCAAGCTGGACATCAGAGAAGCAAAGCAGCCAAGCCAGTAGATCTTATCCCAACGCAGCTGAAATGTCAGTCTTGTCTTCACAAATCCTCAGAGGCAAAAAAGGCTCTGACTTCCTGTCTCCTCCTACCTTTTATTCCTCTCTCCACACAGCCTTATCACTCCTGTCTCTACCTGCCTAGTGTTGGAATTGTAAGTCTGTAATCCCAAGTGCTTTGATCAAGTTTGTGTGAGCTGTTTCCTGTAGGACGGAATCAATTTTGTTTAGTCAGTGTGGCCTTGAATTAATAGAGATCCATCTACCTCTTAATCCTGAGTCCTGGAATTAAAGGCATGTGCCACCACTGCCTGGCTCCTTTGGCTAACTACTATGGTTGCTTTGCTATTTTGATCTTCTGTGGCTTTAATAAGTCATAAACATATATCACCACAAGATACTGTGATGGTTAACAATGATGGCCAATTTGACATAACCTAGAATCTGTGAAGGACTAAGCTTCTGGGTATGTCTCTGAGAGAGTTCCTAGTTTCCATGTTCTTGCTGGAATAAAATAGTGAGAGCAAGCTTAGTACAGCATTCATCTCTCTCTGCTTCCTGACTCTGATGGGGGAGGACCATCAGCCTCAGTTTCCTGTAGCCTTGATCTAACAGCAATGGCAGACTGTGCCTTCAAACAAAGCCAAAACAAACACGGCTTTCCTCTGCTGGGTTTTGTCATGACAATTACTAGGACAGGTTGAAGATGCCCAAAGGAGTTGCAAGTAAGGATTCTCCCTAGTTTACCCAGGAATGCCTTCACATGTTTTCTCTTCTCCCGTTTCTTCCTTGAAGTAGGATGCAGCTGTTTACCAGGTGTATGGCATCTGTAAGTAGCCAACTTTCCTTGGAATTGTGTAGTGTAGCAACACTAATGAGTAACTTACTTGTCCAGAGTCTTTTGTCCACTAGGGTATTTTTTTTTCCTGAATCCTTCATATGTTTTAAACATCAATGTCATGAGGCTGGCTGCGTGAATGACTTTCAGGGAAACGTTTGTCTTTAAAGGAGGATAAAGGCGGTGGAAACAACCATTTACGGTTGATTAATATATAAAGTTACTTCTTCATTTGGAAATTATCATCAGTTTTTCCCAGAGCCACTTTTCATACTCAGTACGAGAGTAAAATGTATCATTCATTAAGTGTTCTACCTAATGGAGAGCCACCCAAAATAACCCTTCACCACAGGAGCTTCAATTATGCATAGCTCATTTGCCATGACATATTTTCTAAAACACCTAGGTAGAATCTCCTACTTTCCTCTGGAAGAACGGGCAGCAATAAAATTTTTATATTCCAAAACCTGTGTGTTTGTGTGTGTGTGGGGGGGCATATGTATATGTATATATCATGACTCTTTAATTTGTCTTTGAAGGCATACAACTATATGCATGTACATATGTATAAAAATATCATCAATTTGCTCAATGTATCTATACCATTTGCCAACGTTTGACAGCTTGACTTAAACTTTGCAGTTTAGTCATGTAATGGATATATTTCATATGAAATCTGTATTAGCTTGTTATAATCTTTTCATAATATTCAAAATGTAATACAATTTTGTGTGCTTTTTGTGTGTAGAGTGCATGTGTTTGTGCTGGTGCACATGCAAGTTTGTACATATGCATGTGAAGGTCTGAGGTTGATATCTGGTATGTCTTTATTACTATCCTCCTTGATTTTTATTTTTATTTTTTTTTTGGATAGGGCTTTCAGTGAACCTGAGTCTCAAGCTTCACCAGTGAGCCCAGGGATCCTCCTTTCTTTATCTCCCCAGAATTAGAATTTCAGACATAGTGCAATCAATGTTTTTTTTTTTTTAATTGGATTGAACTCAGCAACTAACTCATAGCAACAAATAACTTCCTTAAAAATACCTTTGTGGGGCTAGCAAAATGTATGGGTGGGTAAAGGGCTCCCTGTGTAAGCATGAGTTTGGATACACTGCAGTCTCATAAAAGTCAAGTGCAGCTGGCTCTTCATACATTCCCAGTGCTTGAATGCAGACACTGAGAGGCTCTGGAGCTTGCTGGCAGGCTCGTCTAGCTATATTGACAAACTCCACAAACAGTGAGAGGCTTTTTCTCAAAAGTAAGTGAAGTGATGGAGCAAGACACCTGATATCAACCAACCCCTGGCTGCTACATGAAAACGAACTCAGACTGGCCACACACAAGCACACAAATATATTCATGACAACTTACAACAGGCCTTCCTTAGAATAGTGATAAATGTCGATTGATGGCTCAGATGATGTGTAAATTAAAGCGTGCATGGTTACTGTCAAATGTTTTCTCCTATTGTCTATCTTCAGTATCTGTTAAATTGTAGATTTCTACAGCATTCAGGAGAAGGCATTTGTCTTTCAGTACCTTGACCAACACAGAGGACAGTTTCTAATTTGTACTCATCTCCTAGAACGCTTGTTTTGATACAATTCTCTCATTTTATATTTTTACTGAAGACTTATGTTTCTATTCATTTCTTTTTTTTTTTTGCAAGTTTGCTAATGTGACTCTGAAACTGTTCAGTGCTTTGTGTTTTGTTGATTAGAACTCTCTAAATATTATAATTGTTCTCATTATACATTAAAATAGTTCTTTAATTTTAAAAATGTTTGACAGTTTCATACATTTAGACAATGTATTTTACTTTCGCTTATCTTCTTTCTGTTGATCTCCTTCTTCTCATATGGCTCTACTACTGTTTTCTTGAAGTGTGTGTGTGTGTGTGTGTGTGTGTGTGTGTGTGTGTGTGTGTGTGTTCAGAGTTGCAGGAGTTATGTTGTATCCAGAACACTGGATTTCACATCACTTTTTTGAATCCTCCCTTTCTTTGGAATTGTTTGTCCTCTTTTCCTCAGCATTCCCTGGGCCTTGGTGAGGGAGATACAGGTATGTGTTTCAGGGACAAGTTCTAAAAAATTTTTGCTTAAAACACCATTTCAAACATTAAAATGAAAATGTTGCCCTACCAGCTTATTTTGTCTTTGTGCTTTAGTTTTGCATCTTGTTTCTAAAGACCTCTACAACACAGTTTTCAAAATAAGCTGTCAGTAATTTTCATATATTTTATTTTTGCATTTACTAATTTTATTCTCTAAACATGTTTTTAATTAAAGTAGAATTATATATCACTTTGCTCCATCCTTCCTTCCTTCTCACCCCTCACAGGTATCTGCCCTTGAACCCGCCCATGCCCCACCTTAAATAAATAACCTCTTACCTTTGATTATATTTGTTGCATAAGGTGTGTATATATATATATATGTATATATATGTATGTATACACACACATATATATACATATATATATACACACCTTATGCAACAAATATAATCAATGTATATATATATGTGTGTGTGTATATTATTTCAAGGCTCATCACTCTGCATTGGACAATTAATGAGGGAGCATATCCCTGGGACAAGCCAATTCTTATCCTAGTAATCTTTATTTGCCTGGGGTTAATTGTGCAGGTATGGGAGCAGACTTCCTGGTATTCTGGCTTATATAAAGGTTTAACCCTGCTTTCTACAATGTTCCCAGAGCCATAAATGCAAAGAGCTGTGACATAGGTGGATTTAATGTTGCTCCAAACTTCTATCCCAATTAATCCAAAAATTGCATACTAAATTTCTTTAAGAGCTCTCCTTTTTTTTCCTCCCTCAAATTAGGTAATAAATAAATATATAACTCCCCCCCCCAAAAAAACCCTCAACAATCGGACATTCAGACATGTCAGTCATGGATTAGGAGGGGCTTATGGAATCTTGTGTATGCCAAGTAGGTGTCTATGAAGATCAGAAGAGGGTGCCTGATCACCCGGAGTTGGGGTAACAAGAGGTCCTGGGATGGGAGAGAAGGTTCTGTGGGTAAAGCTCCTTCTGCTTTCCCAGAGGATCCAGTAAAATCCCCAGGCTCCATGCCTGGTATCTCACTGCTGCCTGCTAGTCCAGTTTCAGGGCGTCCAACACCGTCTTCTGGCCTCCTCAGGGACTTGCACATACATATAACGCACACATACACATAATTAAAACAAAAATTAGTCTTTAAGATAACAAATAAAAATAAAAAGAACACCAAAACTGTCCTTAGAAAACAGTTATCAGAATGTTTCTAACCATTGATGTCCTCTATTGTACTTTATCACCAGTTTTGCAAAATATAGTCCCTTGAAATCAAATACTTTCTTGATACTCCTGTGATGTAGCTGAGATTGCCAAGAGCCATTGAGAAACTTTAGTACATCTACTCAAAAGTCTTTACTGTTATCTCAAAATGTATATTATCTGCTAAGTATTTGTGCAGTCTTCAAATCCAAATTATTTTCCACATAGATAAAGAGTCGGTTTAGCACAGAGAACACCATTCCCTTTGCTTCCGTGGTCATTTTCAATTTCAGCATGATCTCAGGTGTAAGGATAGAATTATCCCAGCAAAGGGTAAAGTTTGACAGAAATGACATGATCATAAAGTATAAATCTGTTCTAGAAGCTGCCTAGGAATTCAGATAGGAAGCCTTGCTTGGGACCTTTATCCATCTGGGAGGGCACCCCATGTGCACTTGCAAATAATGCCTACCCCTTTCCTTGGGTAGAGTGTCCTGTATGTCTCATAGGTTGATTGGTTTCTGTAGTGTTCAAGTCTTTCTTTGCTATAAAAGCACAGTGTGAATTTAGTTTCAATTATCAAAACTGTCTTAAATATTATTTAATAATTTTAATAATCACTCTAATGTCAATATTTGTCTCCTAGATGTTCAGTCACTACTGTTTATTCGTTCTGTGTTTAACATTTATATTCGTAATGACTCAGCATTTTCAGTGCTCTATAATATAATACCTTACTTTGTGTTTCTTATCTAATGGAGCCTTTAGTATATTAATCAATTGCTCTAAATTCCTAGTCCAGTAATTTCGAAATCCTCACATTCCTTGAGTCTGTCATGTTTCAAATTGGTGTGAGTGTGTGTGTCTGGGTGAGGGGGTGATTGGTGTGGGGGGGGGATGAGTGTGTGTAGATGACCAGGTGTACAATTTCCTTATCAGATGATTAATGGTTTGGTCTATCTTTTGTTATACCTTAAAGTCATATTGCTTGATAGTCAGATATGTTCCTGAGGACAATAATAAAATGATCTACATACTACATAATGACTTTCTTTTTTCTCTATGGCCATCAAGAATACAATGGTGTGCTCTTTTTATTTTTTATTTGTTTGTTTGTTTGTTAGATTTCCACTGTGAGGTCATCATTAAAGTCCAGAAGTAAAGCTTAGAGAAGTCTTTAGAAATACTTCATTTTTGTTATGTGTGTTCTTTGAAACTTTGGTGTATAATTTGTGTCCTGTGGGGAAGGAGATAGATAGATAATAGAGATAAATCACAGATACACAGAGAGATAGATATGTAATTATATACATACATAGATAGATGTACAGCTAGAGAAAGATAGATAGAATAGATGATAGATTAGATAGATAGATAGATAGATAGATAGATAGATAGATAGATAGAAATTAGTCAGTTTTCTCCTAAGGCAAGGCCTCTGATTTCTTATCTAGTCCTCAGTGATCAACTCTAAACACATATCATATACATATGAACAACATTAATGAACTGAGGTAGTTGTGTGTGTGTGTGTGTGTGTGTGTGTTTGTGTGTGTGTGTGTGTGTGTGTGTGTGTGTGTGTGTGCGTCAGAGAGGAAGTGAAACAAAAATAATTAAAGAAGAAGCAGGTATAAATTTGAGACTGGGCAGGGGGCTTGGAAAGTATGGGTGGAAATGATGTAAGTGCAATACTCATGTATGAAATTCTAAAAAAATTAGTGAAAAATAAAAAAATAGATAAGAATTTGTCATATTCTTTTGTAAGATGTTTAAATGTTTTAAAATGTCTAGAGGCAGAAAATTAAACATGAAATATATTCCCTTTAAAGTCATTTGAATGGTTTCTCAATCTGTCTAAATATGCACATACACACGCAACTTTTTGAAACATGTCACTTAGCATTTGACCCTTTCTTCATGTTCTGAATTACTGGAACATTTCAATGCCCCCATCAGTTGTAAGTTAAGGAAATTAGTGTGAAATCCTGAGGCTATGATGACAATGTTATAATAGTCTCTGTGACTTTCAGAGTTGTGTCAAAAAGGCAAAAAAGATCAAGTAAAATTCCAATTAAAACACAGTGCAGGAAAGTTCTGTACAAAAGGCTGACTTCATTAAATACTGGCATTAAATATGTATTTCTTTTAAGCATGAGGCCTTTTGACTCCATGAAGAGAACTCTTTTTATTACTGAATAAACATGGACAGTTTTAGGCATGAAATGGATTTAACTCATTCTAAACTGGAACCACAAGAAGGATGGCCAGTTTCTTAAACTGATCATTTATTAGTATAAGGAATCCTTTTTATAAAGATCCCAATTCCATTTCTCACACATCTGCTTTAATATTTAATCCCAGACTTCACTACCTATTAATATCCTTGAGAACTTGGTAACCCTCAATGTCCACTTGGCATCCCACAAGGATAGCTACACATTGAAAGAGCAAATACACAATTTTAATGATCCCTGGTGGAATACAGAAACACACACACACACACACACACACACACACACACACAGAAAGAGAGAACAAAATATGTTTTTAAGTAAAGACTTTAAGAGTATTATGAACAAGGGGAAAAAAGGAAAAGAAGGAAGAAACAAACATCCAGTCTCCCAAACTCACAAACTGAATGATTTTTATTTGCCTAAGATTCTTGAAATTGCAAAATATTAAAAAAAGAAAAAGAGATGTGTAGGTGCGGAGGTACAGTAGTGAGAGCAATGAGTTTGCCTATAGAAGGAAAACGCAAAATACCCTCATGGGAATGGTAATATTCTGTGTGTCAATATCATCATATTGTACTGCAGTTTTCCAGGATCATTTCATTGAGACAAGCTGGGTAATGAGTCCACAGGATCACTTTTCTTGATTCTTAAAACTTCATATGATGGGCTAGTGTGATGGCTCAGTGGGTTAAAGTACCTGCTTCCGAGCCTGATGACCTAAGTTTGAGTCCTCGAACGCACACAATGGAAGGAAATGATTGGCTCCTGAAATTTATTCCCTGACTTTTACATATGTATGCTGCCGCATGCAAACACCCACACATATACAAACACATGCAGGAATACAAATTAATAAATGTAATAAAAAATTTAGAAGTATGGGGATCTAGAATTTCACCAAAAGAAATTTTAAAATCATTAAGAAGTGTAGGAACTGTCTCATTGAAACTTTTTGCGTCTTAGAAATGAGGGGGAAAAATTAAAATTCTTATCAATTACAGGGCCCTGTAAATCACTGAAAACATAAACAATTCCATAAAAAGTGTCCAGTGAATTATGGCCCAATTAACTTTTGAAAGATTACCTCTTCTAGCAATTTTGAATTCACATTTAAAATATGAAATGTATTTTGAATATTTATGTGCTATGGATCAAGAGGGGAAAAGAAATGGATAAGTCATTTATGGCAATTTGTCGGCTTCAGTAGAAGGTTTAAGAACATCATTCAGGAAAATGCCCCCAAATTCTGAGCCTGTGGTCTAAAACATTGTACCAAGTTACCTTTCTAAGCCAATGTCATTGACTATTGCGCCCACCAGAGGAAGAAGTGAAGTATACAAACCCGTTTACAATCCAAATAAAACCAATGAGAAAAACAGAACTTTATTTGGAGGAGAAAGCTAGCCTGCAAGGGGTGGCACAGAAGTAAACTTGAAGAAATCAACACAGGTCAGAAGCAACCGAAACACAATGATGATGGATGGAGGTGTGGTAGGAAATAGTGAAGGTACCAGGAGGGACAACAGAGAGATCAGAACCTACTTTGGTGACTGATCAAGCCTTAGATAAGAAATCTAAGCTCCATCCCAGTGATTGGCAGTTTCTTTGGATCTGGACTCAACTAAGAGACACATCTCTAGGTAAATCTTTGAGGGCATTTCCTGGACCAATTAACTGAGAGGCAAAGATTCTCTGGGTTGGGCAGCACCCTCTAACAGCAGGCTAGGTATAAGGAAGTCTAGTATGAACAATTGCTCTTTGGTGGTCTACCTTTGCACACTGCAGCTGAGTGTATCTAATCTCTGCGGCAATTGCTGCTGAAGTAGTTGCCTCAGTCTTCCATCACTGCCAGAACCTGTATGTTTTATTCTTCTAATGTGGACTGAAGACTAGAGGCTCTCCAGGAATCCTTCAGGCCTTCAGAGGGATTACTGAACATGCAGATTTATTGACGAACAGCTAGCTACTAGAGTCAACTTCCCAGCATGTAGTTAGCCATTGTTGAACTAACTAGACTATACTCTAAACCAGTCATTTGAGATATATTTTTATTCTATAGGTTCAGTTTCACTAGGAAACCCTGACTAGTATACAGAGGGGGGAAAAGCCTCCATTTTATTTAAAAATATAGGCTCAGAGCTGAAGAGACAGCTCAGTAGTCAAGAGTACTGATGGCTCTTGTAGATGACCTATGTTTAGTGCCCAGCGCCTGCATTAAGATGCCTCACAACTACCAGTAACTACAGCCCAAGGGATTGTGACACCCCAGCCTCTGAGTAGACACACACACACACACACACACACACACACACACACACACACACACACACAAGAGAGAGAGAGAGAGAGAGAGAGAGAGAGAAACATTTATTTGAACACATATAATTAAAAATAAAATAATAAATCTTTTAAATAAAGACAGAAATCATAGAGGTGAAAGTTTACATAAGAAACTTTACATAAGAAGAAAGATAAGAGGAAGTCCAGTATGCAGATGAAGATACAAAACTTAAGTCCAGGTATTTATAAACAAAACAGCCTTGACCTCTATACACACCCATATATGGATGTCTCAGCACTGGGACTAATGCCAAAGCTCTCCCTTGACCTCCACATACACCCACATATGGATGTCTATGTCTTCATCCTCAAAATGAGGATTTATTTCATGGTTAAACATATGTCCAGAGTGTAACTGTGTCATATTAACATGAATTATTCAACTACTCTGATAACAGAATCTCTTAACACTGAAAAGATGCTTGTTAAAGACTCCAGAGAAAAATATGCCAAGAAGTATGAGCTGGACAGAGAAGGATACAACGTGATCCTCCCCCACCCTCAAACCCCCCGCCCTGTACCCAAATGTATCTGAGAGAGGAACAAAAGAAGAAACCTAATTCCTGGAGAAGAAACAATGCTGAACAAATGTCAACAGAGCAGCTGACTGGAGACCCAAATTTAGTCACAAGAACGTGTGTACTAAAGAGTACTTTAAAATACGGATTAGCCTTTGTGATTTTCCATTTTTAAAAGTCCCTGACAATTCCATGCATGTATTTATATCATCTTCGCTTTTCCCCAAACTTCCTAGAGCCACTTTCACCTTGCTACTTTCCCAACATTATGTTCAATTCATGATGGACAAAATCGCGGCTGTGGCAAACCTACTAGAGAGTACATCCCTAAAGAGACAGTAGCCCTTCCTCTTCCAGCACCATTCAAAAGTCAATGGCTCTCCAGTGAGTGGAAATTTCATGCGCATCACGTGTCCCCCTCCTTGCTGGGATTTTCGTCTAGCTTTAGCTTTCAAAGTTTGTTTGCATGCTGCCACAACCTCTTTGATTTCATACATGAAACTCTTCTGTTACGTACTGAAAATACTCTTTCGTTGTGGTTGTTTACTGCCTCAAGCTTTTACACCGTGCTTTCTGCTTGTCTTTTGTGATTATCTCTGAGCCTTGGTTGAAGGGTCTGTTATATATGTGTGTCCCCACACTATTTCTTATTCTGCTCACATGAATCTGTTGTGGGTCTCCATGTTAATTGCCATCTACTGCAAATAGAAGCGACTTTGATAAGGGTCACAGATTTTGCATTGTAATGAAGAGTGTTGGTTTAGTTTAATGCTGGCTGAAATGTTGAAGATATAGACTAATGGTTGAGTATTTGACCAGCATGTATTAAGACCTTCCCCTAATATTAATCTGCTTAAATGTAGTAGTTGACAAACTTTTAATCCTGGGAAATAAGTGATCCTTATACCTAGGGATTACACTAAATTTAAATCCCTATAATCTTAGAAAAGTGTATTTACTGGTTTATATTCCTGAATACAAAACAGGTAAAACACATATAATCAGCTTAACTATCAGAAATATTACCTTGTCTAAATTGCCTCTAATCATAAAGTGCATTGTCCTAAAATATCGCAAAGAAGGCAAGAAGCTTCTAACACAATTAGTAATAAATTGCAAGCAAAGTAAGCCTTTGGCACTTACAAATTGACTTAATAAAATGGGACCGTGTAAAGTAGTTAAAATGTCCCAATTTAAATTAAAATAGGAAGACAAAGGAAGGAACTTCATACTGTATTTATTGATGTCATGATAAGCCAGATTGCTTTTTCAGTTGACAGCTTAGTAGAGCCTGTTCTTAAGCCATGAATAAGAAATGACCTTGTGTTGTAGATTACTTCAACATCAGTGGCTTGATCCCACCCAACACGATGGAAACACTGACTCTATTTAAACATCAGTAGGAGAATGAACATCATGTAATTGTAAATTTGGCTTCAAGCTGCCAATCCAACATAGTCACCCCTTAGCCAGAGTTAGTTTTACCTTCAAGATGACACAACGCCCTTTGCCTGTGAGCCACCACAATAGCATGACTACCACACTCAGTCTTTGTAGGTGCAGTCTTTACTGTGTCCAACTTTCCCCAGGTGCACAGATAAGACATCGTCACACTGGTATCTTCCTTTGAGAAGATTCATTTACCATCTGTCCTAATATAAACACAAAGGAGTTTACAAAAAGCTGCGGGAGTGGGAACCATTACTCTATCCTTAGTTATTTCATTTAAATTCTGCAAAATTATTTGAATAAAGAAAGGCAACTTGAAAAACATACTATTTTAAAACTACTGACCTTCTCAGCTGCAGTGCACAGTGCTAAACAAAGCTCAACATCTACCATGAGTTTTTGATTAAAAGAAAAAAAATTCTAAACTTTTAAGCATCTAAAGTTATTGAAAATCTTCACTATTTTGATGAGACCTTCTCCTAAAAATGACCACAAAATTTGTCTTACTGAAATATAATAAGCATTTCTGTTTAATCTATGGGGACTACGTGTGCCCTTTTGTAACTCTGGATCACCAACGATAGCCACACATTTCCCTTCATATCATGTAGTGTGTGTCAAAGAGCTTTAGCTGTCGGTTTTGTTTTTGTTTTGTTGTTTCTTTTTGGTTTTCGGGACAGGTTTCTCTGCAACTTTGCAGCCTGTTCTGGAACCAGGCTGGCCTCATACTCAAAGACATCCACTTGCCTCTACCTCCCAAATGCTGGGATTAAAGGTGTGTGCAACCACCTCCTGGCAAGCTGCCAGTTTGTAAAGCTTTTTTTTTTTTTCTTTTCTTTTTTCTTCTTTTTTTCTTTTTTTAAGCATAGAAGCTCTAAAACCCTGACATAATGGTCCTCCACAAAGACTAACAAATAACCCACATGACATAATAGAATTGTATCTTTATGTTCTCATTAGATAAAGAGAGTACTTTTACTACCGAGTTTTGCTGTCTTCCTGGGACTCTGAGTGGGAGGATCAGTGTTGAGAAAAAGAAATAGTCAAAAACGAGGGTTAGGAGGACTTTGAAAGCGGGTAACCCAGCTAGGACTAGTCATTCAAATGTAGTAGCTTGTGGAAGTCATTCTCATTCAAACCAACATATCGTCTATCTAATGTATGTATGTATGTATGTATGTATGTATGTATGTATGTATGTATATTCACCTAACTAGCTACCTTCATCTTCATATTGCTATTTTGCTACTTTCAATCCAGTGGAAAGGCTTGGTAATCTGCATCTACACATAGAAAACCATGAGCATTTTCCTTATATATTCACTTGAATCATCTCACTAGTAACCCCATCAGAGAAGGTAAATCCCCCATCACTGAATAGTTCCAATAACAGTCATTCACCAGCAATGTCTCTCAGGATTTTATTATTATTAATCCTGCCTGGATTACAGGGACAATGGTCTCCCCCTGCCCTGTTTCTGAATGATTAAACAAAAATTTTAAGCTAAAATGCCAATATGATTTATACTGTGCAAATCTATCATGTCATATAGCATAAAAGGAAAAAAAAATTAAACAAAAACAGTGTGTATCTGAAGATGAGAAACATTAAAAAGCTGAAAGGGGTTGTCAGACTAAATCCTTTGGAGACTCCTTTACTTCTCAGCTCTTCCTGGGATGTAAAACATTTATATTTCACAATAAACTTTCATAGTCTCATTTTAATTGCTTCTTATCTCATACTTCGGGCTTGGCTGAGCTTCAAAGTTTACTAATTTGTGTTTGGTGTCCTAATTATCCATGCACTCTGCTGACATGCTGCAGACTGTGGCCAACCCTTCACATTTGGTCAGCTTCCCTTGTAAGGTAAATATGTGAGGCATAACTGAATGAGAAAATCCCAAATATTTTTTTAATTGAAGCCAAGTAATCTCAACAGCTGTTTGTTTTTTTATTTGTTTGTTTTTAATTAGAACAAGGATATAAAATCCCATTTGTTCAAAGTTAGTCTTGATTGCACTTCTTCAAATTTATTTTTCCTGATTTTATTTTCTTGCACTTAAGGAGTTGTGTGATAATACACAGTGGTATTGTTGACTTTTATCTGCTTCCTACAGTTTAATTATACACGTGACTTTCACATTAAGGGATCTGCATTTGTTTTTCTTACTGGTATTCATTATTTCTCTGATCTTTTCACTGATGGAAAAATCTTCCATTTATTATAGATGGTAAAATACAGTGATCAATATCCAATTTAATACAATGTAGCTAGTTATATCACCATTCATAAACCCTCTCTTTCTGCCCATTTGTGATGAATAAGCCTGTGTAACCTGCAACAGATGGGACATCTCTAGCAGAAGGTCAAGGGTGGTCTGATCTGCTCTAAGCCACTTCTATGAATGTGGATAATAAAGAAGGGCATATCCATATCTCTAAACATTGAGGAAATGGGCCCATGCTCCTACTGACCAGTCTGCCCATATCTCCAGGCTGTAGCAGGTGATGCGTATCACGGAGGATTCACCACTGCATATCCTGTGTCCTTCTACTAAAAATGCAAACTTACCCATAGATCTCCCAGGATTCTCAGGAAATAATTAGGTCATCCTTTTATTAACATAATTTATTCTTGCTCCTGTGTCACCATGTTTATATTCATCGCAGTTTCCTGCAATGTCATGATGACTTAAACAGTCTGTGATACCTGGGAGGATGATGAGCTTCACAGTGAGGCAGAAATGGCTCCCATTTGAGCCATAGCATTTAAGATCTGTGTGACTTTGGACAAATTATTTAAACTTTCTAGGGTCTACTGACATCATCCATAAACATGAGCACAGTGCAATCCTAGTACTACTTTTGAGAGGATTATATATGAGAGGAGTTTCAAAATTTTCTTCTCAGCAGAACTCTTTCAAAAATGGAATTATGTACAAAATTTATGCACAGAAATATAACTTTGGAAGCAAATTAAAAAGCAAGCCTCTTGACAAAAAATATCTTATGGTTGAATTCTTGGCCTAAAGTTTTAAGTAAAGCATAGATATAGAAAATATTTAATACCGAGTTCTAGACTTTTAAAAATGACTCTAGTTTTTTTTAATATTCTTATATTTATTTAACCGTTCATTCACTTATTTATTTTTATTCATGTGTATGTATCAGCTATGTGTATGCAGGTACCCAGGGAATTGTGAGGAGAACAGTAGAGTCTTCTGATGGAGCTGGAACGACAGGAAGTTGTTATCCATCCTATGTTCTATATAATATCCTCTTCAAGAGCAACGAAAAGCCATCTTGCCAGACCCTTATTCAGTTCCTTTGTGAACACTGTACCATATGCTTTATACTGTAGTATGTGTTAGAGAAGCAGCTGGGAATAGGCCAGACAATTCCACCCCATGACATTTTGTAGCCTAGAGGGATAAAATATTAATTGACAAATAAGTAAATGTGCTTTTGCAATCTAAAAGCATATAGATTTTTTGACAAAAGTAGGAAAGAATGTATAAGATAAAAATTGAAATACTAATTATAAAAGATAAATAGTAAGGCTTCAGAAACAGTAAGATTTGAACAGAACCTTAATAGCTGACCATGATTTATGATGCCAAATACTATTCCTACCTTGCTTTGGTGCAATGGTGTTCAAGAGCGAGAAACAGAATCTTAAAGGAAATAGTCATGTTGGGTGTGATATGTGTAAGCACATGTCTGTGTCAGGATATGTACATATGTGAGTTAGTTGCCCATGGAAGACATAGGTGTTGGGTTTCTCTAGAACTGGTGTTTAGGTGATTGTAATCAGTCCTCTATCTCCTCTGCTCTTATACACTTTTTGCCTCCTTTCCTCCAGGGTGTCCTAAGCTCTGAGAGGAGGGGTTTGATGAAGACATCCCACTGAAAGTTGACTGTTCCAAGATCTATCTATCTTATCTTACCTACCTATCTATCTATCTATCTATCTATCTACCTACCTACCTAATCTGTCTCTACATTGTCTAGTTGTGAGGCTCTGTATTTTGTTCCCATCTGCTTCAGGAGGAAGTTTCTGAGCTATGATGTTATATATGTATATATGTATAAATTTATTAAGAGATATTTTTTACTCTGCTTTTGTTTGTTTTTAAGACAAATATTTTTTGAGTAATATTTGGTTTTACCCAAGGCAATGGGATATCTAGTCTCAGGTTGTTACTCACTCAAGAAGTGTCAGGTATGGGTTCTATCTCATGGAATGGGCCATAAGTCAAATCAGTCATTAGTTGGTTACTTTCACAAATTTTATGCCACAATTGCCTTGGCGTACATTGCAGACAGGACACCATTCTACAATGGTTGTGTTGTCTGGTGTTTACTTTCTATTTGGGTAGTGTATAGTATCTTCCTATACCAAAAATGCCAGAAAGTAGTAGTGCGGGCTCTATGTAGGCACCAGATCAAATTCTCCATGTTCATTGAATTGTATAGGCATTGTCTTTAGGATTGGGACCTTGCTGTTAGCATATGGAGAGCCACCTCTTGTCTTGGCAACAGCCAAATTGTTTGGGGATTCCCACAGGACCTCTTTAGTAAAGAACTCAATTAAATCTAATCCAATCTCTGTATTGGATGTTTGTTTGATGGCAAGAGATCGGCAGTTGGGACTCTGTCTCCCACATTATTTGGAGATTTCTTTTAGATTACCTTCATAGATGTGTATATTTCAGAAATTTTCTACTGTATTAGATTTCCAGAATGCTTCTTATTTCGTCTGTCTCTCACCATGTTCGTTTCCAAAACTCCACTTTCTTCCTCTTCTCCACTTGATACTCCTTTCCCAACGACCTTTCCTTTCTTAACAGGATCTATCTCTATCTTTTAGCCCCTTATTCTATACATACCCTCTGTGGTTCTGTAGATTATAGCTTGGCTATCACTGACTTAACAGCTAATGTCCCCGTATAAGCAAATGCATTCTATATTTGTCTTCCACAGCCACTGTGGAAATCAGTGTGGCATTTCCTCAGCAAGATAAGAATAAATCCATCTCAAGATTTAGCTCAGACACTCTTCAGCATATACCCAAAGGATACATAACAAATACACTTTCTCAAAAGTGTTCATTGCTGTTCATAATAGCCAGAAATTAGAAACAAATTAGATACCTCTTAACAGAACAATGGATAAAGAAAATGTGATACATTTACACAATGGAGTGTTAATCAACTGTTTGAAAATGACATCATGACATTTGCAGGCAAATGGATGAAACTAGAAAAAAAAAATCATCCTGAGTGAGCTATTTCCAGTCCCGAAAAGACAAATACGGTATTACCATGAAGCTTTTAAATTTTTATATTTTTAATTAAAACATGGTTTCATTATGAATCCCCTGAAATCATCTCTCCAATCAATATCTCCCCTCTACCAAATCCCACTGACATTTAGGTCCCCTTATTTTTTAATTAATACATATGTGTGGTGAATAAATATATAAATACAATCTTATTAATCCATTTAGTGCTCTCTCTCTCTGTTGTGTGTGTGTGTGTGTGTGTTGTGTGTGTGTGTGTGTGTGTGTGTGTGCTTTTAGGGCTTACCACTTGGTAGTGAAAGTTGAAGAAGTAATTTACTTGGATTACACTTGCATATCACTGTTCATCATTAGAAGAAGAACATTAATATGGAAACACAAACAGGGCAGGAACCTGGAGGCAGAAGCTGATGCAAAGGCTATGGAGGGATGCTATTTACTCCTCATGGCTCACTCAGCCTGTTTTTATATAGAATCCAGGAAACCCAGCCCAGAGATGGCACCACCCATGTTGGGCTAAGCCCTACATCATCAATCACTAATCAACAAAATACCTTACACTTGTATCATATGAACTCAACTTGGATTCCTTCCTTTCAGATAAATTTAGCTCATGTCAATTTCACATTTGTAGTCAGCACAGTAGTAAATAGACAATTAAGTAACTCCTTCTTGAAGAAACCTAATTTGTTTGTAGCTTTTGATAGATAATAATTTATAACCAAATAAAAATGTCACTTATGTGAAAAGATAAGCATGCTCTGTAAAAAAGTTTTGATGGAGACCACCCAACAGACCAATGGGTGACAACCCAGCAGACAATTGTCATGAAAACCATTCTAATTAATTATTTAGATGGTCTATGATGCAGAAATGTATTCAAGGGGAGTGTTTTATTAGTCTATCAGGAAAGTACATGTCATTAAAACTACTGATAATAGTAAAGCACTAAGTGTTCCAAATGCCTGTCAGTGGGAGAATGAAAGGATACATTCCAACAGATCACCTGATGTCTATTTTAGCATTCAAAAAAATTTCAAAAACATACAATGATACCAATTCTATTAATACAACATTAAGAGAAACAAGAATTCCAAATAATATCTAAATATAATAGCCTCATTCCAACATTAAAAATAAAAGTCAAGTTGTGAATAAAACATGCACATATAATTAAAGCATAAATTCACACTAGAAAGTAAAATAATAGAGGGTGACCACAGGTGCAGTATGTGAATCTTGCAGATGGGAAGGCAGACAATGGGTAGATAGGAGCAAAAGCTATAAAGGTAGTTGGTAGGGTCCTGGCTTTTGTTGGAGAAGGTGGGTATAAGGATAATTATTACTTGTTAAAATTTTCTAACTCCCTGTATTAAAATCCTAAGAGATGAAGTCACTCATGAGCCAATGGAAAGAAATTATTAAAGTTTTTCATTTACTCAAGTCATTATGAGGTCTGTTTTAGAAAGTAAAGATCAGTTCCCTTTACTATAAAACAACTCAAATATTTCAAATTATGCCTATTTGTGAACTATTATAGCCAAGTTTATCCAAAACATATGTATGTATAATAATTTACGTATTTTATTTTTTTGATATACAAATAAGTGAAAAACCTATATAATGGGAACTTTGAGTCTTTTAAGAAAGAAATTAAAGAAGATACCAGAAAATAGAAAGGTCTCCCATGCTCTTGGATAGGTAAGATTAACATAGTAAAAATGGCAATCTTGCCAAAAGCAATCTACAAATTCAATGCAATCCCCAGCTAAATCACAACACAATTTACATATTTTAATTATCACGCCATATAATTATCACATTT
The DNA here is from genome assembly GCA_030556225.1 of Cricetiscus sungorus. Taxonomy (NCBI): domain Eukaryota; kingdom Metazoa; phylum Chordata; class Mammalia; order Rodentia; family Cricetidae; genus Cricetiscus; species Cricetiscus sungorus. Next base: position 6,425,145 of record JANBXA010000202.1, on the reverse strand, counting down.
AATACAACTATGATGTGTTTTCCAGATTAAATGGACATTTTTAAAGAACTTTTATTCTATAATAATAGAGAACCAGAATTATGGAAAGTACCATATGACAGGCTAATCTTCACATATATGTAAAGCCTGATAGTGTATATAATCTGCATAAGTCATACTATGGGAGAGGAAGGAGGAGGGGATGCATGAGGTGAGCAAGGGAGGTTAACATCATGACATAGAAATCTACTGAGACAGCTGAACCAAGGGCATGAAAACTGGTGAATTCGAGACCTACAGCTGTGAAGCCTCCATGGGACCAAACTAGGCCCTCCGTATGAAGTAGATAGTTGTGAAGGTTGGGCTATTGGAGGTGCAGTAGGAGCAGGATTTATCTCTGGTGCATGAGCTAGCTTGTTGTAGCCCATTCCCTATGTTGGGATGCAGTGCTCAGCCTTAATGCAGCAGAAAGGGGTTTGCTCCTGCCTCAACTTAATGAGTTGACTCCCCATGGGGGATTTTACCTGTTGGGAGGAGTGGATGCAGGACAGGCCTTGGGGTGGGGAGGTGAGGGAGGAGGAAGAGGTGATGGAACAAAGAACTTTGGTTGGAATGTAAAATCTAAGTTTTAAAAAATTATAATGATGTGCATTTTAATCACCTATTTTCAGTGTTCCATCATTTTCTTGTATGATATAGTTTTCCATTTCATCACCTCATCTCTAAAATGTTACTTTTTATTTTGCATGTCAGTCATTTGCATAAAAGTGTAGGAATCTGGCAAAATTCCTATACTTTTAAATTTTGTCATATGTTCTATTTCTTATTAAATTTCAATACAAAAATTAAACATTTTAAGTTATTTATTTACTTATTAACATAAAAACTTCATAATAATAGAATATAATTCATACCTTCCATGGAGATAACTACCTGATAGAGTATAATTTATTACCTTCAGGTAGCCTCATGATTGTCTAGAGACCTTTTTAAGCTTACATTTTGATTGTAAGTCCAGTATGTTGTAGTTCTTGACTTTTCTGAATGTACTGCTGAATTTTCAGCTCACAGAGAACAAGGAACGTGGATAAAAATGGGAGCAGTGGTCCATGTCAGGAGTTTCATTCTGCAAGTTCACCTAGTATTTATGAAAAGCTTTGTTATAACTGTTAAAATCCAAAAGGAAAACTTCCTTTCCACACTGTTTTTCTTACCAACAGGTTGAAAGTACATATCTTATCTTTTCACTCAAGCCAAAAAAATTTTATTTTCAAGTTTTGGGGGGAGAGGAAGTTTGGAAGAATTTAAGCAGAATGTACAAAAACATTTAGACATGAAATAGACCTAATAATTTTAAGTGTTTCCATGTTATCCTCTTACTTAATAAACCATCTTTTTTACTTGTTTCTCTGTCAAGCTGTGCTAAATGCATACATGTGCTTGTGTACACAGGTGAACATTTGTGACTCGATATGCTTACATACTTGCAGTTTATTCACTTTTGTGTGGAAGCCGAAGTTAACATTGCATGTCCCTCCTCTGGCACTGTCTCTCATGTCCCTCCTCTGCCACTGCCTCTCTTGCCTTTGGACCTGTGCTGTCACTGATTTTGTACTTTCCCAATGAGATATATAGTCTAGCCACAGAGATGTACCTGCTTTTACTCCACCCCCACATGCTGATGTTACAAGCATGTGCCCCAATGGACAAAAAAAAGATTTCTGGAAATGGGGCACAGATCCTTATGCTTGAAAGCATTCCACCAGCCAGGCTATCTCTAAAGTCCTTAAAACATCTATTTTATGGCAAAGTGGCAGAATTTAGGTTCTCTTTAATAAATTCATCTCAATATGATACACTTGAAAGTATTTGTCATAGAAAAGGTTTTTTTTGTTTGTTTGTTTTTTAAATATAGTACTTTAAACTCAACAACTCTTTAGTATATTTCCCCGAAGGAAAAGGTATTCTAGGTTAAATACTCTGTTTCGAAAATGTAGCCTTTGCTGGACTGTGTCAGAAACAGCTGTTTTGGTTTTGTTACACCCTTGCTTATCTGATCACAGGGTTCTCTCAACATTATCCTTAGACCCTTTCAGTGCTTCAGAGGTACCTAGTGGACAGTCTTCTTCCCTGTGCAGTCATCTTCAGAACACAGTGTTGTTTATAAATCCTCTCTTTTTCAGCTAGCAGTATCAATATTGGACAGCACATCTATAATCCTAAAACATGCAGAAACAGGGCTGATCTATCCCTGAACAAGCTGGCTGTGTAGACATCAGCCTCTGCCTCCCTGACATATGCAGATGCACTTGCAAACTCATGGTCTCACACACATGCAGACAGACCATTTATACAGACACATGAGAAAAAGTATTTCTAAAAGTTTGACAAACAAATCCTGAGTGTTTCTCTTCACAGGGCTAGCCATGTGAAGCGTTCAGTCACACAATGGATTCATTTTGTAAGGAAATGTTTATGAACATGCAAGCTAGTGAAGCCTTTGTTTCTTCCTGCCAGCAATTTCCATCACAAGAAGAGTCAGTGTGACTATGGGAGTTACCCTGAACCTTCACTTTCATGAATATTCTATTCTTTCAAAGCAAGCTTAATCCACCGACCAGGCACCTGAGGTGGGAATCTCACAGCACTATCAACTGTAAGGTGGGAATTAGGAATCATTGAGGACCATATTAGAGATCATCTACAGGGTCCCTAACAGCTGATTCATGTGTTTCTTATCTGAGGGGAGTCTCCACGGGCCAAGAAGGTGAATATCACCTGCTTCCATTGGTCATCAAATGCTTAAGTAGGAAATTTTCAATTGCTGCAGTTAGGAAAGATTATGAATACAGATTTTGCTTTATGTAGTTCCTTTTTTATTATGAGGGTAGGGGGAAAGAGGGTATTTTCTATTTATATAGAAACCCACAGTCTTTTCTTTTCTCATCCAAACTTAGAAGATAACTATAAAGTTGTTCCACTGTCATTTTGCCAGTCAAAGAAGCTCTCAAGTCAAAGTTAGAACTGAGTGTGCCTGGAACAGCACACCATAACCCAAGGAGACTTTACCAGCAACACACAGAGCTGAGGCCAGCAAGCAGAAGAACTTTGTGAAAGATGTTGTTTCTTTCAGGCCCAGGAGGACCTGAGACATGTGAACTAGAGAAAATCTCATAGGAAAAATGAACAGGAATTTTGAATTGTTAGGATGGAAAAATTTAGCCTAATTCCCCAGAAAACCCAGGAAGCTGGGAGTCGTAAATCCCAAGCTGACGGTCACCTACTTTAATGTTTATGGTAGTGAATGAACACCTAGAAGCCTGTGTGGAAGCAGACTTCCTGGGCTAAGGGCAGGGTTGGATACTTTAAAGTAATTCGTCTGCACTGGATGCTAGGAGGTGATTGGTTCACAATGCGCGGGCTTTGCTGTAACCCTATAAAAGCTGTCTCAAATCTGTGCTAGAGGTCGTCCTCAGCCCTCTACCCTGCATGGTGTATGGCTGATGGCCCCAGTATACTGGAATATAAAGAACCTTATGCGTTTGCATCAGACCGCTTCTCGTGAGTGATTGGGGGTGGGCGCCTTTCCTGAGTGGGAGCGCCAGGGACCACGCTCTCGCGGGTCTTACAGGGTAAGACATCAGACTAAAGCTGCTTCTGTGGGAACCAGGGAAATAAAACTATTATCAGACTAAGGAAAAGACAGACTATTTTAAGAAGGGAAGAACATCACAAAATGGGTGATGGGACAGGCTGAAAAGTGGGAGCACAAAGAAACAGACAGCAGAGAGCCAACATTAACACAGACAATACACCTCTACAAAAGTAAAGCCAGAGACTAGAGTGCAGGAAGGTTCTGCAAAACATCCAATCTGAACAAGTTTAATTCCAGAGCCAGTTCCCTATTATCACTGACTTGCAGGAGCAAACTCCTGCATTAGTAGATGAAGTAACTTCCCTGAATCCAGTGCAGCTTTCCATACCCAAGCTGGTGAGACCTCAGGTCCAGAATCTTTGCTTCTAAACACAGATGAATATGTTTTCCCTACCATGCAGTGGTAGCAGTTAGTATCACACCCATGGTCCCAAATGTACAAAGTAAGAAGAGTATGACATAGATCCCTTGGTGGCAATAAAGGATATTCCAATAGGTCCAAAGTGAGGCATTTTCTTTAGCAAATTCCCTAAGGAAACACAAAACATTTAGATCCTGTACTGTATCACACAATTGGGATCTATGAAAGTGTGTGCCATCATACTCTCCCTAATGAGTGAAATGAGTTACTGTTGAGTGAGCCATTCACTGTGTTTACCAAGATGTTATTGATGGAAGTCTATCTGATTCTATAACAGGTACCCGGAAGTTCTTTGAAAATATGTTGTCTATAATAGGAAAACAAAACAAACAAACAAACAAAAAACATTAACCCACAATTCAATTATCTTTCTCTTTCTCTCTCTCTCTCCCCCCCTCTCTCTCTCTCTCTCTCTCTCTCTCTCTCTCTCTCTCTCTCTCTCTGTGTGTGTGTGTGTGTGTGTGTGTGTGTGTGTGTTTGTGTGTGCACGCGCACGCACCAGAGACATTTTTAAAATTGTTAGCTGACAGCTCCATACATTTATGCAATCCATTTGAGTGATACACATCTCTACTCTTTGTTTTTTGTCTGCCTCCCACACTCACCAACTCCCTCCACCTCCCAATCCAGCACCCATCCACCTTTCATGTCATTTTATTTTGTGACCCACAGTATTTCTCCCGAGTCACCTGTGTGCCCACAGATGTAAAGCTCTCTGGTGGAGCAGTAGCAATATAATAAGGCTGCTTTGCTAAAGTCAAAGACCTTCTTTTCTCCTTTTTTTTTTTTAATTTTTTGTTTTGTTATTTACCTTTGTTTTCTTGATATTTAAGTGTTTGAGATCTTTGTATATTTTAGATACTGATCATTTGTTCAAGTACAGATGGCAAAGACTTCTTTCTAATTCCCTGGGCTGTCTCTCCGCTTGGCTGACTGTTTCCTTTTGCTGTAAGGAAGCAGCTCAGCTTCATGAGATCCCATCTGAGTAGTTTGTCTCATGTGCTCCTTGAGCTCTATTCATAAGGTCACTGCCTACATCTCTGATGAAACACACCCCTGCTTTCTTCTCTAGCTGTTCCAAGTCTTAAAAATTCTCTGTTCCCTAGTGTGTGGGTCTAAGGTATTCCACACCCTCTCCCTCTTTCCTTTACCCCCTCACCCACCAACTTAGAGTTCTTGCTATCTGATAGAGAAGAGACAAAAGAAAGAAGAAAAGAAACGTGCAATGTCAAATAAATCCCATAGAACAGTGGTTCTCAACCCGTGAATTCCAACACCTTTGGGTTACAAAGCATATATTCACATTATGATTCATAATAGTAGTAAAATTATAGTTATGAAGTAGCAACAAAACAATTTTGTGGTTAGGAGTCACCACAGGATGTGGGAGTGTATTAAAGTGCCTCAGCTTTAGGAAGGTTGAGAATTACTGCCATATAGTACAGTGGATTTTTGACATACATTGAGCAAAAAATATACCACAGGGTATTTTTTGTTTGATCACAGTCTCATTTTCAATAATATAATAATCGTATTATCTCTGATGCTATAGAAGTCCATCAGGTCTGATTGGCGATGGGATCAAGACTCTATTCTGTAGAAGGAACACTGCACAACAGATGACTCTGAGAAATAAAATAACTACAGAGAGTATTTCTGAGTATATACTATCCATATTCTACTAGTGGAATCCGTAAGAAATTTAAAGACTGTTTTGATGTGGGGTGAGGTGAAAAAAGAAGATATAGTATAAGCTGCTCCCTCTGTTCCTCTCTTCTCCTTCCACAAAAGATTAGTTGTTCCTTGGGGGATTGTCAATTAAATGAGAACGGAATGCATTAACCTTTTCTGTATATAAAGCATCTATCAGAAAAGACTTGTCATGGCTTTCCATTTTAAGGTCTGGATGCGAGGAAAGCTAGCCTGAGAGTAAGTGCTGGTAGAAAGTGGCCCAGGTGAGGCTTGTAGATGGAAATAGAACCATTCAGTTTACAAAGTGAAGTTTTGACCTCAAGAAAACACTGAAACTATGTTTGACTAACTCCGCCGAGGGAAAATTTCACTAAATAGTCTGTTACCTGTATCGTAGTCACAATACTGGTGCAGAGTGTGTTGTCACTTACAGACTTTTTTCTATATCAGTACAGGTAATCATCACAACAGCCTAGGGGGAGAGAGGGGAAAAGAAGGTGAAAGCTTAAAAAGAACAGAGATAGAAACTTGGGGTAATTGCGTGTTCCCTATCTGTCAGTCTCTGGTGGCTGCATATATGGTAACAACAGTTAGCGTTTTTGCTTAAATGATACTATTAAGAGAACCTAAATGTCCCATGAATTGCATGGCCTTTTGTGGTGACATCCTCAGACACAAGAAGGAGGGCATCTCTAACACTCAAGACTCTGCTGTGGAGAACTTAATATCTCTGAATCCGCACATTAAAGAGTAACCCTGCTCCTTCATGAATGTAACAGCTAGAACTACACGTGTTCAGGTCCATGTGTCACCTGTTAGGCTGAGTGCAGGTGCACACATAACACGGGGGATGGGGAACTGGGATCACCATGGGCCTTTGCTGCCTCAAAGATCTCTTTTGTCACGCCTATTGGGAGCCTATGGAGCTGTTAGCCTTGTTTGCTGAAGGACTTGGGATCAGGTTCCAGAAATACCACTGTGTGAATGTGAGAAGAGCACGGGGTTAACAATGAAAGGGCAGTGACCTGGATAAGGGCGCTGAATCTGACCTGAAAAGCAGGACAAAATGCAAGCCTGGTGACTATTGAACCCAAGACGCCAAAGGGGAGTTATAGAGTTGTGAGATTTCATTTGGGGAGAGCATTTCGTCAGGGAAAGGCTGCAGCACAGGGTAAGGATCTGACCCAGGAGGCAGGAAATGGAAGAATTGTATAGGAAGCAGTTTTGAGGACATCTCAACCATGTAGTCTATGAGCCTGGGGCATGTCCCCTCCCTGGTAGGAGGCTCTGTTTAGGCAAAAATGGCCCTGTCAAGTCCCTGGGTCATGGGCTGAAACATCTGGTTCAGTGGAGTCTAGCATGCTAATAATAGAGATCAGAAGGGATCAGCCTATGAAGCTGTCACTAGAGTATATTGCACCTGAGTACTCTTTCATAAGGGCAGAAGCCTATGTGGCTGCCTCCATCTGAATTGAGAGGGATATCAATAACGATGAGGTACCCATCAATGTTGTTCCTTGGGTCTGGGGAGATAGCTCTGCATTTAAGAGCACTGACTGCTCTTGCAGAGGACAAAGGTTTGATTTCCAGCACCTAAATGGTAGCTCAGTACCTGAAACTCCAGTCCCAATGGGATCTAATGCCCTTTGCTGGCTTCCACTGGCACTGCATACATGTGATATGAAAGCATACATGCAGGCAAAACACCCATACACATTAAATAAAAATAGACTGGAGAAAAATGTTGGCCTAGTGTTTTCAATCCACAGAGAAAGCAAGAGTGAGAATGCCAGCAACCAGGCTGTTTCTCTGTGCAAATGATACATAAAAGCTACAAAGAGAACTCTTACGCCTGTGTGTGTAAAAATAAGCCTAACCACCAAATCTTCCTGCTGCTGATCTGAGCTTGTCCTATTCCTTCCTGGGGGATATGTGAGGAAATGTCTGTTCACTCCATATAGGACAACAGCATCAGACCAATGAATCAGTTTTATCCAAGTTTAGGTTAATGACCGATGAGTCCATTTGCCAGTGAGTTACTTCCAGGAGCCTAGGCGACTTAACGGCAGCTTCATCACCAAAATCCCACCTCAGTGTGGGTGAAAATTACAAGTAATCTGCTTCGCTGCAACTCTCTACCCCATTCACAGGCAGTTCTGCTGCTGGGAGTCTTCCCTCCCCTCAGCAGTTGATATCACAGTATAACCTTAGGGGAAGGAAGGAGATTTATGAGGCTTGTATGTTTCAGGAACTTCCTTAGGTTTATCTGTTTTTTGTTTGTTTGTTTGTTTGTTGTTGTTGTTGTTGTTGTTTTGTTTTGTTTTGTTTATCCTTATTGTTTTCCTCTGCTTATGCCATCTAAGTCCCATTTACTCCATTAACCTCCTCCAGGATGGAATGGTTCATCTTAGATGAAATAGCTTCTTATGACCAGAAGAAGAGACACCTGGCAGGATTTCTAAGTCCTTGGAAAAGGGGCATTGTTCCAAATTCATCCTCCAACACTGACAACTTAACAACCTCCTGCTTGTATTGAACTGAGTCAGTTAAGGCCTTCAGTGTATTCCATGAAAAAATGGCTTTCATTCCAAGCAAGTCATAGTAGCTCATGCCTGTAATGCTAGTGTGCAGGATGCTGAGGCAGAAGTTTCCTGGAGTTTGAGTCAGCCAAAGATACCCAGTCAGACCTATTGAGTGAAGCCATATCTCAAACTAATTTTTCCATCTTAAATTCATTTATGGATATGCTTATAACAGAAGCATTTCAGAAACATTTGGTATTCACCTGGCAGGTACTATACAACATACCTCTTGATATGAGTCACTCTACTGCGAATGATTATGAGACTATAAGCAACAGTGGAGGTCAATGGAATACTATTTACACTGAAAAATGGGGTGTCTGTGAGTAAAGAAGAGTTGCTAGAATCATATAGGAAAAGGCAGCTGGGAAACATAAACCCATGTGGTTCTAGCTACCCTTTTGCTGAGACATGGTAGTACATATATACTGAGCATGGAAACACTGCCTTGGCTGCTGGTCCTTAAAATAGTCACATCACAAACGGTACTAGCACAGTCTGGAAACTGATCAAACATGCTGAATCCTGGGTCCCATGGAGACTTCTTAAAGTCTAAAGTTGTAGAGTAATAGCCAAGGGTTTCAATCGGCACACACACTCAGGGTAGTTGTGATATATGCCTAGGTTCAAAAACAACTAGCAGAAATATGGTGGTGTTCCAACCATTCTGTCTTCGCACTTTATTTGTGCCATTTTGTTCCTGGGACTCTGCTTCCCTTTCTCCTTTTAGTTGCATGGATTCACACTCATTTTCTTGGACTGTGCCCCCATCTCTATACGAAAATGCCTCCACCTGTATTTAAGACCTTCATATTTGATTTTTAGATGTACATATACACAGACATATGGACAGAGTATGTGTGCTCATCTTTATGTATTTGAATCTGTCCAACATAAGACAACATAAGTGAGTTTACTTCTTGAATAATTCTCAGTCTGTGCCCCAACACAAATCCATCAAGTAGGTGTTCTGAATAAATTCACCAATAATGAGGAGGTCATAATTGATTGATCGACAATGAGTGTATATGCAGTTCATATGACTGACTAGAAAGGATGGCTACTGGAAAAATAATAGGAATTGTTTTTCATAGGAGGAAAGGTAGAATAAAAGATGGAGGGTGTGGTTAAATCTGTTCTCAACACCACTGTTTTCTTAAAATCTGAAGAAAAAAAAATATCCTCTCAGGTATGTGGCTACTAAAAAGCAAAGGAAACACCAGAAATCACTTTTATAAATGGTGTTTATAAATTTATTTTGTGCTTTTGTGCCTGTGAATGCACACCTGACAAACACAGGCCTTGGTGTGCGTGTGAAAGTCAGAGGACCACTTGCAGGAGTTGGTGTTCTGCTGTTACCATGAGGGCATATGGGTCCCAGGGATAGAACTCAGGTCACCAGCTTGATGGCGTCTTTACCTGTTGGCCCTTTGCATCATCTTTAGATGCTATACTTCATTCAAAAGCAGGAGATGGAGAGAGATTTTAGTGATTCATAGTCAGGTCCTTTGAGTGGTGGGTTCAGTATTTACATTTAGGCATTTCTATATTTCTTATTTTTGTGCTCTGATACTTTTACTCTTTAATGAAATCCCAGCAATTTTTTTTCTGCTTCGTAGAACAATAAGTGAGTTTGCTATACACAGACAGAGATCTCCAGAGAAAGAACATACTGGGCACCAGTGTGGTTTGATCACAATAAACACTGTGGGAGACCGCCTGTAGATGGAAAACTGTAGGAAGAATAGCAAAATTTCACACATTTATTTGCCTATAGATTCTCCTTTATTCTTACTAAGTCAAGGAAATGCTAACAGTAAATACAATTTTATGTCATTTACATGGTTTTCAGGAGACCTGTAGCGTGGATTTCAAACTGTTTTTGAAATATTCGACATTCAGGATTGAAAAAAAAAATACTGTCCTGTGTTTTTGGCTGAGCAAGTTCCCTGAGTTAGCTGTAGGAGTATAAGTGCTCAAATCAAGAGAAGCAGACTAGACATGCAAAGAAGTTTCTGGAGGAAAAAGCATGCACTGTTGAGTCCTGGAAGACTGAGTACTACCGAATGGTTTTGTCAGATCCAATTTTGATGCTTATTTAGCAATCACCTCCCCACACACAGCATCAAAGTTCCCAGGGCATATCCTAAATTGAAGGATATTTGTAATAAAAAGATATAAGCCTCCAACTCTTATTTTTACCAAACATTAATAAAAATCGAATTAGAAGTAAGAGCCTTGAAAGGCTACAGGCAAAAGGTTTTAGTATTGTAACAGTGTGGAAGGGAGAAGACAAGAAAATGCTCCCTTGCCTTTCCCCCTTTTCTTTGTTATATTATTAACAACAGCAGCAACAAAACACTTTTCCAGAAAGTTTCAAAACAGGCCAAATTTTTCTCTACATCATAATACGTCCAGAAAGAACCAATTCTATTTCTTTTTCATGCTGCAGAGATAAAGAAAGGGAGGCACTACGATTAAATGCTGCTCAGCTACCTCAAACCACAATGGATACTCTGACTCCAATGCCCTTTTCATTATTCTTAATGAAATGCGACTTCATTTTCCCACACATTCGAAACTGTGTTCCAGAGAGTTCAAACATGTAAATGGGGCCAGGCAAAAGAATCCACCCATTCTCTGATTCCAAAGGCCATGTGAGGACATCGGCTTGTGCCAAATGAACACATGGGAAGATGAAAAGGGGGGTTGCTGGGCTATTAACTTTCTACTTCTTAATCTCTTTTGGAGCCAGCACAGGCCCCATTCCATTACTGGCTTTATTTTCCTACACTCTCATGAGTACAGTTGAAACTGGTGCTGGGTTGTATTTAAGCAGCTGTCATTTCAGTCTAACTGCCATTTCAGAGTGACACTCCCCTAGGAACAACGCCAAGGTCCTCACATTTCTCTCTGTGTTCAATTGTTTTGTTACATAGACATACATACCTCATGTTATTCTCAGGGTACTGTAGAATGGTCATTGGATTGGGTGTTGGGAGACCTGAGTGACAGATCCAATCCAAGTCATTTCTTAAATTACACTCTCATAAACAAGAGGGATATGAGTACAGAGCCAAATGCTCGTGTTTCATTTCTCTTCTATGGGAAAGGCCATGTGTTCACATCACTCGTTCACTCTGCTATGCCCCCCTGCATCCTTCAGTGTAAAGAAAGCTTGCAGAGATAAGTAGAAGTGGTAAAAGATACGGGGGAGGGGGACAATGTGGCAATGTGCAAGCAAGACACCCGACAAACTCAGGCTGGGCTCAACCCTAACAAGTGTGTAAGGCCATTCTGACCTAACCTCCTGGCTCCTCCTTTATCTCATGCCCTCCTTTTCCCATTTTCCATTGTCATGGCAACTTGCTTCATTGATACTATGTAGTTCATTCCAACCACAGCCTTTTCCTTACAAGAATTCTGTACCTGGAAGGTTCTTTTCCTGTATTTTTTGTTTTGTTGTGTTGTGTTTTTGCTGGTTAATCCCCTCATCTTCAAGTCTGAGTCTCCTCTGCCTTCACTTTCTTAGAGAAGACTATCTGGTCTACTTCTCTGAAATAACAACTACACACACACACACACACTGGAGACTCCCTCTAAACCAGACTCTCACTATCTAGGCATGGTGTGACCTACCACACCTCTGTAGAAAAGTCTGACCTTGTAGTCAAAGAGATCCACACACCTCTGCCTATTGAGTACTGGAAGTAAAGACATGTGCCATCATTCCTAGCTCCCATTTTTTTCTCTTTAACTTCCAGTATTTATAACTCTCTAATATTTAAGTGTTTTATCTATTTTTTTCTTTTTCTTTGTTAGATGTCAAACTTCCTAGCCACACTAGGAAGTTCTCAGAAAGGGGGTTTTATTTTCATTCACAAGTGTGTCTGCAGATCCTAGAATCCTGTAAAGTCAATTTCTAGCTCATCATTGGATTTTACATACTGTTTTCCGTTCAGTTGCTCAGCATCACGGGTGAAAAACAAGTTGTTAAAAACATGAAACATGATCAAGTTGAGAAGACTAGCATTCAACATGCAGAAAACTTAACAATAAAAGACAGCTAAATTCTAAAGAAAAACAAAACCAGAGCACTCAAGCAGTGCCTGATATGGGAGATGAACAATTGAATCCTTTTGATTCCAGGATGAAAAGACCAATAGAGAGATTTGTCCCCTTGTTTTAGTTTTGCGCACTAGTGCCAAATCTGTTTTTGAAATTATTTTCCCAGGGATGATTTCTTCATGTCTCTTTGAGCTTTTCTTTCTGCTTCTCTAGGGCCTCTCCTATTCTGATTTCCATTAAAGTCAAGGCACTGATGAGGGTTGACATTCTAAGTACCGTTTACAGAATTTAGACTTATCTGCCATTTTCTTCTTGCTACATGGACCACTTATTTAAGTTTATTCTTCTGTTTTGGGCTCCCCTACCCCAGGTTCTTGAAAAAATAAAAAATAAATCAACACTTGAAAGCTTATGTGAGGTAGCCTGAGACTTGCAGAAAGGACATAAAGGGATTTTTTTTTTCATGTTTAGTTTTGAGACTGAGGCTCTGTTCAGAGTTACATCTTTTTTCTGAGATCCCCAGCCACACAGTAATACTTCCTACATGTGTCTCTGACTAGGAAGAAACACCGCACTCAACGTTTCTACCCCCCACAAAAGTTTCAGGTGGTTCCTTATGCTACGCAGGACCATGCCGTTTTGTTAAACTCCCTCATTTAATTTAAATAGTAATAATCCCCCTGAAACCGCAGTCATATGCAGTCCCAGAGTGAAACTAGTGCATTTTCCCTAGAACCCTGCTTCCAACTTCCACCCTTACCCTCTGCTAAAACCCAGCAATGGCTGGCTACGGAAGGTGAATCAACTGACGATATTTTCCTGTGTTCATCACTTTTTGGTCACTCCTAGCAGCCAGCAACGTCCAATCTCCTGCAAAGGGTAGAAGATTTGGCACTGTCTCTTTCGCCTGTTTTCTCCCTTATAATTGTTATCTGTAACCCTTGTCTGTAGATGAACTGATCGCTCCCTGGTTTCTTTGTCTAGAGACATACCATCCTCAGGTGCTTCTTCTCAATCGGTCCTCTTGTTGCCGTGACTCTATTCCTTGGGCGCCTTGCCTTCCCCTGACCTCTCACGTCTGTAGGTAGATGTTTGGGAGAGTGTTTTGCTTTGCTTTGTTGTCATGATTTGGTTTATCTTTGTTTGCTTAGCTTTGCTTTATTTGAGACACTGTCTCATTCTGTACCCCAGGCAGGCATGGAAATCCCAATATAACCTCAGCTTTGCTTTGTGCCCATGACAAACCTCTTGATACAATGACAGAAATGAATCACCACCCCCATGGGTAGGTGTGTTTTATTCTGCAAAATGTTTTCCATTTGCCCGTAGATGACTGGATGGGGCTAATTAGACTGAAGCCATGGGTTAAGAAGATCGCTTGCCTCATTTAAACCTTCTGAGACTTACACTTCCATTCGGTAATACAAACTATAATGCTTGCTTTCCTCTCTAGAGTGCTATGCTCTAACATATTACAAACATATGAGTCAGAGATGTTTAAAGAATGCTACCTCAGTATCTGAAATTCATTGGTAGTTGCAAAGGAATGCAAAGAAATGGCTTTTAAATTTTATAATAATTTATATGTATTTTGTATCTAGTTTTGATAAGAAGAAGAGTAACCCACTTTATATAGAGATAATCATTCTTTAGTATGATTACCAACATGATTTTTTTCCCAAAAGGTAGGGTCTAGATAGAGGAAGACTGAGGTTTTTTTCTTTTAAAGGTTTGCTTGATGCTCTAAAAACACAAATCATCACTTTACTAGTTAAAGATTGATCCATTAACAATCTTTTTCACTGGAACCTATTGGGAAGAGCGTTACATTTCATCTTCCTTCAATTTGAAGCACAAAATGGAAGATGTCAAAGCAGAAACTAAAGAAAATTAGACAAGAAACACGCTAGAAAGTCCTAAGGGGAAAAACTGGTCATACCGAAACACTATGGAGGTCATGTCTACATAATTTTAGAACTAACACTATTTGGTGCTGTTCTTGTTGTCGCTACATTTTGTTATTCTTATTTTGTTAGCAAATGCATCTGATGTTCCAGAAAAAAAAAATCATTAACTACCAAAAACTTTTCTGTTAATAGTACTATCTTAGGAATGAATGTTAATAGAGAGACCACAGCAGTTTGCAGAAGCCAGAGGCCAGTAGGGTAGAACTCATGTCAGCTAAAAGTAGCAATGCAGAATCATTGCTGAGATGGCTCTAAGTAGGAGGAATGTAGGAGAGAGTATCTTAGCTAAGGAGAAAACAATTCACTGCCTATTAGCAGAGAACAACCACTTGCTGTTAGGAAGAAGTGTAATCCCAGGACACATTTTGTCTGGGATACTTTTCCTGTTGCTGTGATAACACACCCTGTAAAAAACAACTTAAGGAAGAAATAATCTATCCCGGCTCACAGTTTGAGGACTTAGTCTATTACAGTGGGAATGCTCTGCTGGTAGGAGCTCCCTGTGGCTGGACAAGTTGCATATGTAGCTAGAAAGTAGAGAGTGGTAGATGCTTGTGCTTGGCTAGTATTTTAATAGCTTTTCTATCACTGTGATAAAACCATGAGCAAGAAAACTTAGAGAAGACTTACTTTGGATTTATGTTTCCAGGCAGAGTCCTCGGTAGAGGAGTGGAGGCAGCAGGCAGTAGGAATGGCAGCTGTAGTGGAAGCCTAGATGAGTAAGATGTAGTCAGGTGGACAATCAATATTAACTGTTAGATGGGAAAGCTTGCGGAAATATGGTTTTCAACTGTGGAAATGTTTCAATGTCTTAATTAAGGAGAATCTAAGGATTGATAATCATTTAAAGTTGGGCTTAAGGGCTTCTAACAGTGTCCCATAATGTTCAGAGAATTTATATAACAACAGTGTGTTGTTCTGCTATGACATCACTGCCCTTCCTACTCACTCTCTTAGAGAGTAAAATGCACATCAGTTGCATGTCTTTGAGATATCACTAAGGTAAATGGATTCTGTTTATTATCTCTAATAAACATAAATAATGTCAAAATGTTCAACAGAGCAAAGAAGAGTTTAAAAACCAGGCAGTCAGTATTCAATCTGTTCAAGTTTGTCTCTCTGGCCTTAGAGTTATTACTTAAGTGCTATTATTTCATTTTCTTGAGACTTTTTTCTAGTTCTAGTAGAGAACACTAACAAATTCCTCTCACTCAAAAATAACCAGGAGTTGGACCTGATGAGACATTTCTCTAATCCCACTACTTGGGAGATTGAGATTGAAGGATAACTCTCAAACTGTATGACAGCTTGAACTACATAACAAGATATTCTCTCAAGTAAGTTTTTAAAATAAAATTATATAACCTCAGCTATATAATATAATCATATAATTATATAGCTGGAAATATTGACAGAGACATGCTATAATTTCAGGACCTCGTACAACCCAGGCTAGATACATCTGAGGCAATTGTGTTAGCCCCTGGAGGCCCCAGATTATTTTAAGCTGTTAGTTAAATTGGTTGGTTGGTAGTTCTCCCTCCCTTTGTCAATTTGTGCTTTCCTGACATATTTCCCCACTCCTGACTAATGTTTCCTGCAACCTTTCCCAAAGGATGGAAACTTTACTCAAATTGTTGTTAGAAGTGGATCTTTTGAGGGAATCCAAACTCAAAAGCCACTCTCTATCATTGTCTTTAAATGTTTTTTTTTTAACTAAAAAATATTTCATGTAAAAGAAACAGTGAGAGATGAAATCCAAGTCGTAAGGGACATCGATAAAACCAATAAAAGTTATTCTGATACAAAAGATTGAATTTAAAGAACAGTTTTTAGATCACAGCAAGAACAAAAGTTCTTAACAGAGTTTAATGTTTTGTGAATGAGAATAATAATAATTAATTATAATTAGTAAGAGTTTCATACTTGAACACATTAGAAAATGTAAAACTTATGCTCATTGAACAAAGATCACACACACAAGAATAATTATAACTCACTTCAAGTACTTTGTTGGCATGTGGGATAACAAGCATTATCAGTCCACATATGTTTGAGATAAGTGATGCACAAGATGATTTGAAATACCCAGAAACTGTTCTATTCCGCGAGGAAAGGATCAGTGGTTGATGGACCCTGAGCATCTGTGAATGTTCTTATTGGATACACAAAAAACACAAGGCCTTGACAACGCCTCATTTAATGTTTCACAGGGCTGTTTGCAGACAGCAAACGTGAGGGGTGAGGTAATGTCTCACTTTGGACAAATATTCATCTTGCTTTCCCTGTCTGTCAAAGTGGTGAATCCATCGGTCTTACAGCCCCACTCCTGCAGTAAAGCCATTAGTGTGTGCAAACACCCACAATAAAACCCTTGTTTGACCCCTATTGAGGATACTGTAAACCTACCCAAACTTGGAAAACCTAAAATTAATCTCCATCTGCCATTTTTATTGTAACAGTTGAAAATTCCTGTAGTGACAGCCACTCTTACAACATAAGTAGCTCTGTTCAGCTCACATTGTCCTCATAAAAATCATGTGACTTACGGATGCTTCAAAGGAAATCAGATCACAGCAGACTAGTGGCCAAAGAAGAGAGATAGAGGAATACTTAATCAGAGACTTTGTGAAAAGGTCCTTCCCTATGCTTCCAACTAAGGAGCATCAAATTCTTTGTGTGTAGATGCCCATTTTATACATTGGGTTCTACGAGCTAAATGGCTTAAAGGTATCACTGCCACCATAACATAAATGAGGTAATATTCAACATAGAAACAAAAGGGGGAATTCATACTCTAATAAAAGTGGTCATGGAAGGTTGGGAAGACAGCTCAGTGAAGTACTTCCCACAAGTACATGAGGACAGGCTCGTGTTAAAAAAAAAATAAAAGGGAAATATTAAGTATTGTTAGATATTCTTGCAAGCCCAATGCTAGGGAGAAGAGATGGATAGATCCTGTGATTTACTGACCAGTTAACTTGGACTATTGGCAAGCTCCAGGCCTATGAGGACCTATCTTAAAAGATAAAGGTAGATGACTCCTGAGAAACAACACCCAAGAAT
This sequence comes from Cricetiscus sungorus, assembly GCA_030556225.1. Classification (NCBI taxonomy): domain Eukaryota; kingdom Metazoa; phylum Chordata; class Mammalia; order Rodentia; family Cricetidae; genus Cricetiscus; species Cricetiscus sungorus. Next base: position 6,407,715 of record JANBXA010000202.1, on the reverse strand, counting down.
GACCTCGGAACTCTACACAAATCTGTACACACATGAATATCTCTCTCTCTCTCTCTCTCTCTCTCTCTCTCTCTCTCTCTCTCTCTCTCAACACACACACACACACACACACACACACACACACACAGATACACACAGTCACAGAAAAATAAAATTCAAACTTCACTATATTTTTATGTATCATTAAATATTAATCTTCTTTTTATTTATTAAATATGTAAAACTGCAAGGGCATCCTTAATTTGCAGGTAATAGTTTGTTGATCTTTGCAACAAACCTTGAAAATGAAACAGACAAACTAAACAAACAGATACAGATGAAGATTTGAGAACATTGACAATTTATAGTGACTCAGGAGAACATGAAATTTAGGAAGAAAGAAGGCAATGGGCAGGCGTTGTATTCCATATGTGCATGAGTTCAGAACTGTACCTGCACACTTCCATACAGTGCACCTGTTACTTCTCCTCTTCTCGGGGTTAATACATGAGAGTGTCTGGATCACCAGAAAGGTCACACTGCCTCATGTGCACCCATCTGCTGATGGTCACACAGGGGTGGCAAGGTGCATTCTCTTGAATGTATTGTGGCCAGAAATTTCTTAGTGTGTCTTATCTGTTGAAGTAACATATTTTATTAGTCTCTTGCTGCTGTCAAAGAGGTTTGAGACTGTCTAGAAGAAGGAAGAAGAAACAATGTTTTACATTCTATAGCTGTCAAAGTACTTCTGAAATAACAAAATGTAATCACTATGGAAGAAAAGATGACACTGAAACTGGGACGATACCCCATTCCTTTTAAGTACTAGTTGTACAGCTTACTATGAACAAATGTCCTAACCTCCATTTTCCAGTATGAGGGGAATAATAGTTATAGGTACTTGACTAATGTGTGGGTAGTCATTGTGGCGATATATGATTTATTAAAGCTTCTCTGAGGATTCAGAAAAGCAAAGTCAGCCTCAAGCTGTAAAGATCAGTTAGTGATGATGCACACCTTTAATCCCAGCAGTCAGAAGCTAGGAGGTGAAGGCATGCATCTTTGATCCTAGGTCTCAGGAATAAAAGATAGATGGGTCTCTCTGTGTGAGTTCAAGGCCACCCAGATCTACATAAGACTGAATAAGTCTAAAAGAAAAATTATAGTTCACACCTTTAATCCCAACATTGGGGAAGTACATAACAGAAGCAAGGTCTCAGAAGGAAGTATTCATTCTCTAGGCACACGGAAAATGAGCAGTTTGAGACTTGGTGAAGAACTCATGGATCTGCCCTTTCGGCTTGAGGTAGAGGTAAGAAGCTACTGGACAGCTGCTTTGCTTTTCTGCATCATCCCCAGGCAACCTTTAATAAATCATAAATAATATATCACCACAAGTTATACATCGCAAGCAAACACATCTTAAGTACCTGGCCACTAAGTAAAGGGTTAGTAAATGCTACAGACAGCACTCACATACTCCTCAATGTTCAGACTTTCTCCACAGAAGTTTTCTGAGTGTTTCAGGTGTAGCCCTCAGTCATGCCCCCTTCCCCCTATTTTTGTATGTTTAGCCAGCTCTGTTCAGTGCATCATGCTGGGTATTCCAGTGACACAGGTGTAAAAGCTGGTCCCTGCTCTCAAAAAAAAAAAAAAAAAGCCTATTACCAGAAGCTGGATGCTATAAGAGATGGGAACGAAGTAGTAGACAGATGCATATACAGATGCTGTCAGGGTGGCCATGCTACAATCCATACATCTGGAAACACGGCAAGGGTGGCTGTGTAAGATGCTAATGCATAAGTTGTAGGAAAAGAATAAAATGAAATGAACTAACTAAAATGTCATAAGGCTCTATAAGGTGCCAAGTATCCTAGCAAGGACTTCATATGTTAGCTCATTCACATTGTAGATGCTGACTGTGAACTGTCTTGAGTTATCATAAAGAATATGGAGTTAAACTGAATTTCTAAGCATCTGCTGGATAGAAAAAAAGAGTGGACAGGCTTTGGAATAACTCCAGATTGAGATTGCAGTTTGCATTGGTGTGTCTCACACACACACACACACACACACACACACACACGAGAGCACTTTGTAAAGTGTACAATATTTAAAGCACACAAAATTAGTTCAAGATAATAAAAGGAAAAGCTATTTTTCCCTGTACTCAATTTAAGAAATGAAACTCTGCCCACGCAGTCAAACCCTGTGGGCTGCGGAATAGATCTCGAGCTGGCTCTTCAACGCTCGCCCGCTCTCAGAAGGCATTTGGATTGCTGTGGTGGTAGGTGGTAGATCAATAGTACACAGCTCAGGATTCTTCACTGTAATTTCAGCACTATCTTTATAGATATGTTTTCAAGTTCCGCACCTATAAGACTCCTTAAGAAGATCCTTTTAGCCCTTAACTGTGGAAAGCCACTTTACACAGGTGACAAAAATCTCATTCTCTACAGGTCATTAAAGGGATTCTTGTTCTCTGGAATGGTTTGCAGTGGAGCTGCCTGCAGATGGGGCTTTGTCCAGAATGATCCTTCTATTCATTTCCTCTTATTTTAATCTTATTACTAAGTCCCTGGGAGTTACTGCCTGTCTATTCCCTGTGAGATCAGCCACACTAAAGTGTCAAATAATAATCAAAATTCCTGGTCTTACGATTTTTATTAAATAGAAGAAAAAAATTTAAATGGGATTTCATTTGTGATAGTTCGAAAACCTATATAGTGGATTCATGTCCACAAAAGAAAAGAGGGATGAGAAATCAAAGTTGTTAACTAGATCATTCAAGTACCTTCCAGGTACTTTCACAACTTTTAATTATGTAGTTATCACACATCGGCACACTCCAGAGCCACACATATCTGGATAATTGCTTCTCATCTTTATTCATTTATTATTTCCTTTTTTGGGGGGGTGAGTCTAGGACCTCGTTTTAGTGTATGTGTGTTTCAGATTTAACTGCCAGAAAATATACTACACATTGGCCTTAAACCAACAGTAATAGATAGAGACATAGAAATGATGTATCTTTAGCTTTTAACTTTCAAATCAGCATCACTGACCATGTTTTAAATAAATAGTGGTGTGCTTCCTGTGACACAGCTCCTTTTAGTCAAGAGTGAACACTCAACACCCTCAAGTTTCCAAGGTGAGAAAAATAGGAGTTCACAAGGGAATAAGTGACTCTCAGGATGGGAGCTGTGAAATCTATTTTAAGATATTAATTAGAAGTGACACTTGGACTTCTGGAGAACCAAGCACTGAATGTCTAAAATGCCAGAGCAGAGAAGGTATGAAAAGTGAATCTATCATATGCTGGGTATGTTTTTATCAGCTTGACGGAAGTTGGGTTCATATAAGAGGAGAGAACCCCTATTAAGAAAATGCCTCCATAAGATCAGGTTGTAGGCAGGCCTGTAAGGCATTTTCATAATTAGTGATTGGTGGGAGAGATCCAGCCCATTATTGTTGGTGCTGCCCATGGGCTGGTGGTACTAGTTTCTATAAGAAAGCAGGCTGTGCAAGCCATGGGGAGCAAGCCAATAAGCAGCACCCCTCCATGGCTTCTGCATCAAGTGCTGACTCCAGGTTCCTAGGCTTTTTGAGTTCCTGTTTTGACTTCCTTCCATGAGGTCAAATAAGTCCTTTCCTCCACAATTTGCTTTTAGGTCCCAGTGTTTCATCACAGCAATGGAAGCCCTAAGACACACTACAATAGCATCAGATCTGCACAAGCATACATGAAGTATTCCAGCTCATTTATTCTGAAACTCATGACATGTCCACAGGAAGTCACTACTAGAAGTGGCTGATGTATTAAAGTCATCTGCTATTAGGCTGAGATAATACTTTTGACAATTTGCAAATACTTCTGATAAATCATTTAAATGTTTGAGAAAAACAACCAGTCAAGAAAACAGGATTCATATCCTGATTCCAAGTTGTGACCTCAAATAGCTTATTTGGCTTTATTTGTTTGTGCCTCCTCATTGGCAAGGAGATTTAAATATGTCCCTTGTGAAATTTTGGTCATCAAATTATATAGGACATGTACCACTCACATCTCTCAATATCTTAGTAAATTAAATGACATTCCACTCAGCATCTCCATCTACAAAATGGTTGACACTAGTGTTCAGCTTAGAAGGACATCATAAAGGGTGTGTGTGTGTGTGTGTGTGTGTGTGTGTGTGTGTGTGTGTGTGTATACTCACTTGTATGTGTTTGAATATGTATGTTTTAGAACTTAATGAAAATATCTGTTGCTTAGTGTGGATGTGAGTATACAAAGTATATAAAAGAAATCAAAGTATATAAAAGTAGTCAATTTTTATTTCTCTGGGTTCTACATCAAGGATTCAAAAAATAACTACAGACCCAAAACATTAATTTAAAAAAACTCTTTCTAAACTGAGCATGCACAGGGTTTTGGTTATTACATTCCTGAAACAACATGATATAACACCAATTGGTGTGGTCTGTACCTTTTCAGTCCCCTCGCTAGTCTTCTAGACATTACTTAAAGCACAGGAGAGGTCAAGTAGAATTTATATGCACATGCAATACAATTTGTAGATGAGATTTTAGCATTTATGTACTATGATAGCTGGAACAAATCCTCACAGATTCCAAGGAACACTTCTATTATAGAGTGTCTCTATCTAAATGAAAGGCGATGGAGAGCTGGGGACATGGCGAAATGGGTGAGAACTTTTGATGTGCAAACATGAGGACCACAGTTCAAGTTCTGGACCAGCATTTCAAAAGTAAAACTGTGCTTATAACCCCAGTTTTGTGTGGCATTTGCTTGCTGCCTGTCTAGTTCAGCGAGAGACCCTCACTCAATAGAATAAAGTAGAGAGTGATTATGTAGAACATGTCTCCTTAAGGTTAACACACACATACACACGCACACACACACACACACACACAGACACAGACACACAGAGACACACACAGACACACACAGACACACACACACACACACGCACGCACGCACGCATTCACGCACGCACACACACACACACAGACACAAACACACAGAGACACACACAGACACCTGGGTTCCTCCCTTCCCAGCAGAAAAGAATTGTGGGAGGAATCAGAGTGAAGCCCAGTTACCATGTTTATTAAGCAGATCAGAGGGAAAGGGTACATGCTAGACACCAGCTGAAGTGTTTGAGAGGGCTGCCTTACATGGTGTGTGCCTTTCATTATAATAACAAATATGATCCTGTGGCTTTTTAGGCTACATTGCTTAAAGATGATAAACACAGCAAGGTTAAGCTAAGTTTCCAAACTGATCAAGCTTTAAGACTTACTAAGTGCTGATTGACTTCTTAAATGGTGCTTTGTTTTCATTTATTTTACATTCCCATGTCAGTTCCTCCTCCCTCCTCTCCTCCCAGTGCCCCCTCCCTCCACTTCTCATCTAACACCCTCCCCATACACTCCTCCTGCTTCCTATATTTTAATCAGTTTGGTGACTACCCCAGTAATTTTCTTTTGTAAGTGTTTTGCAGGGTGATTTGGGAGGTTTATTCTTTAGATTTATATTAGGATGAGAGAGAAGGTGCTAATATAGGGAAACTCCTGGCCCTGAGCAAAAGTGGTTTTCCATTGCCAATATCCTTGTTTGAGTTGCCATTAGTAATACCAATTATAAGACAATTGGTAAGTAGGAGGCTTCTTCCATTAGAAAATAATAAGAAAACACACACACACACACACACACACACACACACACACACATTATTTTCTAAAAATGTTGCTTCTCGATTCAGTATAAAAAGCCTCTAATGGCTACCTTAAATGCCCTTCCCCAATAATGAGATTGATGACTACCTTATATGATATCCTAGAGCCTTCATCCAGTAGCTGATGGAAGCAGAAGCAGAGACCCACAGTTAAACACTGAACCCAACTCTTGAAATCCAGTTGCAGACAGGGAAAAGTGATGAGCAAAGGGGTCAAGACCAGGCTGGAGAAACCCATAGAAACTGCAGACCTGAACAAGGGGGAGCTCATGAACTCCATTCTGATAAATGGGAAACCAGCAGAGGACTGACCCAGATACCCTGAATGTGGTGTTAGTTGGGAGGTCTGAGCGATCTATGGGTCCTCTGGTAGTGGATCAGTATTTATCCCTAGTATACAAACAGACTTTGGGAGCCTATTCGACGTAGAGGGGTACACCCTCAGCCTATACACATGTGGGAGGGCCTGGACCCTGCTCAAAATGATATGACAGATTTTGAAGATTCTCCAGGGAAAGCCTCACCCTCCCTGGAGATCAGAATGGGGATTGGAGGGGAGTTGGGGGGGGGGCATGGGAGGACAGGAGGGTGCAGGAACTGGGATTGATATGTAAAACAAGCTTGTTTCCAATTTAAATAAACTATATATAAAAAAATAAAAAGCCTCTAACACCTCCCTGAACTATTTTAACCATACCTAATCACCATTAAAAAATCACTTTGTTAAGGAAATGCATTAACAATATTACCTTGAAATGCCTAATAACTATAAACTTTACTGAGTGACTACGACAGGTGAGCACTTCCCAGGAAAAGTTGAAAGAACAAGGGATTCTTCTCCTCAGAGCAGGAGACTGGCTAATAAAGAGCAGCAATCCAGGGGACCCATTCACTTTCTATCCGCATTAGAACAAGAGGAAGCTTCTTTTCATTTGCATACAGAATGACACCTCTAAGGTCAATCACTCCCTGGGTGCTCAGAAGTGGAGAAAAAATAAAGCATAAGAATGGTCCCTCTGAGGGCACAGAACTTCAGTGTGTAAGAACAAGTCACTCATAAATGAAGTGTACCTGGCATGTGGAACTATAGACAGAGGTAATAAATAGCTCTGCCCTCCCCTATGCAAGGAGAGTTTTGCACTGGGTAATTTCTAATTTTCCTTTCAATGCAACTGTTCTAGCTCTGGCAGGCATGATAAGCCTGAAATGGCTGATACAATGTAGACCAGCCTGTGTGGATTGGGGATATAGTCATGCTATATAAATACTATTTTTAAAGTTTTCATGGGCAAAAATGGGAATGAATCGAGTGAGTATTGAGAAGGTCAATGGCACAATTTTATGTATGAATGTGTGTTGTATACATGCCCACTCATATGGGTATATGCATATGAATATGTATGGGTGGGGGTGCATGCACACACATACACATACAACACACATGCATGTGGGAGTCAGAGGGTTATTTGAGAGTCTTGATTGCCTTCTGCTTACTTTTTCAGACAGCATCTTACACTGAGCCTGAAGCTCACTGAAGGGCCCACACCCTTACCCAGCCCCCTGCTTTGCCAACCATGACAGAGTGCAGAAAAGATCCAGCAAAAGGTAGGTCCCTGACTCAGCAGCTTGTGCTGAGTCCCTGGCCTTGCCAGACCTTGCAGACCCCCAGACACATCGCTTGCTCTACCCCAATATATGCTGCTCTGGGCCCCTTCTACTCCACCACTGGGTTTCTGCGTTGGACACATGGAGTAATTTAGTTAACTCATAAATTAAACAGACTCTTTGCTTTAGTTAGCGTTGGATCTGATCTCTTGGTGGTTTTGCAGGTTCAGAATCTTGGTACAACACTCACCAATTTGGCTATTCTGGTTGGTCAGTGAGCTCCAGGGATGTGCCTATCTGTCTTCTCAAGTGGAATTATGGACACATGCAATCATCCCTGACTTTCTATGACACCGGTATTTTAAACTAATTGGACTGTTTAAGAGAACAGTAGAATGTTGGAATGTTAGAATGTTAGAGTACATAAACTATGTTTTCCTGAGTAACAGGCCCTATGTCTGGGCTTGAGAGTGCACTGGTGCTAGGTCCTTATGGTGGCCTCTTTTTCCCAGCTGTATAGATATATAGGCAAAGAGAATGTATGACCAGTGTTAATAAATGGACAGGGGGGAGGGGCAGTAAGTCTTGTTTATTCCAGTTCTTCTTTGCCTGTGATTAGTCTCTTCTGGGGTGGGACAGGACTCTTTCTGGAATGAAGTCCTCATGACAAATCATCAAGAAAGGAAGAAACAATGGATTTGTTCATGGCTACCTTTTGCATGAAAATGTGCTAAAAAAATTAGAATAATATTTTGGATTTTATGGCTGGCTTTGAACAAAGAGATTTTGTATTCCATTACCACGTCTTACAAGAGGAATTCTATATTTGACAACTCACCTATGGGAAAATGTTGAGCTGTTATGGAAAAACAGTAAGAATTCAATCGTGCACTCCCAAGATAAAAGCAACATTTTTATTGGCATCTGGACTGAACAACAAAGCTAAGGCTTTGAAAGGGTAAGTAGCCCCTAGGAGTTCTTATAGCTTTACAGGTCAGGTAACAAGTGGTCTTTGCATTCTCTGCCTATTGAAAGAAATTTCCTGCGTAGTTAAGCATGTTTACAGGAACTGAAATTGCAGGAACAAACATTTTCTTTGCAGGTGGCAATAAAATATATAAACATTTGGCAAGTGGCAATAAAAATAAAAAGAATTTCTTTCTAAGGGAACAGGACCCACAGTAAGACTTTTGTCCAGGTAGCTGTGAGAATCTCCCCTTCAGGCTGTTTTCTGTCAGATGTTTGTCTTCTCAAGATAAAGACTATGAGCTTCATCAAGCAGGCAGACATCAGTGTACTTTATGTGAAAATTGAACTCATTCTACATCTACACAGCCTTACATTTCTAGGTTAGAATTTCTGTTAAGTTATTGGAACATACAGGCATGATTTAACTTTGTTAGGTGCATTATATAGGAATACAACATATGTATGTATGTATGTATTATGTATGTATGTATGTATGTATATGTATGCATCACTTTCTCACCACAGTTAGAGATGCAGGATGACAGGACAAATTCACAGAGAAACTTTGACTCTGCTTTAGCAATCCTGTCTTTTGATCCCTGAGAAGAGACATCTTTTAGATCAGAAAAATAAAAATGAATTACTGAGGCAAAATGACTTCCACAGAAGACTACAAAGAGATCTACAGAATATACATGTTTGCAAATGAGAATTATTGTGTATTACTATGAGTTACAGTTCATGAACAGGAGGACCCTGAATCAGGCAGTTTGCAAAGGTGCTTCCTTTGAGGAACAGGCTTTTTCCCTTTGAAGCCCTGGCTATGTTTGTATGAGCTCTGCTCACTGTGCTGCAGTCTCCTCTGAAACCTTTGCCGCAAGTTCCCATTCATTGTCCTGATCTCAAGGGCAGAGTGATTGACAGTTTGTAATCACCCAATAAGTTCCCTATTTTTGTAATATAAAGGAATGCTAAAGCTTTTCGGGGAATTACATTGACAGTCCATCAGAATAAATAAAAATAAATGGAATGCTACATGTCATAAAAACAAATGGAAGAGCTGGAAATAATCAGGAAACGAAGGGGCGGGGCCTGTGGTGGATTCACCAGGGAAGAATGGCTAACGTGGAATAAGAAGATTCAGTGTTACCATGGCCTGTGTTTGTGGGGGCTTCTGTTTGGTCCTGCCAGCTAGTCTGGTCTGCTCCATACCTGAAAGGGAGAAGCGTGGACTGAGGAAGGGAATAGAGTAGAGGCAAGAGATAGAGTTGGGACGGAATGCAGTGAACACTCAACTGCCCAGTCTTTTCATACCCTCATCAAAAGAGGGGGAGAAGGCAAAAGACATCCTTACCAGGATAAAAAGAACAAGCAAGCATAATCACCTGCTCAAAACCCACACCATCGAGGAACTACCTCATGAGTTAAATATTCTATTGTTCAGGTAGGACATGTAGAAACCAAACCTTATGGCAAGTATCCTGTTGCATTCACATCTTAGGTCAGACATTCTCTTGTCAAGATGAGACACACAATAGCTAGCTACATCTTAGGCCAAACATTCTACAGTTTGACCTTGAATGAGCAAAGGCAGGTAAAAGCTCTCTGATTAAGTCAGTTCTGTGGTTTTCCAGAAGTGCTTAGGTGGGGAACTGGGAAGATGGCAGACTCTCAGAGAAGGGGGTGAGATTTTTCAAGAGCCCAAATGTTAGAGCTGGAAAGATGACACAGCAGCTCACAGATGCCTAGGACTGCAGCTTCAGAGAAGACCACATGCTCCATGTGCTTCCATGTTTTCAGACCCACACAAACACACACATGTGCATGCATAATTGAAAAATAGGGAAAAGATCCCTATGTATTTATTTAAAAGTGAAATATCCCCACATAGACACGTGGGTTTGAAGGCTTGTTTCTCAAATGGTGATGCTGTCTGGGGAGGTTATGAAAACGTCAGAAGGATGTGGGTCTTTGAAGGTGAGAGCCTGACCCTGCTTTGGTTCTGTTCTCTGTTTCCCAATATGCCACTATTCAAGAATCAGTTGCCACATGGCCAGGATGCCATGGACGCCACTAAATCCATCCCATGACAGGCTAAAACCAGGATCAAAAATAAATCCTCCCCGGTTAACACAATCCTGTCAGTTATTTTAGCACATCAACACAAAGAGTATAAAAGTGTTTAGGGAAATAGAAATAGCCAAGGGGTCAAAGCAAATTGTAGAAAACAAGGCTAAGCAGTTTAAAGAAAAGAGCTCTGTTTAGATTGTTACACTCTCCAATGCACAGGGCTCTCTTACGGCTCACTCATATTGAGAGATACTTTATCAGAGGACAGAGATCCAGAAGGGATAAACGCATCACTGAGCATCCAAGTATTCTAGATAGCGTCTGAAGTTTCCAATTCAATGAAATCACTGAAAACTCTGGGCAAAACAAATTCAATAACTAGAATGCCCCCCCACATGCTTGTAATAACATGAACAAATCAACTATGCCTGAAAATTAGGTAAAGGCAAAAAGATACCATCTAGATTTATATTTTTCAGCACTTAATATTTCTGAAAGACAAAAAAGGCTAGATTCCTTTTTATAAAAAGAAAGCTAGAGGCCCAAGGGAGAATAACCCAAATTCACACACCAAGTAGAGAAGAACTATCACTACCGCTAACATCACACATCCACGGCTGGGTCCATCTGCCACCACAGGAAGATGAGGTAAGAAAGTTTCCACTTTGGAGGTGGCTTCTCCGTGTCTTTAATGCAGTCATGCTACTGCATAATTTTAAGTCAAGAAACTCTCTAGAGTATTTCCTACATGTTTTGGCAATTTAACTGAAGGGCTAGTGGTTCTAACACACACTTTGAAAAACACCATGCTGTGCTCTGGTGCCTTTTTTATGCAGAGATATTTTTCTCTGAATTCCTTTCTGAGCATGAAGAGTCGTCTTCAATCAGTTCATCCTAATAAAAATGAAAGCCGTAACAATACGCTAGAATTCAATTGAATTTAGAAAATAACAGCCGTGTATGAAATAGTACTGTTGACCCTCTCTGTCAGGTTTCTGTAAAGAGTTACATTCAAATTAACAAACAAACACCTTTAAACATTTATATATTTGTCATGGTAAGGTAGTCACAGAAGCAGGAAATTGATAGTGCTAGCTGCTTTACATTGAAATTCAAGGAAAAGGAGAAACCAATGTCCCAATGTTGTCTGCCCAACTAGTTCTCGTCCCAACTAGCTTATTTCTCCTTTGTATAGTTCAAGGATCCCCATCTAAAGAATGGTACAGTCCACAATGGGATGAATCAATTCACAATCAAGATAGTCCCCCAAAGACATGACACAGGCCAACCTGATTAGCTAATTCCTCAACTGAGGCTCCCTTCCCAAGTGAATCTAGTCAATTGACAACAAACACTAAACAGGACAATAAGTAAAAATTATCAAGAATTCATTATTTGACCAATAGAACAGTTCTGAGTCGACGCAGTCTCTTCTGTGTTGCCTAGATAAGGAACCTGAGGCTGCAGGAAGTTTCCATCTATTCATCGGAGGTTTACCTAGAGAAACCTCTGACCTTTTGTTCAACATCCATGTTCACAGGGGAGTCATCGCTGAGCATGTTTTCTCTGGTAAACTTTCAAAAAGGAAGTAATTCTCATTCAAGTGAACAGTGAGTGGCTCCATCATTAATGTAGCACTGGGTGTCAATCCTCGCAAGTAAGATGGCATGAAAAGTCAGAGAAGGGAAGAACTGGATAGGGTGAATCAGGCAGAGAAGGAGAGAGATGGCCAGAGATGCCTTTCCCCCTTACGGCAAACGTTTACTAGAATGTCTTCGCATTTTCACTCTAATAAGCAGACCACAGAGAACCTCAGTGTCACTTGCTGTCTGCAACGGAGAGGCCTGTGTGTGGCCTTCATCCCTCAAGCCCGTAGAGCATGGCATTTCTGCTTTCTACTCCTCCTAACAGTGCTGAGAGAAGTAACAGGTGCTGTCACTTGTGATCAAAGCCCCTGCACCTGGAGGACATCGCATGAGGCCTCTAACACTGAGCAAACCACAGACAGCAGCTGCTTCTCTCCCATACTCCAGGGGCATGCTGGGAAGTCCAGCTCAGTCACATTCCCTTGGCTCAAGGCAGATCCTGCACTGTCCAAATCGAACCCCTGTCCCTCTCCATTTATTGTATTTATCACGAGAAAGCTCCAGGCTCTTTTTCTCTTGCTTTAACCTATTTCAGAAATGCTGACCTTGTTAAGGCAAATCCTTCTTACGTTTTTTTTTTGGACAGACACATAATATTTTTTAAACCAGTCTACAGAGCCAAAACTTAGGTATAGATTTAAAACATATTCTAATGGTTGTTCTGAAAATAATGTCTTATTAAGTAGATAAGTATTTTATTATACATTGATGAAAAGTAAGGATAAATGCACTTAAATTATAGAGTAGAAGGATAAAAAAAATCAAGTCAGTTAATATTTAACTTCAATATTTATTGTAAAGTAACCACGGCTCTCTGTCCCTTATCTGCCCATATATACAGAGGGGGATTGGGAAATAAGAGAACAGGAGTGTATTAAGATTCTGTCAAGGATTCACAGTGGGTTGGAGTGGGGGAGACTAACTTGGGAATTAGGGAATCTGAAAGACTGTCTACCATGAAGCTCTTACTAGGTTAGCATACATTAACCTAAAATTTCAAGCATGTTTTTCCTCTGTTTTTTATTTCTAAGATTTTTTAAAAAATAATTTGTATTTCCTACTCAATGTAGTATATCCCTGGTGCATAGAAGTTACAACAAGCTGGGTTCTAGAGTCCACCCAAATACTTTTGCTTGTGTATTTCTTCTCTTTCTCTCAAGTCCACCATTCCAACATCAGCAGCCATTGACATTTCTCATATCTGATTCTAGCCTGTAAACTCTTAGAAAGTGAACCTGTTGGGGGAGGAGAGCTCTAAAATTCTGTCTGCTGGACATGATCCAACCATTTCACCATGAGCTCACAGTAGCTGCTGTTATCTTCCCAAGATCTTGATAAGATGGGCCCATCAACAGTCCATCATGGATAAAGGACAGCATCATGAGAAGGGGTTCATAGCACCCACCCTATTCTCTGGATGCTGCAAGGTAGGTGTGCACTCATAATAATAGTTAGAATGTGTTGCTAGAAGGACTTTGTGGAGGTCTGTGGTTCCCTTCTTCATTTGTCTGAGATATTAATTGTTCATTTATTTACCCAAATATTGCTTCAAGCATAATTGGCAGAGGGATCATTTTGAAGAACTTGTGTGCATGTTTGTTTGTATAATCATACATGCTATGGACACAGGCTAAACTGAGACATAGTTAGGATTGGAGGAACCAGAGGGGAAAGGGGCATCACAAAAACACTGCCCACAGAATCAACTGACTGGGATTCATGGAGCCTGTAGGGGTCTGACCTGGGTTCTTTACAGATATGTTATAGCTGAGTAGCTAGGACTTCTTGTGGGACTGCAAACAGTGTGAGTAGGGGCTGTCTCGGATTCTTTTGCCTGCTCATAGGACTCTTTTCCTCCTACTGTGTTGCCTTTTCCAGCCTTGATATGATGGTATGTGTCTGGTATTAATATACTGTATTATGCCTTTTGGTTAATGTCCCCGGCAGTCCTGCTCTTTTCTGAGGGAACACATGTGGGGTGAATCTGGGGGAGATAGGAGGTGAGGAGAACAGACTGGCAGGAAGGGAGGCAGAGCAAACAATGGTTTAGATGTTTCATATGGGAGAAGAATAAAAAAAAAATTCTACCTTGTTTCTTTGAGTCTAATTTCCTAATGGGACCCGACATTCATTGGTCAGTCTAGGCTAGCTGGCCACAGATTTCCTGAGATTCTCTTGCTTCTGTCTTTCTTATTCTTAGATTATACATACACTGAAATGAAACTCTTGACTTTTTGCCTCAGTTGGTTGTGGTAGCTAACATGATCTTCAAGCTTTCACTGTCTATGTTAATTAATACCAACACTCTCCAAGGCAAGCCAATGAAGCTACCACGATACATGTTGTGACTTTGTGGGCCAATTCCTCTATTTTTCTTGGAGTAACAATGTTACTATTTGCTGAGGATGTGGTGTGGTGGTAGAATGTTGTCTAGTATGCAATAAACTCTGAGTTGCAGTTCAGTCCTTCCTGTTGCAAACTAATAAACAAATAGCAACAAGAAGAGGAACATCAACACACCCCTGCTGCTGTGGAACATAATAACATATTTTATAGAGTAATACTTAAAACGAATGGGTTATTTTAGTTGGTGGCTCTTTATTAACCCAGACAGTTCCTAGCATGCTATTATTAGGAGTAGAGAGCTGTGTGTGTGTCTCCTACATATCAGCAAAGTCTAGCGACTCACATCATTAGCATCAGAACCAAGAAGACTGAGTTGGAAGGGTCATTCATGTCTAGGAGTTCAGAATCTCAAGACTAATGTAGACAACAGAGGGGCACCATTTTAAACAACCAGGTAAGCAAACAAACAAAAGACAAGATCACAGTAAAAAACAAAGCAAAACAAAACGCCTGTTTCCAGCACCATACCAAAGATGAGAGTCCAGTGTCATAAGCTGTAAACCTGCCTGAAATTGTCATGTGCACTGTGACAGGTGGACTACACCTCACTCAGGGAATAAAGCTGAATATGACAAATGCATTGTATCTCAAAGATAACACTGTGCATTGTGAGTCTGAGTTATCTACTGCTTATAAAAGGAGAGGAGAGCTGGTGAAAAGTCTCATCAAGCCGATACCCACACAGTGAAAGGAGAAAAACAACTCTCTGAAAGCTCTTCTCTGGCAACCACATGTGCACTGTGGTATGGGCTCTACCTACACACAAAAGCAATTTGAGTGAAAACACATTTTTTTTTTAGGAAGGGAAAGAAAGAGTAAGAGGGGGATAGACTCGGCAATGTCACTCGTAAACAAAATTGTTACTTGAGTAGAATACTACAAGCTCTTTCCCTGATACCAATATGAGCAATAATTACAGGGAGCTGTTGTCTTCTAGTCTTCGTGGACACTACACCACTGTGCATAAACCGGCACAGCTACACTTACAGTTACATATAATTAAAAGTGGAATCTTTCAAAGGGGTGAAACAGAGTTTATGATTTTTCCCCCGAAATGTCATTGTTTATATTAATATCGAGAAGCCACTGAGTCTGTTTTGCAGATTAAAAGTTAAGAGAGCATAATATAAGTAGTATTGCTGTTGAATAATTTTAGTATATTGATGCTCATGATAGCAATATTGAAAAAAAATTCTCTTTCAGCACGTGCGTATCATAGATATGGCTCAGCATGGTGCTGTGTTCCTGTGGAAGTAAATGAGAGGGGAGGTGGGTCTGAAAATCCCTGATCCCACAAAGTCAGTGAAGTGTGGTTAGCAATGCTAGCCTTACTTGTTTTGCAAATACAAATGAAACAGCTTGAGCCGTGTCTTGCATTTGCCCACATTGAGTACAAAGGGTGAGCCAGGCTTGATATTCCAGTACATTTGAGATGGAAGCAAGAGGACCAGGAGTTCAAGGCCAGCCTTTGTTAAAAGGCAAGTTTGAAAAGCAAACAAAATGAAGAACAGTGTTCACCGGCCTTGGTACTTTCCAAAAGGATGAACTACACAAAGCAACTATAAAAATTCAGCGTTTGCTTTACCTCCATGTCTGCACTGTGAATGCCTTTCACTGGGATTCCTCGCAGAGGCCCCCGTCACTCGGCTTTGTATGTGGCCTCAAGGAAACCCTGCCACTTTAAATGGTGTTATGCCTTAGTTTCTTCTTGAACACTACTCAGTATACGTTTTGTAACATGCAGAGAAGTGGGGCACACACTGCCCATAAGTGTCTTCTTTCACTGTGTCAAGCCATATGTGATAGACTCATGGGAACCTGTCTGCTGGCTCCCAGGGACACGGGAGACACTCCATCCAGTTGTTACGGATAAAATACTGCATGTGTTGGCAAGATACAAACGCAAGCCAAGTTGTCTGTAAATTTGGGACCAAGTAACTTCCTTACTCCCAGTCACAGTAGTGAACTTCCAGCACAGTGTCACATCTGACCATTTATGCACAAGCAACACAACAATGAAGAGAACAGTGCTACGGAAACTTGAGTCCAGTATATTTTTTATAAACGGTGATTTAAAGGGAGCTGCACAGCTGGAATTGAAGTGAAGGAGTTGTCGTCTACAGTTCTGCATCCTGCTCTGTAACTCTCTCAGCGGGTTGTTTCAAACCAGAGTCACAAGAGATACTGGCTTATGTGTAAGGAAAGAAACTAGGAGGTATCAGAAGCCCTGAAGAATTCCATGCTAATTTACGTTACACGGTAACGTACTATATAATTTTGTTAGAATTCAGGGGAATTATTCCTAGGTAGTTTTATTTCACCTGTCATTTTTCTTTCTAATGTTTTTCAGTTATAATAAAATATATTTACGGGATAAACATAAAAACATGAGTAAAGGAAACTTTAGTTTGGCAGTGCACACTTGCAACCTATGCCCGTGGGTTGTAAAGTCATGAAGATCAGAACTTCATAGTTACCTTTGGCTACATTGCAGGTTCAGGGCCAGTCAAATGCACACATGCACTCACTTCAATATCCACACATAATCATTTGTAAAAAAAAAAAAAAGTCTTATCAAATTAGTATCTATAAATAACAACTATGAATATTTTGATAAGTCTCCTTCAAGATTTTAGTTTCTGATAAAAACCTGTTTTTATCTTTCAATATATATATATTTTTTAGCACAATATATATGCTATAAACTAAAATGCACATACAAAAACACGTAAACATATTTGGATTTCTTACTGAAAATCCCTGACAGGATACTAAATCTTTTACATAATTTTGCTTCTTCAAAAGTTGCTGCTGATAGTTTTTATTATTTTTGATTTCTAGAAAGTTTATAATAATTTTGACAACTTGTAAAAAAACATCAGAATGCAGTTCACCATTTTAATTAATTTATATATTAGTTTTAATTTATTTGTATTTTACCCAATGAAATTATTCCAACAGGAATGTTATGGAAGCAATATAGGAATGTTATGAAAACAAACGGTGTAGTTATTAGCTGGCTCAAATTTTCTATCCCACACATATACACATAAAATAAATAATGAGAGAAATATAAGTAATGCATTATGAGTAATCTCATGATGGTGAGAACTTCATAGAGTAAACTTAGACAAAGAAAGGTAGGATAGAATACACATATATGAACATATATATATATACACACATATATATATATGTACATACATATAAAATTTATCTTACTGTTCCTAAAACTATGATGAACAAAATAGCAAAAGATTAAATTTAGCAAGGAAGAAGTTGATGCATTTCAAAGATGAAAAAGACAACATATATATGATACTGGAGATGTCATAACAGACCATAATATTTTATAGTAACTTTATATATCTATTATGTATATGTAAATACATGCATGTATGTGTATATGCAAACTATGCGCACACACATACATATATACAAATAAATGTATATAGATACATATACCCATATATATGAAACTGTACTACATGACTATGATAAAAACATACAGTATAGTAAATTCATACCATGGTCAAATAGCAGTTATCACCATCAAGTACTATGTACCATAAGCAACTGTATGCACTGTAGTTTTATATTGGATGCAGGATAGTAGTCTTGTTGTCCTCTCCCATTTCTTAACAGTTATGGGAGTAATGCTACAATTAGTTACGGCAGCCATAATGGCAATAGGGAATTTTCAATTCTGTTATAATCTTTGGACACCACCATCAGGACTGCAGCGTGCTGCTGATCAAGCTATGGGTATGAAGTCTGTGTCTAAAAATTCAAACAATCCGCAGTTCACACATTTTAGGGTAGCCTGAAACCAAATCAGTACACCTTCAGTAGACAGTGTACTGGGAAGGATACATTTTTTGATCATCTCCCAAGTCATGTTCTGAGATAGGATGCATTGTTGTAATGTTGCTGCAGGCAGATCCAAACTACTGTCCCAAGGCAGTGGAATATCAACAAGTAAACTATACACTGCCAGGACCTTTTAACCAAGCAAAGCTATTTTGTATTCAAGGCCTATTAAATTCACTTAGGCTTCTGATACTTCCCACTTATGATAGGTTTCAGAGCTATAGCCAGTAAAAGTCAAGCATCATGTCTCTTGGGGCTTTTGTTTCTAAGAAAACCTGTCCATAAAACAATCACACAGTTTGCCTAGTTGAGTGTGTGCTAGCCAATAGAAGAATGGCTTTCCCAAGTTTGCTCCCATGTAAAGAGGAAAAGTTACAGTAACATTACTGTTACAACTTGACAGGTTTTTTTTTGCTATGTAAACTAAGATTTCTACATCATTTGTTAATAAGAGATACTCATTTAAATTAACAGGATTCTCAATCACCATGCAAGGCTCAGTACCTCATATGTTAGTCCATAATATTTCATAGCATGTTTTCCAGAAGTGGAATATAAACTCCACACTCAATTTTTTTTTCTCAACAGTATTCTCAGGCTGTTTCTCATTTCTCCATTAGAACCTGACCATTGAGGAACCCAGCTGATAATATTTTATCAAATTTTCAGAGCTAGGGAGATAGCTCCTCATTAAGAAAGCATAGTGTTCCTACAAAGACCTGAGTTTCATTCCTATTCAACATTAACTGGCCACAGTTCCTATTACTCTAGTACTAGGGGTTATGATGCTTTCTGCTGGCCACTGTGGCCATCTGTAGTATTCAGATGTATACACACACACACACACACACACACACAGAGAGAGAGAGAGAGAGAGAGAGAGAGAGAATGCACACTTAAAAACAAATTTAAAATATTTTATAAGTTTCTTGACTTTAAAACATGCAATTTCACTCCTTCTGCTACATGATCTTTGCAAATAAATACAATCTTAGGTTGTTTTAGCACAAATAGGAAAAAATGTACTATTCATAACTAAAAAGAGGGGATATTGTCAACTATGGCTTTTGACTGGCTATGACAGTTTGAAGGAGAATGGCCCCCATGCACTCCTGTGTGTTAATGCTTGGTCCCTGCTGATGCACTGTTCGGGTAGGAATAGGAGTTGTGGCTTTGTTTGCGCACTTATGTCCTTGTTGGAGGAAGTGTTTAGCTGGGGTTGCCTTTGAGGTTTCAAAAGCCTACGCAAGGCCCAGTGTCTCTCTTCCTGCCCGTGGATCCGTATGTAAAGTTCACAGCTACTTCTCTAGCACCATGTCTGCCTGCCACCATGTTCACTATCATGATGATAATGAACTAAGCTTCTGAAACTATAAGGCAGTCCCCAATTAAATGCCTTCTTTGTGGTCTGTCTTATTCATGACATCTCTCCACAACAATAGAATAGTAACACTGCCCTCTTCCCATTTAGACTCTTTCTCCTGTCATTAGCCTTTATAAATGGAATTAATTCTTTCATATATATATTTCTTATTTTACATATTGATCTCAGTTCCCTATCCTTCCAACTTTCTCCCATTTCCCCCAACACTCCACAGAGAAGGTGATGACTTCCAGGAGGGATCATCAAAATCTGTCAAGTCATTTGGAGTAGGGCCTAGGCCCTTACCCCTGCCTCTAGGCTAAGTGAGTATCCCTCCATGGGGAAAATGCTCGCAAAGTCCTTTCATGCACCAGGGATACATACTGGTTCCACTGTCAGAGACTGTAGACTACCCAGGTCTTTTAACTGAGACCCACGTTCAAGGGGTCTGAGTGGGTCCAATGCTGGTTTCCCAGCTATCAGTCTGGGGGGGCCATGAGCTCCCTCTTGTTCAGGTCAGCTGTCTCTGTGGGTTCTGTTGCCTGGTTATGACCGCTTTCCTTATCACTCCTCTCTCTCTGCAACTGAATTCCAGGAGTTCAGGTCAGTGTTTAGCTGTAGGTATCTGCTTCTGTTTCTATCAGCTACTAGATGTGGGCTCTATGATGGCACATGAGTTAGTTATCGATCTCATTATCAGGGAAGGGCATATAAGGTAGCCTTTCCACTGTTGCTCAGATTGTTAGTTGGGGTCATCCTTGTAGGTTTCCGGACATTACTCTAATTATTCTAGAATCAGTTTCTCTTCAAACCTGTAATGGCTCCTTCTATTCCGGTATCACTTTCTTTTTTCTCTTTCTTTCCTTCTTTCTTTCTTTCTTTCTTTCTTTCTTTCTTTCTTTCTTTCTTTTTCTCTCATCCATCCACCAACTCAATCTTCTTGGTTCTTCATGTTTTCCTCTATTACCATTCTCTTTCTGTTAACTCCATCTCCACTCACTGCCCCCCCACTCCCAATATGCTCATGAGGTCTTGTTCCTTTCCCCTTCTCTTAGGGACCTTGGAATCAGTATGGCAGTTCCCCAGGAAAATGGGAATCAGTTTACTACAGGACCGGGCAGATCCCCTCTTAGGCATATACCCGAATGATCCACATCCATGCAACAAAGACATCTGTTCAACTGTGTTCATAGCAGCATTATTTGTAATAGTAAGAACCTGGAAGCAACCTAGATTCCCCTCAACTGAAGATGGATAAAGAAGATGTGGTACATTTATACAATGGAATACTACTTATCGGACAAAATAAAACAAAAATAATGGAATCTTGAAATTCCCAGGCAAATAGATTGAACTTGAGGAAACCATCCTGAGTGAGGTAACCCAGTCACAAAAAGAGGAACATGGTATGTACTCTCTCCTATATGGATTTTAGACATAGAGCAAAGGATCGCCAGCCTGTAATTCACACTGCCAGAGAAACTAGGATACAAGGAGAAACCTAAGAGATTCATACAAGGAATTAATTCTTTCTTCAGGGTGCTACAATTATGTGCATTGAAGGATGATACTCCTAAACCAGTGATCTGATAAGGGTAAAGCATCTGGCTCTGCAGTCCTTGATAGATGGCTCTAGCCATTTCTTTGTTCAGTTCAACTGCCTGCAGAACTGGCAGAAGGTCACTTGACAAAAATCTGAGTATTTTAATCAATTAAATAATAGAATTTCTGCTCTAGTTACATTAAAAAAACACAAGCACATTCTGCCGTTGGTTGACATTTAAGCTCCAGGGGAAGTCTGGAGTTGGCTGCTGTCTTTTCAACCTGATGGGCATCCAAAACAAATATCTCATTTTTAGTTAAGATTATCAACGGATATCAAAGTTTTAGCATAAAAATACATCTACTTCCTTCATTCTGAGGCATTTCAATATATATTTTGTTGGCTTAAGAACCAACCAGGCTATTTTTCTAAGTCATAATCAGAATAGGAATGAGGATAACAGAGGATATCCAGTTCTCTCAAAAGATCCAGTAGATTTTCCTAAGTATTCTCTGCATGTACTTACCCACCATCGAAGTGGGTGGAACATTTGCTTTTTGTGAGTTCTATGGATATATGCAAGCAAGCTTGACTTAGCTTGGTCCTTCTTAAATGTGGGTTCCTCAAAGAACAAGAATAATGTTTGCTTACTTTGCAAACAAGCTCATCTTTTGACTTTGGAGGTCTATGTCCATTTTGGTAAAGCTGATGGCAGAGATAGGTAGATTCCTGGTGATCACCAGCCATTTGGCCTAGCCATCACTGAGCTCTGGATTCAGAGACCCCCACCTCAAAAGAGAAAAAGGAAATAGTAATAAGGTGGAGAATGATCGAGGAAGACACCCAATATCAACATCTGCCTCCACATGCATACACTATGCATATGTACCAAATGTACACACATGAACATGTTCTCTCTCTCTCTCTCTCTCTCTCTCTCTCTCTCTCTCTCTCTCTCTCTCTCTCTCTCTCTCTCTCTTTGAACTGAACTATTTTTCCTGGTTGGTAGAATAATGCTCATAAGACTTGGATAGAAACAATTCACAAGTTCCAGGAAGCCCAGGAAATGGAGACGATTCATGAGATCCCTCCCTAGGTTAAATCAGTAGTAACAATCATTTGTGAGATAGACTGTCTAACTGCCCAACACACCTGCATATCTAACAGGAAGTCCTGATAAAGTTGTTGAAGTTATTACCCATGCTAAATGTGGTTTATGTTATATTTTATTTGTGTGTGTGTGTGTGTGTGTGTGTGTGTGTGTGTGTGTGTGTGTGATATAGGGGTATTTGGCTCCTCGCCAATGCATTTTAAGGAAGATCGATAAACTCACTGGGTTGTCAAGTTAGACTAATGGAATTATTCTTTGGATTGTGTGTGTTCATATCTCCTTATGAAAAGCCATATATCAGCTTACTAATGCTGCTGCTTTCACAAGTGGACTATTCACATTTCACACAAAAATTTTCAAACATGAGAATATGCCCACTATTAAAGAAATATGCTGTTAAATACTTAACTAAGCAAAGCAATAAATGGTCTTACCCAGTGATGGGCCTACTATGCTACAATACTGATGTATCACGCAAAATGGACCTATTGATACAGTAGTATTATTGAGATAACCTCAAATTTCTGCTTGTATTTGAGGCCCATACCACAGGAGGCACTTCATGTCTGGAACTGAAATCCTGATCAAAAGCTGATTCATAAGGAGGTCATCGGTCCTAGGGAGAATCTACTACTACTTTGTTCAACATATATAGTGTCAAAATGCATTCTAAATATTTGTTTCAGTACCATAGACAAGTGCTGGATTTAGTGTTGATCAGTGAACCTTCTATTTTTTTAGTGAACAAAACTAAATGTAGAGATTCATTATTGCCTAAACTGTTGAGAATATGTAATTGTAGAGTTCCAGACCCTAAAACAGCCATCTATGTGAGTCACTATTCTCAGAGAACATCCCGAAAAGGGATTGGAAAAGTATAAGAGCCAGATGACGGCGAGGAGAGCTTGTAAATGACATCTCTTGTACATGACAAACAAATTACGGTCATGAGCTCAACATCCAAACTTGCCCGCAATATTTTCACAGTCATCCATTCATGGATGGAGCAGGTGTTCATGATACACCCTGGGAAGCCAGTGGCATTCACTACAGGAGGATGAGACATTGTCTTCAGACTTTTAGCCACTGGTGAATCTCACGTACTCCACTAGTAGGTACAGAGCATGTACATATTAACATCCCTGGTTAAACTCCTGGCTCACAAAGCCACAAGCAAACCAAACAAGAAGACGTGAAGATCGGAGGGAAACTTGAAAGGAGCTGGTGAGAATTCGAGGAAGGAAACAGAGGGTTGAAGTAAGTGTCATCACAGAGCATTATGTCAAAAATAAATTCAATAATAACAAAACATCAAACTTTCAAAATTTAACATGCCAACAAAACTGCACTTAAAATCTCAAAGGCATATAAGAAATAATGATCAAACAATAACTTTTAACACAATAGTAGTTTTATTATTAGTGAAGTGATCCTGAAAAATAAGTAAACATGTTTGAAAATTAATACATTAATTATTAAAAGCAAGTCAAATAGCACATTAAAACAAATCAATGGAACTAGAAAATCACATGTATACTTGCTTAATGAAGATGATATAGTTGGCTTATTGTATACCTGAGATTATAATATATGTGAGCTGATTTTGTAGCTGTGTAGAAAACTGGGTCATTAGGTAACATCTATAACCAAAATAAATTTTAGAGGCTAGAGAGAGAGAGAGCTCAGAAGTTAAGAGCACTGGTTGCTCTCACAGAGGACTGAGATTCAGTTCACAACATTCACATGGTGGCTGACAGACATCTGTAACTACAGTTCAGGATCCAATAGCCTCCTTTAGTTGTTTGTGGACATTGACTGCATGTACATGGTGTACATGCATGCATGAAAGCAAACATTCATACATTTAAAAGAAAAACAAATGAAACTTCAAACACATGAATAAATTCTAGGCAAATTCATATTTAGTGAACAAGAGCAACAACTCATAAATAATTAGAAAAGGAAAAACAGAAAACATGTATGCTACTTTTAGCAGGCTAAAATAGCTGAGTAGATGTATTATCTCTTAATGGTAATGGCAATATTTCTGAGTTTTTATGTAGTGCGTCCAATTGTATCATTTATGACCTTTTAAAAATAATGATATTGATAGCGTTCAAAATGTAGTCGTGTTGGACTTAAATAAAGTCCAGTTGCAAATGGCTCCATGGAAATGCAACTGGACAACACATCGTAATTAAAAATGCATAGCCTTTGACCATCATGAACTTGCCTTCTGCTCTATGGTGAAGATGGAGGAAGCACACAACACATAGCACTGGAGCCCAGTTACACATTGTTCCTTCTTAGTACTTCTTAATAGCACCAAGAGCCTGGATATATGTCAGAATATGGCCTTTGGACTCTTTATGCTGGGACAAAGATTTGTAAACCCATCTGGCCAAAGAGTACATGAAATAACTCTTTGTCTAAGAATGAGTAAATGTGTTCAATATTTTACACTTTTATCTAAATGGAGAAGTTTTACCTAGTCTTTCCTAATAGCATGAGGTAATTAAGATCTTCAGAACTCTTTCATACTTCACAAGTGGATATTTCTCTCAGAACAGTGAGCTAATTTATGCATTATATGTGCTTGCTGGTCTGCTGGTGTATGAGTGTGATCACACACACACACACACACACACACACACACACACACCAACCAAAAGGTGAACATTCCTAATAATTTGATTACAGGATATAGCTTGGATTTTCATGTTTGAAGGTACATTTTTATCTTGACCTCTAGTCCTGCAGGCTACTGTGAAATCAAAAGCATTTCAGAATAAAGTCAAATGTGAGACCAGTTGGACCAACCGACTGCTGAATCCTTGAACACATTCACATACCAAATGCTCTGAGAAGGCCTTACAAAAAGGAAATGAATGCAATTCCATTTTGTTTAGACTTATTTCAAGTTATCTGGCTACAGAATTTTTGTCTTTAAATAACAAATTTAACAATCTGTGTAACATACTCTAGGAAACCTGTTAAGTCTGCCAGATTTGTTTTCAGAGTCTAGAGAAAATAATAAATGAAATGAAGCATGGGTGGATACAGCGCAGCACTGCTGCTTAGGGTTTACAGACTTGAAAGGAATGCACCCAGGGCAATGTCAAAGAGGCCATAGCAGGACCATGCCAGCCATTTTACATTTTCACTAAGGAAGACTAAATCATAGTTTGTCTGAAGTAGAGGGATAGTAAATATCATCACACTCAGTTTTTCACTTTTGCAAAAGTAATGAAACTAAGAGGAAAAAAAATACCTGGTTTTTTTGATGCCCTAACTAGATGTTATGTTGATGCCTTAACTAGATGAGAATGAAACTTTAAAGTTTGAGAATGGTGGATTTTTTCCTTACTTACTTTTTTATTAATCATGTCATGTTGGGCAAATTATTCACTCAGTTTCAAAAGTTTCATTTGTTGTTGTTGTTGTTTGATTGTTTATTTTTCCTGAACTCAAAGCACAAGATGAAATAGGTGAAATGCACAACCCATGGTGGTTGCTGATGGGAAGTGCTCATTGGTGAAATGGTCACACCACTGGGCAGTGGTGGCACATGCCTTTAATCCCAGCATTGGTGAGGCAGAGGTAGGCAGGTCTAAGTGAGTTCAAGACCAGCTTGGTCTACAGAGTGAGTGCCAGGATAGGCTCCAAAGCTACACAGAGAAACCCTGTCTCAAAACAAACAAATGAAAAAACAACCAAAAAAAATAGACAGAAAGAAAGGAAGCATAAAAATCACAATTAAAAAACCCAGTTGGTCCTCTATTTTATGTCCCTCCTTCATTTGTTTGTCACTAGCCAAATAAGGCAAAATTCTCTAGAAATAACACAACCAGGATGAAAACAGATAGTTATGAGAGGTGATAAAAAAAAATGATAAGCAGTAGAAAGAGAGATAATAAGACATAGTGAATGGAATAGTAGATAGAAAGATACACAGATGGATAGATAATAGAAAGATGATCAAAGAGAAATCGATCTTATATAGTAGAGATAGAGATAGATGATAGATAGATAAGTAGATAGATGATAATAGAAATATTACATAAGATAGATGACAATAGTAGATAGATAAATAACTGATAGAAAGTTATCGCTGTATATAATGTATTTTTATAAATAATTGGTTCATATAATTATGGAGGTAGACAAATGTTCAGACCTGCCGGATGAATTTATAGAGTAAAATGTACAGTTGCCAGAGACCTAGGGCAGTGAATGATCTCGTTCTGGTCCAAGTCCAAAACTCAGAGGATGAAAACCCCAGGAAGAACAACTATTCCTAACTGAATTGAAGGCATATAAATATCAGCATCGATGTTTGAAAGCAGGCTGAAAAGTTATTTTCTACACACAGTAAAATCAGACATTTTCTTGTCTGCAGCCCTTTCCACTTGTGGGCCTCAGCCCATAAACAATGAGAGGACAGTCTGCTTTTACAACTCAACCAAGTTGTAGTGTTTAAATGTGAATGCCTCCACAGACTCGTGTATTTAAATTCCTTAGAAAGGAACTTGACTTCTATAGCAGGACCTCTTTCAGGGTGCTTCCCTAGCGCGCTTCTCCAGGTCTCTCCCCCGCACGGGTGGCACAAGGCTGGCACCTGAAGTTTTAATGTTGAAAGATTCACAAACACTGTAAAAACTAGAATCTTTTGTACAGGAGAATGAATGGCTGATTCCTGAGTTCACCTTGACACTGATTTAGAGCCTGTGAACAGTGCCTTATTTTGGAAAATGAATGTGTGCAAAACTGATGTATACATCGTCAATACCGTAATTAAAGCCAGATGGTTTCGCACCTGGATGTGTCTGCCCTGGGTTGTGGTTAGTTGAATTGTGGGCAAGCTCTTGAACCGATCCTGGTGAGTTCATTCTGCTAAGAAATGACCTTTGCAATTGCTCACCCATAGTTCTGTAAACTCCTCTGCTTTGGCTGCCTGGGCTGGTGAGGCTGTACCAGCAGGCGGTTATAGAGGGAGGCTCAGGGCTGGAAGCAAAAGACCTTGTACCTGCTGATTTGTTCTGTCTCTGCCAGTGGCAACATGCAAAGACTGTCCATCTCAGCAACCGTCCCTTCAGGACAACCTTAATTCGCTTTGTGCTTTTTCCAACTGTGACAGAACAGATAACTGAAAACCAGCAAGCTAAGACAGATCTCCTCCCAGAAATCCTGGCTCCTGTTGAACCACATCCAGGCTGTGTCACTCCCCCAAGATCTGGTAAGGCCTCTCCTCTAAGATCAAAGACCCCACCATCAGCTGAGATGCAACCTAGCTCATCAGCCTGCCTTTCATCTTTAAGTATCTAAGTTTAATGGATTCTTGCTGGCTTCCTCCAGAAGCCAACTTTTTGGTATCTTGATAAATCTCTATGGCTTTGTGAATAACCTAATTAATAACAGTTCACCCCGCTAACAATTCTTTATATTTTAAAATTCTCTGTTAAAATAGCATGTAGTTTCTGTCTCCTGACAACAGCCAACAAGCAGAAGTAACCTGGTATTAGCAATAAGAAATGTCAGTCTTAACTAACATGTGGGAAAAGTCGGGAATGGATAGATAGCGTACCAGCTGGACAATGTCCATAAAACATGGTGTTAAAAAGCAGCAGAAGGTAGACCATTTGACTCATTGATATGATGGGATCATGCATTATTTCTTCATCTTTGAATTATATCTTAGCATGCTAACATTCAAAGAGATGCCATGTTGGTGATTTTCATATGAACTTTGGGATTACTTTCTAAGATAAAATCATTTGAGGACTGCTGGAGAGATGGCTTGCAGAGGATCCAAACAGACACATGGCGGCTCAGGACTGGCTGTAACTCCTGTTCCAGTGGATCTGACACCTTCCCATGGCTTTCACAAGTATTAGAAATGCAGGCAGTGTGCAAGCATATACTCAGGCATATATATATATATATATATATATATACATATATATAATAAAATGATAAATCTTTAAAATTTATCTTAGTATGACACAAAGTTTTAGAATAACTTAAAGATGTTTTATGTATTTATTTTAAAAATGTAATACTTTTATTCAAGGATATACTATATTAGTAATTAAATGTTATGACCTCTTACACATTAAAATATGCAGAAAGACTCAATCAGGACTAACAGAACTAAACATTAACTCTTCATTTAAAAGTAACAATTTTAATATAAATATTTGCTTGACCATCTTTTCTATAGGTCAGGTTTACTGTAATAATTAGCCAAAGATGTATGCTCAGTTTAGTGTTGTGGTCCTTGCTTGTCCCATGGGTGAATACCACCATTTTCCCTTCAATCATACAGGAAATTTGACACTGATTGATAAGCTCCACCTTTAGTAATTCCCCCGTTCCCTTCTGCCATGTGAGTATATCTACTCTCACATAATTATCCTATCTTCCTTATTTCTTACACCTCCATCTTTACTTGCTTGCAACTGTTTGTCAGATTGGAACTCATAGGATTACTTTACTCAGAAAGACTTGAAAATGGTATGAGGAGCCAGAATGACATGTGATCTGAAAGCCAAGGCCCATTAGTTGAGAAAACAGATTTCAACAACTGCATCTTATGAGTAAAATTGGATATGAGATCAGGTGGAGTGGGGTAGGTTTTTCATCTTGGACTCTTGAGAGAGACAAGCCTTGTAAGCATTTATAATCACAAAATTCTTCTGCATGTGGCTAACTCTGAATTAGACTGAAATTTCTCCCAGTCATTAATTACCTAGGACTGCTTGGATGGCTCAGTAGATGAAGGTGATGACTAGGATTTGATCCAAAAGCCAAGTGGTAGAAAGAGGAAATGATTCTACACATTGTCCTCTGACCTCCATGTGTGTCTTGTGATGTGTGTGTATATAGTATGTATTTGTGTACACACACACACACACACACTCATGCACACACACACTCATGCACATACGCACTCATGCACACACACACACTCACATACATACACACACACTCATGCACACACACACTCACATACACACACACTCATGCACACACACACTCACATACACACACACACACTCATGCACACACACACTCACGCACACACACACTCACATACACACACACACACTCACACACACTCACACACACATGTTTGCAGAGTTTTCTCAGGTTCACTAACAACTCTAAAGGAGGTTTCTCATGCCTTGCGTTTGTTAGATAATCTATGGCTTTGGGGAGGAATATTGTCTGAGCAAGCAGAATAATTTCTTTTGAATTATGTATGTATACATATAGAATCACATGTATTGTATGTAGGCTTAGGCAAATAAATAATAATCAATTCTCGTGGCTTGTAGACGTCCTTAGTGTTATTTCACCCTCCTCCTTCCCTTCCCTTCTCTATGGTTGTTTTCTGTCCTCCCCATTTTAGCCCCAAGTTCATTATTTTTATTTATCTGTATGTATGTGTGTGCAGGGGAGGCCAGAAGAGTGCACCATGTCCCCTCGATCTGGGGAAACAGAAAGTTATGAGCAGCTTAATATGGGTGCTGGTAATCAAACCAGCAAGTGTTTTTAACCTCTGGAAACACATTTACCTATAGGATTTTATTTCTTCTAATTTAATCTGAGATGTAGGTATCATTTTACCTGCAGAAAAAGAGTGAAATGCCACAGGCCGATCACATAGAGACAGGGAGAATATTAGTAGGGACCTGAAAGTTGTTCTTACTCTGTTTGGCATCATCTCAGGAAATGTGCCTGGCTGGGAGTTATTCAGTCACCATTTGCTCTCCACTGGTGATAATGAGATGACTCATTGGTGATCACCAAACACTGTCTATTAAAAAGTATTTATGTAATGCCTTTTCCTGGTCTGATGGTGAATTTTCTCCCGGCAAGCTGCATCACGTGCTGCAATAGATATTTTAAGACACATTCTCACAGTTACAGTTGAGATGTTTTTTCTCCCTGAAATATACAATCGTCACCCACCCTCCCAGCAGGCAGAAATTTTTCATTAGTCAATATGTCCTGAGAATCGCCTCAGAACTGATGACATTAACTTTCTATCCCCTTGTCTTGAATCAAAATAGTAATAGCTCCCGGTGTTTGCAACCCGTTAAATACATTGAGGTAAGGTTCTGTCTCTCACAAACACAAACACATTTCTATTTGTAATGAATTCCTTAAGCTTATTTATTTTATATAAGCAAAAACACCTTACCAACAGCTGTAAACTACTTTCTGTTCATTTCTCCCATAGAAGACTGATAACTAATTTGGAAAAGTGGCAACAAAGGCTGATAGCTCTCTCCTGACTGGCTTGTCCTTCTGTCCTTTCTGTCATCTCCTTGTGGATAAATCTGGAGGCACTTCTCAACCTGATACTTAGCACACACAGGATGAAGAAGCTGAGAATTTAGAGATGGCCATATTTGAGTTGTCCAGGAGCCACGATACTGATGAAATAGGAAGGAACTGTTTTAGACAAATACAAGTATTTACAGGGAAGAATTTTAAAAAATTTCTTCATTTATTATTGTTAAGTATTATTTGTGTGTATATTTATGTACAGGTTTGTGGAAAGATGTGGTACCTCGTTATATGATGGGTTTATAGAAAAAAAAAACCTGATTTTTCTTTTAAAAGTTTATCCTTTCAAATTTTATTTTACATTCCAACCACCTTCCCACACCACCTCCTACCCCCTTCACCTCCACCCAAGCCCACCTCCAGTCCACTCTTCCTCAAGGTAAATGCTCCCATGAGGAGTCAGCAAAGTTTATCACAATAGATTGGGGCAGAGACAAGCCCTTCTCCAATGCATTAAGGCTGAGCACAGCATCCAAACATTGGGGATGGACTTCAACAAGCTAGCTCATATACCAGGTTTTATCATGATCCTACTGCCAGGGGTCTCTCAGATTGTCCAAGCTTCACAACTGTCTCCTACATACTGGGTGCCTAATTTGGTCCCCTGGAGTCTCTGCAGCTGTAGTTCTAGAGTTAATGAGTTTCCAGGATCTTGGTTCAGCTGTCTCTGCAGGTTTCTCCATCTTGATCTTGATCTCCCTTGCTCATATATTCCCACCTCCTTCACTTCTACT
The DNA here is from genome assembly GCA_030556225.1 of Cricetiscus sungorus. NCBI lineage: Eukaryota > Metazoa > Chordata > Mammalia > Rodentia > Cricetidae > Cricetiscus > Cricetiscus sungorus. The sequence goes on along the minus strand of JANBXA010000202.1, from coordinate 6,376,305 downwards.
GGATTCCCAGAGCTCAGCCTTGTGCTTGCTTAGTTGTGGATTTCCACATCTGGTTGCATCAATTACTGGGTGATGGCTATGATGATAGTTGGGGGGCCTCTTTGGGTACCCTCCCCACTATCTATAGGAGTCTTAGCTGTGGGAATTACCCTAGCACCAGGTTTCTCTCTAACCCCATAGTGGCTCTCTCTGTTAAGATATCCCTTTCATTGCTCTTCCACCACACCCCTCCGGCCCCCGACCCTCCCCCTTGCCCCTGCCTCCAGTTTAGAAAATAGTTCTGATCTAATTTGACTTCCCAGAGTGATCCATGTGTCTCTCTTAAGGTGCTTCTTGCAACCTAACTTCTATGCAGCAATGGGTTGTAGTCTGGTTACCCATTCTTCGGTTGAGCAGCATCTAGGTTGTTTCCAGATTCTGTCTATTACAAATAAAGTTGCTACGAACATTGTTGAGAAAATGTCCCTTTGGTTTGACTGTGCATACTTTGGGCATATGCCCAAGAGTGGTATCACTTGGTTTTGAGGTAGATTGGTTCCCAATTTTATGAGAAACTGCCATACTGATTTTCAAAGTAGCTGTACAAGTTTGCACTCCAAACAGCAGTAGAGGAACGTTTCTCTTCCACATCCTCTGCAACATAAGTTGTTCTCAGTATGTTTTTGGTTGTAGCCTAGCCTTTAATGGCTGAGCCATCTCTCCAGCCCAGCCGTGCTCTCAATTTTTTGATCCTAGCCATTCTGACAGGTATAAGATGGTATCTCAGAGTCATTTTGATGTGCATTTTTCTGATGACTATGGATGTTGAGAACTTCCTTGAATGCCTTTCAACCATTTGATATTCTTCTGGTGAGAATTCTGTTTACCTCTGTGCCCTACTTTTCAATTGGGTTGTTTGGTATTTTGATGTCTAGTTTCTTGAGTTCAGCCCTCTGTCAGATACGGGGTTGATGAACATATTTTCTCATTCTGTGGATTGCCTTTTTGTTTTCTTGACTGTGTCTTTTGCCTTACAGAAGCTTTACAGTTTCAGGAGGTTAAATTTTTTGATTGTTGCTCTCAGTTTCTGTGCTCGTGGTGACCCTGATTCTTAAATTTTTGTTCATATATTCCACATAAGCTTGCCCGGTTTCTTGTTAAACTGCTGTATACTATCATTTATATAAATCTTTAATTATAGAAATGAGTAAACCAACACATTTTCTCTCATTCATAACTTTCACTGTAGATGACCTCTTTTAAGTCATACAACTCAAAAAGCCTCAGCAACTTCTCCCAGGAATGTGTTTGTAGCATTTAGTTGTGTTCTTGTCCTTACACCAACATAAGGCTCATTGCAAGCATGTCTGTCCTTTCTCCCAACCAAGAAACTCACTAACTTTGCTTCACTCCAACTTTTTGGGAATTCTTATTGCGCCAAGCTATCATAAATCAAGAATCTGTTATGAACCCAAGTAGATGCCCTGATATAACAGAAGCCTAAGGATTAAGAGAGTGGCAGCAAGATTAAAGTATGACAAAAAGCAAGTCAACAGCAATTACACTGTAAATACTTTCTATCCAGACTATAAGTACTAAGTCGAACATGTACTGTTAAAGCCTGAGAGGTACGTGTTGAGTAAATAAATGCCTTACAAAGTGTCATGAGCCTTATGGCCAGTGTTTTTGCACATTTCAGCTCACTTACCCACATCATTCTCAGGAGTGGTTTTCATTTTTTTTTTAATTAATTTTTTTTTTACATGTTGATCCCAGTTCTATCTCCCTCCGTCCCTCTTACCTTTTCTCCCCCCTCCCATGCATCCTACTCCCCCCATTCCACATGTAGGGCTATGCCAGCCAGGTGGGGTCATGTAAATCTGACAAGTCATTTGAAGTAGGGACTACTATTTCTCTCCTGTCTCTAGGTTAGAGACAGGAGTGGTTTTCATTCTTAATAAAAATGTCTTCTTTTCCATTTATACCAATGTGTTCATGGTGCAACTCTTTATCCTTGGAGCATAGACATATAGACTTCACTGAGTAGACTCAGAATATATACATATATATATATACATATATATATATACACATACACATATACATATGTATATATGTGTGTATACACATACATATATATGTATACACACATCTATACATATACATACACATATACATACATATATACAGTGTAACTTTAAAGGCAGGATCCTCAGTCTTCACCATTCGCAATGATGAACTCTATTCACTGATACAGATCAAATAGTCATCTAGCGAAATACAGGGATGCTATATAGATATGGATACAACCTGAGAAATGGAAGGATGAATCTGATATGCAAACAGGTCTAAGACAGGGGCCAGAGAGAAAGAACTTTTGAAAAACATATAACATTTTTACTCATTCTAAACATTTTCAAAACATTATTATCCCATTAGACACTTTATGATGTTACTGTAAGTCACAATGGCAATGACACAGTTTGAAGCCATCTTGCCATGTACTACTAGGAATAAGTCTGATCCGTGGGAGCCAGTATGCTGGTACTCAAGTTTCAAATGAGTATTCAGACAGGGTCACTGTAGATAATTAGCATACATTGTCTCAAGAAAAAAACGAAAAAAGTGTGTAAGAATTCAGAAGCTATGTGATATTATCTTTTAATAAGAAAACTACTAAGTGCTAGCAGAGATGACATCATTTGTAAGTCATGTTAACTGAAGAGTTAATCAAAATCTATGAATGTATACTGGAGGCATGACTATCCTGCTTTGGAGATTTTCTAAACAAGAGCATTCACACTTCAAATGTAGCACTACCAGAGGCCAGAGCTGTGGTGGAAAACACAGGACATGAAAGAAGTGATCTATTTTCCTTTGTCCGAGTTAAAGGCCTTGGTGTGAGCTTGTAAATCTAACTGTTTATTGACACAATGGATTCAATAATTTCTAGAAGAAACCTTACCTCAACATCCCAGTGGTATTGTATCTTAATAAGTACTTATTCTTCCCAGAACCAACCTCCTTGAATGTGAAAGAAATCAATTGAGTTCTTAAGACTCTTACTAATTTTCTTAGTTATGATTACCATGTCCACAGTCAAGCTTAAGTACAGAAAGGAAATATTATCTCTTAGCACTAATTATAACAGAATGCCTAGATTTTGTTTTTTTAAAAAATGTACATTTCTAATATTTAAAATTATAGTTCTAATACCTTCATTGGCCCTGTGTTCTTGAGACCTTCTCTGCATACATTTATAGCCTTAACAAAACAGCTTGCATGTGCTCCTCTTCTGATTCTCCCTTTTTATTTTACAGCTCTGACCATCTTTGCAGGTGCATATTGTCATATAAGCTGCACAGTTAAATTCCGCCATACACAGAAATGTCTTAGGTCTTCTCTGAAAGAAACATCAGCCTTCACCTTAGTCGTAGAGACCAACACCACATTTTGGTAGTTTTGCTTAGATTTCAGAAAGTCATATTAAGGGAGATATGCAGAATGTCATAATCTGAGATTTTTAAATAAAGAATTTATTTATGATTTATTCTTAGGATGCATTTATTATTCAGCTTTTTCTCTCTGCCTTGAGTGTTTAGACTTTTTGTCTTGGATTCTTCACATATTTAAATGTTAAATAGCTACCCAGAGTTTTTGCTGAGGGAAGATTCATTTGGAGAGCTAAATTTTCTCAGATCTTCTAAGATTTGTAGTTTGGGGCCTCCCTTTAGCTCTTAAAACACAAGTATTATTGACTCACATGTTTATCTAACCGGGAAAACTGGGGTTCTGTTCTTGTGAGACTCCTCAATAGGCGAATTTAAAACAGACTTGGGAAGAAGCTCAAAGACAACTAGAGTCTGAGCAAAGCAGAACAAGCAGCAGAGTAAGCAAAATGCAATCTTTGCAGCTGCCAAGTAAAGGGAGATAGAGAAAAGCAAGAAAGTCATTAGGAAATAATTATTCCTCCCATCCCTATTTTCAAGAGAATTAGCTTTCCTTGGCATGGGAATTGCTTGGCCAGGTGACTGACAGGTCCCAAAGAATTAACTCAGTAAGGAAGAGACAGTATTATATTGCTGGGAGCCTTGCTTCTGATGGGTTCGATGACCTGGGAGGGAGGTATGAAGTCAGTGCAAGGAAGAAATTGTGACCACCTGTTGTTATTCAAACAAGTGGCCTTTGATAGAATGGGCTGTTTTTATTTATACAGTCTCAATAGTTTTAGTGAACAGTTTTACAATCAGTTTTTACTTCCTAAGTTTCTAAAATTGATTACAATAATTCCCAATTTGTTCCTTTCCTCCTTCCCCCAACTTTCATCTGTAACCATTACATATTTGATCCATAACTCTAATGTTAGAAGCATAAATAATGTTGCAAGCCACAAAGGAAGTTTTCTAACTAGGCACACCTATAGGTAGAACAGTGTGTCCCGTAGTCAGCGTTTGTGGTTACTGTGTCATGCAGGATGAATGATAGTTTTGTATCTTGTGGTTGATATTTACACCTGGTAGGAGTCTGGGTTCTCACATTCATCTCAACAGCCAAAGCTGAAGCAATTCATTCTACATTCTGCATTACTCAGTCTCCTCTGGGGATATACCAGCTATTTCCATTTATACTATAGGCAGCATAACTTGGAAACTTACTCTTAGTAATTGGCACTGTTTATCTCTTGTTCTTATGTCCATCTCTCCTAAATTCTTATGGGATTGGCACAGTTGTTCAAAATGAGAGAACTGTGAGTTTCTGTGATGTTACCTCATTCCGTCTCTAGACTGTTCCCATCATCTCCTGATATCATCTATCTAATAACGTTTCTCAAAGACTCTTGTTAAAAGCATTCTTTCCAGAATAGTTATGCAAATATGTAATGTTAAACTTATGAACCACTGTAACTCATTCAGCAGTATGGCTCGTGTGGTAAAAGCAAGGAGAGTAGGTAGCACATATGGTCCTGAGTTCGTGTCCAGAATTATGTAATGTCCAGAGGTCTTTGCCAAATGGGTCAGGTGCCCAGGGAATTGCCACAAGGAAAGTCATTTGTGCTATTCTCAGGCCATTTTTCCCCTAAGTTCACATAGCTCCTACCAGTATATAGTATGATCAATTTTGGGTAAATTAAAATATTTTGTATTTACCAATAGTCCTAAAGAAGGGCAATTGCAAGATTTTCATTTTTAAGTTACCAAGAAAATGAAAGATGGTGTCCAAAGACACACTTTTAGGCCCATTCCCAATGGCTTCCAAGACCACTGATCTCTGACTACCTACCTACCTAACATCCATTCTATTCCCATTCCTCTCTCTTAGTGGATTCCAGTTACTATATTTTAAGTAGTTTTATTTTGTCTTACAGCTCTTGGATGTCTTGATATTTTACTTCTCTCAATCCTTTTTCTCTTTGAGTTTCAGCTTTAAGTAATTTCTATTGACATAACTTTAAATTCATCGATTCCCTCTCTTAGCTCAATTGAGTCTACTGGTAAACCTCCCCCGCCAAAATTTATACACCATAATGTGGTTTTTTTTTTTTTTTGGTGTTTGTATTTATATTACTTTACATTGCTTAGCTACTTCGTTTTGCTATTGAACTCAATTATCCAGATATATTACTAGCTGGTTCAACTAGAGTTCTTAAACATATTAATTATAGATATTGCAACTTTCTTCACTATCTCTAATATTTATATTTTTCTAAATATAGATCTATTGTTATTTATTTTCCAACAGATGACATATTTTACTACTTTCACGCCCACCTCCTTCATTGAAGATATACTTTCTTTCCTTCATTCCTTCATTTCCATTAATGTAACAAATTATCAAAGATCAAAATTAAAGCACCTTTTATGGCCCATTAGAATTTCTGAGTAATTAAATTACTCAGTAAGAAAGGACAAGCCTTTTTATTTCTTCCGGTGAAAGGCATATCACACAAGTATTATTTGTTTTTTGTTTTTGTTTTTAGTGAATGCTTTCAGTGCATACCCATTAAAATTATAAAATACAAGAGAAATTATCATAATCAAGAGTTTCCAAAAATTACTATCGTGATTGACTGCTCCCCAACCCCCTTTTCTTAAAGTCATGGAAGTTGATGTTCACCAATATAACAATGGTAGCAGGATAAAACCTGACACATCATAGATGGCACAGAATAACAAGTGTTCCCAGATGACGGAATACAGTATGACTTTCTCAAATTCCTTCTAGATAAGTAATGCTTTTTAGCCCAATTCCTCATTGCTACACATGAGAGATAACATACACATGACCTTTGCTAATGTCATGCTCAAGGTTTTCTGCTTATCTGTCTTATGATATTTTGATAAGATGAAACATTGTAATTTATGAGGAAATGGTATGTATAGTATAAACAGTTCAGTGGAATATTCATCTATTTCTCCAATTCTAATTAGAACAATCTAAGATTGAGATGGTGGCATGGCTCCAACCAAATCTTATTTCCACAAAATAAGATGAATAATACAATCAAGTTCTGAGAAAACAAAAACAACAGTTGACTGCAGGAAAGAGAGGAGAAAGAGAGGGAGGGAGGGGGAAAGAGAGAGAGATTCTTTGTCTAATAAAAGTGTGGAGAGGAAATAAATTTAAGATATGTACAATAATATACATATGCAGAAACTTAAGACCACAAGCAATTAAAAAGGGTTATTCCTTGACACTGACAAATGGGAGTTATTAAAACCATTACTTTGTGAGCACCAATGACACTTTAACAATATACAACCTTTGAGTGCTTACACACACATTTTTGTTTGTTTTTGAGCTTTGGTTTCACGAGACAGGGTTTCTCTGTGTAAACTTGGGTATTCAGGAACTAACTTTGTAGACCAGCTAGCCTTGAACTCACAGAGATTCACCAGCCTCTGCCTCCCAAGTGCTGGGTTTAAAGGCATGTGCCACTACTACTCAGCCTTAAGCCAACATTTTTTGATAAATCTATGGGATTATTTTCCTTTCTCCATTTACCTTTATTTTCTTATTTAGGATAGCATTAGTGTAAAGAAGCATTAACAATGTTATTATACTTTTTATTTTTGTCCTTTATCCACCCTCGAGAGCTCTTGAAGCTAATTACATTATGAAGAAAATGACATCAAGTGAATTGACTATAGTTTGGGAACCTTTCTTTTCTCTTCAAAATTTTATGTTCTTGTAAGCGCAACCAGGAAATTTTACATAATAAATTAACTTATTAAAATGGGAGGAGTTAGAATTTTTTTTTTTGGAAAGTGGGTAAGCACTGGTCATAGACAGTAAATGTCAACTATGACCATTGACAGAAAATCATCTAAATCTCAGTGCATTTCCAATGTGTCTCCTCATTAGCAAAGCTGGATCTTCTGTTAGTAATTGTGTTCATGTTATATGAGGCAAATAACATTTGGAGACCATCAGAAAAAAACATCATTAATTCACTGACCAGAATTAATGAAACAGGAGTCAATTGCAATAAGTTAAAAAGTTGCATTATATAATATAAATAATCCATTTCACAAAATAACCTTTTTTAATTGGGAGAGAGAGGAAGTATCAATGTGTTCGAATTGCATATTATAAACATTGTTGATTTTTTTCTTTTATATTGTACATATTTATATTGTACGTAGTATCCCTGTAAATGATGATGCTGTACTTTACTACAGTGCTCCAAGTTATTCAAGCTTATAGGTCAACATTTGAATACTGATGTGGGTAAAATAAAAACAGATGGTGTGGTTGTTAATTTGTTCTACCTCTGTTTATGATGCTGAGTTCAGACTGAGTATTTTCACTTGTATTTCAGCCTGATCTATTTAGAAAGGATATTCAGAACACTATAATCATGCATAGTGAGGAGCTAGGTTTTCTGTCTTAACTGTTCTCTATAGCCATAGCCCATACAATGGCCCTGTCCTGTGACTCTCAAATTGTTCTTTAGGCTGAAATGTACACACAATGCCCACTAGAAAATCCCACATCTTTACCAGTATGATTCTACTGAAGTCCCTTCCTGATCATAGGACACAGGACTGACTATACCCCTTGACATTGTTTCTATGCCCAATTTACTATGCTTGGTACATGGTTCCTGCCCTATTCCAGCAGCCTCTTCCTTACCTCTTTCCCAGTTCCAAGTGAGATGATATTTGGATGGAAATGACTAGCCAGAATCCCAGTGCTGACCAAAGGTAACAAGGCACAGAGAGATTCTGGGAATTTCTTAGATTATACAGTTAACACAAACAGATATTGTGGACAGGCTTCCTCACTCCAAATTCCACTGGACCCTTTGTAATATTCTGGTATTAATTGCCAGTAGCAAAACACTTAGGAAATACAATACCCATCCCTTGCTTCCTGTGGGAATGTTCCATATCCTCTGCGTATAACAAACCTGTACATGATCAAGACTTTTACCTGAAATATCATATATTTTTATACAATGTACAGATACCTCTGGTATAGCTTTAAACTACTCTTTATTAGTTATAATGCCTTTTTTTTTCAAGCATGTTTTCTCTGTATTTCTTTGGAGGCTGTCCTAGAACTTGCTCTTAGGCCAGGCTGGCCTTGAACTCACAGAGATCTATCTGCCTGCCTGACTAGTGATGGAATTAAAGGTGTGTGTCACCAACTCCTAGCTAGTTATAATGCAGAAAAGGCTACTGTAAAGTTTTGTACTTCATAACTCATGAAATAAGTGCAACACAGACACAATTTTCATTTTAAATAGTTTTCAGATTTTTTGGTTGAAGTTACACATAACATTTCTAATGGAGAGCTATATGTGTGCTGTGTGTGTGTTTTCACTAATGCATGTTGGATTGGTATATTAATTTTACTGTAGTCTTGTGAAAACAAAAGCATCAATCCAATCTAGAACACTCTGAAGAGGTTCTATGTCCTGTGAAATGGAATATTTAGTCAACATTTGCATATCTGCAAAAACATTTGCAATAAGCACATCTCTGTGCTTAGTATGCAAATTCGTCTTTGTCTTCCATAAGTGGTAACATTATATGTAACCCCCCAAAAAATAAAATTTTAAAAATGTGGCAGAATTCAGAAATGGCTTTAATCCTTTCTACTTTTATAATGCCTATTTGACACCTCCTATAAATAAATTTAATCAATTTCCTCACTCAAAAAAAAATAACCATTTCAATGATGTTCAGTCATATTAAAAACCTAGTAACAATGAATGAGGCCATGCATTGTCAGATACGGGGCACATGGAAGAATTTGCTTCTGGACTTGTTAAAAGAGGTTTTAGACTTCATTAGAGGGCAGTCATGGGGAAATTTTTAAAAGGAAAAGAAATAGCTTCAGTATTTGAACAGCTTCTGTGCCTTTATCCTGTGAGAAGGATGAATTTGAAGTGTATAACCCTTGAGACCAGAAACTCAACTGATAGCGGTTTTATAATCCATGTGTGAGACTGTGGGGGGCTGAGCAGGGCGATAATGGATGTGGAGAGACGGACAGGGCCGGTACTTGTTTCTCCACTGTGGCTTCATATTAGAATGCATAAGGAGCTTTGCAATACCCGGCCTTCCCACCCCCACTTCTCTCTCTCGGGCCAAATAAAACATTAAACTGGAGCACTGGCACCCTTTCAAGCTTCCAGGTAACTGTTCCGTGCAGCTTGATGTAGTAAGCTGCTAACCTAGAGATGCTTTTAGGGGCAAAGTCGGCTGACTTTGGTGATGGAGGGGATGCAGAAGGGGATAGTCAGGATGAACCAGGATTTCTGTCTTAGATAAGGGGAGGCTCTGGTTCTGGATGGAGAATCCCTCAGAAAGATGACTTCAGATCAGCTGAAGTGTGTCTGAGAAGACGGGAGAGCCTCTGTGAACAAGGACCCTATGTTCTGCAGATGAAAGCGAACAAAGGCAGGGAGAACAGGCGGAGGGGGTAGAAGGAAGAGGAGAGAAGGGAAGGAAAGGAGGAAGAGGGGTGGGAGGAAGGGAAGAGAGGGACAGAGGGAAAGGAACTAATCATTGAGCACCTGTAGAAGCTGTGTTTGTTCTATTCTTGACAAGCAAAACAGGAAATGTTTACATGGGGCTGAGGCAGGCACCGAGATCAAAGCGGTGGCCATATCTTCTAGGGGCAGCCTGTGGAACTATGCTCAGCCCGGAGCATCTGTTGCTGCCCAGCTGACTCTCTGAACTGTGTTCAGTGAAGCAGCTGTCATTCCTTGACTGGCTATCAAACCCATTCCAGGAGTAACTTGCTCCTAAGGCTACTGAATAATTATCATCCTCAGAGGAACAACTTTTGACTCCTTGTTGGCACTTGTTCCTGAGTATTTGTTTCCTATTCTACTCAATTAAATATGTATTTTTCTAATCTCTTTAGATCCCTTTGTTCTGTCTGTACCCAGTTGTCTAAAGTTGATGTTTTACATGTCCTCTATGCCTTTGTTCCTTAGAGCTGCAGATATTAAAATCTATAAATGTCTCACTAATTATCACTTTATATAGTAATTCTTTCACCAAGTCAGATTTACTGAAGTCCAATTTATAAACAGCACTATTAGCTCTTTGTAGCTTTGTTATTTCAGAAGTTTTGAGAACTATGTTCAATTGTATATCCACCAAAATGATGTATAGGCTATTTCTATCAAACACCTTTACAATTTCCAACTGTATATTCTTTATATATGTTATAAATAAATATACACAAAATATATTAAATATATACATATGTACACTATTTCTTAATTTTTCTTGACCTTTCACTCACTTTTCTTTGTTTCCTTCTGTCTTGTGACTTTTTAAAAAAAAACTCCGAGTTCACATTATTTGACTATTATGGAATTTTTAGTTTCTCTATTTAGAAAATTGTTTCTTCTGGGAATACTTTTACCTGTTTCTCTTGGTTACCATGATCATTACTATCCTCTGATCACTTCAGATAATTATATCCCTGACCATTTAAAAATAATGTGGTACCATGACATGAGCCTATGAACGACCAGGGGGAACTTTGATCTCCTCTCCCCCAGCACAGCCCTTCTGAGTTCATTATTGAGTAAATTTGTATTCTAACCAGGCCATGCCAAACATACATAGACACCCAAATAAAGTAGAGGGAAGCATCAAGAAGATCACCAAGTCTTGCTGGCCACAAGACTACCTCCAAGTTCATTAAACAGAGCAGGCAAAATGACATATTCCATTGGCCTCTGTCCACACATGCCCCCAGGCACCTGTAAATACCTGTGTGCACACAACACACACACACACACACACACACACACACACACACACACACACACGGGGTGCAGGGAGACAGAGTCAGACAGAGAGACAGACAGACAGAGAGAGAGAGAGGGAGGCAAAGAGAGAGAGAGAGAAGAGAGCAGAAGCAAGCAAGCTGGTTTCTTACATTGCACTTACCATTTGCCAGTTCGTTAATCTTTGACTCTATATTAAGCTTTTGCAATTGTCTCCTCTTATACTAACTCATGATACATTACCTCCAAGTTTCTGTCTTCCATAATGCTATCAGAATAGAAGTTCTTTGGTAGATTGTTTCCCTAGCATGTATGACCCGCTATGTGTTTATTACCAGTGGTATGTGTGCATGTACACATGTGCACAAAGAGAGAGACAGGTGGGGGGACTGTTTGTGACACCGGAAAGGCTGCCTTTCCAACTGACGGGTGTAGCTTGTTGTTTTCCGCCAGCCCGCCCGCCGCTGGTCTGGCGCGCAGGCCCCAAATAACACTCAGAGACTCTGTATTTGATACAATCCTGTTGGCCAGTTACCATTATTGTTTATGGGCTAGCTCTGCCTTAATTATTAACCCATTTCTACTTATCTAAGTATTTTCACGTGGTCATCTTATCGGGAGCCGCGGCCGGCGTCTTCCTTCCTCCCCGGTCTACATCTTGACTCCTCCTAATTACTTCCTCTTTCCTCCGTGTCTCCTAGCTCCACCTATCTTGCTTTCTCATTAGCCCAACAGTGCTTTATTAATTAAGCAGTAAACATATTTACAGAATAACATCTCCCATAAGACAGGTTTGTCCTTCACTGGACTTCATCTTCAGCAGGCTTTAACTCCTTGTTAACTTATCATTGAATTGTGGCTTTGTGGTGTCTTCTCCTGTCAAAGGTGTTGTCAATCAAAAGGGCATTTCTGAATGTTATCTTATTCTATACTACAGGGATTAGAACTGGTTTTGTATTCTGAAATGGTTCCGAGAGAGACTGTGTGTACACCTGTTATCTTCAAAATTCTAAACAAAATTGAATAATGTTTATCACTAAGTGCCTTTATGTAGAGTAGCAAGAATCAGGACAGAAAGATGAAAAACTAATTACAAAACATTTTGAAATGTCAGAATCAAAACAAAACAACCCAAGCAGTCATTTAGGCAGATTCATCCAGAATCAATTTAATATGAATAAACAGACTAGTAACTCCTCAGCATTTAACTGTGCTTGAGGAAGTAAAGAACGTCATTCATGATTCTGGAGTCCCAGTAGCAGGCACAAAGCTATTATAATAAAGTCACGTATTAAGTGAATGATCCCCCAAGACTCTGAAGGAAAGGGAGGTAGTATGTCTGGTAAGTGACTAAGCCCTCCCCACACCAACTACATTTTTAGGAAACTGTATTTGAACTCTCAAAACCTGAGCACGTTGAGGTGGTAGGTTTCTGGGTGAGGGTAAATAACCAAATTCTTCAGGGGTGACAAAGAATGGGAAAACACAGGCTCAAGTAAAAACACCACCTGGGTGCCTAATATGGTGCATGGATATGGAGTCAGACATTCTGCTAACCACTTGGTTGAATTTTTTTAAAGACTGATTTCATCTCTCTCTCTCTCTCTCTCTCTCTCTCTCTCTCTCTCTCTCTGGTGTGTGTGTGTGTGTGTGTGTGTGTGTGTGTGCATACATGCATGAGAATGCCTTCAGGAGGAAAAAGAGGACACCTACACTTTGTGACTGTAAGCTGTTTAAGTTGGGTGGTAAGATCAGACCGTTAGTCCTTTGCAAGAGCAGCAGCCACTCCCTAACACTGACTCATTTCTCCAACCCAGGAACTAACATTCTCATACACAGACAAGAGCATGCACATAGCTTGATTGGGAATAGCATTGAGCAACTGACTAAATAATTTAATCTTTATCCTTGAGTCATGTTATGGTTGGTTTTTATGTCGACTTGGAACAAATTAGAGTTACTTGAATAGGAAGCCTCACCTGAATGAACACTGTTCTGAAAAAGTCAGTTCATGTACCTGGAATAGCTATAGGTGCCAATGTCAGCCACCCCAGCCCCTACCAACAGATCAAGTCACAGAGCTGTAACTCACATTTAGAGGGCCTGGTTCTGTCCCAGCTGATGGTCCATAGACTGTGGGATCCCTCTTGCTGGGTCACATATCTCTGTGGTTTTCCTCATCATGCTCTTGTTCCCCTTGTTCATGTGATCCCTCCTCCCTCTCTTCAACTGAACTCCAGGAGCTCAGCCCAGTGCTTGGCTGTGGGTCACTGCATCTGCTTCCATCAGTTACTGGATGTAGGTTCTATGATGACATTTAGGGCAGTCACTAATCTGATTAAAGTAGAAAGCCTGTTCAGGCACCCTCTCCACTATTGCTAGCAGTCTTAGCTGGGGTCATCCTTGTGGAACCTGGGAATTTCTCTAGCACCACATTTCTCCCTAAACCCATAATGGATTCCTCTATCAAGATATCCCTTTCATTGCGCTCCACCCCCCTCCAACTCAGCCTTCTCCTTCCCTCATGTTCCCATCCTCATCCCCTCACTTCTATCCCCCTCATCCCAATTTACCCAAGAGACCTGAACTATGTTCCCTTCCTGAAGGCCCTCCATGTATGTCCCTCTTAGAGTTCCCCTTTTACCTAGCTTCTCTAGGGTGGTAGATTGTAACCTGGTTATCCTTTGCTTTACGTCTAATATCCACTTACGATAGTGAGTACATACTGTGTTTATCTTTCTGGGTCTGCGTTACCTAACTCAGGATGTAATTTTTTTCTAGTTCCATCCATTTGCCTGCAACTTTCAAGACCCCCATTCCCAATGGTGAGATAGCTTGCTCCATCTTGGTATGGGGGAGGGACTTAGCCCTTCCTCAACTTGCTATGCCAGACTTTGTTGACTTCCTAAGGAAGGCCTTACCTTCTATGAGGATTGGATGGGAGGTGGGGAGGGGGAAACAAGGGGTTGGTATGTAAAATGAAAAATATATGTTTTAAATAAAAAATAATTGTTTTGGTTACCTTAACAGATGTGGAAGACCCATCCCAACTGCGGCCGCACCTTCTGGTATTTTGGTAGCAGTCTCTTTAGTCATTCATCCTTGCTCCCACAGAACTGATTTACCCCATTGCTGCTGCTCATCCCTCTGTTGGTGACAGAGCCAATGTTTCCAGACTTCTATCTTGAATTAAGAGTCAGCCCCTCTCTGGAAAATTTCAGGTTTTCTATGTCACATCAAGACTGCTGAGGCCCCCCTCCCTCTGAGATGAGGGTTTATCATTGGGTTCTAAGCTTCTCGGATGTGAGGCAGTTGTTGCTATCTTAAAATAAAATAAATTATAATATCAACACTATAAGAGATCAACTGGTAAACTAAAAGCAAGTAATTAAGTGACTCATTGCACACACACACACACACACACACACACACACACACACACACACACACGTAAAATTTTTTTCCTTGCATGTGTTAGCAAGTTGCTAAAGCACAGATGCACATACTTTCATTCTGTTGAGAATGCATAGTATTTTTGCTACTATCTGATTATGGGTGCCCTTCATTTATCAATAAAGAAGGAAAGAGAGTTTGATGGAGAGGATGCTGCAATTACTATCAGCTTATTAAATAATCATCCCGCCAGGCTCTTTGCATACATTGATTAATGTTAATATTCATATAAACACCAAGTAAGCACCCACACACTCCCCATTTTGAAGCTGGCTCAGGGTGAGTGGGTTGAGCAAAATGTCAGATTCTTTAGTCTCCTGCAGCCCAAGAACTAATCATGATGCTTTCAATGATGAACGTTTAAGGCAGGAATTCAGTAGAGGTGCTGTGTATGAGCATAATTGTGATTTTACAGTTTGAGGAGCAGAGAGTTGCTTCAGTGTGTGCATTTAAAATGTATATGAAAACAGTTGTATTGTGTATAATATAATAAATATTCATCACTTGGGACATGACACATTTAGTCCCTCAATACCATATAGAATATGTGGTTTTTTGGCCTATTTTGAATATTTTAAGCTGTGAGAAATTGAGAACACTGCGGAAGTTGGTTGTAGTGAAATGTCCCTCATAGGCTCAGGTGTCTTATGATTATGTAGTTTCAATGTATTACTGGGCATTGTAACATTTTGGGGGATGTGAATACCTACCTCAGGGCAGTAAGCCATTAGTAATAGGTCTTTCAGCTTTAGACAACTAAGTGAGGCTCTCTGCCACATGCTCCTACCCCTGCCATCTTCCCATTTAGAACCTAAGCTAATATAAACCTTCTCTCCCTTGAGCTGCACCTGGAAAGTACTTGGAACATCTCCCTCCCCAATCCCAATCCACTGAAAATGTGAGGCAGTTATGTGTTACATGTATAACGATGAACACAGAGAAGTCAGGAATGATCACCAGAAGCTAAAATTTCCAAGTTCCTGATACTTTTCAATGTGACAGGCTCTTGGTCTTCCAAAAATAATCTGAATGGTTCTCATAAATATTCAGTGTTTGGGGGCTGCGGGGCTGGTTCTGTCATAAAGGCATCAGAACCCATGTTCAGATCCATTGGACTTATGTAAAAAGCCAGCTATGAGGGTCCATACCTGTAACCCCAGCACTGATGAGATAAAATTGGGATACATTGCCTGTCAGTTTTGCTGAATCAATGGGCTCCAGGTTCAATGAGTGATCATTCCTCAAAATGGAAGTTAGAGAGAGAAGAAGGAAGGGCATTTGCATGCATGCATGCTAGCATAAACCCACAGAAATAAACACACACACACACACACACTCACACACACACACACACACACAAACAGAGACAGAGAGAGAGACACACACACACACTCACACACACACTCACACACACACTCACACACACTTACACACACACACACACACACAGACACACACACACACACACACACACACACACAGAGAGAGAGAGAGAGAGAGAGAGAGAGAGAGAGAGAGAGAGAGAGAGAGAGAGAGAGAGAGTTCCGAAGTCTTTTTGTCTACATTTTCCATTTCTGAAAGTTTCTGAGCTGTATAAAACTCTTTAAATAAACCATTTAAATTTTCTGTGTGGTCTTTATTATAGCGGTCCCAGGCATGAACTCTGAAGGAGGTCATAGAAAAATTACTGAATTATTTATTCCCCTCTGCACATATATAGTGGAACATATATGCATAAGCAAATAGATGAAGGAGACAAGATACTATACAGAAATATCTTGTTGGTCTTATTGGTAAAGTTGAATAAGATATCTATACAATAATGAGATGCAGACCACATAAGATGATGACCCATACAGATGATAAGGTGGAAATTCAAGCTGCCCCCCTTGCCCAGGGCAGAGGTACTATTGGGTTGGGGACAACTTGATTATTTGAAGACTCTCTCTCTACACCACAGTCATATATTAAGGGGTAAAACATTGTGTTAGGTACCTCAAGATAAAAACATCTCCTCGAAACCCTCTAAATTAACTAGAAACTTGTAGCTACTAGTCACTGCTGTTAGAAAATCCCAGAAGCCCAATTCTCCCACCACTTGCTAGAGAATCCTTTTGTTACTAACACCAAACCGTGTATCTGTTTTTTTCTTTTACTTTACCTGCCACCCCCATATAGCAAATGTTTCAAGTCATACTCAGTAAATCCACAGAGAGTGGACCGCTTATAGGAAATCTTGAAAACATAACTTCACAGATACCCTGGAGAGACTCTGCCACCTCTCATTCAAGCCAAACAGCTTCCCATTATTTACACAGATCCTGAAGTGCTGTAGCATATTTTATATGAAAGAAAAACTGACTCTAAAATTAGTCTGAAAACAGCTGTGCTTATAGACAGTGAGTGGAAATGGATTAATCAGATACGGTCAACACTATTGATTTTAGTGCTTTGGTTTTTTCGTAGATTACAGAAATGATTTTCAAATTGCCAAAGCAGACTGCATCGCACCCTGGAGACAGCCATCTATTGCCTAAAATAAGACTGGCTGGTTCTGGGGCAGACAGTTGGTGTGCCTGGATTTAGCTTCCAAGCTTCCTTTGGGTGCAGTCTTCTGGCTCCATTCCCAATTGTGCCTACCTCACTAGCTACCTTCTTTCTTTAGACTTCAAATATGGCTTTGTTCCCATGATGCCATGTTTCTATAAAACACAACCTGATGAACTTCCAGACATTCTTTAAAAAAAAAAATTCTCTCCCCGTCTCTCTCACTCTGTGTGTGTGTGTGTCTATATTTCTCCATCTCTCCCTCTCTTTTTGTGTGTGTCCGCGCGCATGCGTGTGTGTGTGTGTGTGTGTGTGTGTGTGTGTGTGTGTGTGTGTGTGTGCATTTGCATACCACCGTATAGGTGTGGAGGTCAGAAAACAACCTGTAGGGGTCTGTTGTCTTCTTCCACTATGTGGGTTTTAGGAATTGTACTAAATTGCATCCTTGGCAGTAAGCACCTCCATCCTTCAAGCCATCTCTCTAGTCCTTCTTTGTAGATATTTATAGTAAGTCATGTTGTTTTTAGGTAATACATGCATACAATATAATAGCAAATAGTAGGAGAAAGTAAAAACAAATAGTAAACTTACCCTATCCACTAGCTCACTCAGGAACAGCATTTTCATTTCTGTGAAGTTTCTCTCATATCTAGCATATATTGTGAGATAGGCTCTATATCACGTGAACATGCATGTGACCTTTTCCCTTTCAGCATATGCTTTGCTTTATGCCACATAATATTTATTGTGGCTGTTTTTCTGTGTAAACATGTGATGATCTTTATTTCTTTATATAGCAAAATAATTTATTGCATGGATGTTTGTGACCCATTTAACAATAGATGGCTTAGAATTTGTTAATGCTGTGCTTTTACAAACGACACAAAAATGAGAAACCATACCTCTTTATGCAGTCATGCCCTTAGAATTAATCCTTTGATGTGGAATTAACTGCCAAATTGTTCCCATGAATGCTATACATTTTGTAGCTACATAAAAAGCAAGACTTTTCAATATTCCCACCTAGATATATTTCTAACATTTAGATTTTAGTAATCTATAAATATACCTTATCTTTATTAACTTTCTCATATAATAAAGAACTTATTTGAGCTTTTTTCTATGTGGTTATAGGGTTTTTTATTTCTATATCTCTAAGGTAAATCTTTTGTCTATTAAGAATATTTTATTATTTGCTATTGTTTCTTTATTAAAATTTGTCTTAAGCTTAAGACCTTTTGATCTTACTGACTTATTAGAATATTTGTAAATATTTTACTCTTTCTCTTTCATGTGTTGAACTGAAATGGCACTGGAATCCTATTGAACAGACTCTTTAAATGATTTTGGATAAATATATCCATATGTAATCAATTATTACTACTTTTCAGATGTTACATTCATTAAGATGATAGTGAAGATTGAACATTATTTCTAGGGGAGAAATACTAAAATTTCTATTATCCACATGGGAATCTGACATAGTTACAAATCTCATATTATTACAAACCCCACACCTTGCTCATTCTGATGGATCCTATTTTACTCTACAGAAGAGAAAGCCAAGTTATTGTTGTCTGGTGATTGGCTCTGAGGCTATCCCACCAGAGTTGCCCATGTCAGAACTCAGTCCCAAATTCCATCACTCTGTATTGCCCCATGTTCCATGTCCTCTTCCCCCCCACTGAAATAATGTGCAGGAGAAGGGCTGGATGACTTACACAAAGTTTTCTGATTCCAGGCAACACAGCATTCCTCTCATATGCACAGGATAAAGGCTACCAGAAGTCCGCACCCAATTCTGGAGCTAGATATTCTTAGATGTTGTTGATGTTGTTTCTAGAATATTGGGAGTCAGTAGTCAAACTGGCAATCTGAAAGTCTAAGAAGAAGACAAATCATAGCATTAATTTATCAGTTTTATTTGACAGATGTGATTAACCTGAAGCCTAAGGGCTATACAAGGCTAAATGCAACCATGAATGCAGCTTCACACAAAGTCACAGACTTCCTAAAACCCTTGAGATTTTGGAAATATTTTTGATCATTCAATTGTGTGACTCTTGAGGTTGAACTCTGTAGGTGATTAATGTTAGTACCATATTCTCATCACCAGATTGGACATACCTAAAGAGGGAAGTGAAACATGCTTAGTGGTTCATACCTGAAAGAGGGATGGATGGGAAGATACCTAGTGGTCCACTATAGTTATCAATGATTTTAAAGTTCTCTCGATGTCCCAAACACTGCTCCTTCACTGAATCTGCTACTCATAAACTGGGATAATTATGTGTGGGGTGTATAGTTAGATCACCTTGGGGGCTGTTAGTTTTTTTCCTAATTATTTTATACTGTATACCACTTAAGAATGGTAGCTCCCCAGCAAGCAATACTGTGAGTTTATTCAACGTTTTAGAAACTAGAATCTTAAGCTGGCATAATGCGGTTAGTACAAGGAGTTTTTATTTTTTATAATACTTGAATTGATTCTTTGAGAACTTCATAGAATGCATTTTGAACATGTTCATCCCATTCTCCAACTCTTCCAGGATCCACCCAACCCCCTACCCTCTCAACTCTAATTTCTTTTATATTTGTTCTTAAGTCATTTTCATCCCATAGAGTGCAATTAGTGCTGTCCAAATCCTCTTGGTATAGTGCCTGACTTGGAGTTCACCGTGGGTTCACATCCTCAAAGAAGACTGGCTCTCCCATGCCCAGGAACTCCTGAATGCCAAATGCAATTTAGCAAGTGGTGGGAGTATAGTGGTATTTAGTTATGAATGGCTACAGAGTCCAAGATTTAATGACCCAAGAATTACCACATGACAACAATTTAACATTGCGATGGCAATTCTACAAGTTTGCTTTCTCTTTGCTTGATCTTGTTCCCTGAGCAAGATGGAAATAAATGGTGATGGTGATTGCATTTGGCCTGTGCTCCCAGGGTACTCACCTCCAGCCATCATTCTCAGTTCTATGATAAATGGAACACTCTCTTCTGGCACTTTATAATATTTGGAAATAAGGACACATGAAAGGGATACTATGTTCAACAATGTGCTCTATTTCATACTAACAGACAGACTGGAGATGCAGCATATAGGGTCAGTGAGGTCCACCCAGCATCACTAAATGTAATAACAGATAAAAGCAATAGTGTCTCCTCCAAAATGAAGACCAGACCTTATGTAGGCTCAGGATATAAGGAATCCTCTGGAAAAGGAAAAAAATAAAGTTCTACAATGAATCTTTTTGAAGGTAGATGTTTTTATTACATTATTTATTTTTATTTTTTTAATTATTCTCATGTTTACATATTGAACAAATCCATAAATATAACTGTATCTATTTGCTGTGACTTGTACATATATGTTTTGAGGTTTAATAATTTAGTACATTAGATTTCCAAAATATTTATTCCACTACTCTACCCTTGGGAATATCTTACTGTGCTGGTAATTGTGGTTGTGGGCAACCGAGGTAGGTAGGAAAACGGATTGATTTTCTTTCTTGGCAGCTTGCATAGCACCTTTCAGTAGCACAAAGCTAGTCCTTGGGGATGATGCTTCTGGATCCCATTCAATTAATTTCTTTCAAGTCTTATGTTTGTAGTTGTTATGTGGCAAGACTTTTTCTGGGGAGGTACAACAAACACATTTACTGACAACAGATATAGAATCCACAAGAGACCAAAATATGGATACACCGAAGTCCAGTTTGGTGAACTAATGATTTTTCTTGGGGTTACTTACAGGACTATAGATGAGAGGTACTGATAGGAGCAGACATGACTCAAGGGCAGCTGCGCCACCAAAGAACACCCCTGTGTGGGTCACAGCCTGCAAAAACTGGTTGCTGGGAGAATATGAGAATACTGCATAGCCTACAAGCATCAAAACAGGCCGGAGTGTGTCTTTTCCAAGTGACTCAGTTGGTCTAATCCTCTTCCAGATAGTTCAGCTGGTTTCTACTGCTTCTAAGCAGGTAATTTTGGTCTCAGAGTCGTCTTTGCAGTGTGACTTTATTCTTTACTCTAGCAAGGAGGGGCCTAGTGAATCTGCTCAGTTTCAGGGACTTCCTGAAGCTATTTTGAGTTGCTTACCTTTGGAATAAAGAAGCTTCCCTGCAGGATAGACTGTCTCACTCTTGAAGGAAATTTCTACACAACAGAAGCGCACAATGAAAAGGCAGATTTTTTAAAATACTTTTATTGTTTTTGTTCATGTGTTATGTGTGTTTGGGGATGCAGTGCCCACATGCTATGCTGTGTATATGAAGGGCAGTTCTCTTCCACCACGTGGGACCTGTAGATCAAAAGGATTTTCAAACATGTTAGCAAACACTGAGCCTTCTTTCCAGAATACCCTCTCCTCTTAGTAATTTTTTTTGAGACAGGCTCTAGGCTGAGCTTAAAGTTGCTCTGTAGCTAAGGGGTCACTTGGATTCCTCATCTGCCTGCATCTCCATGTCAAGAGTTCAATTTACAGCATGTGCTACCACAATGGCTCTTGAAGGGAGTCTTAAAATATCAATAAAAGGGACATATTCATTACCACGAAATTTGTAGTTACAGAAAATTAAGACTTCCTTTAAAGTCTTCACAGGACAGTTTCTTCATGATTCCTTGCCCAGAGTCTGGCACTGTGGCCAGAACATGCTGTTTCCTGGATCCTCAAACATGTAAAACCAGAACTACACTGACTACCAAAGGCATGCTATCAGTGGTGGGGGATTTATCTACCTAAATGAAAAATTTTACTAACACTTTTCTCTATACGGAACTCACATCAAATAAACTGCACTACACTACGCTGTGGCAGAAAACAAGAAAGGACAGAGAACAGAAAATCAGAATGGAAGTACTAACTAGTCCATGAAATGTCTCCAGAACAATTATGACCTCTCTGGTTCATGTGAGGTAAAAGAATCAGAAGATGGATTGGGGGCAGTGCCAGAGAGATGCTTCAATGGGGAAGAATACTACCTGGCAAACATGCAGACCTGAGTTTGCATTTAAGCATCATTTTTTAAAAATGCTTGCAACTCTAGTGTGTTGTGTTGAGTCAGGTGGGGGTAAAAACAGAAGAATCTCTGGCATTTTCTGGACACCTGCTTAAATAAATATTCAGCGACAGACCTTATCTCAAAGGAATAGGCTTGAGAATGAAGGACCATGGCACAATATGTCCTCCTGTGACTTCTATGATTATACACACAGGTATTCACACATTCACACCTGGACACATTCACAAATATGCCCTCAAAGAGGACTAAACATTTAAAATTAAAAATCAGGTCTATTCTATTTCCCCTTCCCAGGGAGACCCATTTGTCTCCCACCCATCCCCCATTGAGGGGCATCTTTGGTTGAGGGGCATCTAGGTTGTTTACAATTTCTGGCTATTACAAAAAAAGCTGCTATTAACATAGCTGAGATAGTGTGTTTGTGGTATGGTGGATCATCCATTGGGTATATGCCCAGGGGTGATAGAGCTGGGCCTTGAGACAGACTAATTCCCAATTTTTTTTGAGAAACTACCTTATGTTTGCATGCCCACCAGCAATGGAGGAGGGTTCCCTTTGCTGAACACCCTTGCCATCATGAGCTGTCACTTGTGTTTTTAATCTTAGCCATTCTGATAGCTATGAGACAGAACCTCAGAGTAGTTTTGATTTGCATTTCCCTGATGGCTAAGGATGTTGAGCATTTCTTTAAGTGTTTGTAAGCCTTTGAATTCTCTGTTTAGGTGTGTACCCTATTTTTTTTTTAAATTGGATTGTTTGGTTTGTTGATGCTTATATATATGAATGATATTGGCCCTCTGTCAGATGTGGGATTGATGAAGATCTTTCTCCACTCTGTAAGCTGCCATTGTTTCCTATTGATGGGGTCCTTTTCCTTACAGAAGCTTCTTATTTTCATGATTTTCCATTTATTAATTGTTGATCTAAGTGCCTGTGCCACTGGTGAACTGTTCAGGAAGTGTATCTAAGAGTAGATGGGATAAGAATGTGAGGGAATAGGAGATGGGCATGGAGGGAGAGAATACTGGGAGAGACAACTGTAACTGGGGAGCAGTTTAGTGGCCAGGTAGAACCTAGTGCAAATGAAAATTCCCAGGAATCTACAAGGGAGGCCCTAGTGAAAACTCCCGCTAATGGGATATGTGGAACCTAAACTAGCCATCTTCTGTAACCAGGAAAGTCTTCCAAAGGAGGGACTGGGACACCAACCCGTCCACAAAACATTTGACCCATAATTTGTCCTGACTTTCGGATATGCTGAAGTAAAAGTGGCACAGAACTTGTGGGAGTGGTCAATGCGCACAACTCGAGACCCAGCCACAAGAGGGAGCCCATGCCTGACACTGTCTGGAGGGTCAGGAGTCAGAGGCTGGATAGCCTACAGATCCAGGACAGAACCAAACACACATATGTACATACATACATACATACATACATAAATACACACATACATACATAATGCATGCATGCATACATACATAAATACACACATACATACATGCACACATACATACATAATGCATACATACATACATACATAC